>JARQOD010000001.1:238886546-239255764 GCA_033576555.1 Oophaga sylvatica
ACCAGAACAATTGATCACCGGCAACCCTGATGGGAAAATGATTCCCTTAAATAAGACCAATCAGTAACACCTGATTCCCAATCCTCACTAGTACCGCTTGTAACCACCAGAGGGAGCATCTGCTCAGAACTCATCTCAAACCCATTCACAACACATTCCTCATGAATATCTGAATTTGCGGGAACCTGCGAATTTCAGGAAATTTGACTTGAAGTTGATGCTCTACGAATCGATGTACTTATTAGAGATGAGCGAACCTTTGAAGGTTCGGTTCAGTTAGGATTGGTGAACGTCCCGGTATTTGCCGAACAGTTCCCTTAACATATTTGAACCCCCTTGGGAGGCAAAACCAAACACGTAGACAACAACTTGGGGGGGCAAAAAGCTGCCAAAACAGCTCAAATTAGGGGCAGACACCAGGAAAATTGCCATCAATTGACCCAGAGTACAAATAGTATAATTGCGCAACATGGATGCATGGGACAGGGCTTGGACTAACATTTCTAGCTTAAACATTGATCAGTAACAGGTGGATGAGTGACAGTTGTAGGCCTGGTGCTCTGAGAGCCCTGCCAAATTCAGGCAACCCACATGAAGGAGAACCAACTTGGAGTCAAACCATTTCCAAAACTTAGAGGCAGACTCCAGAAAAAAGTGGCATGAATTGACCCACCGTAGAAATATTATAATGGCACAGCAGCAGTCAGGCATGGGCCATTTATGAGTCAGGATCTGGGACAGCATTTACAGCTTTGAATTTAAGTTCAAATTAAGAGGTGGGTGAGGGACTGATGTAGGCCTGCTGTGCTGGGAGCCCTGATACCTCATGCAACAGCTCAAACTGCTTTTCTGCTCAGTCACACTCAGGTACCACAAACATTAGTTTCGTAGACTAGGACAGGAAGGGTACTTACTGCAATCTCAGAAAACCCTGAAAAAACACCAACTCTACTAATTTCAAAATCACCTGAGATCACACGACCTCTACCACCTAAATTAGTTCTCTGGTGTAACAAAAACAAAACAGCAGCCACTGAAAAAACTGCAAAAAGCAAAAGTACAAAACACAGTGGCTGGACTAAACTGAGAGGGCAAAAGCCCCCGGAGGGGACCCAGAAGGCCCCACAGAAGTGCAGGACAAAATGCAAAAATATAGCAAAAACACAAAATAAGAAATTGTCTTATCTGATAGCAGGAGATGCAGACACGACACAGCAGGCTACAAGGGAAACTGGAAAGAAGGATTCAGACCAGAACAATTGATCACCGGCAACCTGATGGGAAAATGATTCCCTTAAATAAGACCAATCAGTAACACCTGATTCCCAATCCTCACTAGTACCGCTTGTAACCACCAGAGGGAGCCTCTGCTCAGAACTCATCTCAAACCCATTCACAACAGTACCCCCCCCTTGAGGAGGGGTCACCGAACCCTCATTTGAGCAACCAGGTCGGTCAGGATGAGTTCTATGATACGCACGGATAAGTCTCCTAGCATGGATGTCCGAAGCAAACACCCAAGAATTATCTTCCTGACCATAACCTCTCCATTTAACCAAATACTGGAGTCTTCGTCTAGAAAAACGAGAATCCAATATTTTCTCAACCACATACTCCAGATTGCCCTCAACCAAAACAGGGTCAGGAGGCACAGCAGCAGGAACCACTGGCTCAACAAACCTCTTCAACAAGGACTTGTGGAACACGTTATGGATCTTAAATGTCCCTGGAAGAAGCAAACGAAAAGAAACAGGATTAATAATCTCCATGATCTTATAAGGTCCAATGAACCTAGGCTTAAATTTAGGAGATGCTACTCTCATAGGAATATTCTTTGAGGACAACCAGACCAAGTCCCCCACTTTAAACCGAGGACCATCAGTCCTATGCCGGTTAGCAAACCGCTGGGCCTTCTCCTGAGAGAGGGACAACCTCTCCACTACCTGGTCCCAAATCTGCTGCATACGCTCAACAACAGAGTCAACACCTGGACAGACAGAAGCCTCCGTCTGTCCTGAAGAAAATCGAGGGTGAAACCCAGAATTACAGAAAAACGGAGACATCAAAGTGGCAGAGCTAGCCCTATTATTAAGAGCAAACTCAGCCAAAGGCAAAAAAGAGACCCAGTCATCCTGATCAGCAGACACAAAGCATCTTAGATAAGTCTCCAATGTCTGGTTTGTTCTCTCAGTTTGACCATTGGTCTGAGGATGAAATGCCGAGGAGAAAGACAATTGAACACCCAGTTTAGAACAAAAAGTCCTCCAAAATCTGGAAACAAACTGGACTCCTCTGTCAGACACAATGTTCTCAGGAATGCCGTGTAAACGAACCACGTGCTGAAGGAACAACGGCACCAATTCAGAGGAGGAAGGCAACTTAGGTAATGGCACAAGATGTATCATTTTGGAAAACCTATCACAAATTACCCAGATGGTGGTCATTCTCTGAGAAACAGGAAGATCGGAAATGAAATCCATAGAGATATGGGTCCATGGTCTCTTGGGCACAGGCAATGGCATCAACAAACCACTAGAGCGAGAGCAAGGCTTGGAGCGAGAGCAAGTCCCGCAGGACTGCACAAATTCCTGACATCGCGAGACAAGGTAGGCCACCAAAAGGACCGACTAACCAAGTCTCTGGTACCAAAAATTCCGGGATGCCCAGCCAATGCGGAACAATGAATCTCTGCTTAAGTTCCTGAAACGCAGAGACTGCCTCAGGAGGCCAATTCACCACATCAGAACCCTTTCTGGTCAAATCAGTTAATGGTTTAACAATAACAGAGAAATTACCAATAAATTTACGATAAAAATTGGCAAAACCAAAAATCTCTGAAGAGCCTTTAATGAAGTAGGTTGGACCCAATCACAGATGGCCTGAACCTTGACCGGGTCCATTTCAATAACAGATGGGGACAAAATGAATCCCAGAAATGAGATCTTCTGTACGCCAAAAGACACTTTGATCCCTTCACATACAGAGCATTCTCTCTCAAAATCTGGAATACAGTTCGAACATGTTTCACATGAGAGTCCCAGTCATTAGAAAAAATCAAGATATCATCCAAATAAACAATCAGAAACTTGTCCACAAAATCCCTGAAAATGTCATTCATGAAGGACTGGAAGACGGAAGGAGCATTAGTGAGCCCAAAGGGCATCACAAGGTACTCAAAATGCCCTTCAGGGGTGTTAAATGCCGTCTTCCATTCATCCCGTGCTTAATGCGAATAAGGTTATACGCCCCCTGAGGTCAAGCTTGGTAAACCAAGTAGCGTTTTTCACCCTGGAAAACAGGTCAGAAATCAAGGGTAACGGGTATTGATATTTCACAGTAATATTGTTCAAGAGACGATAATCAATACACGGCCTTAATGAACCATCTTTTTTGGCCACAAAGAAAAAACCGGCACTAAGGGTGAAGAGGATGGTCTGATATGACCCTTCTCCAATGATTCCTTGATATAAGACCGCATAGCGTCATGTTCAGGTACAGACAAGTTAAAAAGGCGACCCTTAGGGAATTTACTACCTGGCACTAATTCAATAGCGCAGTCATAGCTCCTATGGGGAGGTAAGGATGCAGATTTACTTTCGCTAAACACATCAGAAAAATCAAACAAAAAGTCAGGAACATCCTCAGCCTGGGGGGAGGCAGAAAAAACAGGAGTGTTGGTATTAACACATTGGCAGCCCCAACTGGTTACAGACACAGATTTCCAATCCAAAACAGGATTATGAGACTGTAACCAAGGGAAACCCAGCACGATAATGTCATGCAGATTATATAGAACCAAAAATTTGCAGCACTCCTGGTGATCAGGTTCAACCCTCATTATCACCTGAGTAGAAAACTGGGTTTATTCTCAGCCAAAGGGGTAGAATCGATCCCCAGTAGGGGAATAGACTTCTGTAGGGGTATCAAGGGAAATCCACAACGTTTAGCAAAATCATAATCCATCAGGTTAATAGCTGCTCCAGAATCAACGAAAGCCTGAGCAGAAAATGAGGACAGAGAGCATATCAGAGTGACAGTTAATAAAAACTTAGTCTGAACACTACCCAAGACAACTGAGCGTGCAAAACGTCTTCCCCGCTTAGGGCAGACTGAAATAGCATGAGAGGCATCACCACAGTAGAAACATAACCCATTGCGCTTTCGAAACTCATGACGCTGTGCCCCAGACACCACTCCATCACACTGCATGGGCTCAGCAGCTGGCTCACAAGGCAACACCACTCCACGCATACTTCTCCGCTCACGCAAACGTCTGTCAATTTGAATCGCTAATGACATAGAATCATTGAGACCAGAGGGGACAGGGAATCCCACCATAACATCCTTTACATTATCCGACAGACCCTTCCGGAAAAGGGCCGCCAAAGCGTCGTCATTCCATTTGGTCAGGACTGCCCACCTACGGAATCTCTGACAGTATAACTCGGCGTCATCAAGCCCCTGATTTAATGCCAACAAGGCTTTTTCAGCTTGATCAGTGACATTAGGCTCATCGTACAATAACCCAAAGCCTGAAAAAATGCATCAACATCACTCAAAACAGGATCCCCAGGTGTGAGGGAAAAAGCCCAATCCTGAGGATCGCCGCGCAGGAGAGAGATGACAATTTGAACCTGCTGCGCTGCGTTTCCTGAGGACTTAGATTTTAAGGCAAGAAACAATTTACAATTATTTTTGAAATTCTGAAACTTAGCTCGATCCCCTGAAAACAAATCTGGCATGGGATCCTAGGTTCCACAACAGGCAACCTAGCAAGATATGCAGCAATACTCCGAACCTCAGTGGCAAGCTGATCCACACGGCCAGACAACTGTGCAAACTCCATTGAGAGAAAAAATCCTCCCCAGCACCCAGAGATACAGAGGGAAAAAAAAAATGCAACAAACAGAAAAATATCTCTGACAACTTTTCTTCCTTCAAAATATTTTTTCCCTTCTGTGAGTACCATACAATTTTTATGGCCGGTGATACTGTTATGTTACGGTAGCTGAGGAGTGCAGGTAAAAAAGGAAATACACCAGAGCAGTTGGAATCTATGAGATTGCAGTACCCTGACTAACCACCGCAACTAGAGGCAGCCGTGGAGCGTTCCTACGTTGGTCCTAGACGCCTCGTCACAGCCTGAGAAACTAACTACACCTAAAGATAGAAATAGGAAAGCTATCTGCCCCGGAGCAGAACCCCAAAGATAATAGAAAGCCCCAAACATGTAATGGCGGTTAGACAAGAGGAAATACTGACACAGAAAGAAAATAGTATGAGCAAACGCTGGGGCCCAAACTATCTAAATAGAAAAGGACAGGAAGGGTACTTACTGCAATCTCAGAAAACCCTGAAAAAACACCAACTCTACTAATTTCAAAATCACCTGAGATCACACGACCTCTACCACCTAAATTAGTTCTCTGGTGTAACAAAAACAAAACAGCAGCCACTGAAAAAACTGCAAAAAGCAAAAGTACAAAACACAGTGGCTGGACTAAACTGAGAGGGCAAAAGCCCCCGGAGGGGACCCAGAAGGCCCCCACAGAAGTGCAGGACAAAATGCAAAAATATAGCAAAAACACAAAATAAGAAATTGTCTTATCTGATAGCAGGAGATGCAGACACGACACAGCAGGCTACAAGGGAAACTGGAAAGAAGGATTCAGACCAGAACAATTGATCACCGGCAACCCTGATGGGAAAATGATTCCCTTAAATAAGACCAATCAGTAACACCTGATTCCCAATCCTCACTAGTACCGCTTGTAACCACCAGAGGGAGCATCTGCTCAGAACTCATCTCAAACCCATTCACAACACATTCCTCATGAATATCTGAATTTGCGGGAACCTGCGAATTTCAGGAAATTTGACTTGAAGTTGATGCTCTACGAATCGATGTACTTATTAGAGATGAGCGAACCTTTGAAGGTTCGGTTCAGTTAGGATTGGTGAACGTCCCGGTATTTGCCGAACAGTTCCCTTAACATATTTGAACCCCCTTGGGAGGCAAAACCAAACACGTAGACAACAACTTGGGGGGGCAAAAAGCTGCCAAAACAGCTCAAATTAGGGGCAGACACCAGGAAAATTGCCATCAATTGACCCAGAGTACAAATAGTATAATTGCTCAACATGGATGCATGGGACAGGGCTTGGACTAACATTTCTAGCTTAAACATTGATCAGTAACAGGTGGATGAGTGACAGTTGTAGGCCTGGTGCTCTGAGAGCCCTGCCAAATTCAGGCAACCCACATGAAGGAGAACCAACTTGGAGTCAAACCATTTCCAAAACTTAGAGGCAGACTCCAGAAAAAAGTGGCATGAATTGACCCACCGTAGAAATATTATAATGGCACAGCAGCAGTCAGGCATGGGCCATTTATGAGTCAGGATCTGGGACAGCATTTACAGCTTTGAATTTAAGTTCAAATTAAGAGGTGGGTGAGGGACTGATGTAGGCCTGCTGTGCTGGGAGCCCTGATACCTCATGCAACAGCTCAAACTGCTTTTCTGCTCAGTCACACTCAGGTACCACAAACATTAGTTTCGTAGACTACTAGTGGTAGAAAAATGTAAGGATAGTAAAACAGGTAGTTGACTGATTAATTCACCCACAGTAGAAATTTGATAATGGCACACCAGCCATCAGTCTTTGGCCATGCATGAGGTATCAGGATCTGGGCCAGCATTTACAGCTTTGAATTTAAGTTTAAATTAAGATGAGATGGGTGAGAGACTGGTGTTGGCCTGCTTTGCTGGCAGCCCTGATACCTCATGCAACTGATCAAACTTATTTTCTGGTCAGGCACACTGAGGTGGTACAAACATCATTTTTGTAAACTGCTATTGGTAGAAAAATTGAATCATAATAACACAGATAGTTGACTGAAAGTAAGTGTAGGCCTGCCGGTCTGGGAGCCCTACTGCTAAAGGCAACATACATGAAGGAGACCCAACTTGGAGTCGAAACATTTCCAAATATTATGAACAGACACCACTAAAGTGGCATCAATTTCCCCAGAGTAGAAATAGTATAATGGGACTCTAACACCCCTTCCACTACAATTCAAAAACTTATTGCCACACCACTAAAGCGACATCAATTTCCCCAGAATAGAAATGGTATAATTTCCCAGCATTTTGTCAACTTCTGTTACTGGACGGGCTACTCAAGTCGCTTTCTTTGGCAGCCGCACAGCGTATTATTATTAGTTATTGTTATAGCACCATTTATTCCTTGGTATAAGGGTATACTTAATAAAAAAAAGTACGATAATCTTAAACAGTACAAATCACCGACTTGTACAGGAGGAGAGAGGACCCTGCCCATGATGGCTCACAATCTAGAAGGGTGGGGATACAGTAGGTGAGGGTAGAGCTGGTCATGCAGCGGTATGGTGGAACAATGGTTACTGATGGTTGTAAGCTTGTTGGAAGAGGTGGTTCTTCAGGTTCCTTTTCAAGGTTTCCATGGAAGGCGATATGTCTGATATGTTGGGGCAGAGTGTTCCAGAGTAGAGGGGATGCACAAATGAAATCTTGTATGCAATTGTGGGAAGTGGAGATAAGAGGGCAGTAGAGAAAGAGATTTTGTGAAGATCAGAGGTTGTGTGCAGGTATGTACCGGAAGGCTAGGTCACAGATGTATGGAGGAGACAGGTTGTGGATGACTTTGTATGCCATGGCTAGGGTTTTGAGCTGGAGTCTTTGGGTAATGGGGAGAAGTGAAGGGATTGACAGTGGATAGCAGGGGGATAGGTGGATTAGTCGGGCAGCAGAGTTTAGAATAGATTGGAGGGGTTCGAGACTGTTAGAAACGAGGCCACAAATCAGGAGGCTGCAGTAGTTGAGGTAGGAGATGATGACTGTATGGACTAGGGTTTTTGCAGATTCTTGATTAAGGAATGTAGGGATCTGGGAAATATTTTTGAATTGTAGTTGGCAGGAAGTGGAAAGAATATGTGTTTTCAAGGAGAAGCCAGAGGTCAGGCTTACCCGAGGCAGCTAGCTTGCGGGACGCCTGCCTCTATGCCTTGTAGATGGCGGCCAGAAAGAGCATGTGCTCCAGTGAATGTCTAGCGCTGCATCAAGTGGCCTCTCCTCCTCCTCTTCCTCAACCTTAACATCATACACAGTACAGTCCCCAGAGGTGGCCCCCAATTACCCTTGTTTCCCCCTGCGACACCACTCTCCAACAACCCAACTGACTGTGGTGAACCAGAGTCTGCAGAAACTCTTTACACATTCTATTCCATGGGTATCAGAGGTCTGCTCCAAAGATTCACAGAATCAAGATGAGGAAAGCATCTGCACCAATGCCCCAATTATTTTTCAATTGGATCCGGATGAAGTAGGGTCCAAGCAGAATCCAGACCCTCATCACCAGACGTTAACCCCCGGGGATGGAGGTGATCCTGATGAGACTCAAATGCCTGAGGCACAAGCGGACTGTACTGTTCTGTCAGGGCAGGAAGATGAGGAGTGTGGCTCTCAGAGTGAAGAGTGGGAGAATAGAGAGGATGACGATGAGGTTGTAGATCCCACTTGGTGTGAACCCAGAGGCATGCTGCTGAGTAGCTCAGCGGAGGAGATGGAAGATGGAGGAGATGGAGGAGGAGGAAGACTAGAAGGTTCCCACACAGACATGGAATGATGCAACCACAGCAAGCACTGCATCCTCAGCCACAACTCTGGCTGTGGCCAGCAGCAGTTGTGGGTCTGCAGTATGCATGGGCGGCAAGGGTTGCTTAGCCTGGGCCTTTTTTTGAGATGGAAAAGAATGACCCAGCTCAGGTTATTTACCAACTTTGTAAAAAAAATGCTCAGTAGAGGCAAAATTTCCAATAATTTGACTGCTACATGCATCAAATTTGAAAGGATTTAGATTCTGATATATATACTGCTGGCTGGACCACAAGTTTTGCACAAAGGATTTAGATTCTTAAATGTGGACTTCTGGCTGGACCACGCTATTAACACAAACTATTTAGATTCTGAAATGTGGACTCCTGGCTGGACTGCACTATTTAACCCAAACTACTTAGATTATGAAATGTGGACTCCTGGCTGGACTACACTATTAGCAGAAAGGATTTAGATTAAAAAATGTGGCATTGTGTCTGGACCACACTATTATCAGAAAGGATTTAGATTCAGAAATGTGGCCTGGTGTCTGAATCACACTATTAGCAGAATATATTTAAATTCAGAAATCTGGCCTAGTGTCTGGATCACACTATTAGCAGAAAAGATTTAGATTCAGAAATGTGGCCTGGTGTCTGGACCACACTATTAGCAGAAAGGATTTAGATTCTGAAATGAGAACTCCTGGCTTGACCACACTATTAACACAAACTTTTTAGATATGAAATGTGGACCCCTGGCTAGACCATACAAATAGTACACACGATTTAGATTCTGAAAAGTGGTCTCTTGGCCGCACCACACTATTATCAGAAAGGATTTAGATTCTGAAATATGGACTGCTCGCTGCACCACACTATTAGCACAAATTATTTAGATTCTGAAATGTGGACTCCTGGCTGCACCACCCTATTAGCACAAACAATTTAGATTCTCAAATGTGGATTCCTGGCTGCACCACACTATTAGCACAAATTATTTAGATTCTCAAATATGGACTCTTGGCTGCACTGCACTATTAGCACAAACTATTTAGATTCTGAAATCTGGACTCTCCTGGTTGCACCACACTATTAGCACAAACAATTTAGATCCTGAAAGGTCAATTTTACACAGGATTCTATCTAGCTGAACTAGCTGACATTAAACTGCCTAGCTAACTAGCAGACTACTTGCAGCAGCAACAAGATCACCCTCTCTGCGCTGTTACACTGACAAAATGGTGCAAAAACAACATGTCCACTTTTAATATGGAGAGGTACATGTGACTTCGGCAGCCAGTGACAGAATCCCTTGTGTCTGGACGTTGTGGATGGTTTCTGAGCCCTGATTGGCTGTCACGTGGTCTTATGATATGTGTACGATGTCAGTAAACTATTCTTAAAAGAACAACACTCTATACAACATATAGATTAGCAACATCAGCATGTAAATATAGAATAGATTTACCTGACACGATATCCGTTGAACTCAGGGTTAATCTTGAGGACTTGATACACTGTCACAGGAAAGAGGAGGACCGGGGGTCTAACCTGACCCTAAACTGGGGTCCTAACTAATCCCTCACCTTGGAGGTACTGATAATGGTTCAGAGGTCCAAGTCTCCAGCCTAACCCTGTCTCCTATCAGTCCCTGAACCCTGTAATCAGTCCTAAGAAGGATTCTGATTACCACCAAAGGGATATGGGCTGATCTCTGCTAAATACACAGATTAGACATATAAGACAGACTGGAGAAAACACAGACTTGCATACACACTCAAACACAGAAGGAACATAAATGATCTGGGATATTAAACTCTAAGCAAGGTGAGCTTAAAACAACTAAGGAGCTCTTTAACTTAAGTCTATACAGATACAATCCTATCTGTGGTCTGCATGAAGAATTTCACTGGCAACTCCCAACACAGACAACCAGAGATTTAAAGGAAACCAATCAACAAATAATTAATTGCAGCCGGAAGAAACTGCACCCAGTCCCAGAACTGAGCACAGACAGAATTAACTCCCTAACTGCCAAACACAAAGAAACAGCAACTCAGCTGTGAGAAGTCAGAATGTGCAACCGCGACGATCTTCGTGGCGATGCACACATGACAGTACCCCCCTTCTACGAGGGGCCTCCGGACCCTCAGGGCCAGGTTTGCCCGGGTGAGTTCTGTGGAAGGTCCGCACCAAACGATCTGCGTTAATGTCAGACGCAGGAACCCCCGTCCTCTCCTCTGGACCATACCCCTTCCAATGCACCAAGTACTGAAGGGATCGGCGATTCAGACGTGAGTCAATGATCTTTGACACTTGAAACTCCAAGTTACCATTGACCACCACTGGAGGAGGAGGTAGAGGTGATGGTATGACTGGTGCCACGTACCTCTTAAGTAATGACTTGTGGAACACATTATGAATTTTAAACGTAGGAGGGAGGTCCAGACGAAATGCCACAGGATTAATTATGGAACTGATCCTGTACGGCCCAATGAATCTGGGGCCCAGCTTCCAGGAGGGAACTTTAAGTTTTATATTCCTGGTAGACAACCATACCAGATCGTTCACATTAAGATCTGGACCAGAAACTCTCCTCCTATCAGCCATACGTTTATAACGGTTCCCCATAGCACTCAGATTATTCAATATACCTCTCCATACTGAAGCAAGTGACGACGAGAAACGCTCCTCCTCAGGAACCCCAGAAGGGCCCCCCCCATTGAATGTACAAAACTGGGGATGAAAACCATATGCCCCAAAAAACGGGGACTTACCAGTGGACTCGCTCCGCCTGTTGTTAAGAGCGAACTCTGCCAGAGGCAAGAAAGAAGACCAGTCCTCCTGGTTCTCTGAGACAAAACACCGAAGATAAGTCTCTAGGCTTTGATTCAGACGCTCTGTCTGACCATTGGTCTGCGGATGAAAAGCCGAGGAAAATGACAATTGCATCCCCCGACGTAAACAAAATGCCCTCCAAAACTTGGACAAAACTGAGACCCCCTATCTGACACCACATCAGAAGGCAACCCATGAAGTCTCACAATCTCCCCAATGAACACCTGCGCCAGAGTTTTAGCATTAGGGAGGGCAGGAAGAGCAATGAAATGTGCCATCTTACTGAACCTGTCAACAACCACCAGTATGACAGTCTTCCCTGACGACTGAGGAAGGTCCGTGATGAAGTCCATAGACAAATGAGTCCATGGACGCTCCGGAAGTTTCAAGGGTAAGAGGGTCCCAGACGGACGGGTATGAGGGGTCTTAGAGCGAGCACAAACCCCACAGGACGCGACAAAAGTTAAAACATCTTTATTAACGTTAGGCCACCAAAACCGGCGAGAAAGGAGATCTAAAGTAGCCTTACTCCCTGGATGTCCTGCTAAAGCAGAATTATGATGTGCCTCAATAACCTTTTGTCTCAACTGATTTGGGACAAACAGTCTCCCTGGAGGTCCTGCAGGGGCGTCCCCTGAGCCTCTAACACCTCCTCCTCAAGCTCAGAACATACAGCCGACACTACCACCCCCTCCTGAAGGATAGGAATCGGGTCATCCATTTTCCCGGCCCCTGGGAAACTGCGAGACAAGGCATCCGCCTTAACATTCTTAGATCCAGGGCGATAAGTGACAACAAAATTAAACCTGGTAAAAAACAACGACCATCGAGCTTGTCTGGAATTCAGACGCTTAGCAGATTCCAAATACAGCAGGTTCTTGTGATCAGTAATGACGGTGACCGGGTGGACTGCCCCCTCCAAAAAGTGACGCCATTCTTCAAAAGCCAACTTAATGGCCAAAAGTTCCCTATTGCCGATATCATAATTCCTTTCGGCGGACGACAATTTTTTAGAAAAGAAAGCGCACGGATGCCATTTACCAGGGGACGGACCCTGGGACAATATTGCACCCACCCCTACGTCAGACGCGTCCACCTCCACAACGAACGGCTGTGATGCATCTGGTTGGATGAGAACGGGTGCCGAAGCAAAACATTTTTTCAAAGAGGAAAAAGCTTGGCAAGCTTTGTCCGACCATTTAGAAAAATCCGTCCCTTTTCTTGTCATGTCAGTGAGAGGTTTGACAACAGATGAGAAATTACAAATAAATTTCCGGTAGTAGTTAGCAAACCCCAGAAAACGCTGCAGAGCCTTAAGATCCTCTGGCTGATCCCATTCAAGCACTGCTCTCACCTTTTCAGGGTCCATACGGAAACCGGAGGCTGACACCAAGAAACCCAAAAACTGAAGTTCCTGTACGGCGAATACACACTTTTCCAGTTTGGCGTATAGTTTATTGTCTCGCAAGATCTGCAACACCTGTCTCACATGCTCCTGGTGAGACACAAGATCTGGTGAGTAAATTAAAATGTCATCCAAATATACGACCACAAACAGCCCCACCAGATGACGAAAAATGTCATTAACAAAATGTTGGAATACTGCTGGTGCAGTAGTCAGACCAAAAGGCATGACAAGGTTCTCATAATGTCCCTCCGGCGTGTTAAACGCCGTTTTCCACTCATCCCCCTCTTTTATCCTAATCAGATTATATGCCCCCCTGAGATCCAATTTAGAGAACCATTTGGCGCCAACAATTTGATTGAAGAGATCAGGAATCAGAGGGAGTGGATACGGATCTCGAACAGTAATCCGATTAAGTTCGCGGAAATCCAAGCAAGGCGTAGGCCTCCATCTTTTTTCTTCACAAAGAAGAACCCCGCGGCCACTGGGGAAGATGAAGGTCTAATATGCCCTTTGGCCAGACTTTCCGAAATATAATCTTTCATAGCCTGCCTCTCAGGACCAGAAAGGTTATATAACCTAGCTTTAGGTAACTTAGCATCAGGAAGTAAATTAATAGAGCAGTCATACACGCGATGAGGAGGCAACTCCTGACACCCCTCCTCAGAGAACACATCCCCAAAGTCCTCCAAAAAAGGAGGCAAAGTACTAGGCACGACCGCACTGATGACTGTGTTCATGCAGTTACTTTTGCAAAACTCCCCCCATTGGCTTATATCTCTGGACTGCCAATTAATCACAGGGTTATGTTTAACCAACCAAGGAAGTCCCAACACAATAGGAGTAGGTAGACCCTCCAACACATAACAAGATAATAGTTCCCTATGTATTGCCCCTACCCGAAGGTCAATGTTATGAACCTCATGAACAAAGCTACCTTGGCCGAGAGGCCTGGCGTCAATGGAGAATATAGGGATCGGTTTGACCAATACACTCAGATGCATACCTTGAGCCTGAGCAAACTGAGCGTCAACCAGATTAGCCCCGGACCCACTATCAAGAAGAACAGAAAATCTCTCCACTCTCGTACCAACCACCACCTCCACTGGTACAAGGAACTGAGAAGAACTAGCGGACGAAATACATACTCCCAGGTTGTCGTCCACCACACAACCTGGGATTAACAGTTTTCCGGCGATTTTTTTGCTCAACAAGGCACGGGATGGACATCCCCAACAAAATGTCCCTCTTTCCCGCAGAAGAAACACCTTCTAGTCCTGCGGCGTACCGCCAATCCCCTCCTACGAAATGATGTCCCTCCCAACTGCATAGGCTCTCCGAACAGACAAGGGGAACCTCAACATAAGGGACTTTAGTAGTAGGTGGAGTAACAACAGGGGGCGGAGTTACCTCGCACCTCTCCCGGAGCCATCTATCAGTACGGATAGCTAGGGCCATAGCAGCCTCCAGTGATGGAGGAGAATCATACTGAGCCAAAACGTCCTTTAATTTGTCAGAAAGCCCATGACAAAACTGGCTCCTAAGAGCTGGGTCATTCCACTGAGTATCTGTGGCCCATCTACGGAACTCAGAAGCAAATTCCTCCGCCGGACGATCTCCCTGCTGTATCTTACGTAATTTTGTCTCAGCAAGAGAGACCCGATCTGGGTCATCATATACCAAACCCAGGGCAGTAAAAAATCGATCTACTGACTGTAGAGCCGGGGATCCCGGAGGAAGGGAGAAGGCCCAGGATTGAGGGTCCCCTTGTAGGAGCGAGATAACAATTCCCACTCTCTGCTCTTCACTCCCTGATGATCGAGGCCGAAGCCGAAAATACAATTTACATGCTTCCCTGAAGGTAAAAAATTTGTCTCGCCCACCAGTGAACCTGTCCGGGAGAGCTACTTTAGGTTCAAATCTGGTTTGCTCCGAGGGAGACAAAACTTTGGACTTAATGTCCGTCAGCTCCATGGATAATCCCTGCAACTGCAGAGCCAGCTGGGCTACTGGATCCATGGCAACTGGGAATAATTTTATGGGCCAGTGAAAATGTCACGCGGTCTTATGATATGTGTACGATGTCAGTAAACTATTCTTAAAAGAACAACACTCTATACAACATATAGATTAGCAACATCAGCATGTAAATATAGAATAGATTTACCTGACACGATATCCATTGAACTCAGGGTTAATCTTGAGGACTTGATACACTGTCACAGGAAAGAGGAGGACCGGGGTCTAACCTGACCCTAAACTGGGGTCCTAACTAATCCCTCACCTTGGAGGTACTGATAATGGTTCAGAGGTCCAAGTCTCCAGCCTAACCCTGTCTCCTATCAGTCCCTGAACCTGTAATCAGTCCTAAGAAGGATTCTGATTACCACCAAAGGGATATGGGCTGATCTCTGCTAAATACACAGATTAGACATATAAGACAGACTGGAGAAAACACAGACTTGCATACACACTCAAACACAGAAGGAACATAAATGATCTGGGATATTAAACTCTAAGCAAGGTGAGCTTAAAACAACTAAGGAGCTCTTTAACTTAAGTCTATACAGATACAATCCTATCTGTGGTCTGCATGAAGAATTTCACTGGCAACTCCCAACACAGACAACCAGAGATTTAAAGGAAACCAATCAACAAATAATTAATTGCAGCCGGAAGAAACTGCACCCAGTCCCAGAACTGAGCACAGACAGAATTAACTCCCTAACTGCCAAACACAAAGAAACAGCAACTCAGCTGTGAGAAGTCAGAATGTGCAACCGCGACGATCTTCGTGGCGATGCACACATGACATTGGCTTCCAGAATCTCCACACATTAAGTTAATTAAAAAAATACTGTCTACCACTACTGTGATATCTCCCCACCCCCTTCCCTCATAAAATATGTCCCCCCCGATCATCAAACAGCATCACTATCTTAGCCAAAGTCCTAACAAAAGCATTAGTGGAAACTCAATTATTTACCAAGCTTTGGCTGAATTTTGCCGAACAAAATGCTTATTGTCACTGTGATATAATTACTGTGGTTTAATATTACTCTGCTACTGCCACCAAATATATGGCCTGAGAATTTAAGATCTGCTGGCCCTATGATATATTGCAATAAACTACTGTTAAGGTAGTTTTAGGTAGTAAGGTAGTTTTGCTGTCCGCATGACAATGCAATTATCTGTATGAGAGATGCTATAGCGCTCTCAACTTTTGAAGGCTGTCCCATTTTTTGCCTATAGGCATTTATAATTACAATCAAGCACTACCTGTACTTTCTCTTTTACATTTATCCTCATATCTACTGCTTTTTGGATAAAATATCTTATCTGGGCTGCAACTATTAATAGCCTGGGAAGCTCCATAATAATCTTTTTTTTTATATAGCGCTAACATATTATGCAGCGCTTTACAGTTTGCACACATTATTGTCTCTGTTCCCGAAGGGGCTCACAATCTAGATTCCCTATCAGTATGTTTTTGGAGTGTGGGAGGAAACTGGAGTACCAGGAGGAAACCCACGCAAACATGGGGAGAACATACAAACTCCTTGCAGATGTTGTCCTTGGTGGGATTCGAACCCAGGACTCCAGCGCTGCAAGGCTGCAGGGCTATCCACTGAGCCACTGTGCTGCACTATTACATCCTTCCCAGGCTATAAACATCTGCCCCCAGCTGTTCACTGTCCTCCACTGGTTAATAAAATATCAGGAGACCCCACGCCATTTTTTTTCAGAAAATAATTTAGTATGTAAAAAAATACATGTACAGTAAGCTATAGTAGCACTTTGCCAATTATATATGTGACTGATATCTTTATATCTATTTTATGTGTATATACAGTATCTATTCTATCTATTCAATTCTGTCAAGTCACTCTATGATTTTACTGTATGTGGCAGATCAATAGCCGGCTTTTCAAAGGACATTGGTGTTTAAAAATCGGACTATACTTGCATGCTCCGAGTGCCGTGCAATTTTTTTCTCGCACCCATTGACTTGCATTGACGAGTCTCATCCGAGATATAAGGACAATCGCAGCATGCTGAGATTTTCTTCTCAGTCCGATTTCGGTTGAGAGAAAAATCGAAGATGAGCTGTGACTCATAGATTAACATTGGTCAGAGAGCAATTCTATTTTTTTTATCGAATTGCACTCATCCGTTTTCCTCGCAGATGAGTTTGAGCCCTTAGGGATATACTTTGTACTGTATTAGTCATAACACCGTTGTGTTACATACAGTATCAAGGCATATTTTTAGCCGATTTCTCATTATTTATGTTATAAATTTGTGTTATATTATATACCCAATAAAGTTAATAATTTTTGATACCTTAATACATTTCCCTTTTTCTTGTGTTTTCATCTTTCTTCAGGGATATAATTGCTGTGGATATTATGCCACATGGAACCTGTATTGCAAGATTGATCTATTTTATTGATTTATAATATTATTCTCTGGGATGGAATGGGACTACAGTTACTGCACAGCCTTTATGAGTGTAGGAGTACCACTGCATGACAATTTGAACATAATGTGTTTGAGGCCCGCCCTCCTTTATGTCTAATACAGGGTGTATCTGAGTCCCTCTTCCAATTTTTGGCAGCTCTTGTTTCCTTCATAAATTACACTGAAATTTCTAATTTTTTAATAAAAAAATAATAAATAATAAAATTAATAAAAATTACATTTTTGTTTACTTAAATTATTATTTTTTTAATCCTGTTAAAAATTTGCCTTATATACAAGTCATTATACAGGAAACAATGTTTTTTAACATTTCTCATTGATTCTGAATGTTGTATCGTCAGTCCTTAAAGACCTGGGTGTATGAGTGGACGACAAACTCACATTTAGTGGCCAATGTCAGCAGGGGTGAACCTAGCCTCTCTGCTGCCTGAGGCGAACTGCAAAACGGCGCCCCCCCCCATTGTAAAATCAGTACAAAGCTCCGCCCCTTCTGAACGCGCGGTGAATTCGGATGTGCTCATTGAACACATCCGGAATCACCGCAGCGCTACACAGGCCTGTGTATTTCCCTTGTTGGGAGATCATGTTTTCAAGTCCCATATAGTTACTTAAGTAGTTGCATTAATAACTAGTCACCGACCTGACTTCTCCTAACTCTGGCATGAGGGGAGGGAGTCACAAGGATATCAAGGAAGCAGCACCGTGCGCAGCAGCCAGCAGCAGGAGCATGGGCGTACCCAGGATCAAAACTAGGGAGGGCAAGCCAATGTCACATCTTATACAGGTACATCATATACACTGTACATTATCCTGCATATTAGGTATGGAGCATTAGAACTGTTGTATATGGTATAATACAGCAGTGTATGCTGACACTACGCTGTATATACCATATATTATACATGGCACACTACCTCTATACAAAGAATAAGAGGCATTATAACCTGTATATGAAAAGTATAATACAGCAGTGTATATACACTCTATATACTGCACACAATATGTATGACCCTGTATACACCATATACTACCCTCTATATATTGCACACAATATGTATGACCCTATATACACCATATACTACACTCTATATACCGCACACGATGTGTATGACCCTGTATACACCATATACTACACTCTATATACCGCACACGATGTGTATGACCCTGTATACACCATATACTACACTCTATATACCGCACACGATGTGTATGACCCTGTATACACCATATACTACACTCTATATACTGCACACGATGTGTATGACCCTGTATACACCATATTCTACACTCTATATACCGCACACAATATGTATGACCCTGTATACAACATATACTACACTCTTATTTTGAAGTAAAAAAAAAAAAGAAACAGGATCAAATAGAATACTTAAAATAAAGAACAAGTAAAGTTAAAAATCAACAAACTTACTGGTATTTCAATGGGAACTATGGGCCTGCTTTTGGTTAATGAGATGGTCAATGTTCGGTTCCATATTTGTCACAAGTGAAGCAATTTTTCTCTTTCTTGATATCATTATTTCCTAGGGATTCCAAATTGCTATTAGTAAAATACCAATATATATACAGCGCTACAAAAACAATATACGAGCAATAAAACTGCCCACACAGAGACATACAGCCTGCACTGCCCATCACTGCAGCCTTGCCAATCCATATCATTTCATCCTCATCAGTGCACATAGTGGCGCAACTCCACTTTTAGCTCAGGCTCAGACTGGTGTGGTGCGAAAGTCCCTAATAGGCAGGTAAATGTCCCCAATAGGCAACATTGGTCCCCAATATGCAGGTAAATGTCCCCAATAGGCAGCATATGTTCCCAATAGGCAGCGTAGTCCCCAATAGGCAGCATATGTCCTCAATAGACAGCATATGTCCTCAATAGACAGAATAGGTCCCCAATAGGCAGCATAGGTCCCCAATAGGCAGCATAGGTCCCCAATAGGCAGCATAGGTCCCCAATAGGCAGCATAGGTCCCCAATACGCAGCATAGGTCCCCAATACGCAGTATAGGTCCTCAATAGGCAGCATAGGTCCCCAATACGCAGCATAGGTCCCCAATACGCAGCATAGGTCCTCAATAGGCAGCATAGGTCCCCAATATGTAGCATAGGTCCCCAATACGCAGCATAATCCCCCAATACGCAGCATAATCCCCCATAGCCAGCATAATACCCCATAGCCAGCATAATCCCCCATAGTAAGCATAATACCCATAGTCACCATAGTCCCCCATAGCCAGCATAATCCCCTATAGCCAGCATAATCCCCCATAGCCAGCATAATCCCCCATAGTCAGCATAATCCTCCAATATCCAGCATAATCCCCCAATAGCCATCATAATGCCCCAATAGCCAGCATAATCCCCCAATAGCCAGCATAATCCCCCCCATAGCCAGCATAATCCCCCAATAGCCAGCATAATCCCCCAATAGCCAGCATAATCCCCCATACCCAGCATAATCCCCCAATAGCCAGCATAATCCCCCAATAGCCAGCATAATGCCCCAATAGCCAGCATAATGCCCCAATAGCCAGCATAATCCCCCAATAGCCAGCATAATCCCCCCATAGCCAGCATAATCCCCCAATAGCCAGCATAATCCCCAATAGCCACATAATGCCCAATAGCCAGCATAATCCCCCAATAGCCAGCATAATCCCCCAATAGCCAGCATAATCGCCCCATAGCCAGCATAATCCCCCAATAGCCAGAATAATCCCATAAGCAGCAGAATCCCCATAGCCAGCATAGTCCCCCATAAGCAGCAGAATCCCCCATAGGCCGGGCCCGGCGTTAAAAAAAAAAAAAAAAAAAAAGCCAGTACTCACCTATCTCCCCCGCAGCTCTGAAGAAGCGCGATCGACTCCGTCTTCTCCTGGCACAGGCGGCGTGACATCATCACGGCGCGCAGGCGGCATGATGACGATCACGTCGCCTGTGCTGCATATGTTCCCGCGATTAAAGGGCCTGTGCTGCATTCCGCCCGCGATTAAAGGGCCCGCCAGCACTGAACTGTCAGTTCAGTGTCGGCGGGGCCGACGAGCCAGATCTGCGCTCCTGCTTTGCTGCCCCCTCGCTGCCGCCGCCTGAGACAGAGGCTCAAGTCGCCTCATTATAGCGGCACCCCTGAATGTCAGGCAGCTGCTGCCAAGGCAAATAAAAAAATGGGATGCACTAAAAGAGGCATAGATGCTTATGAGGAAAACATAATTTTACCTCTATACAAGTCACTGGTGTGACCACACTTAGAATACTGTGTACAGTTCTGGTCTCCGGTGTATAAGAAAGGACATAGCTGAACTGGAGCGGGTGCAGAGAAGAGCGACCAAGGTTATTAGAGAACTGGGGGGTCTGCAATACCAAAAAAGATTATTACACTTGGGGTTATTTAGTTTGGAAAAATGAAGGCTTAGGGGTGATCTTATTACAATGTATAAATATATGAGGGGACAGTACAAAGACCTTTCTAATGATCTTTTTACTCTTAGACCTGTGACGGGGACAAGGGGGCATCCTCTACGTCTGGAGGAAAGAAGGTTTAGTCATAATCACAGACGCAGATTGTTTACTGTAAGAGCAGTGAGACTATGGAACTCTCTGCCGTCTAATGTTGTAATGAGTGATTCCTTACTAAAATTTAAGAAGGGACTGGATGCCTTTCTTGAAAAGTATAATATTACAGGCTATATTCACTAGTTTCCTAGATATTGCGTTGATCCAGGGAGCTAGTGTCACGGGTGTGTCGCTGCGAAGATCGTCGCGATTGCACACCCTGACTTCTCACAGCTGAGTTTCTGGTGCTGGGTGTTTTTCGGCAGAGAGGGAGTTAATTCTTCCTCTCTCTGTGCTGGACTAGACCAGCCTCGCTCAGCTGCAATTAATGTTGTGGTAATTGGTTTCCTTCAAATACCTGCCTGTCTGCTGGGGAAGTGTTGGTGAAAGCATTCATGCAGACCAGCAGAGCGGATCGTTGTATGGTGAAGGCTGAAGTTAAGAGTACCTGTGTGGTCTTTTTTCCCCTCCTCGCTTTATCATTTTCACCGACCCACTAAAGATTTTCTCCAGTCACCATGGATCCAGTAGTCAGTCTAGCTCGGCAGTTGCAGAGTTTGTCCATGGAGCTGGCGGACGTTAAGTCCAAGGTTTTGTACCCCCCGGAGCAGGCCGGACCTGAACCTAAAGTAGCTCTCCCTGACAGATTCACTGGGGGGCGGGACAAGTTTTTTGCTTTCCGGGAGGCATGTAAATTGTACTTTCGGCTGCGACCTCAGTCATCTGGGAGTGAGGAGCAAAGGGTGGGGATTGTCATCTCGCTCCTACAGGGAGACCCCCAATCCTGGGCGTTCGCTCTTCCCCCGAGCTCCCCAGCTCTCCAGTCAGTGGATGGGTTTTTTACGGCTCTGGGTCTTGTGTATGATGACCCGGATCGGGTCTCCCTTGCTGAATCTAAGTTACGTAGGATCCAGCAGGGAGATCGTCTGGCAGAGGAATTCTGTTCGGAGTTCCGTAGTTGGGCCACGGACACCCAGTGGAATGACCCGGCTCTTAGGAGCCAGTTTTGTCAAGGTTTATCTGACAAATTAAAGGATGTGCTGGCACAGTATGACCCTCTCACGTCACTGGAAGCCGCTATGGCCCTTGCTATTCGTATTGACAGACGTCTTTGGGAGAGGTGCGGGGTAACCTTGCCCCCTGTGATGACTCCACCTTCCTCAAGGGTCCCTTATATGGAGCTTCCCCTGGCCAGTCCAGAGGAGCCTATGCAATTAGGAGGGACATCATTCCGGGGGAGGGGATCGGTGGGGCGCCACAAAACAGGAGGTTGTTTCTTCTGTGGAAAAAAGGGACATTTTATTAGGGGGTGTCCATCCCGTCCTTTGCAGAGTGAGAAGTCGCCGGAAAACTATTGATCCCAGATTGTGTGGTGGACAGCAATCTGGGAGTAAGTATTTCGTCCCTAAGTTCGTCTCAGTTTCTCGTACCGGCAGAGGTGGTGGTGGGTGCGAGAACTGAGAGGATATCTGTTCTTCTGGATAGTGGGTCCGGGGCTAATCTGGTGGATGCTCGCTTTGCCCGGGTTCAAGGTATGCGATTGAGTGTGTTGACTAAACCCGTCCCCATATTCTCGATCGACGCCAGACCTCTCGGTCAGGGAAGTATTTTGCAAGCAGTGCATAACATAGATCTTCAAGTGGGGGCGTTACATAAAGAACTGTTGTCTTGTTATGTGTTGGAGGGTCTTTCCACTCCTATAGTGCTGGGCCTTCCTTGGTTAACTAAGCATAACCCGGTTATTGATTGGCAATCCAGAGAGATAAGCCAATGGAGTGAATTCTGTAATAAAAACTGCATGAATACGGTCATTGGGGCGGTCGCTCCTAGGGCCTTACCTCCATTTCTGGTGGACTTTGAGGATGTATTCTCGGAGAAAGGGTGTCAAGAACTACCTCCTCATCGCGAGTATGACTGTTCTGTTAACTTGCTCCCTGGGGCCAAGTTACCGAAATCTAGGTTGTATAACCTTTCTGGTCCTGAGAGACAGGCCATGAAGGATTATATTTCAGAGAGTCTGGCTAAGGGGCATATTAGACCTTCATCTTCCCCGGTGGCCGCGGGGTTCTTCTTTGTGAAAAAAAAAGATGGAGGCCTACGCCCTTGCCTGGATTTCCGTGAGCTTAATCAGATTACGGTCCGAGATCCGTATCCGCTCCCACTTATTCCCGATCTCTTCAATCAGATCGTGGGTGCCAAATGGTTCTCTAAGTTGGATCTCAGGGGGGCGTACAATCTGATTAGGATGAAGGAGGGGGATGAGTGGAAGACGGCGTTTAACACTCCGGAGGGGCATTATGAGAACCTTGTCATGCCATTTGGTCTGAGTATTGCCCCGGCGGTGTTTCAACACTTTGTAAATGACATCTTTCGCCACCTAATGGGACAGTTTGTGGTCATATATCTGGATGATATCTTAATTTACTCGCCGGATCTTGTGTCTCATCAGGAGCATGCTAAGCAGGTGTTACAGATCTTGCGGGATAATAAACTGTACGCCAAATGGGAGAAGTGTGTGTTTGCCGTACAGGAACTTCAGTTTTTAGGGTTCCTGGTGTCAGCATCCGGTTTTCGTATGGACCCTGGGAAAGTGTGGGCAGTTCTTGAGTGGGATCTGCCAGAGGATCTTAAGGCATTACAACATTTCCTGGGGTTTGCTAACTACTACCGGAAGTTCATTCGTAATTTTTCGTCCATAGTTAAACCTCTCACAGACATGACTAAAAAAGGGACGGATTTTTCAAAGTGGTCTGACAAGGCTTGTCAAGCGTTTTCCTCTTTGAAAAAATGTTTTGCTTCAGCACCCATACTTATTCAACCTGATGCGTCACAGCCGTTCATTGTTGAGGTGGACGCTTCCGAAGTAGGGGTGGGAGCAGTATTGTCACAAGGTTCGTCCCTGGTAAATGGCATCCGTGCGCCTTCTTCTCTAAAAAATTGGCGTCCGCTGAGAGGAATTATGATGTCGGCAATAGGGAACTCTTGGCCATTAAGTTGGCTTTTGAAGAGTGGCGTCATTTTTTGGAGGGGGCAGTCCACCCGATCACCATCATTACCGATCACAAAAACCTGCTATATTTAGAGTCCGCTAAACGTCTGAATCCCAGACAAGCTAGGTGGTCGTTGTTTTTTACCAGGTTTAATTTTGTCGTCACATATCGTCCTGGCTCAAAAAATGTAAAGGCGGATGCCTTATCTCGCTGTTTCCCAGGGGCTGGGAATACGGAGGACCCGGTTCCGGTCCTTCAGGAGGGGGTGGTGGTGTCGGCAGTATGCTCTGAGCTTGAGGAGGAGGTATTGGAGGCTCAGGGGGATGCCCCTGTAGGACCTCCAGGGAGACTGTTTGTTCCAAATCAGTTGCGACAAAAGGTGATCGAGGCACACCATAATTCAGCTTTGGCAGGACACCCAGGGAGTAAAGCAACTGAGGATCTCCTCTCGCGCCGGTTTTGGTGGCCTAACTTACATAGGGAGGTGGTAACTTTTGTCGCGTCCTGCGAGGTTTGTGCGCGCTCTAAGACCCCACATACCTGTCCGTCGGGGACCCTCTTAACTTTGAAGATCCCGGAGCGTCCGTGGACTCATCTGTCTATGGACTTCATTACGGACCTCCCGCCATCTTCGGGTAAAACAGTCATACTCGTGATAGTGGACAGGTTCAGCAAGATGGCACATTTTATCGCTCTTCCTGCTCTTCCTAATGCTAAAACTCTTGCGCAGGTGTTTATTGGGGAGATTGTAAGGCTTCACGGGGTACCCTCCGATGTGGTGTCGGATCGGGGGTCTCAGTTTGTGTCCAAATTCTGGAAAGCATTTTGTACACGGCGGGGGATGCAGTTGTCATTTTCCTCTGCTTTTCACCCGCAGACCAATGGTCAGACAGAGCGTCTGAACCAGAGCTTGGAGACATATCTCCGGTGTTTTGTGTCAGAGAACCAGGAGGACTGGGCTTCTTTCTTGCCTCTGGCGGAATTTGCTCTAAATAATAGGCGGAGCGAGTCCACTGGTAAGTCCCCGTTTTTTGGGGCATATGGTTTTCACCCCCAGTTTTGTACTTTCAATAGGGGGGGCTCTTCTGGGGTTCCTGAGGAGGAACGATTTTCGTCGTCACTTGCTTCAGTGTGGAGAGGAGTGCTGAATAATCTGAGTACTATGGGGAACCGATACAAACGTATGGCTGATAGGAGGAGAGTGTCTGGTCCGGACCTAAGTGTGAACGATCTGGTATGGTTGTCTACCAAGAATATAAAACTTAAGGTTCCCTCCTGGAAACTGGGTCCCAGGTTCATCGGGCCATACAAGATAAGTGCTATAATTAATCCGGTTGCATTCCGTCTTGACCTCCCTCCTACATTTAAAATTCATAATGTGTTCCACAGATCGTTGCTTAAGAGATATGTGGCGCCGGTGATACCTTCACCTTTACCTCCTCCTCCTGTGGTGGTCAATGGTAACTTGGAGTTCCAGGTGTCGAGAGTCATCGATTCACATCTGAATCGCTGGTCCCTTCAGTACCTTGTTCATTGGAGGGGGTATGGTCCTGAGGATAGGACGTGGGTTTCTGCGTCGGATATTAACGCAGACCGATTGGTTCGGGCCTTCCACACTACTCACCCAGATAAACCCGGCCCTGAGGGTCCGGAGGCCCCTCGTAGAAGGGGGGGTACTGTCACGGGTGTGTCGCTGCGAAGATCATCGCAATTGCACACCCTGACTTCTCACAGCTGAGTTTCTGGTGCTGGGTGTTTTTCGGCAGAGAGGGAGTTAATTCTTCCTCTCTCTGTGCTGGACTAGACCAGCCTCGCTCAGCTGCAATTAATGTTGTGGTAATTGGTTTCCTTCAAATACCTGCCTGTCTGCTGGGGAAGTGTCGGTGAAAGCATTCATGCAGACCAGCAGAGCGGATCGTTGTATGGTGAAGGCTGAAGTTAAGAGTACCTGTGTGGTCTTTTTTCCCCTCCTCGCTTTATCATTTATCTCCGTACCCGTTGGTGTCCCCTCTGTTTCCTGTGGTATGACTTTTGTATGCAAGGTGGATTTTAGTTTATCCCTTGTACTGTCTCGTTCGTTTATTACTGTGTTTAGGCATATACCTACCAGTCCCCGGTGTTGTGATCAGGGTCCTTCTCAGGACTGGATCACTGAGGTTCAGGGATCCTCAGGAGGTAGGGATTACGCTGGCGGCCTGGACCTCTGTACCATCAACAGTACCTCCAGGTAGAGGGATTAGTCAGGACCCCAGCTTAGGGTCAGCATAGACCCCAGACCTCCTGTATGCAGTAACAGCGTGACAGCTAGTCTGATTGCCGTATGTGGAGTCGGGAAGGAATTTTTTCCCCAATGTGAAGCTTACTGTTTGCCACTTGGGTTTTTTTTTGCCTTCCTCTGGATCAACATGTTAGGGCAGGTTAGGATAGGATATGGGTTGAACTAGATGGACTTAAAGTCTTCCTTCAACCTTAATAACTATGTTACTATGTTAAAGTACAGGGTGAGCCATTTATTTGGATGCTCCTAAATAAAATGGGAATGGTTGGTGATGCACCATCACATTATGGGTGTCAGGTCCGAGCATTCCTACAAGGAATCTGACCCCCTCAGACCAGCATTTCTTCTGTGGTGTTGCTATCAGTGTGTCAAGAGTGGGAGAAGAGGGTTGCATTGACAATCCAACACAATGGGCAGCACTTTGAACACATTTTATGAATGGTCATAAACTTGTAAATAACTCATAAAAAAATAAAGTTACTTTAAAGCCAAGCACACCATTGTTTTTCATGTGAAATTCTCAATAAGTTTGATGTGTCACATGACCCTCTTCCCATTGGAAAAAATAAAGTTGGATCCAAAATGTCCGACTTCAAAATGGCCGCCATGGTCACCACCCATGTTGAAAAGTTTCCCCCTCCCATATACTAATGTGCCACAAACAGGAAGTTGATATCACCAAGCATTCCAATTTTATTTAGGTTATCCATATAAATGGCCAACCCTGTATATTAAAAGTATGACACCATTGTTCTCAGCAGCAATCTGGAAGTCAGAGATGCTTCTAGGGGTCTTCCACATGCTGTTCTCCTTCCATTCAGCACTTTTTCAATCAATTTCAACATTTTCACTGCCCCCCTGTCCTCCTTGTAGGGTCTGTCTGAAAAATGCTCAGATTTCCCATTGACTCCCATTATACTCGTTACTCGAAACGAGCATCTGAGCATTAGGAATTGCTCGGTTCAAGTAACAAGCATCTGAGCATTTTAGTGCTCGTTCATCTCTATTCTACGCACACTCTTTATTTCAGTGTTGCAAAGTTTTTATTCAAACGTCGAAGCAGATAAGGACAGAATATTGCTATGAACTGAGTGACAAAGTTAGACATTTCAACCCCGCCGAAGTCTTTTTCACTAAGTTGTTTGGTTGTTGAAACAATAGGGAAAATGTTTCTCCAAGGAGATGGCTGCAACAGTACAGTCATGGCCAAAAGTTTTGAAAATGACACAAATATTATATTTTCACATGATCTGCTGCCCTCTGGTTTTTTTGTGTGTGTTTGACAGATGTTTTTATCACAGACAGAAATATAATTGCAAACATATGAGTAACAAAAGCTTATATTGACAGTTAGAATGAGTTAATGCAGCAAGTCAATATTTGCAGTGTTGACCCTTCTTCTTCAGGACCTCTGCAATTCTCCCTGGCATGCTCTCAATCAACTTCTGGACCAAATCCTGACTGATAGCAGTCCATTCTTGCACAATCAATGCTTTCATTTTTTCAGAATTTTTAGGTTTTTGTTTGTCCACCTGTCTCTTGATGATTGACCACAAGTTCTCAATGGGATTAAGATCTGGGGAGTTTCCAGGCCATGGACCCAAAATCTCTATGTTTTGTTCCCTGAGCCATTTAGTTATCACCTTTGCTTTATGGCAAGGTGCTCCATCATGCTGGAAAAGGCATTGTTGATCGCCAAACTGCTCTTGGAGGGTTGGGAGAAGTTGCTCTTGGAGGACATTC
The DNA here is from genome assembly GCA_033576555.1 of Oophaga sylvatica. NCBI lineage: Eukaryota > Metazoa > Chordata > Amphibia > Anura > Dendrobatidae > Oophaga > Oophaga sylvatica. The sequence goes on from JARQOD010000001.1 coordinate 238,914,494, forward strand.
TGGTACCATTCTTTATTCATGGTTGTGTTTTTAGGCAAGACTGTGATAGAGCCGATTCCGTTGGCTGAGAAGCAACCCCACACATGAATGGTTTCAGGATGCTTAACAGTTGGCATGAGACAAGACTGGTGGTAGCGCTCACCTTGTCTTCTCCGAATGAGGCGTTTTCCTGATGTCCCAAACAATCGAAAAGGGGATTCATCAGAGAAAATAACTTTACCCCAGTCCTCAGCAGTCCACTGCCTGTACCTTTTGCAGAATATCAGTCTGTCCATGATGTTTTTTTCTGGATAGAAGTGGCTTCTTTGCTGCCCTCCTTGAGACCAGGCCTTGCTCCAAGAGTCTCCGCCTCACAGTGCGTGCAGATGCACTCACACCTGCCTGCTGCCTTTCCTGAGCAAACTCTGCACTGCTGGTAGCCCGATCCCGCAGCTGAAACACTTTTAAGAGACGGTCCTGGCGCTTGCTGGTCTTTCTTGGGTGCCCTGGAGCCTTTTTGGCAACAATGGAATCTCTTTCCTTGAAGTTCTTGATGATGCGATAGATTGTTGACTGAGGTGCAATCTTTCTAACTGTGATACTCTTCCCTGTTAGGCCATTTTTGTGCATTGCAATGATGACTGCACGTGTTTCTTTAGAGATAACCATGGTTAACAGAAGAGAGACAATGATGCCAAGCACCAGCCTCCTTTTAAAGTGTCCAGTGGTGTCATTCTTACTTAATCATGACAGATTGATCTCCAGCCATGTCCTCATCAACACCCACACCTGTGTTAATGGAGCAATCACTGAAAAGAGGTTAGCTGGTCCTTTTAAGGCAGGGCTGCAATGATGTTGAAATGTGTTTTGTGGGATAAAGTTCATTTTCTAGCCAAATATTGACTTTGCAAGTAATTGCTGTTAAGCTGATCACTCTTTATAACATTCTGGAGTATATGCAAATTGCCATTAGAAAAAGTGAAGCAGTAGACTTTGTAAAAATTAATATTTGTGTCATTCTCAAAACTTTTGTCCATGACTGTACATGTGCAATATGGTGGTGTGCTGTGGTGGCTCAGTTCGGCGCTCCCACGCCTGTATAGCTGACAGGAACGAGACATTGTTATGAATGTGGTAGCGATGGTTTCTGAGCAGAGGCTCCCTCTGGTGGTTGCAGACAGTACTGAACCTTTCAGCGAGGAATGGCAATCTGGGTTTACTGACTGGTCTGATATAAGGGAGGTTCCCTCCCATGATGGTTGCCGGTGATCAATTGTTCTTGTCTCAGTTGTGGTTCCTGGTTCATTTGGAAGTTTGCTGGAGTCTTGCATCTCCTGCTTTCAGATAAGATATTTTTTGCTTTTCTTTTTGTGCTTGCTTTTTGCATTGTTTTCTGCACTTTTGTGGAGGTCAGCCACGTCCCCTCTTGGGGCCTGAGCTCCTCACAGTTTATCTGCAGCCACTGTTATTTGCTCATTTGCTTTTTCCTGTTTTTTCAGCGGCTGCAGGTTGGTTTTGTTCACACTGGGATCTGATTTAGCGGGTGGCGAGATCGTGTGATCTCAGCATTTTTGTAATCAGAATTGTTGGATTTTTGTAGAGTTTTCTGGGTTGCAGAAAGTAATCTCTCCTTTCCTATCCTATTTAGTCAGCTTGTGGCCCCAGCATTTGCTCAATCTATTTTCTGCCTATGTTTGTGTTTTCATCTTGTCTAACCGCCATTATATGTTTGGGGGCTTCCTATTTTCTTTGGGGATCTGCTCCGGGGCAGATAGCTTTCATCTTTCTGCCTTTAGTTGTAGTTATCTCTCAGGCTGTGACGAGGCGTCTAGGATCTACGTAGGAACGCTCCATGGCTACCTCTAGTTGTGTGTTAGTTTAGGAATCTGCAACCCATCAGTTACCAACATCTCAGGTGTTCTGCTGCCCTGCTGTTGTTCCTGTCCTCCTCAGCTACCGAAACACAACAAGACATGGTGTCCCAAATGCACTTGATTGAATTCAGGTCTGGGGAATGGCCACGCCAGTCCATGGCATCAATGCCTTCATCATGCAGGAACTGCTGACACACTTCACCCACATGAGGCCTAGAATTGTCATACACCAGAAGGAACCCAGGGCCCAGTGCACCAGCATGTGGTTTTACAATGGGTCTGAGGATCTCATCTTGTTACCTAGTGGCAGTCAGGGTACCTCTGGCAGCAGAGCGTTCTCCACATCATCTCCAGACTCTGTCACGTCTGTCACATGTGCTCAGTGTGAACCTGCTCTCATCCGTGAGGATGTCGAATCTGCCAATCTTGTTGTTCTCTAGCAAATGCCAATTGCCCTGCAAGGTGTTGGTCTGTATGCACAACACCCACTTGAGCACGTCGGGCGCTCATCCACCTTCATGGAGTCTGTTTCTGACAGTTTGGATAGACACATGTTAGTGGCCAGCTGGAGGTAATTTTGCAGAGCTCTGGCAGTGCTCCTCCTGTTACTCCTTGCACAAAAGAGGAGGTAGTGGTAGCATTCCTACTGCTGAGTTGTTGCCCTCCTATGGCCCCTTCCACGACTAGTGGTGTACTGGCCTGTCTCCTGGTATCTGCTCCATGCTCTGGACAGAATGAGAACAGAGAAATGGTCTGTGATCACCATCTGCAGAACCACTCCTTTATAGGGGTTGTCTTGCTAATTGCCTATCATTTCTACCTGATGTCTGTTCCAATTGCACAACAGCAGGAGATTGATTCACAATCAGTGTTGCTTCATAACTGGACAGGTTGATTTCACAGAAGTGTGATTGACTTGGAGTTACATTGTGTTGTCTAAGTGTTCCCTTTACTTTTGTGATATCTTGTATACACACTGCTCAAAAAAATAAATACACCCTCTTATTTTTGTAAATATTTTATATCTTTTCATGGGACAACACTGAAGATATTGCATTTTGATACAATGTAAAGTCAGTGTTCACGTTGTATAATAGTGTAAATTTGGTGTGCCCTCCAAATAACTCAACGCACAGCCATTAATGTTGACTCCTCTGGCAACAAAAGTGAGTACACCCCTAAGTAAAAATGGCCAAATTGTATGAAATTAGCCATTTTTCCTCTCCAGTGTCATGTGACTCATTATTTGGTATTATCGCTCTTACACTCTGTCATACTGGTCATTGGAAGTTCAACGTGCCACTTCATTGCAAAGATCTCTCTGAGGATCTGAAAAAAAGATTTGTTGCGCTACATGAAGATGGTCTCCCTCCTATGACTTTCATTATATGTACCTTTTCAATTTTCACATTGTTATGGTACCGCCATAGTACACACCATGCGTTACGTTTTTCCATTGTGCACCGCTATTATAGGTCTATGTAATGCACCCCTTAGTAAGGTGATACTGTGGGGCACTGTCGCCGGTCTCAGGAGCGGAACGTGCGGCTCCATGTATTGCTATGCGGCCGCGCACTCCACTCCCGAGGCCGGCGGCAGTGCCGGGTATTAACATGCGAGACTCGGCCGTATTCCTCGCATGTGTGATCCCGGCCTAATTCCTTGGAGGTATTTAATAGCGTCATGAGAGGCCTCTAAGTACACATCTGCCCCCCGAGGAAGCGAAACTCGCGTAGGGGCGCGTCCCTGCATCTTTTGACACCAACATGGGTGAGTTAACCCTTTTACTTATGTGGTAATATTTCTGCCTCTTTTCCTCTCTATCTCCATTCATGGGTCTGGACCCTGACTGTATTATATTGCACTTGCAATCTTGACTAATTTTTTGTGATTCAGAGGAATAATTGGCATACTTGTTAGGGGATATCACTATAGATATGTACAATTGTTTTTTTATCACACCTGTATTTATTATTGACGTATAGATACCTTTCCCCTCTTATTGGTGCCAATATGCAGGGTCCTTTCTACATCTAGCAGCATACTCAATACTACTCTGACTGTTGTGAGTTTCTGATAAATTGTTACATGATTCTGTAATATACTTTTTACCTTTATATTATCCCACGATTAATAAAATTGCCATTTTTGATACTGATTTATTTTGTATGGTGTTTTTGCTCTATTTTCTTGTGTTGATATGAAGATGGTCTAAGCTACTAAGCTATAAGTAGATTGCATACACCCTGAAACAGAGCTGCAGCACAGTGGGCAAGATCATGCAATGGTTTAACAAGATAGGTTCCACTCAGAACTAGCCTCGCTATGGTCGACCAAAGAAGTTGAGTGCACATGTTCAGCGTCATATGCAGAGGCTGTCCTTTCAAAATAGACGTATGAGTGCTGCCAGCATTGCTGTAGAGGTTAAAGGAGTTGGGGGGTATGCCTGTCAGTGCTCAGATCATATGCCACACACTGCATAAAATTGGTCTGCATGGCTGTTGTCCCAGAAGGAAACCTCTTCTAAAGGTGATGCTCAAGAAAGCCTGCAAACAGTTTGCTGAAGACAAGCAGTCCTGTGAGCTGATAAGACCAAGATAAACTTATTTGGTTCAGATGATGTCAAGCGTGTGTGGCAGCAACCAGGTGAGGAGTACAAAGACAAGTGTGTCTTGCCTGTAGTCAAGCATGGTGGTTGGACTGTCATGGTTTGTGGCTACATTAGTATTGCCAGCTGTGGAGAGCTACATTTCATATGAGGGAACCATGAATTTGAATGTGTATGTGACATATTGAAGCAGAGAACGATCCCCTCCCATCGGAAACTGGGCCACAGGGAAGTATTCCAACATGATAACGACCCCAAATACACCTCCAAGATGACCACTGCCTTGCTAAAGAAACTGAGTGTAAAGGTGTTGGACTGGCCAAGCATGTCTCCAGACCTAAACCATATTGAGCATCTGTGGGGCACCTTCAAATGGAAGGTGGGAGAGCACAAGGTCTCTACCATCTACCAGCTCGGTGGTGTCATGGAGAAATGGAAGAGGATTCCACTGGCAACCTGTGAAGCTCTACTGAACTCCATGCCCAAGAGACTTAAGGCAGTGCTTGAAAATAATATTCGCCACACAAAATATTGACACTTGGGGCATAATTTAGCCATTTTCACTTAGGGGTGTACTCACTTTTGTTTCCAGCAGTTTAGACATTAATGGCTGTGTGTTGAGTTATTTAAGTTATTTAGAGGGCACAAAAAATTTACACTGTTATACAAGCTGTACACTGACTACTTTACATTGTATCAAAGTGTCATATCTTCGATGTTGTCTTACAACAATACTTACAACAATGTGAGGGGTGTACTCGCTTTTGTAATAAACTATATACAGGTCCTTCTCAAAAAATTAGCATATAGTGCTAAATTTCATTATTTTCCATAATGTAATGATTACAATTAAACTTTCATATATTTTAGATTCATTACACACCAACTGAAATTTGTCAGGTCTTTTATTGTTTTAATACTGATGATTTTGGCATACAACTCCTGATAACCCAAAAAACCTGTCTCAAAAAATAGCATATCAAGAAAAGGTTCTCTAAACGACCTATTACCCTAATCTTCTGAATCAACTAATTAACTATAAACACATGCAAAAGATTCCTGAGGCTTTTAAAAACTCCCTGCCTGGTTCATTACTCAAAACCCCCATCATGGGTAAGACTAGCGACCTGACTGATGTCAAGAAGGCCATCATTGACACCCTCAAGCAAGAGGGTAAGACCCAGAAAGAAATTTCTCAACAAATAGGCTGTTCCCAGAGTGCTGTATCAAGGCACCTCAATGGTAAGTCTGTTGGAAGGAAACAATGTGGCAGAAAACGCTGTACAACGAGAAGAGGTGACCGGACCCTGAGGAAGATTGTGGAGAAGGACCGATTCCAGACCTTGGGGGACCTGAGGAAGCAGTGGACTGAGTCTGGTGTAGAAACATCCAGAGACACCGTGCACAGGCGTGTGCAGGAAATGGGCTACAGGTGCCGCATTCCCCAGGTAAAGCCACTTTTGAACCATAAACAGCGGCAGAAGCGCCTGACCTGGGCTACAGAGAAGCAGCACTGGACTGTTGCTAAGTGGTCCCAAGTACTTTTTTCTGATGAAAGCAAATTTTGCATGTCATTCGGAAATCAAGGTGCCAGAGTCTGGAGGAAGACTGGGGAGAAGGAAATGCCAAAATGCCTGAAGTCCAGTGTCAAGTACCCACAGTCAGTGATGGTGTGGGGTGCCATGTCAGCTGCTGGTGTTGGTCCACTGTGTTTCATCAAGGGCAGGGTCAATGCAGCTAGCTATCAGGAGATTTTGGAGCACTTCATGCTTCCATCGGCTGAAATGCTTTATGGAGATGAAGATTTCATTTTTCAGCACGACCTGTGCCAAAACCACTGGTAAATGGTTTACTGACCATGGTATTACTGTGCTCAATTGGCCTGCCAACTCTCCTGACCTGAACCCCATAGAGAATCTGTGGGATATTGTGAAGAGAAAATTGAGAGACACAAGACCCAACACTCTGGATGAGCTTAAGGCCGCTATCGAAGCATCCTGGGCCTCCATAACACCTCAGCAGTGTCACAGGCTGATTGCCTCCATGCCACGCCGCATTGAAGCAGTCATTTCTGCAAAAGGATTCCCGACCAAGTATTGAGTGCATAACTGAACTTTATTATTTGATGTTTTTTTTGTTTGTTTTTAAAAAACACTTTTATTTTATTGGATGGTTGAAATATGTTAATTTTTTTGAGACAGGATTTTTGTGTTATCAGGAGTTGTATGCCAAAATCATCAGTATTAAAACAATAAAAGACCTGACAAATTTCAGTTGGTGTGTATGAATCTAAAATATATGAAAGTTTAATTGTAATCATTACATTATGGAAAATAATGAAATTTAGCACTATATGCTAATTTTTTGAGAAGGACCTGTAATATAATACTTTGATAAAGTTCCAAATTTGTTTGTCCTCTGTTTTCAGCCTGATGTTCTTCAGTTATCCCAAAGTATTGTTAGATTGTTAGAAAATGGATAACTGAGGATTACTTGTTTTATAGCCTAAGTATAAAATTTGTGTACTCCCACTGGTGATTTCCCATTCAGATGTGAATATGACGTAGCCTCTGTTTCTTGTCTTTGAGCTAGCATGTGTTTATCCAAAGGAATATAAATTATTTATGCCCTGATCTTTAAACTAAGTAAGCTGTAAAAGTGTCACAATTTCATGGCTTCTCCCAGTTTAAGTAACTGCAGCAGACTATTTCTCTCTGTAATTTCACTTTCATTATCTTTATATAAACTATCTCAATTTGCTGCAATGGCAATTTCTAAAATGTGTTACTTTCCAAGCACAGAAACATACTTATGTCACTTTCTATCAGAAAAATAAATAACGAAAAACTTGAACCCTTATCATTCTGCATCTTATTTATAGTATTTGAAATAATCTATTGCTTTTGTATATTTCTTGTATTTACACATTAGTTATTGTCTAGATCAAGAAAGAAGTCATGTGACGACACAGCATTTATTCTTAATAAGGCCAGAGGTATTTTTCAGAGGGTGAAGAGACACAGGACATTGTTCATATGAGCCTGAACGTTGACTCTTGATGTTTGTTGCAGCCTAATGTGTTGCTATTAGAGATGGGAAGACCCCTGGATGTTCGGGTACCCAGACCCGAACCCCATTCACTTGAATGATGGGACCGAATATCCAGTGTTTTCTACACTGTCATGTGCATGACAGCTCGGCAAACACTGCTTCTAATCGGCGGTAAAATCGTTATCAGCGGTCAGACAGCCACGGTTACCACACTGTCAAATAAATGACATTGTGAGCCCACAGCTGTGATCGGAGGTATAAAGTTTACAACCGGTCACTGTGTGGGCTGATAGGACTACTGCTCTCATCAGCTGACGCCTGCTGCCACTAACAACACTGAGAGCAGGCGGCGGCTGTTGGGAGTATTCTTCAGCCGGCGCCTGCGCTCTAAACAAATAATTTAAAAACAGAATGGCATGGCCTCCCCTGTATTTTTGATAACCAGCCAGGCAAAACCGACAGCTGGGGGCTGCAACTGTCAGCAAGGTTGTTTATCACGAATAGAGGGGTCCCCATGCCGTTTTTTTAAATTGTTTAAATAAATAATTAAAAAAAACTACATGGGTTCCCCCCCATTTTTGGAAAACCAGCCTTGCTTAAGCAGACAGCTGGGGGCTGGTAATCTCAGGCTGGTAAAGGGCCACTGACATTGCCACTCACCAATCCTTAAAAACAGCAAGCTCGGAGCTACCAAGAAAAAGTGCATCTATTAGATGCGCCAATTCTGGTGCTTTGCCCGGCTCTTCCCACTTGCCCTGTAGCTGTGGCAAGTGGAGTTCATATTTGTGGGGTTGATGTTACAGAGTCCTTGGTGAGAGCAGGACTTGAGACACCTCCTCTGCTGCCTGCCAGATGCTGATGTGATGCTCTGCAGTGCAGAACCATTGCAGAGCATCAGATCAGTGATTTGATGCTGTACAGTAATGTCCCATCCTGGGACAATGTAAAAAGTTTAAAAAAATTATTAAAAGTGTAAAAATATATTTTTTAAAATCTACAAATAAGGAACAAAAAAATAAATATTTTTCCAATAAATACATTTATGTAAATAAAAAATAAACAATAAAACTACACGTATTTGGTAACACCGTGGCCGAATGACTCGCTCTATAAACTGTCCCACTAGTTAACCCCTTCAGTGAAGACCATAAAAAATAATAAAAAACGATGCAAAAAACAATGCTTGATCATCATACTACCGAACAAAAAATGCAATAAAATGCAATCAAAAAGATGATTGGAAATAAAAATACCACTCAATATGTCATCTTGTCCTGCAAAAAACAAGCTGCCATACAGCTCCATCAGCAGAAAAATAAAAAGTTATAGCTCTCAGAATAAAGTGATGCAAAATAATTATTTTTTCTATAAAAGTTTTTTTTCGTGTAAAAGCACCAAAAAATAAAAAAGATATAAATTGGGTATCGCTGTAATCGTACTGACTAGAAGAGTAAAGCTGCTTTATCAATTTTACCACACTTGTACCCGAAAGTGGTACCAATAAAAATGTCAGCTCGTTCCGCAAAAAACAAGCCATAACATGACTTTGTCAGTAGTGATGAGCGAGTATACTCGTCACTCGGGATTTCCCGAGTATGCTCGGGTGTCCTCCGAGTATTTTGCCGTGCTCGGAGATTTAGTATGTGTTGATGCAGCTGCATGATTTGCAACTGCTAAACAGCCTGGATACATGTGGGGATTCCCTAACAAACAGGCATTCCTCACATGTATTCAGGCTGTCCAGCAGCTGCAAATCATGCAGCTGTGTCGACAGAAACTAAATCTCCAAGCACGCCAAAATACTCGGAGATCACCTGAGCGTGCTCGGGAAAACCCGAGCAACGAGTATACTCACTCATTATTTGTCAGCCGAAATATGGAAAAATTATAGCTATCTAAATATTGTGATGCAAAAACTAGTTTTCGCAATCAAAAGTGTCGTTTACTGTGAGACAACAGCCAAACATAAAAACCCGATATAAATCTGGTATCACTGTAATCGCACTGACCCGAAGAATAAAGTTGTCTAATCACTTACACCGCATGAGGAATGGCGTAAAATATAAATAAAACTAATTCTTCACATGCTGTTTATTTTTTCATTGTGCCTCCCAAAGATCGCAGTAAGGCTTGACGCACATTTATCCTGCGCTCTATGCTGAGCGCTTACATTGGGATTTCCGTGTAAATCTCTGAAATACATGATTCAAACAGAACCCCTGGCAAAAGATTACCTATAATGAGGAAGATGAAGGCACAGTGTATGCCATAGGACCTGTGATCTGGTGCTGTCTGTCTTTTTAGGATTGCATAAAAGTGACGTTGGCCACAGTTTTGTGCACTTCAGAAAAGGACAACACTGAACTGAAGCCAGACAGTGTCCACAGTAACTCTGCTGCTTTATTATAGTGAATGGATCCATCTGGAGTTTCATCTGTCATGTCACTCGGAGATTTAGATGAAAACCCGAAAGTAAGTGCTCAGCGTAGAGCGCCGGATAAAGGTGATAATAAATGTTATGTAAATTGTTCCCAATAACAGCTTAAACGCCATCCACAAAAAAGCTAGCTCTCACTTAGGTCCATCATCTGATAATGGAAATATAGTGAGCTTCCACATTAGTGATAGCACAAAGGCTCTGGAAAAGTGAAATGGCTCCTCGGCCACCAAAATAAATTCAGAAAATTCTCCGCTTCCAAATCCAAATGCCCCCCTCTCCCTTCTGAGCCACAGTGTGCTTAAACCACATTTAGCGCCCACATGCTTGGCATTTCTGTAGTGATGAGAGCCCGTCTAATTTACAGGTGCATGTCTCCAGAAGCATGATCTGGGAAAATTGTACTGCGCTCACAACAGCTCATTCATTGGTGGTTCTCAGCTTGAACGGTCACATCTTGGCACCATCCAGGTTAAAAACTGTTAATACCCAGACATGGATTATGGCTTGAGACAGAACGACGGGCAGGTGAAGAGTATGGTTGTTTTTTTAATTCTGTTTTATTACAGGAGACGATGGCATCAATGGAATGGGCGCCGACTGAACACAATGTAGAAAGGAGACACTCCCGAGGTTTCACCAATGTGAATATTGTACAAGAACTCAGCCCAGGGAAGAAGTAATTTCACCCAATCATTGTAGTGGGCATTGACAAAGTGTCGCAGGTAGTTGCCCAGGAATTGGTTGACACGCTCCACTTGCCCATTTTACTGAGGGTGATAGACCGAGGAGAAATCCAAGATGATATCCAAATGTTTACAGAGAGCTCGCCAGAATCTGGAAGTGAACTGCGAACCTCGATCGGACACAATGTGACGAGGAAACCCATGCAGGTGGAAAATATGTTTGATGAAGCTGTCAGCCAGTTCAGGAGCAGACAACGGGGTAAAATGTGCCATTTTGGAGAAGTGATCCACGACTACCCAGATGACGGTGCAACCCTCGGATACTGGTCAATCCGTAATGAAGTCCATTGCTACGTGCTGCCATGGACCAGATGGTATGGGTAATGGCAGGAGAGAACCGGTAGGAAGTCATCTGTGGACTTTATTGCGGGCACAAATCGGACAGGCAGCCACGTAAGCATAGATCTCCCTCCTCATGGATGGCCACCAGTAGTGGCGAGAGATCAATTGTAGTGTTTTCCTTTGTCCTGTGTGACCAGCCACCTTGGAGGAGTGGCCCCATGACAAAACTCACTCCTCGGTTTCAGCCACAAGGGTTTTTCCTGGGGGAATTAGCGACAGGCTGACAGGAGTGACAGTAATCATCTTGGATGGTTCGATGATAAATTCAGGATCCTCCTCTTGGTCCCCGGACAGAAATCTTAAATCTAATTTGGTGAAGATCCTGGCACCTCTTAATCAGTCAATCAACTCAGGGATCAGTGGGTTAGGATATTTATTTTTCACCGTGATCTGGTTGAAGCCCCTATAATCTATACAGGGTCTGAGTGATCTGTCTTTCTTTTTAACGAAGAAAAAACCCGGCCGAAGCAGGGGAGGAGGACTTCTGAATGAACCCCCTGACCAAATTCTCCTGAATGTACTCTGACATAGCTTGAGTCTCAGTTGGGGACAGAGGATAAATTCGGCCTCTAGGTGGTGTAGATCCTGGAATCAAGTTGATAGGGCAGTCATACGGCCTGCAAACCGTTAAACTCTCTAGTTGCATTATTTGCCAAGTAGAAGCCTGAATATATGTGTCCATTGCTTGGTTAAAGCATAGGCATTTCGCTAATGAATGCCAGGCTTGTAGGCTCTTCCAAATTTAATTTTGTAAGTTGTATGGAGATCAAATACTGTGTGTATATTACTAGTTACCTCAATTATCTGCTTCACATAAAAAATCAGTGCTACTTCTGCTCAGATACAAGAAGGCTGCTTGGACTAAGTCAAGGACTGCCATGTATACATGCACAATGTTTATTTTAATTATCTGTCATATGAGTATTTTTTTTTCAATTTGGATGTGTCAGATAGTGATTAGTGAGCATGCTTTGCCTATGCCCAATACTCGATCTACCATCGGGGTGCTCGGGTATGCTTGTTACTCGAGTATCGTGGGTGCTTGAACACCATACTTGAATCCCCACCCAGCATGTTTTGTGGCTGTTAGAAAACCAATAAACATACGGGATTGCCTGGCATAAATGGTAATGCCATAGCCATGTTGGCTACTGGCATTACTGTGATTGGCTCATCGCGTCATCAGGTCTTATATAAGACAGAGTTATGCGATGTTCGACACACTGTCCTCTGGAAGCAGTTCAGGGAGAGTTGATCTAAGAGGGAAAGCTTAGAACAGTCCGGCATATAGGTAGTGTTTAAATGCTATTGCAGTACTTGTATACCGCTGCTGCACCATTAAACAAAAGTCCTTTTCAGGGCCACATACTGTCCTTTCTGTAGTAAAACCATGCAGTAAGGAATGGGGAAGTGGACATGCCGCCAATGGTGTACGCAGAGGCTGATGCCGTGGCCCAGGTGAAACTGCCTTCTGCAGGAGCACAGCAAACTCATTCTCATCCATGATACCTAGCTTCCTGTCCCACTTTGCAGGTGAGGCAAGATACCACGCTTGAAGACAGAACAGTGTGAACAGTTGGTCGGATGGATGGCAGATCCAGATGATTCCATTCTGTTTCCCAGCACCACCCTGTCTTCTACATGTAACAGAATATAAATGGAAAACATCAACAATAAATAATCCTGATGTTATATATGCTCAAGTGAGTAGGACTATATGGGAAACTGCAGAAAGCTAAGTCAAATAACAGAAGGAACTAGCAGCCAAAAAATCCCATAAAAACATCTTTATTGAACAATATATGTTTAAAAATACACAGGACAGTGAATGGAACATCTGGGGAAAATCATTAGGAATGGCAATATAATCACTCCATAAAGGATCGAGTCATGTCCCCATACCTAGTAGTATAAATCAGAATACAACGCAAAGTGTGCTTCACTTATAGACCATATGTCATACTGGCATAGTGCAAAACTATTTTTTCATAATGGACATAGCCTATAGTACAGATTACCTTAACAGATGTATGACTCAGCATGTGAAACAGGACCCAGATCCACCCAGGTCTCACTAGCCAATAGTCTGGACCACGTCATAATTGCCCTGATCTTACTTACTCTCACCATGCAGAGTCCCAAAAGACAAGTGCTTCCACACTTGGACACTCTGAGGAACTCTTTACATTTTCATTCATTGATTCTGAACTCTCGTCCTGCACGTTTCAAGAGGCAGAAGAGGAGATCGTAGTGATGCCCAATATTTGAACAGAAATACGTCCAGGCGTCTTCCCTATGCTGTTCCCATTCCTTTTAAGTGCTGTTTCCATCCATTTCAGCAAGTTTTTTTTTCCTGCATCTCCTGCCCTCCTATTAGGGTCTTCCGGAAAAAATGCTTGCGTTTCCTATGGACTTCCATTAAACTTGTTACTTGTTCCTAAACAAGTCACTTAACTTATGTACCAAGATTAGAAGTTGCCCCCTATTCTCATATTCTCATGATAGTATAGGGCAGTGATGGCGAACCTTTTAGTGACCGAGTGCCGAAACTGCAATCTAAAACCCACTTATTTATCGCAAAGTGCCAACATGGCAATTTAACCTGAATACTGAGGTTTTAGATTAGAAAAACAACTTGTACATTAGCGCGCTATACAGTCTATAGCATAGAGCTTGTAAGCACTGCACTCCAAGCCTAAGATACTACGACCAATTGCAGTGGAGGTCTGTTCTTGAGAATGGAGATGATTTTGAATCAAAAGTAATATTTCAAAGTTGTTTGTTTTTACAACTCCTTTGCAACTGTAGCCCTTTATCATGATGAAAATAATCCTTTAAGCCAGGGATGTCAAGCTCAAATACACAGATGGCCAAAGTTAAAAGCTTGCACAAAGTCATGGGTCAACCTTGATATTTGTTAAAAAAAAAAGTCTACACTTGAGGAAGCTTTTCCTTATCAAATAAAATGATTAATTTTTAGAATTAAAGTGGAATAATATAATATGTTATGTAAGAACAGTAAAAAAGTATATGGCCCAATGGCCTAAATTAAATATATAAAGGATATTGTATAATGGCCCTACATAGTGCTCCAAACTGTACAATGTGCCCACACAGTGCTCCATACTGTATAAGTGCCCTACGTGGTGCTCCATACAGTATAATGGCCCTACATGGTGCTCCATAATGCATAATGGCCCCACATGATGCTCCATACTGTATAATGGCCCCACATGATGCTCCATTCTGTATAATCGCCCCACATGATGCTCCATACTGTATAATGGCCCCACATAGTGCTCCATACTGTATAATGGCCTCACATAGTGCTGCATACTGTATAATGGCCCCACATAGTGCTCCATACTGAATAATGGCCCAACATGATGCTCCATACTGTATAATGGCCCCACATAGTGCTTCATATTGTATAATGGCCCCACATGGTGCTCCATACTGCATAATGGCCCCACATGATGCTCCATGCTCTATAATGGCCCCACATGATGCTACATTCTGTATAATGTCCCCACATGATGCTCTATACTATATAAAGGCCCCATATAGTGCTCCATACTGTATAATGGCCCCACATGATGCTCCATACTGTCTAATGACCCAAATGATGCTCCATACTGTATAATGGCCCCACATAGTGCTCCATATTGTATAATGGCCCCACATAGTGCTCCAAACTGTATAATGGCCCCACAGTATGCTCCATACTGTATAATGACCACACATGATGAACTATTCTGTATAATGGCCCATACGATGCTCTATACTGTATAATGGCCTCAAATTAAAAAAAAATTACTACTTACCTTTGCCCGTTCCAATGCTGATCTGGTCTCTTCATATATCACAATCCTACCTGTGGGCACGCGTGCCATCTCCTCAGCAATAGCGCCACCACTCTCCTAAACCCATGGGCCATCCCCCTACTCAGCACTTGCGCAGACTTATGGGACGGTGCGTGGCCTGATGGGACAGCACACGTGCAGAAGTGGCCACAGCGCTAGTGATGAGGGAGATGGCAACTAGGCTGATGAGAATGGTGGCGGCGCTAGTTTTGAGGAGATGGTACTCATGCCCATCAGGAGGGCTCTGTGTGCCCCTTCTGCCATGTGTGCCACAGGTTCGCCACCACTTGTATAGGGTATCATTTCAGATCTTAAGAATGGGGTTCTGAAGAGCCGCCTCTAGATATAATAGAAGTTGAGCATGCTGCACAAACCAAGGCTGCATTAATCACAGCCTGATTGCATGATTGCACAAAGGTATATTCGTATCTAAAATGCCTTGGTGTTTCAGAGACAGTACACTTTGAAGATTCAGCGGAGGGCCATAGCTGGAGACCAGAGTAGTCCAGCTGTGCACCTGTACGGCTTCTTCCAGTGCTGCAGTTGATGATTGACAGATCTGTCCCTCGCATGTACAGTGCGGAAAATAAGAATGGAAAAGAATGGAGAGGTCTGTAATTTTTCTCGTAGGTATGCTTCAACTGTGAATGACGTAATCTTGAAAAAGTCTGCAAAATCACAATGTATGATTTTTACATAATTAATTAGCATTTTATTGTTTATATAAGTATTTGATACAATAGAAAAACAGAACTTAATATTTGGTGCAGAAACCTTTGTTTGCAATTACAGAGGTCAGACATTTCCTGTAGTTCTTATCCAAGTTTGCACACATTGCTGCAGGGATTTTGGCCCACTCTTTCATACAGATCTTCTCCAGATCTTTCAGGTTTTGGGGCTGACGTTGGCCAACATTGAGTTTCCGCTCCCTCCAAAGATTTTCTGCTGGGTTTCGGTCTCGAGACTTTCTAGGCCACTCTAGGACCTTGAAATGCTTTTTATGGAGCCACTCCTGCCCTGGCTGTGTTTTTCAGGTCATTGTCATGCTGGAAGACTGTCACAAGTGTTCTGCACCCTGCTGGGACTTGTGGTACACTTGGGACTATGTGACCATTCACATAAGTGTTGCAGGTTTACTCTTTCTTTTGGTGCAAAAGGGGTTAAGAGTCCTTGCTTTAAGTCTGCTGAGATGCCATCTGGCTTTGGTCTCAGCTTCTGTTTATTGGTGCATTCCCCTTCACTATTTAAACTCACTTCTGGCTTCCTCCCATGCCAGAAACAGGTTTTACTTCCTTACTTACCTGGAATAGCTGTTGTGTTCCTGGAGAAGTCAAAGTGTTTTTGGAGAAGTTGTTTGTGTTCCTTTTGATTGCGGTGAATATCCCTTGTCATGTATTTCCCCTGTCTATCCCTTTCCCTGTGTTGTCTTGTTCTTGGACTAAGATTAGTGTCTTGCTGCCCAGCTCACTATCTAGAGCTAAAATTCAGGTCAGAAAGGGCTTAGGCACGTGATGGTGCATGGGGGAATAACTCGTCTAGAGCGATAGGTGTCAGCATAAGGTGAGAGCTGAGGGGTCATTATCTTCCCCCTCTCCTTACTGTCAAGGCTTCCCTTTATCAGTTCTCTCTCCCTCTCCCTTTGCGTTGCACCCTGGCCATTGCCCTGCCCTGGCATGACAAAGACCCAGCCACGACCTATCTTCAATGCTCTTACTGAGGGAAGGAGGTAGTTGTCCAAAATCTTGCGATACATGACCCCATCCATCCTGCCTTCAATACGGTGCAGTCATCCTGTCCCCTTTGCAGAAAAACAGCACGTATGTTTTCCCCACCATGCTTCATGGTTGGGATGTTGTTCCAAGTGTTGTACTCATTCTTCTTCTTCCGCCAAACACGGCGAGTGGAGTTGATACCAAAAAGTTCTATTTTGGTCTCCTCTTACCACGTGACCTTCTCCTATGCCCCCTCTGGATCTTCCAAATTTGCATTGGCAAACTTCAAATGGGCCTGGACATGTGCTGGTGTGAGCAGTGGGACCTTGCGTGCCCTGCAGGATTTTAATCCATAACGGTGTAGTGTGTTACTAGCGGTAATGTTTGAGACTGTGGTCCCAGCTTTCTTCAGGTCATTGACCAGGTCCTCCTGTGTAGTTCTGGGCTGTTTCTTGACCGTTCTCAGAATCATCCTTATCCCACGAAGAGAGATGCATGGAGCCCCTCAGGGAGGAGGATTGACAGTCATCTTGTGTTTCTTCCATTTTCTAATAATTGTGCCAACAGTTGTTGCCCTCTCACCAAGTTGCCTGCTGTTGTGAACACGCTGGATTCTGAGTTGGGGCACCCTCTGGTGGCTGCTGATAGTATTGAAGCTGCCTTGACTGACAGAGGCCCTTCAGCTGAGGATTCAGCTGCGGACGATTGGCAATCTGGGAGTGATGACTGGGGAGATTTAAGGTAGTAACCTTCCCATAATCCTGCTGGGGCCTGCGCTGGTCTCTGTTTCTCATTTATCTCTGTTTATTTGTCAGTCCCTGTTATTTCAGTGGCTGCTGGGTAGCTACCTGTTCACACCAGAGTTCTGATCTAGCGGGGGAGAGATCGTGTGGTCTCAGTATTTTTGGAATCAGAAGTGATGGAATTTTTTCTAGGGTTTTGCTGGATTGCAGACAGTATTCTTTCCTGTCCTGTCCTATCTAGATAGTTTTGGGCCCCAGCGTTTGCTTATTCTATTTTCTGCCTGAGTGTGTATTTCATCTTGTCTCACCGCCAATATATGTGTGGGGGCTACCTATTCCTTTGGGGCGCTACTCCGGGGCAGTTAGCTTTTCCCTTTCTGTTGTGAACACGTTGGGGGTGACTTCGGAGCTGGGGCTCCCTCTGGTGGTTGTTGAGGGTGATGAACCAATTGCTGAATGGTTTTCAGCTGGGTCCGAATGGTCTGATATAAGTGACCTGAACTCCCAGCAGTGTTATGAATGTGCTAGAGATGGTTTCTGAGCAGAGGCTCCCTCTGGTGGTTACAGACAGTACTGAACCTTACAGCGAGGAATGGCAATCTGGAATCACTGACTGGTCTGATATTAGGGAGGTTCCCTCCCATGATGGTTGCCGGTGATCAATTGTTCTTGTCTCAATTGTGATTCCTGGTTCATTTGGAAGTTTGCTGAGTCTTGCCTGCATCTTCTGCTATCAGATAAGATATTTTCTGCTTTTATTTTTGTGCTTGCTTTTTGCATTGTTCCCTGCACTTCTGTGGAGGTCAGCCAGGTCCCCTCCGGGGGCTTGTGCTCCTCTCAGTTTATCTGGAGCCACTGTTGTTTGTTCATTTGCTTTTTCCTGTTTTTTCAGTGGCTGCGGCTTAGTTTTGTTACACCAGAGATCTGATTAGGTGGTAGAGATCGTGTGATCTCAGGTGTTTTTGCAATCAGAAGAGTTGGTATTTTTTAGGGGTTTTTTTTGGATTGCAGTGAGTATCCTTTCCTGTACTTTTCTTTCTAGACAGATTGGGCCCCAGCGTTTGCTCATTCTATTTTCTGTCTGTGTCCGAGCTTCTTCTTTTCTAACCGCCATTACATGTTTGGGGCTTCCTATTTTCTTTGGGGATCTGCTCTGTGGCAGATAGCTTTCATCTTTCTGCCTTTAGGTGTAGTTATCTCTCAGGTTGTGACGAGGCGTCTAGGATCAACGTAGGAACGCTCCACGGCTACCTCTAGTTGTGTGGTTAGTTCAGGTTACTGCAATCCAATAGGTTCCAGCCTCTCTGGTGTATTGCCGTTTTTGCTTATTCTCCTCAGCTACCAAAACACAACATAGCAGCCTTGCTGGTAATCAATTGTTCTTCCTGGTCTTGCTTGGAGCTCAGCTTGCATTCCTGCTCTCATTCAGATAAGTGATTTGCTGTTTTTTTTCCTCTGGTTGGATTTTCTTTGCTGGTTTGCTGCTTAGCAGTAGACTTCAGCCTGGTCCCCTTTTGGGGCCTGGCGCTGCAATTGTGCTCAGTTTGTGTTTGCACTTTTGATCTGTTCCTGTGGCACTTTTATTTGCTGAATTGCTGTGTGTTACACCAGAGATCTGATTTAGGTGGTAGAGATCGTGTGATCTCAGGTTTTTTGTTAATCAGAAGTGTTGGTATTTTTGCCAGGGTTTATTTGGGTTGCAGTCAGAATTCTTTCCTATACTTTTCTATCTAGACAGAATTGGGCCCCATCGTTTGCTCATTCTATTTTCTGTCTGTGTTCGTATTTTCTTCTTATCTAACCGCCATTACATGTTTGGGGCTACCTATTTCTTTGGGGTTCTGATACGGGGCAGTTAGTTTTCATCTTTCTGCCTTTAGGTGTAGCTATCTCTCCACGGCTACTTCTAGTGTTGCGGTTAGTTTAGGGTCCTGCAACCTAATAGTTTCCAGCCTCTCTGGTGTATTGCTACTTTGCTATTTTTGCTATTTCTCCTCAGCTACCGAAACATAACACCTTTCTATCTTTAGGCTTAGCTAACTCTCCGGCTGTGTCGAGGTGTCTAGGTCATTGTAGGTACGTCCCATGGCTGCTTCTAGTTGTGCGGTTAGTTTAGGGGTCTGCAATCATTAGTTACCAACCTCTCTGGGTGTCTGGCTGCCTTGGCTATTTTTGTTACTGTCCTCCTCTGCTACCAATCATAACAAAATCACCAGCCAAACCGTAATCCTAGGATACTCAAAAGAAGGAAAGAATAGTAAAAAAGAAAAAAAAGGAGCTTCAGAGGTTTTTATTGTGTATTTTTTCCTCTTTTTCTCTGCGTAGGTGGGTCCTTTTTTTCCTTCAATGGAGATTGTGCAGTTGTCTGGTGGTGTTGAGCGGCTCGCTTCTGAAGTTCGGGGAATTTCTGCCTATCTCACTCAGTTTTCTGATATGGAACCTAGGATTCCTCTGCCTGATTTATTTTCTGGGGATCAGTCTAAATTTTGGAACTTTAAGAATAATTGTAAATTATTTTTTTCCTTGAAACCTAAGTCCTCGGGGAACGCAGCGCAGCAGGTTCAAATTGTCATCTCCCTGTTGCATGGTGACCCTCAGGACTGGGCCTTTTCCCTGACACCTGGGGATAATGTGTTGGCTAATGTTGAAGTGTTTTTTCAAGCTCTGGGATTATTGTACGATGAACCTAATGTTATTGATCAAGCTGAGTAAACCTTGTTGGCATTGAACCAGGGTCAGGAAACAGCAGAGTTATATTGTCAGAAATTCTGAAAATGGGCAGTCCTTACTAATTGGAACGATGATGCCCTGGCGGCTCTTTTTCGGAAAGGGCTGGCAGAGACCGTAAAAGATGTTATGGTGGGATTTCCTATCCCCTCGTGGCTCAACGATTCTATATCATTAGCTGTTCAAATTGACCGACGCTTTTGACTTTGATTTTGCCAAACATTGTGGGTTTCCCATGGTACCCCTGCGAAACTCCTATTCCTTTGCTGAGCATTGATTCAACCCCTTTGGCGGAGAATAAACCCCAGTTTTGGACCCAGGTGATAATGCGGGTAGCCCCGGACCACCAAGAGAATTGTAAATTTTTAGTGTTGCATAATTTGCATGACCTTATTGTACTGGGTTTTCCTTGGTTGCAGACCCATAATCCGTTTTTGATTGGAAGTCTGTGTCTGTGGCCAGTTGGGGTTGTCAATGTGTTCATGGTTACACTCCTGTGTTTTCTACCTCTCCCCTGCCTCAGGAGAACCCCGGCTATTTGGCTGATTATTCTGATGTTTTTAGTGAGAGTAAGTCTGCGTCCATACCTCCTCATAGGAGTTACGATTGCGCGACTGAGTTAGTGCCAGGTTGTAAATTTCCCAAGGGTCGGCTCTTCAATTTGTCTGTACCTGAGCATGATGTTATGCGATCTTATATCAAAGAGTCATTGGAGAAGGGTCATATTAGACTGTCCTTTTCACCCTTGGGTGCCGGCTTTTTCTTTCTGGCCAAAAAGGATGGTTAATTGAGACCATGTATTGACTATCGTCTCCTCAATAAGATCACTGTTAAATATCAGTATCCGTTACCCCTGATTTCCGATTTATTCTCCCGAGTGAAAGGTGCTAGTTGGTTTACCAAGCTTGACCTTAGGGGAGCGTATAATCTTATTCGCATTAAGCACGGGGATGAATGGAAGACGGAGTTTAATACCCCTGAGGGGCATTTTGAGTACCTAGTGATGCCTTTTGGGCTCACTAATTCCCCTTCCATCCTCCAATCTTTCATGAACGATATTTTCCGGGATTTTGTGGATAAGTTTCTGATCGTTTATTTGGACGATATTGTTCGGATGGTGTTCCGTATTTTGAGAGAAAATGCTTTGTATGTCAAGGGATCAAAATGTCTCTTTGGCGTACAGAAGGTTTCGTTTTTGGGATTCATTCTGTCTCCGTCCGCTGTTGAAATGGACCCGGTCAAGGTTCAGGCCATTTCTGATTGGGTTCAGCCCACTTCATTGAAGGCTCTTCAGAGATTTTTGGGTTTTGCTAATTTTTACCGTAAATTTATAAGTAATTTTTCTGGTATTGTGAAACCACTGACTGATTTTACCAAAAAGGGCTCTGATATGGTAAATTGGTCTCCAAAGGCAGTTTCGGCTTTTCTGGAGCTGAAACGGAGTTTCACTTCTGTTCCGGTTCTGCTGCAACCTGATGTTTCTCTCCCATTTCAGGTGGAAATCAATGCTTCTGAGATTGGTGCTGGAGCCGTCTTGTCCCAAAGGGATCCTGTAACCTCTAAGATTAACCCTTGTGCCTTCTTCTCCCAAAAGTTTTCCCCAGCTGAACGTAATTATGATGTAGGGAATCGCGAATTAATGGGGCTATGAAGTGGGCATTCGAAGAGTGGAGACATTGGTTAGAGGGAGCCAAACATCAAGTTGTGGTCCTCACTGACCACAAGAACTTGATCTATCTCGAATCAGCCAAGCGATTGAATCCTAGACAGGCCAGATGGGCCTTGTTTTTCACGCATTTTAACTTTGGGTCTCCTTTCTCCCGGGTACTAAGAATGTTAAGGCGGATGCCCTCTCTAGGAGTTTCCTTGCAGATTCTCTTGATGTGACTGAGCCTACGGCCATTCTGAAGGAGGGTGTGGTTTTTTCCGCTATCTCACCCGATTTGAGACTGGCCCTGGAGCAATTTCAGGGGAATAAACCTGAACGTTGCCCTGAGAGGAAATTGTATGTCCCAGACCAATGGAGGAAGAAGGTTATGTCTGAGGTTCATTGCTCTGCATTGGCTGGTCATCCTGGTATTTTTGGTACTAGAGATTTGGTGAGTCGGTCCTTTTGGTGGCCTAGTTTATCTCGTGATGTCAGGAATCTTGTGCAGTCCTATGAGACTTGTTCTCGGTCCAAACCTTGCTCTCGCTCTAGTGGACTGTTAATGTCATTGCCTGTGCCCAGGAGGCCATGGACCCATATCTCTATGGATTTTATTTCCGACATCCCTGTCTCTCAGAGAATGACCGTTATCTGGGTGATCTGTGATAGATTTTCCAAGATGATCCATCTTATACCACTGCCGATGTTGCCATCCTCTTCCAAGTTGGTGCCCTTGTTTTTTAAGCAGGTGGTTTGGTTGCACGGCATTCCGAAGAACATTGTGTCTGACAGAGGAGTCCAATTTGTTTCCAGATTTTGGAAGACCTTTTGTTCTAAACTGGGAGTTCAGCTGTCTTTCTCCTCTGCGTTTCACACTCAGACCAATTGGCAGACTGAGAGAACAAACCAGACCTTGGAAACTTATTTGAGATGTTTTGTGTCTGCTGATCAAGATGACTGGGTCTCTTTTTTGCCCTTGGCTGAATTTTCTCTAAATAATAGGGCTAGTTCTGCCACTTTGATGTCCCCTTTTTTCTGCAATTATAGGTTTCATCCTCGGTTTTCTTCGGGACAGGTGGAGGCTTCTGTCTGTTCAGGTGTTGACTTCATGGTGGAGAGAATGCAGCAGATTTGGGATCAAGTAGTGGATAAGTTGTCTCTCTCTCAGGAGAGGGTCCAACAGTTTGCCAACCGGCATAGGACTGATGGTCCTCTGTTTAAAGTGGGTGACATGGTTTGGTTGTCCCCAAGAAATATCCCTATGAAGGTGGCGTCTCCAAAATTTAAGCCAAGGTTCATTGGACCTTATAAGATCTTGGAAATTCTTAATCCAGTTTCCTTTCATTTGGCTCTTCCAGGGACGTTTAAGATTCACAACTTCTTCCACAAATCTTTATTGAAAAGGTTTGTTGAGCCAGTGGTTCCTTTGGCTGCACCCCCTGAGCCTGTTTTGGTTGAGGGCAATCTGGAGTATGAAGTGGAGAAGATATTGGATTCTTGTTTGGCTAGACGGAGACTTCAGTACTTGATTAAGTGAAAAGGTTTTGGTCAGGAGGACAATTCTTGGGTGATTGCTTCTGACAATCATGCAGATTGATTGGTTCGCGCCTTTCTCCTGATCGGCCTGGTGGTGCAGGTGAGGGTTCGGTGATCCCTCCTCAAGGGGGGTACTGTTGTGAACACCCTGGATTCTGAGTTGGGGCTCCCTCTGGTGGCTGCTGATAGTATTGAAGCTGCCTTGACTGACAGAGGCCCTTCAGCTGAGGATTCAGCTGCGGACGATTGGCAATCTGGCAGTGATTACTGGGGAGATTTAAGGGAGTAACCTTCCCATGATCCTCGCCGGTGAATAGTTGTCTCTTCCTGGTCCAGTTTGGAAGTCACCTTGTTTTCTGCTGTCTCCTGCAACTTTCAGATAAGTTATTTTCTGCTTTTTTCTGTGGTTTTGTTTTCCTTTGTTTTTGCTCTTCTGGAGTGAGGTCAGCCGGGTCCCACTGCTCGGACCTGCTCTGGTCTCTGTTTCTCATTTATCTCTGTTTATTTGTCAGTCCCTGTTATTTCAGTGGCTGCTTGGTAGCTACCTGTTCACACCAGAGTTCTGAACTAGCGGGGGAGAGATCGTGTGGTCTCAGTATTTTTTGAATCAGAAGTGTTGGAATTTTTCCTAGGGTTTTGCTGGATTGCAGACAGTATTCTTTCCTGTTTTGTCCTATCTAGATAGTTTTGGGCCCCAGCGTTTGCTTATTCTATTTTCTGCCTGAGTGTGTATTTCATCTTGTCTCACCGTCAATATATGTGTGGGGGCTACCTATTCCTTTGGGGCGCTACTCCGGGGCAGTTAGCTTTCCCCTTTCTATCTTTAGGCTTAGCTAACTCTCCGGCTGTGTTGAGGTGTCTAGGCCATGGTAGGTACGTCCCACGGCTGCTTCTAGTTGTGCGGTTAGTTTAGGGGTCTGCAATCCATGAGTTACCAACCTCTCTGGGTGTCTGGCTGCTTTGGCTATTTTTATTACTGTCCTCCTCGGCTACCAAATCATAACAGCCTGCCTATTGTCCTGCAGCCCACCCCAGTCTTGTGCAGGTTTACAGTTTTGTCCCTGGTGTCCTTAGACAGCTCTTTGGTCTTGGCCATAGTGGAGATGTGTGTGATTGACTAAGTGTTTGGGCGTGTATCTTTTATTCAGGTAGCGAGTAGTGATGGGTGAACCTCTGGATGTTCCTGTTCAGTCAGGTTCGGCCAAACATTTTAAAAAAGTTCAGTTTGGGGACCAGAACAGTACCCGAACTTCAACCTAGACCCCATTCAGATCAGTGGGGGGCCTGAACATCCGTTTTTTGCTATGTTATCATCTGCGTGACAGCTCAGCAAACATGGACTCTGATTGGTGGTAAGATTGTTACAACCAGTCAGAGCACTATGGATCCCATGCTGTGATACATATGACAGCATGTGAGCCACTAGCTGTAACCAGCGGTAAAAAGATTACCGCCTGTCACAGGCATCGGCTGATTAGAGAGTATTACTCTCATTGGCGTATGTCGCTGATAACAGTATTCATCAGCCAGCATCTGTGTTATAAATAAATAAAAAATGATGTTAGGTCTCTTCTATTTTTGATTACCAGCACAGGTAAACACGGCAGCTGCTGGCTGCAACCCTCAACTGTCAGCTTTATCATAGCTGGTTATCAAGAATAGAGGGGTCCCATGCTGTTTTTTTTAATTATTTCTCATGCAGCGAGCGGTGCTATGCATGAGGTGACCAGGGTTCATCAGCTATGAACTCCAGTGACCTTTCTCATGGGAGCTCAGCTCTACACACTGCAGCAGCATGATTATTCTCCTGTCTTAGATTGAGCCAACTGACGTGGATAGCTGTCGCATCACTGATATGACCGCTATTCAAATTATCCGGATCTTCGTGCGACAGATATGGATTATCTTCACGTCGGACAGGTGAGGGATATGGTTGTTTAATATATTTTCTTGTTTACAGGGGACATAGGCAAAGGTAGTTTAGGCATAAAGGTGAGTATTATGGTTGTTTATTATTTTCTGTCTTTTGCAGGTGACATGAGCTTCAGTGAATTAGGCATAAAGATGAGTATAACTGCTTTTTTACTTTTATTTCAAATAAAGGATTTTATTCTGGTTGTGCTTTTTTTACAATCTAATTATGGAGTTAGTAATGGGGGCGTCTTATAGACGCCTCTCCATTACTAACCTCTGGGCTTGTTGTCAGCAGCCATAAAACAGCTGACATCAACCCCAAATCTTGTACCCCACTTGCCACCACACCAGAACAAGTGGGAAGATCTGGACAAAGCTCCAGAATTGTCGCATCTAATATTTTTAGGCTGGTGGGGGGAAATATCTACAGTATGTCTCTTACCAGTCTGAGAATACCAACCCCCCGCTTTCTGCTTTAGCTTAGCTGGTTGTCAAAAATAGAGAGACCCTCAACCATTTTTTTAATTATTTATTTAAATAATTTAAAAAAAAATAACATTTGGCCACTCTATTCTTTATAACCAGCCATGGTAAAGGTGACAGCTGAGGACTGATATTCTCAGACGGGTAAGAGCTATGGATATTGTGATTCATGCACCCCTTGGTTTTGACTGTAAACTGCCTGACATGTTCCCTCTAACTAGTTATCTTAATGAATGATGAGTTCAAGATTCAAGAGGAGGAGAAGTATCTCATAAAGGCAGAAAGAAGTAAATTTTGCTGAAAAGATACACAGCATTGAAAAGTTTCTTTTATTTATGGGTACTATTTATGGGTGGAATGTTTGCTGAAATGACAATAACCATTTAAAGGAAATCTGTCAGCAGATTTTTGCTATGTAATCTAAAGGCAGCATGAGGTAGGGGCTGATACACTGATTTCAGAGATGTGTCACTGTTAGGGTTTGCGGAACGCACCAGATAAATATAAATAGTGGGTGCGTTCGCAGCCCGGGGTCCACCGTGCAGGCAGAGCCTGCTGCTAGTAAGATGGTGGTAAAGGCGAACTCTGTTACTTCACAGAGTCGCAAATATGAATACTGTGGCACTATATGGCGTTATAAGCAAGCTCCGTTATACCACAGAGTCGCTGAGATAGAGACGCAGAGATAGGTACTGTGTCCTGTTAACTCCACAGGGACACACAGATAACTGCTGTGTGGATAGCAGTCCGTGGTCATGCAGTCAGAAAAGCAATTAAGCAATCTCCTCACCGGAGAAGCCTGTATTCTAGGGGCTTATTTCAGCCAAGCCCTAAACACGTGCACACAAATCTCCTCACCGGAGGTGCCGGTATTCTAGGGGCTTATTTCAGCCGAGCCCTAACCACATACATACATGATCATACTGGCACAAGCACATAATGCAATTGACACTAGCGCATGGCCGTGCGGCTGTGCAACCCTTTTATAGCAGCAGCAACTGCAAGACCTTCCTGGAAGAACCAATGGAAGCCTGCCCAGAACTCAAGCAGGTTCAGGACCTTCCAGGAGAACCAATGGGAGTCGCTGCAGTAGTTGAGCATGTGACCCCTGATCTCCTATGAGAGATCTTACCCTGGGCATGCTCAGAAAGGAAAGCACAGGACTTAGTCCCAACTGAGTCTGCTTGCCGCTGACCTGCACTAGTTACAATGGCAGGACCTGGAGTGGCAGCAGTCATCCTCTACACAGCACTAGACTGAGCGAGACTCTGGGACCGACGTTTCTGCTGAGCAGGTTCCACTGCGGCTGGAGACGGATGGGAGACTGCAGCGGGGATAGCTCGAGATTCCCCTTGTGCAGGAGCGGGAACTCGACCCCTAACAGTCACTTAATTAAGCTTTGTACTCTTGTTTCAATGCAATGAGTATTTTGTCACCACGTGATTATCACTGTCTGGACTACAGCTGATGTTTAGCCCTGGTCCAACCATGCCCCCTTCTCTGATAAGCAGCTTACTGTCAATAGACAATGTACAAAGAAAGCTGTAGTGTGGGCTTGGTTAGCTTTCTGTGCTCTGCTTCATGCAACATCTGAAAGCTCTGATTGTGTCATAACTAGAGATGAGCGAATTTGTTCAGATTCGGTTCGGAATGCGATCGGATTTGAATATTGTTTTTGCAATATTCATCAAACACAGCTGAACATCATTAGAGTCAAAGGGAGTAGTAATTACCGAATATGTTTGGAACCGATCATAAGACATATACATTCGGCACGAATATTGTTCGAATATGGCTCGAATATGTCATAATCAGATTCGGGGCCAAAATCCGAACAAATTCGCTCATCTCTAGTCATAACTGCTGCACCCTTGTAAACTAAGTGATACATTGTTGGAATCAGGGTCTGTTTTCCTACATTATGCTGCTCTCAGATGAGATAGCAAAAACCTGGTAACAGATTCCCTTTAAGACAATTCAACTCTTACTTTGGAAACATTCGCAAAATTGGCCAGAAATGCCTCCGATAATACAAATTAATATAAAGCTCAACATTATGTGTAGTTTTAAGAAAAAGTAGATTTCATAACATTTAGGTACATTTGTCATTTTTGGTGGGTTGATTTATTCATTTAATTTTAGATGTTAGAATTGAATGTTTTCAGGAAAGTTTAAGAATGTAAACAAAAACGTTCATTCGAGTTTGTTTTTATGAAATAAGCATTACCTTGTGTATGTACAGTACTAGGTTATTGCAGGGCTCACTTGGCAGTCTCCACATACAGCTTATAGTGTAACACTGGACTGGAGAGAAGAGAAATGTGTTGTACTATGTTACTATAGCAATCGTATTTATTATTAGGTAAAGCCTTTGTATATAAGTAAATGGTCCCATAACTGATAATGGCAACAATGAGAAAGGAATTTATCATGGCAGTGTAGGGTCACATAAGGTTCATATTCTTATTACATATTGATCTCTACTCTGGGAAGCATGTACCTTGTGAAAGAAGCACAGCACCATCTTACTGCTATTATAATAACATTAAGTTTATTGTCATTTATGGTTTGTTCTTTCTACTGCAACAGAAATTAGTTAATGTCCGAAACTTTTTTATTTTATTTTTTTTCATTATTTTATTTTTAAGGTGGTTGGGGGAGAAACCTGTGTTGTTCTCTAGTTTTTATTGTAGACTTCACAATAACTGTTAGGCCAGATATTTGCTGTATAACAGAAATACATTTATCAGATACAGCCAAGATGATGGTTGGCTAAATTCATCACTTATGTCACATCTCCACCAGAACCTGCTCCTGTAATGTCTGCTTCTGTCAACAAGCGCCCCTGTATTTATTCTGTAGGCGATGCTAATGATAGAAGAAATTATTGAACCAGAAGCTCTGGACGGCGCGTACTCTGTGTAGCCACTAAGATTAGGGTTGCTGGGACTAGCAGTGCCATCCAGTCTGACAGTATTGGTGTATGTCCTCTGTAGCTGGACTTATCAGCTCCATGCTCCAGCCAATTAGAGAGCACCACATCCTACTTAAAGGGAACCTGTCTGCAGGGTTATGCATAGTAACCTACACACAGTGTCAGGTCGGCACCGTTATATTGAATAAAATGATACCTTGGTTGATGAAATCCGTCTTGTGGCTGTTTCTTAATCAATATTTTTAGTTTTGTGCTCTGATTAGATTTTCATAATGCAGACTGCTGACAGATCACTGATCCCTTGCTGACCTGCCCCCTAGTTTGCATAATGAATACCATCACATACTGAATAAAAAAAAAACACTTCTGCAGGCAGGTGCCGGCATGCGCAATAGCAGCTGTCGGCGATCTCCAAGACCTGCTACTGTGCAGGCCCGGGCCATCTTGGAGGATGACATTTTTTTCTTCTCCAGCAAGATGACGCTGCCGACGCCTGCTCAACAACTGCTATCGGATCTCTATACAAACCGATAGCTGCTACTGCACAGGCGCCCGGGCACCATTTTCAAAATGACTTTTGAACGTCACACTAGACCTTAAGCAGCTTGGATTGTTTACTTCTCCACTTTTCCTCCAGACTCTGGGACCTTGTTTTCCAAGGTCTAGCGTGAAGTTTCCACAATCAGTGATGGTCTGGGGAGCCATGTCATCTGCTGGTGTAGGTCCACTGTGTTTTATCAAGATCAAAGTCAGCACAGCCTTCTACCAGGAAATTGTAGAGCACTTCATGCTTCCCTCTGCCGACAAGCTTATTGGAGACGGAAATTTCCTTCTCCAGCAGGAATTGTCACCTATACACACTGCCAAAAGAACCAATACCTGGTTTAAAAACAACAGTATCACTGTGCTTGATTGGGGAGCAAAATCGTTTGACCTTAACCACATAGAGAATCTATGGGGTATTGTCAAGAGGAAGATAAGAGACACCAGACCCAACAATGCAGACGAGCTGAAGGCTGCTATCAAAGGAACCTGGGCTTCCATAACACCTCAGCAGTGCCACAGACTGATTGCCTCCATGCCACGCCGTATTGATGCAGTAATTGATGCAAAAGGAGCCCCGACCAAGTATTGAGCACATTTACTGAACATACATTTCAGTAGACCAACATTTCGGATTTTAAAATAATTTTTTCAAGCTGGTGTTATAAAGTATTCTAATTTACTGAGATAATGAATTTTGGGTTTTCATTGGCTGTAAGCTACAATCATCAACATTAACAGAAATAAACACTTGAAATAGATCATTCTGTTTGTATTGACTGTATATAATATATGAGTTTCACTTTTTGTATTGAAGAACTGAAATAAATTAACTTTTTGACGACATTCTAATTTTGTGAGATGCATCTGTTCTATGGGCATACAGATAATAGAATGGTTAAAGTATTCTTACCTGTATGCCTCATTGCTGCTGTCTAGTTGTGGAGAAATAGAGCTTTAATGTTTTATGTTAATGACTTCTTCCAGGCTCCAAGGCATGTGGTGCCTGGAATAAATCTCTGCCTCCTGATTTCAATATAATACCACCCCCTTCCCATGCACTCTGCAGTGGCAGTGACATGCCTGTGCAGAAGCAGGGTGAAGACATTGCGGGTAAACATGCAGTGACAGTTTAGTGCCGACAGCTGTCAGTGACAGCTGAGTGGCATGGAAATAGATGCGGGGAGCCATGCTGTCGGCCCCCTCACTCAGATCGTTATAATAGCACAGAAGGTGCGGAAATATCAGCACCTCCTGCCAGATCAAAGCAGCAGCTAGTCGCCGAGCTCCTGCACTAACAGCCAGGACGGTGTCGGCACCGTCCTCCCTGTTTAACCTCCTAAATGGAAGGGAGCACGCTCTGCCCTTAGATAGGCTCCTCCATGGACGTCATTGCTGGGGCGCGGATCGTTGTTATGGTGACCCGGGATCATCATGATGACCCCTGGGTCAACAAGCTGCGGAAAGCTTCTGAGACCATGCTAAAGCATCCTAAGAAGCTTTGCGTACTGACATAATGCATGGCTATGCTGGTGCTTTGCAATGCATTATACCTGCAATCAAGGTAAAAATAAGTGAATGTCCTATAGAGGGACTAAGTAAAAAAGTAAAAATAAAGTAAAAAAAAAATAAAAATTTTTTTTACAAAATAATAAAAAAAAGTATCTATATCGCACTAATAAATGCACATTTTTCAGTAAAAAAAAAATAAAAATAAACAATGAAGTACACATGTTTGGTATTTTTGCATCCGGAACAAAATGATCTATAAAAGAGTCACACTAATTAACCCATTCAGTGAATGCAGTAAAAAAAATGTGACAAACTACGCTGTTTCATCATAACGCTGGAAAAAATGTGGAATAAAATGCGATCAAAATAAACATAATATCGCTGAAAACATCATCTTGTCCGGCAAAAAACAAGACACCATACAGCTGCATTAGCGGAAAAATTAAAAACTTATAGCTCTCAGAAAATAGCAATGCAAACATAATTCTATTTTCTATAAATGTTTTTATTATGTAAAAGCGCAAAAGCATAAAAAAAGTCATAAATGAGATATCGTTGTAATCTTATTGACGCGAAGAATAAGGCTTCCTTATCAATTTTACCACACAGTGAACGGCATAAAAAAAAAAATTCCTGAATTGCTGGTTTTTGTTCATTCTGCCTCCCGAAAATCAGAATACAAAGCAATCAAAAAATATCATGTGCCCGAAAATGGTACCAATAAAAACGTCAACTCGTCAAGCAAAAAACAAACTCCCAGATGACTGTGTTGGCATAAATATAGAATACTTTGTAACATTTCCAGGGGATATAGCTCTAGGATCGCTGTCTGGGTAGACAGAGTGACACGAAAACAGTTCATTCAGACAGCAGTTCTGGTGAAAACTGGCCGCAACCAGCTTTATTAAAGTCCACAGCAAACAGATAAAAATAAAGCATAAACAGAAAACCTAGGCTTGTCTAGCCACTAATTACACATAGATCGATTGCCCTGTCTATCCGGGTCCCGGCTCTACCAGCCTGACCCAAAACAACACATATGATATATGTTACCAGTATGGAGTTTCACAGATACTCCTCCTTGTGTCTGAAGGCACCTTCAATGTCCAGACTTGAGAGAGATCCACTCCTATTCAGCCGCTATTCGCACGGATTCTCACTGAGACGACTCCTGTGTCCGGGGTACTTCCTGCACCCAGACTGAGATAGCTCACACTCCTGGAGACTGCTTCTTGTGCCGGGACACCTTCCTGTGTCCAGACTAAACCAGCTCCCACTCCTGGAGACCGCTTCTTGTGCCGGGACACCTTCCTGTGTCCAGACTAAGCGTCATCTAACACTCCTGGAGACTGCTTCTTGTGCCGGGACACCTTCCTGTGTCCAGACTAAGCCAGCCCCCACACTGTGTTCCAACACACCTACTTCTGGTCTCCTAATTAACACCTGAGTGATTTCAGGCCTGAGCTGCAAGTGTGTACTGAATGTAAGGTGTAGTGACCTTTCTCTACCACTAGGTCTACAAAGCCACACACCTCCCTTATACCAGTCAGTAAAGTAGCTAGGTGAAATATACACCCCATTCAATACACATACTCTCACTGTCTCACATATCCCCCCCCTCTTCTCCAGACCGGAGGGCTGGTCATCCAGACCGGAGGGCTGGTTAACAATCCAACAGAGACAGTGAACTCTGGACCAGTCATGGCCCTCATCAGCTTCATCTTCACCACTGTCATTTGTATCTTCACCTGAGTCATAGCCAACATCAGCTTTCTCTTCATCTGAAGCATCCGTACTACCCTGTACCCTCCCAGGCCTATGCTCTCTGCGGGCCTCGGGTATCCTGCACAGTTTCATCTTGACCTTAGGGCCGGGCTCAGTTTCGATATAGTGCCTGGCCAGAGAAGTACGACCCAGCACATCAGAACACTTCTGCTGACTCTTCCTCAGAAACTCACGTACCTCCTGTCCCTGGTGCACTGACCATGTGTCACCAACTATCACAGAAGGTATAGTGGGTTTTTCACTTTTCTCCAGTTCCCCTCCTTCAGGCTCTTCTGGCAGGACATGCCCAGAAGCCCTACCGTCAGTCCTACACTCTACTTCTTCAGTCACATCACTTTGGTCTCCAATATCTCCATTTATTCCAGCTTTCAAGTTCTCCTTGATAGCGGCATCTGTATACTCAGAACCCGCCGGATTCTTCTCTTCCACCACGTTCTGCATCCCATCTGGGCTCCCGTGTGTCTGTAGCGGCAACGGAGTGACACATCGCTTTTCCCATTTGTTGGGACGTGGCTCCGATGTAGCCTCCCTGAAAGTGCGCTTGAGCTCACCAATGCCAGCTACTGATCCAGACCGTAACCCGTCCACGCCGCTGTCTTCGGCAGAAACAGATTCCTGGACAGAGTCAGTCCCCATATCTTCAGTCTTGTTCCTCACAGCTTCACTTGAAACCTCAGCTTCTGATGAGGCATCTGGCTTGGTGACCACCACTTCCATGGCTTTTTCCACCTCTGCAGCATCACCTTCAGAGTCCTTGGCATGATGCAGATCCACACCACACACCGACAACTTCTCATCTTCAACAGCATCCACTTGTGCTGTGTTCAGTTTCAGAGTCCTGCCTTTAAAGCTCAGCTCTCCTCCTTTCACCTTAGTCTTCGCCAGGGAACCGGCCAACTGTAAAACATCTTCAGATGCCATCTTCTGTCTGGCTGTAAGGTCAGCATCAGCTTTCTTCTCAGGACTCTCAACCTCCTCTGCTACCATGCCTTCCTCATTTGCACTGGTTGCTTTATGGTCATCAGATAATTCACTATCACTATCTGACCCCTTTTTCTCAGCCACATCTGGCTCACTGTCAGGGCTATACACTTCATTTTCATTCACATCCTGCTCACTGTCAGGGTTATACAATTCATTTTCATTCATATCCTGCTCACTGTCAGGGTTATACAATTCATTTTCATTCACATCCTGCTCACTGTCAGGGTTATACAATTCATTTTCATTCACATCTTGATCTGGAACCTTAGTTAACATGTCATCCACAATATTAACTTCACCATCTGGTCCCTCAAGTATGTGACTATGTGACAACCCCAGCACTATACTTCTATATAGCTCAGGTACTAGGAGCTGACTCACGACCTCTCCCTGGACTTCAGTGTCCCTATACAATAGGCTATTGTCCATGGCAGCATGAGGAAACCTCTCCTCAGAGCCAGGCTCCTGGGAAACCTCATTTAGAACAATCATATTTTCCTGTGCCGTCCTAAGAGAGGGGTCTCGCCACTGCTCACTCTCAAAATTGTCACAGGACACAGGTAAGTAAGGGACACTCGGTTCCCGAGAACCACCATCCTCATCTCCCAACATCACCTGCAAAGGAATTTCATCACTATCACAGTCATCATTATTATCAATATCATTATCATGACTATGATCAGTATCATCATCACTATCATGATCATCATCATTATCATTATCATCATCATTATCACATAATTTAACGGCCCACTAGCATTGTGTTCCGCCCCTCGGGACTGCGCACCCTCAATAGGAGCTTCATCACACTGTCCATCAGAAACATTTCTCCCCCAGAGATCCTTAGACCGGGGAAAGTCATTACCCAATATGACGGGGTGCACCAGGTTCTTCACTACCCCCACTTCATATGAAACCTCCCCGAGTTTGGGGACCAAGTCCACGGCAGTCTCTGGGTAGACTTTGGTGTCTCCATGGATGCACACCATACTCAGGTGCTTATCAGGGATGAAGTCCCTATCAATCAGGCTGTCACATACGGAAGTCACTGGACTCTCTGAGTCCAAGAGGGCCTGTGCTGGGCAGTCATTTACAACCACCGGGACCCCTGTGTTCCAGTCTCTTCAGCTGAGGTGGACACACACACAGGTTCTGCGCAGAGAGAGAGGGATCTGCCAACATCACAACACATAGGCTCCCCCTCTATTGGACAGTTGGCTGCAATTTCACGCCAGCTCCAACACTGTCCATCACACTCTCCCACCCACATGTCCCCTCGGGCCTGAACCCGCTTATCAGCATACCCCATGTCCCCAACAGCTGGAACGCTCTTACCGCAAGAGTTCAGCGTCCGGGAACTCCGAAGTGACGACCTCTCAGACGGCTGTACCTCAGGAGGACGTGCTTGGGTGTAGCGGTCCACTATCACTTTTTCAACTCCATAATCAAGCCTGCTGACTGCAGACTCCCAACTGTATCTCCAGTCATGAACTCCCCTGGCACGGGCTGTCACCGTAACACCCAGCCGGGTAAGAATCTCCGCTTTCAGCTTGCCATAGTCTTGGCTGTCCTGCTCGCTAAGGTCAGCATATGCCCTTTGGGGCTCTCCAATCAGATAGGGTGCGACCATCATGGCCCATTCAGATAGGGGCAGATTCTCCTTCTCTGCCAATCTCTCAAACCTAGTGAGATATACCTCCACATCATCACGAGGTGTCATCTTTTTCAGGGACCGTCTTACCGCCTTCTTTACAGCGGATAATGCAGGTGACTTTGCAACATTACTTTGGGACGATGCGCCACAAGTCTTTTGTTGTGCTGCAACCTGCTCAAAAAACAACCGGTTATTCTCCTGCTGCTGCTGAAGGAATTGCTGCTGGGGCCTGCTGCTGGTGCTGCAGGCGCTGCTGCTCCATGCTCTGCTGCATGCTTCGCTGGGCCTGGGCCAGGTACTCAATGAGCTCCTCCATACTGCCGGACTTATCTGTCTCAACCACGGCAGTCTTATGTTGCACATTAACTTGCGCCATTTGTTCAAACAGCGCCTCCATGCTGTCATCCATGCTGTCAGACTTCTCTGTCTCAACAACGCAGTCTTCACTCAAGACATACACACTCCACAGTTTTTTCCACAGAAAAATTCAGCTCTGCTGTGCAGACACTTTTTTTTTTTCTCTGCAAACTCTATTAGGGCCACTGTCTCTTTAAGACTGCTCCAATAGACGTTTCTCTTTGCTGCTGCACACTCCACAGTCTTTTCCACAACAAGTTCAGCTTTGCTGTGCAGACACACTTTTTTTTTTTTTTCTTTTGCAAACTCTATTAGGGCTACTGTCTCTTTAAGACTGCTCCAATCAGACGTTTCTCTTGACACACACTTTTTTTTTTTTTCTCTGCTGCTATTTCAACAGACTTCACCTTTATTGCTGTCTCTAAGCCACCGTGCTGCATGCACACTCCAGCACTAACTGTATCAGCCACTGCGCTGCCTGCATTCTCCACCAATTGTAACATTTCCAGGGGATATAGCTCTAGGATCGCTGTCTGGGTAGACAGAGTGACACGAAAACAGTTCATTCAGACAGCAGTTCTGGTGAAAACTGGCCGCAACCAGCTTTATTAAAGTCAAAAGCAAACAGATAAAAATAAAGCATAAACAGAAAACCTAGGCTTGTCTAGCCACTAATTACACATAGATCGATTGCCCTGTCTATCCGGGTCCCGGCTCTACCAGCCTGACCCAAAACAACACATATGATATATGTTACCAGTATGGAGTTTCACAGATACTCCTCCTTGTGTCTGAAGGCACCTTCAATGTCCAGACTTGAGAGAGATCCACTCCTATTCAGCCGCTATTCGCACGGATTCTCACTGAGACGACTCCTGTGTCCGGGTACTTCCTGCACCCAGACTGAGATAGCTCACACTCCTGGAGACTGCTTCTTGTGCCGGACACCTTCCTGTGTCCAGACTAAACCAGCTCCCACTCCTGGAGACCGCTTCTTGTGCCGGGACACCTTCCTGTGTCCAGACTAAGCGTCCTCTAACACTCCTGGAGACTGCTTCTTGTGCCGGGACACCTTCCTGTGTCCAGACTAAGCCAGCCCCCACACTGTGTTCCAACACACCTACTTCTGGTCTCCTAATTAACACCTGAGTGATTTCAGGCCTGAGCTGCAAGTGTGTACTGAATGTAAGGTGTAGTGACCTTTCTCTACCACTAGGTCTACAAAGCCACACACCTCCCTTATACCAGTCAGTAAAGTAGCTAGGTGAAATATACACCCCATTCAATACACATACTCTCACTGTCTCACAACTTATAGCTCTAAAAATATGGCAATGCAAAATCTAGTTTTGCAAAAAAAAAGCATCTTTTAGTGTGTGACAGCAGCCAAACACAAAAAATAAATATATAAATCTGGTATTGCTGTAGTCGCACCGACCTGAAGAATAAAGTCATCTAATTTATACCACATGTGGAATGGCGTAAAAAAATAAATAAATAACCAATTTTTCATTAGGTCTTCCAAAGATTGCAGTAAGGCATTTATCCTGGTCTCTACACTGAGCTCTTATACTAGGGTTTCAGTGTAAATCTCTGAAATACGTGATTCAGACAGAACCTCGAGCAGAAAATTCCCTATAATGAGGCAGATGGTGACGCTGTGTACACCGTCTTGCCTATGACCCATTGGTGTTTGACTTTTTAGGCGTGCATTACAGTAAATGGCTCCCTCAGGGGTTTCATCTGAATTATGTCACTCTGAGATTTAGATGAAAACCCCAATGTAAGTGCTCAGCTTAGAGCAGTGTTTCTCAACTCCAGTCCTCAGGACCCACCAACAGGTCATGTTTTCAGGATTTCCTTAGTATTGCACAGGTGATAATTTTATCACCTGCTCAAGCATTAATTCCATCACCTTTGCAATACTAAGGAAATCCTGAAAACATGACCTGTTGGTGGGTCCTGAGGACTGGAGTTGAGAAACACTGGCTTAGAGTGCAGGATAAATGTGATCCCAAACATTACATTAAATGTTCTAAGAAAAGCTTCAACTCAGTCCACAAAAAAAGCCCCCACTCAGGTCCATCATCTGTCAAAGGAAATATAGGAGGCTTTCATGTTACTAGTAGTAGAAAGGCTATGAAAAAACACTATGGCTCCTCGCCCCCAAAAGAAATCCAACAAATCCCAAATCCAAATGCCCACCTCTCTTCTGATCCCCACAGTGTGCATAAACCACATTTAGTATCCATTTGTTTGGCAGGGGTTTAAATTTCCAAAATGGAGTCACTTGAAGAGATATTCTGCTCTCCTCTTACACTTAGCGGCTCTGTATATGGAGTTTGCAAACTATTCTAGGAAAATCTGTGCTCCAGGTGGCAAATAGCGCTCTGTCCCTCCCAAGTCTCGCCATGTGGCTAAGCAGAACTGGACAGCCACATATGGGGTATTGCCAAATTCAGTGGAAATTGTGTGACAACTTTTTTTGCCATTTTTATCCATTTCCCCATGTCAAAATGTAAAATCTGGGGCTAAAACAAAATCATTGTGGTAAAAATGTAATTATTTTTTCTTTACTGCCCAATGGTATAAAATTCTGTGACACATACAGTACAGACCAAAAGTTTGGACACACCTTCTCATTCAAAGATTTTTCTGTATTTTCATGACTATGAAAATTGTAGAATCACACTGAAGGCATCAAAACTATGAGTTAACACATGTGGAATTATACATTACACTTTACAAAAAAGTGTGAAACAACTGAAAATATGTCTTATATTCTAGGTTCTTCAAAGTAGCCACCTTTTGCTTTGATTACTGCTTTGCACGCAGAAAAGGTGAACGGCTGGACTCTACATGCCTAGTTCCCAACGTGAAGCATGGAGGAGGTGGTGTGATGGTGTGGGGATGCTTTGCTGGTGACACTGTTGGGGATTTATTCAAAATTGAAGCGGTGAGCGGTCCAGCTCACCCCAAACCATCTCGATTGGGTTCAGGTCTGGTGACTGTGGAGGCCAGGTCATCTGGCGTAGCACCCCAACACTCTCCATCTTGGTCAAATAGCCCTTACACAGTCTGGAGGTGTGTTTGGGGTCATTGTCCTGTTGAAAAATAAATGATGGTCCAACTAAACGCAAACCGGATGGAATAGCATGCTGCTGCAAGATGCTGTAGTAGCCATTCTGGTTCACTATGCCTTCAATTTTGAATAAATCCCCAACAGTGTCAACAGCAAAGCACCCCCACACCATCACACCACCTCCTCCATGCTTCACGGTGGGAACCAGGCATGTAGAATCCATCCGTTCACCTTTTCTGCGTGCAAAGCAGTAATCAAAGCAAAAGGTGGCTACTTTGAAGAACCTAGAATATAAGACATATTTTCAGTTTCACACTTTTTTGTAAAGTGTAATGTATAATTCCACATGTGTTAATTCATAGTTTTGATGCCTTCAGTGTGATTCTACAATTTTCATAGCCATGAAAATACAGAAAAATCATTGAATAAGAAGGTGTGTCCAAACTTTTGGTCTGTACTGTAGAATAATAGAATCATAGAATAGTAGAGTTGGAAGGGACCTCCTGGGCCATCTGGTTCAACCCCCTGCTCAAAGCAGGATTCACTAAATCATCCCAGACAGATGTATGTCCAGCCTCTGTTTAAAGACTTCCATTGAAGGAGAACTCACCACCTCTCGTGGCAGCCTGTTCTACTCATTGATCACTCTAACTGTCAAAAAGTTTTTTCTAATATCTAATCTGTGTCTCCTCTGTGGTGTCAATAAAATTTGGGTCTAGAAAAAAATTTTTGTGGGAAAAAGTAGATTTTTTATTTTCACGGCTCTACCTTGCAGGTAGTGCTGCACTAGGTTTACCCTGCTTACTGGACGCCTTCTTCCATCGGTGCTTGCCACCTGGATTTTCTCTGCCTTCTCCGGTATTTTTCCTAAGAGTTGGAACACTTCTTTTCTTTCCAGGAAGGACATTATATAAATACAACAGATATTATTCTTGAAAAAGGCTATTCAGCCGAAACGTTGAAAAAAATTTTTTTTGTCTACCTAATGAAAAATTCTGCCTTATGAAAAGTCTCATGTGACCAACATTGAAGTGTTATATCTTTACTAATAAACTTTACTTTTTGTCAATTTTTGAGTTCCGGAATTAAATTTATATTGTTCAAGGTGCTCACCACACATCTAGATACATTTCTTAAGGAGTCTTGTTTCCAAAATGTGGTTACCTTTGGTGGGTTTCCACTGTTTAGGCCCATCAGGGGTTCTCCAAACACGATATGGCATCCGCTATCGATTTCAACTATTTTTGCGCTCAAAAAGTCAAACGGTGCTCCTTCTCTTCCAAGCCCTGCCATGTGCCCAAACAGTAGTTTTCACCAACCTGTAGGGTATCGACATACTCAGAAGAAATTGCATAACAAATTGTGGGGTCTATTTTCTCCTGTTACACTTGTGAAAATAAAAAATTTGGAGCTAAAATTTTTGTGAAAGAAAGTTAAATGTTTATTTTTTCCTGTGAAGCACCTGAAGGGTAAATAAACTTCTTGAATGTAGTTTTGAGGAGTTTCAGGGGTGCAATTCTTAGAATGGTTTCACTTTTTGGTATTTTCTGTCATATATCTCTCGCAAAATCACTTCAAATGTGATGTGGTCCTTTAAAAAAAATGTTTTTCTAAATTTTGTAAAAATGAGAAACCACTGATAAACTTTTAACCCTTCTAACAAAAAAATTATGTTTCAAAAATTGTGCTAATATAAAGTATACATGTGGGAAATGTTATTTATTAACTATTTTGTGTGACATTTCTCTATTGTTTAAAGGCTTAAGAATTAACATTTAGAAAATTGTGAAATTTTCAAAATTTTTGCCAAATTTCTGATATTTTCACAAATAAATGCAAGTCATATTGAACAAATTTTACCACTGTCGAGAAATATGATATGTCTTGAGAAAACAGTATCACTGGGATCGGTTGAAGTGTTCCAGAGTTATTACCTCATAAAATGACACTGGTCAGATTTTAAAAATGAGGCCCAGTCATTAACCTACAAAGTGGCCCTGTCCTTAAGGGGTTAAGGAAATAAATAATTGCAAAAAATCCTACCGCTCTTACTTTACATTGAAGGCGTTGTCTACTACATGGACAACCCTTCTCATACCCCACACTTGGTCCTTATAAAATAAAAATGCCTATACTCACCTCCCGTTTTGGCGCCATTCCCACGGTGTTGGCACTCGCTCTCCTAGGGATTCTTGTGTGGTTGTTGTGACACATGACCCTGCCACCCAGTCAGTGCTGGTGTCCCCACCTTCGGACAAATTGAACATGTAGAGGAAGTCAGAGGTCAGCTGCAGCCCAGACTTACGTGTCATGTTCAGTTTGTCTGAAAGTGGTGATATTGACGTCAGCACTGATTGGGTGCCAGGTTCAGGTGTCACAACAACCACACAGGACCCGGAAAGAGTGAGTGCCAACACAACTTGAATAGCACCAGCACAGGAGGTAAGTTTTAGCTTTTTTATTTTATTGGGGCCAAGAATGGGGTATGACAAGGAATTGTCTAAGTAGTGGACAACTTCTTTAATGAAGTAAAAAAATAAACAACTCAAATGCAATCACTCAATCAATCTTATTCTTGGTTAGAATCGACCAGATTGATTATCTTCACAATCAGCAAAACACATCACAATACAATCAGCACCTTGCACATCTATCCAATAACTAAATATTATGTATAAAGACCAAGATAGAATTCAGTCCACATGATTTCCTCATCTCTCTCTGCTACAATATACACTAAAGGAGTTTCCAGACACACAGATTATTTTTCTTTACATTTTTTTACAAAGATGCTATTAGAAAACCAGTAAAATAATAATATTAAAAAATCTGGTAGCGATGTAACAAACTGACCTGCAAAATGATGCTTCCATCAAACAAAAATAAATGCCTCTAACAAGATGGCTCTGTGCAAAATATACATACCAGACCTCTCTATTTTAGCTACCAGAGCTTTAATAATTGAGTTTGTAATACAGTAGGGTATATTCGATTATTTTTCATATGCTCTTGGTTTATCCTTTGAAATGCTTGTGCCTGATTCAGTCTTCCCTCTCTGGTGTGTCCACCTGTTGATGGGATTGACAAGTCGTTGTATAGCAAAGAGGATGTTCGTTTTCTGCAGTGCTTCTTTTATTAGCTGCTGCCATTGAGTATCATCAGATTTTCCAAATGATAAATCAGTTCTAATCATTTATCTAATTAGACAATGTTGTTTTCTCTTTCTTTTCAGGATTCCAGATTCAATGCGGAGGTTGACCAAATTACTGGTTACAAAACACAAAGTATTCTTTGTATGCCAATAAAGAACCACAGAGAAGAGGTAAGCCGAGCAATTTTTCTCTTAAATGTTCCCATTTCCTGAGCACATAGACTAGCAAGGCAGACTTACACTACCCGATGTTAGATAGTATATAAAGAGTGTCTTTCACCAATTAATACATTTGAAGAGGAATTATATTGTAGAAACCCTTAAAATACCACAATTGTTTGCAAGTATGACATAAAAATACTGAATAACATTCCTCACTGTAATAAATAAAGCACCATAACACTGTCCTCTATGTACATATGGCATACATACACTGACCAGCAAAACGATAACAGAGCTTTAAACTTTTGACTTTCAGGCTCCATTTCTCACCATCCACTCCTGGTTCTAACGTGAGACTACCATCATTTTATAGACAATCATCTTGGCTATTTCTTTCATAAATTTGACTTGTAACTATTTAGCATATGCCAAACAAACACCTAAAGTAATAATGCTTTTAGAAAGGGCTAAAAGAGTATTTGTTGCTATTCATTGTTAAAATGACAAAAAAAGAAGCATATAGATATGTAAAAACAGAGAATGTCTATATTTTTTTATTTTGTCATATTTTAACAATGAATATCAATAAAATGCCCTCTAACTCTTTCTAAAAGCCTTATTACTTTAGGTATTTATTATGAAAAATCAATAGGCAAAGGCTCCAATTCATCAAAGTGTATTTGCAAGAAATCTGGCATAACACACTTTGATAAGTCACACTTTTCACACTAGTTTCTCCCAGGTTTCTCCTGAGCTCGAGTGGAGTGGGTCATGATGCTACAGCTTCTCTAATTCCTGACAATCTGTGGCATACCTTACCCCAGAAATCTTACGATTTGTGGCAAAGCACACATAAGCGTATGCCACTTTTTCAAACGTGCAGGTTTCATTAAGAGGAATGCGCCCCTTAACTCCAGCACGCTCCCTCATTAAGATCGGCACGAAGAACGCCAGTCTTGATAAACTGGGGCTGAAATATTAATTAAATCACTACAAATACAGATAAAAAACAGGATTAAAATAGGAAAACATAACTCAGGACTTAACATATAACTGTCCAATATGCTGATATGTAAGAATAGAATATGTTATGGAGGAATTATGGATTAGATCAATCAAAATGTAATATCTTGGGACACCTGGCAGCTTCTCTTGTCTTGTGTGTAGATAAATTAGTGAGTAGCTGACAATTGCTGAAAGGGCAAACTTTGGCTGGGTACATCCTCATTAACAAAAATGCCAATTAATGCAAGGGAAGATAATTGCCCTGAGGCAGATGGTACATCTCCAGTCCAGACCTCATATGGCACAAATGGAAATGCAATATGTCCCATGCCATATCTATAATATCTGATGTTAAAACTATCCATGCATATATCTGTGTTCTTGTGACCTAATAGCTCCTTTGGCTGCACACAGTGGCTGAACACAATGTTTTTCGGTGGTGGCAAACAACAGAGATACAATATCATCCCGAATTATTAATATATCATAGTCATGTTTAGTGAGGCTAGGATGATAACAATGTGCTTGGAAACATGTGGTCATATTATTCCACTAGTAGGTTCTTGTGAGAAAATATGATGTAAAGTAGAATTAGGCCTTAAACGGGATCTTTCTATGCATATAATTAGCCACAGAGAGAGGTGAGAGATCTGGGTAAGACCTTATATAATACATCATCTAGAGAAACTTATGGCGAGCCAGAGGAAAACCACATGCATGGTAGTTTTGTACAAATTTCTGCAGCGCCTCCCCTGCCCAAATCGCTGACACATCCAGTTTGTAAGACGTTTCTGCATTTCATCACTTTTATTTTATGTATGTCTTTTTATTATTTCATCTTTTGAATTTTTTTTAAGTGCTGTACCTTATTTTTTGTGTAATAAATCTGACCATCAGTATGTTTTTCCTTGTTACTCTAAATACTCTTTCCCATTTTCCTTTAATTTCCCTATTGTGTGTTATATTGTTTCCATGTGGTTTGTATGGATACTAAGCTACATTAATTGTTTGTTGTACACTTTTTGATCTGAACAGGACATTAGACTCTTGTGTCAACTCTTTGTATTAATCCATTCCTTTGCCAGTTGGCGACATCATGATGTTGTATTTGATAGGGGTTTAGTCATCTGCTATGTCTTCTTGTTATAATCATTTGTTTTTATCTATATTTGTGCTGATTTTATATAGATTTTGTCACTGAATTTTATGTACTCCAAAATTTGTTGGTTTCTTTAGTAGTTTTCTGGAGGTACTATGACCTTTCTTTTGGATTATTATCGGTAAAAAAGACTACCTCTTCAAATGAAATAACTTAAAGTGACCTCCACCATGAGAGTGAAAGTGACTCTACAGTACTCATGTATAGTCATCATATATGATGTCCTCCGTTTGCCTCCAACTGCCTCCTTTGCTCCTATTGGAATTCCTTTCCTCCTGCTTCCAAGGTGGCCACAGCTGTGGTATGGGAAGTGCTGCAGTAAGTCTAAACCATGTCTTCACAGCAGAGGAAAGCAATTTGAGCAGATGAGGCAGTGAGAGGCAAATGGAGGGCAAAGGATAGGATGACTATACATTTGAAATGTTTCTGAGATGGGAACGGCGGTGCTGTATGCGTTGTGCATACTTCCAGACAGAACCCATCTAGTAGTGAGGACGTGCCCCATCTAGGAACAGGGCCGTCCAGTGGTGCGACCATATAGTTGGCGTGGCC
This sequence comes from Oophaga sylvatica, assembly GCA_033576555.1. Taxonomy (NCBI): domain Eukaryota; kingdom Metazoa; phylum Chordata; class Amphibia; order Anura; family Dendrobatidae; genus Oophaga; species Oophaga sylvatica. Next base: position 238,959,038 of record JARQOD010000001.1, read on the forward strand.
TTGCTCAATAGACTTGTATAGGGCGAGGATGCGCCCCATCTAGGGACAGTGCCGTCCAGTGGAGCAGCCGTCTAGTGGGCGTGGTCTTGCTCTATACTAGTGTATAGAGCGAGGCCGCACACACTAGACGGTGTCTGGCGCAAGTATGTATAACGCATATGTACCCCCAAATCCCGGCTTAGAGACTGGTGAATCCTTGCAAAGCACAATGTATTCATAGGGACAACCCTTTTAAAAATGGCCAAACCTGTTGATTTTGGCAGCATGAGAAGACAATTTAATTTGTATTTAATTTGTATGGGGCTCCTCACTCTCCACTAAAAAATGATATGGGAGAAATAAAGATCTGCCAGTCTGAATTCATATGCATAATGATTTTATTCTTCCTTGAAATTAGCAATGGCTTACTCGTCTCTCCCCATTGAAAACACATTAACATTGGTTGATCTGAGCAGAAGGATTTGGGAGAGATTGCTGTCAGATAAATGAGCTTTCAGATACCAGCTTTCTTCCATGTATGGGCCCCTTTAGTTCCCGTATCACCTGAGAAGTGGACATCGTTATTTTTAATCTGCGCAATGCTTTATGTCCAGTAACTGAATGATATATTGCTCAGGGTTTAGGGGTAGGTTAACTTGTTATGTTTTTTATATTCTTTCACTATGTCATTGCTGTGTCTTTTATTTTTTTATTTTTTTGTTTTCCATTTTTACTTATGTTGTACTATGAATCTCTCAAAAGCCTTTGGGGTAAATTATAATCATGTATATATTTTTTATATTTTTGGAAAATCACTGCAAAACATTGCAGTTTTAAATGCAACAATGCCGCAATGTGAGAAAGCAGTCTAATGCTGACACAGATATTTTTGTTGATATTGCCCATTATAATCATTCAAAGAGGCCATACATGTTTAGAGACACCTGGCAATGAACAAATAATCTTTATGGGAATATTCTTTCAAGGAATGAGCATTCCTGGATCGTCCATGTTTCCTTGAATGAAAGTTCTTTCATCTGACGTTCTGTTTAAAAAAATCAATTATGGCTAATTTAATTTCAAAAGATGACAGTCTTTCAGTAGGTTGAAACAGAAAACATAGTAACATAGTTGGCAAGGCCGAAAAAAGACATTTGTCCATCCAGTTCAGCCCATATTCCGTCAGAATAAATCCCCAGATCTTATGTGGCACCCCTGAGGGTCCAGTCACCACAGAGGTACTGCACCTTATCCAGAGGTGTGGTCCCCCACACCTCAGGTAAGGAAGGAGCACTACCCAGGACTCTAACACTCACACCCAACACAGACTAGTTCAGTGAGAGCACCTGGGCGTACCCTAAGGGAGGGTGGCCTCCTCCCAGGTTGGGTAGGAAAGGGTGTTGGGGAGTGGGTGGAGAAGGTAGGAAAAAGGGGAGGAACTTGGAGAGCAGGAAGAAGACTAGTGAGTTAGTCAGAACGTGAGGGGAGCTCAAGCTGTGAGGAGTTTGTCCCCAGACGAGGAGAGCGAATAGAAAGAGAGAGATTGAAGGAAGCTCCCAGAAGGACAGGAGGAGTCCTAAGGGCACGGATAGTGAGAGATCCATCTGTGGGGCCTGATCCAGTAGTGAAGGAACCAGGTCGCAGTGGGAAACCGGCCCCCGAGCTTAGTGGAGGACTACAAGACTCCACTAGCTAGCTGGAGGCAGGGTAGCTTTAGTTGCCTCAGCCACATCCACAATTAATCACCGAAAAGGCAGCCATAAAGGAACAGGGGAACTTAGAGAACGTCTCCCGACAAGGTCCGCGGCTGCTGGATTGGGACACTGATTGTGTTGGTGCTTGGCTGGAAGGGCAGAAAGCCAGCCTAGTGAGACGGCCAGGAGAGGAACATACTGAAGGGAGTCCTGGAAGGGTGTATCCTGATCTACCTGGGAGTTTGCTGAACTCCTCACCTGGAGGACACAGCACAAAGTGGGTATCTGCGCACAAGTGAACTGTGAGTAAAGCATTAGAAACTGCACCCCGCTGTGTCCTCTGAATTATTCCTGCGTCACCTGCCCTGCACCACACACATCACTAACATCCCCTTTACTATCCTAACTACCCTGGGACATAGTACTGCCTGTGGAGAGCTCAACCAACTCTGCTGCATCAACAACTGTCCCAGTGGACAGAATCTGCAGCGTCGGCTAACATCTTTATTGCCGAGTACCACAGGTGGCGTCACAATTCACAAACACTTTATTACAAACTATTATACCTTTTCATCATATCCCCTTTTATTGGATGGCCACGGACCGGACACTGTTGCTGTGACATTGCCCCTTTAAGAAGTGGCCCGATACCGAGTATCCCCACTGCCCTGGCGGGCGCTCCAGTTACGCTCCAGGAAGACATCCAGGCCTCTCTTGAACCCCTTGACTGAATTTGCCATCACCACCTCCTCTGGCAAGGAATTCCAGATTCTCAAGTTTTGAGCAGATGACAATTGTCCAACAATTTTGCCTGAAACTATTCATTTTCATGAACTTTAATTTGTAGGGTGGCCCTAATATAGGAATTGGCAATGCTACTTTCAGCAACATGTAAATTGCTTCCAGACATCCTGAATCCTGCATTGAGCAGAGTGTTGGACATGATGACTTTTGAGGTCCCTTCCAAATCTACCATTCTATGATTCTACACAATTTTAGTGGGTTAAGGTCTATAAGGTCTATAAGGTTAAGGTCTATACTTTTTTATAAGGTTGGCAAGATGACAGATTAGAAAGCGTATCATTTATTAGAAGTGTTTAAAAATGAAGGAATGCTCACAATTATCTAACTTTTCTTTTTTCTTAGCTGATAATGATGCACTAAAAACATTTTAACTTTATTTTGCCACATTTTTCTAACACAAAGCAAAAATCAATGAACAGTAGAATTCCCATCTCTCCATTTATATAGCAAGTATAATGTACAGTGGATATAAAAAAGTCTACACACCCCTGTAAAAAAGAGTCATACCAAGGAAAAACATTAAATAGTTATATCTGCAGTCACTCTGTCACTGCAGACTCATGAATCCCCCTGGCAGACGCACTGTGCACTGCAGGGTTTTGCCAGTTTCTGACCAGGGACCAGAGGGTATGTATGAGTTATACATTCACCTGGCCAGTGGGTGCAGCCTCTGTTCCATAGACTTGTATGGAGTGAAGCCAAAACCCTCTAGTCATCCACGCTCACTGGCCATCTGCATCACCAGATGGGACATGGCTTCACTCAATACAAGCCGGGAGTATGTATATATAGGAGGATGGAGCATAGGAGATAAAATGCTGCAATACCGCGTGGCTTATTGGATTGAACAAAACCCTGCAGAACTGATCCGAAGGAGAAAAGTTACAGGAGGAACAGAATTAGACAGTGCTTTGGGTCAGGTGATGGTGATGATTTCAACCCTTAATATAAAAAATGGGAGCAGAATTGGTGCCAAGAAAAATAGTAGGGACTCTTGCTGCAGCTCCAGCGGCTGGGACCATAGGCCACAGCCGCATGTACCTACAAAGCCCAGACTCAGACGACAACGGTCAAGCACCAAAGACCAGAGCTACGCCAGTCAAGGACCAGACTGCACCCGTCGACCATCAAGCATCGTCAAGCTCTGGGTAATGAACGGTTGTGTCAAATTTAAGACACTTTTTGATGATTGTTCACAGTGTTCAATTGTATATTTAATGCCTTGGAATTTTTTTTGTACCATTCTCCTGACTGATAAATTTTAGCAATGAGATACCTTTGCTGTGTTGTAAGCTATTTGCAAACAATGTTTTTTGCAGTAAAATGCAACTAGAACAGATACATTTCGTATGTAATTAATCATAATGACTTTAAATGATGGCAGCTGTGCACGGACTACTATTTTATAAATTGTAAGCCGGGCCTTCACTGTAACTGTTGAACTATGTTTTACTTTGTGATGTCTTTTTTGTTTGTTCATGTCAATGCTTAATTGTAAAGTGCTGCAAATTATGAAGGCACTACATAACTAAAATTATTATTATTATAATTATTATTTGACATGAGATTAAGCATTTTAACATGGGCGTGTAGACTTTTATATCCACTGTATGTGTGCAACACACAATGAGTGATAGACTAGTAAGAAAGTGCAAATCTTTAAGTATACTTTTTATAATAATGGAGAATAAACTTTCTCTGCAATATCTTTGTGAAAACATATTCTTAAAAATGTACTTTGGCTTATATAACTATAAATATATAAATATATATATATATTCTAATTTGTCACCCTTTATACCATTGCAGTTTGCTATGAGTTATTAAATGTTTACATATGGAGGCTGAAAACCTGTACAGAATTATAACTTCCCAGAGCTGAGCCTTTTCTTCCTTTATTTCCAGTCTCCTCTCCTTGAGCTAAACAGATTAAAATAATACATCTTTCTCAGATAGTATGGTAAAATCTATATTTAGAATGTATCACCTTCGAGCTTTGGCTTTTTAAGCCCTTTATCCACCAAGCTTATTCTCACCTTCATGACCAGGCCAAATTTTACAATTCTGAGTCTGACCAATGTCACTTTGTAGTAATAACTCGGGAACGCTTCAATAGATCCCACTAATTCTGAGATTGTTTTCTCATTACATATGTGCACATCGTGAGGTGGACGTTATGGTATAGGTGAAAGAGGCAGAGCCGCACAGTGGCTCAGTGGTTAGCACTGCAGCCTTGCAGTGCTGGGATTCTCTGTTCAAATCCCACCAAGGAGTTTGTATGCTCTCCCTTTGTTTGTGTGGGTTTCCTCCGGGTACTCCAGTTTTCTCCCACATTCCAAAGACATACTAATAGGGAATTTAGACTGTGAGTCCCAATGCGGACAGCGATGATAATGTATATAAAGCACTGTGGAATATGATAGCGCTATATGAGCAAAACATAAAAATAAATAATAAATCAAGACAGTGGTAAAATTTGTTCTATATGACTTGCATTTATTTGTGAAAATATCGTAAATTTGGTCAAAATTTTGAACATTTCACAATTTCCAAACTTTTAATTTTTATGCCCTTAAACCAGAGACTTATATCACGCAAATTAGTTAATAAATAACATTTACCACATAACTACTTTACAACTGCATCATTTTTGAGATATGATTTTTTTTTAGGACATTAGAAGGGTTAAAAGTTGATCAGCAATTTCTCATTTTTACAACAAAATTTACAAAACCATTTTTTTGGGGACCACATCACATTTGAAGTGACTTTGGGGGTCCTATATGATAGAAAATACCCAAAAGTTACACCATTATAAAAACGGCACTCCTCAAAGTCCTCAAAAACACATCCAAGAAGTTTATTAACTCTTCAAGTGCTTTACAGAAATTAATGCAATTTGGAAGGAAAAAATGAACATTGTATTTTTTTTCATGAGAAAATGGACCCCAAAATTTGTTGCGCAATTTCTTCTGAATACATAAATACAAAAATCACTGTTTGGATGCATGACAGGGCTCAGAAGGAAAGCAGCATCATTTAACTTCTTAAAAGCAAAATTGGCTGGAATCGAGAGTAGACGCCATGTCGCGTTTGGAGAGCCCCTGATGTGCCTAAACAATGAAATCCCCCCACAAGTAATCCCATTTTGTCAACTAGACCCCTCAAGCAATAAACCTAGATCTGTGGTGAGCAACTTGAACCTCCAGGTACTTCACAGACGTTTATAACTTAGAACCATGAAAATAAAAAAATCACATTTTTCCCACAAAAATGTTATTTTAGACCCAATTTTTTTATTTTCATAAGGGGAACAGGAGAAAATGGAGCACAAAATTTGTGCAATCTCACTTGAGTATGCAGATAACCCATATTTGGGGGAAAAATACTGTTTGGTTGCATGGAAGGGTTCGGAAGGGAAGCAGCACCGTTTGATTTTTTGAAGGCAAAAAGTGACTGCAGACTTTTGATTTTAGAACGGACAGTATAATCCTCCATACAGTATAATGGGCCCCACATAGTTCTCCATACAGTATAATGGGCCCCACATAGTATTCCATTGCAGTATAATGGGCCCCATATATTACTCCATACAGTATAATGGCCCCATATATTACTCCATATATTGCACCATATATTGCTCTATACAGTATAATGGGCCCATATATTGTTCCATACAGTGTAAGTGGCCCCATATATTGTTCCATTCAGTATAATGGGCCACATATATTGCTGCATACAGTATAATTGATCCCATAGTCCTTAATGAAATAGGCAAAGGACACTTCAGTCAATTATATCAATATATAGTCTATAGTGGACGGTGCCACCCATAGATGAGAAGTGAGAGAACAGACTAGATTTGAAAATATAAAATAATAATTTTTATTGAAATACAATTAAAAGTCAAATATATACAAAAGAGTAAGGGAGACTTCAAAAGAAGGTCAGGGAAGAGAGTGGCCATCTGAAAACGCCTAAATGATTACAAATGTAAGCACAATGTATATAGCAGAGCTAATTCTAAAAAATTATGAGCAAATGCTTCAATCAATTATCAAAGTGCACTAGTGCCAATACATCTTAAGACTATAACATAGTTCAATATCGTGTTACATAGCACACAAAGAAGTAGATGCTTAAATCTATTGTTAAAGTGCACTAGTGCTGATATGTATTTCAAAAGACTATAATATGGCTCTATATTGTTGCAGATATCATAATAAAGACTCCACCAAAATGAACCTCCTACATAATATAGCCTGTATGAAAAATGCCACAGCTGGGGTGATTTTGCTTCTTTCACAATGTTGCTTCAATGTACCACATTGTTTGGGTATTTAGTGAATATTCTTTAGGTTCATGTATTTATTATGTTACTTTATATATAAGCGTTTTGTTATTATACCCCCTATGGTTTTTATAAATCTTTTTTCATCTCTGACTCATATCATTGCTTTCCTAATACTATCCTCTGATATCTCTGTGTACAAGAAGTGGTATTTTCCTCCTGGCCGTGACTTTTTTGGCTTACTTATGTCCTCCTGCTATTGTTTCTCTCTGGTGTCATGTGACATCTGCACTGCACTTTGAATGAGAGGGGGAGGCAAGCATTTCACGTTCCGGCCACGGACGCAATCTGATTTCTGTGACGACGTCAACCGGAAGTGATGTCAGGCAACCAGGAAGTACCCTGCGTTCCGGAGTGGAGCGCATGCTAGAGCCGTGTGCTGTACACGTGAGTCCTTAGGGTTATCAGTAGCGCGTCACATCTACCTCCTGTGATTGATTCTGCCAGTGATTGTCTCGTGGGCAGTCCTGATTGGGGGCTACTATCTGGGGCGGGTTATTTACACCTAGCTCCTCTGACCACCGGTGCTCCATATAACATCATGCGATCTGGCATTATGGATGTCACCAGCATCTTCTCCTCCTGATGAACCGCTACGGCGGGGAAACACGTTGGGGTGTCTACTCACGATAAGTGGCTGCGCATTATATCTTGTTTGCTCATATGTCATGTCTATATGGGTTTGGAGCTAGGTTTTGTGGTGTCATTATTATTGACTAGTGACCGCATTTCTCCATCTTGTATATGTCCACCCTTAGACTAAAGCATGATGTTTTAACTTTTTGACATACTTATTTTGCGGCCTTATTAATCATGATTTGAAATTATTTATATTTATCATTATTGCTTAAGATTGCTTGCAACGTACCTAGGGCAATTGTCTATATTTTATTCCTGCACTATCTGGACATTGTTTTCCTACCTATGTTTATAGGGATTGGTAGGGGAGTGAGGGATAGTCCTCGCTGAGTGGGGGCGCCAAAAAATCGTTTATTAGGGTGCCAACCTCCACGGATAGGAAGATATCAGTGAGACCTAGTGTAGGGTTATTGTAGCACTTAAGCGGAGGTCAATAACTAATTGTTTGGCATTTGCCATGTTTTCAGCACTGGGAAGGTGTATTTTAAGCTATTGAATAAATTGTTGTTTTAAGCGGTTATTATGTTCACTACTTTGTAATTTGGAATCCCTGTATTTTTTTTTCTTATGTGTTCTTAAAAATAGAAGCCCATAACCGCCCCAGAAAAGGTGCACCCTTTTTGATGAAGAGCTTTGCCCGGCTCTTCCCACTTGCCCTGTGGCGGTAGCAAGTGGGGTTCATATTTGTGTGGGTTGATGTCACCTTTGTATTGTCAGGCAACATCAAGCCCACGGGTTAGTAAAGGAGAGGCGTCTACAAGACACCTATCCATTACTAATTCTATAGTCATATTGTAATTAACACACAGCCAGAATAAAGTCCTTTATTTGAAATAAAAAAGCACATTTTTAATTTTTTATTTAAAAATAAGCACAGTTATACTCACCTAACGCCCATTCCATTGAAGCCATCTAAATAGAGAAAATTGGAGTGCTGACTTCAAAAATTAAACATGATTTTATTGATACAATAATAGGTAATATACATATTCTTATACACAAAGGTTATTGAGGAAGGAAAGGATAGGATCCACAATAGAAGCCCTGGGAATAAGGCATTGGGGTAAGAATGCAGTTCCACAAATTACATAAATATATAGTATTTGAAGATCATGTAAACATATACTCTCCAAGTAATATTAGTTCTATTGCAACAATCATAAAGTGCTTGTGCTGAGAGAATCTACCATTAATTATGAACCCGATGATGTGGAAAACAGGGGCATAAAATAAATGTACTGCCCGTACCCAAGTTATAAGGCTTGGATACACTTACCCATGTTGTAAGGTGCCGGTGCACAAGCCACATAGTTTCCAGTGGCTGACCCCAGACGCATGTTTTGCATAAGCTTTTTCAATGGGGGAAGAGATTATGGCAGCTTCAAGTTCAGTATGCCATGTTATACTCTGCAAGAGTTGCTGCACTTAATGAAACTCATTTCTTTGATGATCCTAAAGAGACATTGAAATTGCTGGACCTTCACGAATGCCAACTGAGATCTCGTTGATGCCGGTGTATGACTCATTCTCATTAGCTCTATTACGATATTGTTCCATATTGCTGCACTTGCATTCTTTTTCCTTTCCCTCTATAACATCCAAGTGTTCCATTGGTTTGCCTTTGTATAGATAGTTGGGAAAGGATATTATTAGTATTAATATGATTAACATATGGTCCTCCCTGAGTAAGCCTTACCATTCTTTGTCTTAGGAGCTTCAAATCTCCTTGGTTGGGATCAGACCCACGCAACATGTTTGGTGCGGAGGGACTGAAGTTTATGCAGCCACTGCTGCTAGCCTTGATTCCAGGTATTATTATTGCTCTGGTTATTTATTGCGGGGTAGGAAGTGTGAGGAGGTGGGCTGGGGAAAGTGTGTTAATTGTTCAATGGGGAATCTCTGGAATTACATATAGTTGGCAAAATTTTGCAAGATACAATAGAAAGTTAATCTAGTATAATGGAATGTACTGGGTTTGGGAGAGCCCAATAAGAGGCATGCTATCTTTAAAACTCTTAAAGACTATTAGAATGTGATAATTTGTCTTCAGGAAACACATGCGACAGCTGAAAGTGCTCAATCTCTGAGTAAATGGTGGGGAGGTCTGTCTTTCCATGCTACCTTTTGTTCCCACGCCAAAGGTGTCAGCATATTTATTCGCTGAAATATTTCATTTACATGTGAAAAATCCTGGATGGACCCAGAGGGTACAGTGAAGGAAATAATTACTGTATATACTCGAGTATAAGTCGACCCGAGTATAAGCCAAGGCACCTAATTTTGCCACGAAAAACTGAGAAAACGTATTGACTCGAGTATAAGCTGGGTATGCATTGTCCCCTCATCCCTATCCTGGTATGCATGGTTCTCCGTCCCGTCCTTGTATGCATTGCTCCCCATCCCTGTCCTTGTATGCATGGCTCCCCCGTCCCTGTCCTTGTATGCATGGCTCCCCTGTCCCTGTTCTTGTCCATGAATGCATGGCTCCTCCATACCTGTCCTTGTATGCATGGCTCCATATCCCCTATCCTTGTATGAACACATCCTACTTACCTTACATGCGTGCCCTCGCTGCATCTCTTCCGGCCGAGTGATCACGTGGCCCCACTCATTAAGGGACTGAATATTCACTCCACCATAATGAGTGGGGCCACATGATTGCTCGGTCGGAAGAGCTGCTGGCGCCAGTACTAACGAGATGCAGCGAGGGTGCGCAGAAAAGATAAGTAGGATGTGTGCTGGAAGTGACCTGCGTCTGGCTGGTATACTGGGATAGTTCACATTGTTTCTGCAGAACATGGGGGTTTTGCTTGAATCCCTTTACCTCCCGAAGGTGGTGTGCATGTTAATGACCAGGCCAATTTACAATTCTGACCACTGTCACTTTATAAGGTAATAACTCTGGAACACTTCAACGGATCCTGGAGATTGTTTTTTATGACATATTGTACTTCATGATAGTGGTAACAATTATTTGATATGACTTGCTTTTATTTGTGAAAAAAAACGGAAATTTTGCAAAAATTTTGAAAATCTCGCAATTTTCCAACTTTGAATTTTCATGCCCTTAAATCACAGAGATATGTCACTCAAAATACTTAAGTAACATTTTCCACATGTCTACTTTACATCAGCACAATTTTGGAACAAAATTTTATTTTGTTAGGAAGTTATAAGGGTTAAAATTTTACCAGCGATTTCTCATTTTTACAGCAAAATTTACAAAACGATTTTTTTTAGGGACCACATCACATTTGAAGTCCCTGAAGGGTCTATATCAGCGGTTCTCAACCTGTGGGTCGCGACTCCCGCGGGGTCGAACGACCAAAACACAGGGGTCGCTTAAAGGAGCCGGCGGCTGCAGCACTGTAATGACAGCTGCAGCCGCCGGCTTCTTTAGACATCCATACTTACCCTCCTCGCTCCGTCGCTGCAGGTCCCTGCGTCCCTGTCGGCGGCGTCAGCTTCCTCCTGGCAGTGCGGTGACGTAGTACCGTTCATTAAGGTAATGAATATGGACGTGACGCCACTCCCATAGGCGTGGCGTCCATATTCATGTCCTTAATGAGCGGTATTACGTCACCGCTGCGCACAGGAGGAAGCTGACGCCGCCGACAGGGACGCAGGGACCTGCAGCGACGGAGCGAGGAGGGTAATGATGGGGGAGGACTGGGGAGCGGAGCCATGTATACAAGGATGGGAGGGGGGAGCGGAGCCATGTATACAGGATGGGAGGGGGGAGCGGAGGCATATACAGGATGGGAGCGGAGCCATGTATATAGGATGGGAGGGTGGGAGCGGAGCCATGTATACAGGATGGGAGGGGGGAGCGGAGCCATATATACAAGATGGGAGGATGGAGCGGAGCCATGTATACAGGATGGGAGGATGGGAGCGGAGCCATGTATACAGGATGGGAGGATGGGAGCGGAGCCATATATACAGGATGGGAGGGGGGAGCGAACCATATATACAGGATGGGAGGATGGGAGCGTAGCCATATATACAGGATGGGAGGGTGGGAGCGGAGCCATATATACAGGATGGGAGGGGGGAGCGGAGCCATATATACAGGATGGGAGGATGGGAGCGGAGCCATGTATACAGGATGGGAGGATGGGAGCGGAGCCATATATACAGGATGGGAGGGGGGAGCGGAGCCATATATACAGGATGGGAGGATGGGAGCGGAGCCATGTATACAAGGATGGGAGGGGGAGCGGAGCCATATATACAGGATGGGAGGGGGAGCGGAGCCATGTATACAGGATGGGAGGGGGGAGCGGAGCCATGTATACAGGATGGGAGGATGGGAGCGGAGCCATATATACAGGATGGGAGGGGGAGCGGAGCCATATATACAGGATGGGAGGATGGGAGCGGAGCCATGTATACAGGATGGGAGGGTGGGAGCAGAGCCATATATACAGGATGGGAGGGGGGAGCGGAGCCATATATACAGGATGGGAGCGGAGCCATGTATACAGGATGGGAGGGTGGGAGCTGAGCCATATATACAAGATGGGAGGGGGGAGCGGAGCCATATATACAGGATGGGAGGGGGGAGCGGAGCCATGTATACAGGATCGGAGGATGGGAGCGGAGCCATATATACAGGATGGGAGGGTGGGAGCGGAGCCATATATACAGGATGGGAGGGGGGAGCGGAGCCATATATACAGGATGGGAGGATGGGAGCGGAGCCATATATACAGGATGGGAGGGGGAGCGGAGCCATATATACAGGATGGGAGGATGGGAGCGGAGCCATGTATACAGGATGGGAGGGTGGGAGCAGAGCCATATATACAGGATGGGAGGGGGGAGCGGAGCCATATATACAGGATGGGAGCGGAGCCATGTATACAGGATGGGAGGGTGGGAGCTGAGCCATATATACAGGATGGGAGGGGGAGCGGAGCCATATATACAGGATGGGAGGGGGGAGCGGAGCCATGTATACAGGATCGGAGGATGGGAGCGGAGCCATATATACAGGATGGGAGGGTGGGAGCGGAGCCATATATACAGGATGGGAGGGGGAGCGGAGCCATATATACAGGATGGGAGGATGGGAGCGGAGCCATATATACAGGATGGGAGGATGGGAGCGGAGCCATATATACAGGAGGGGAGGGGGGAGCGGAGCCATATATACAGGATGGGAGGATGGGAGCGGAGCCATGTATACAGGATGGGAGGATGGGAGCGGAGCCATATATACAGGATGGGAGGGGGGAGCAGAGCCATATATACAGGATGGGAGGGGGGAGCAGAGCCATATATACAGGATGGGAGCAGAGCCATGTACACAGGATGGGAGGATGGGAGCGGAGCCATATATACAGGATGGGAGGATGGGAGCGGAGCCATATATACAGGATGGGAGGGGGGAGCGGAGCCATGTATATAGGATGGGAGGGTTGGAGCGGAGCCATGTATACAGGATGGGAGGGGGGAGCGGAGCCATGTATACAGGATGGGAGGGGGGAGCGGAGGCATATATACAGGATGGGAGCGGAGCCATGTATATAGGATGGGAGGGTGGGAGCGGAGCCATGTATACAGGATGGGAGGGGGGAGCGGAGCCATATATGCAGCATATTTCCGATGGCTTTAGCCCAGTGGCGTAGCAGGGGCATAGCGTGGGCGGGCGTTGGGCGCCCCAGGCAGCACGTATGTGGGGCGGCGTGGCAGCAGCAGCAATTCCTCCTCCCACGGAGTCACAGTGCAGCGGCCCGGGACCCTCCGGAGCTGAGCGGCGGGTCGGTGAGTCCACTGTGCGGGGAGAGGGGGGACCCGCCTGCAGGGCGCCTGCGCTTCCTGTCACAGCAGCGCCGCTGGATGACGTCATCATTCAGCGGCCGGCTGTGGCAGAGAGCGCGGGCGCCGGACAGGTGAGATGTGAGGTGTATGTGTCTGTGTGTATCAGTGTGTGTGTGTGTGTGTCTGCCTGCGTGTGTGTATGTGAGAGAGTGCTGCGGTGCTGTCTGTGTGTGGTGCTGTATGTGTGATGGTGATGGGGGAGGCAGTGATGGTGGTGAGGAGGCAACGATAATGATGGGGAGCCAATGATGATGGGCAGGCAAAGATGATGATGATGGGGAGGCGATGATGATGGGCAGGCGATGATGATGGGGAGGCGATGATGATGGGGAGCCAATGATGATGAGCAGGCAATGATGATGATGATGGGGAGCCAATGATGATGGGAAGGCAATGATGATGATGAGGAGCCAATGATGATGGGGAGGCGATGATGATGGGGAGCCAATGATGATGGGCAGGCAATGATGATGATGGGGAGCCAATGATGATGGGCAGACAATGATGATGATGGGGAGGCAATGATAATGATGATGGGGAGGCAATGATGATGGGGAGGCGATGATGATGATGGGGAGTCAATGATGATGATAATGGGGACTCTTTCCACAGTGCCCTTTCCTGAGCCGTAACACTGCAGAACGCAGCACAGTGCAGAGGAGAGCTCCATATTTTGTATGGAGCATTATATGGGGACTAGTATTCTTTATGGAGCATTATATTTGGCCCATAATACTGTATGGAGGACTATGTAGTGCCCATAATATTGTATGGAGGACTGTAATTATTTTTTGGTTTGGGGGTCACCGCAACATGAGTTACTGTATTGCGGGGTCACGGCATTAGAAAGGTTGAGAACCACTGGTCTATATGATAGAAGATAACCAAAACCTTCACCCTCAGGTGCTCAAAACCACAATCAAGAAGTGTATTAACCCTTCAGTTGCTTCACAGGAATTTTTGGAAGGTGGAAAAAAATAAACATTTCTTTTCACAAAACATTTACTTCAGATCCAATTTTCTTTATTTTGACAAGGGTAGCAGGAAAAAATAGACACCAAAATTTGTGTATTTTCTCCTGAGCATGTCGATACCCCATATGAGGGAGAAAACCACTGTTTGGGTGCACGGCAGAGCTCAGAAGGGAAGGAGTGCCATTTGATTTTTTGAACGCAAAATTTGCTGGAACAATTGGCAGACGTCATGTCACGTTTGGAGAGCCTCTGATGTGCCTAAATAGTAAAAATCCCCCACATGTGACACCATTTTGGAAACTAGACCCCTCAGGGAACTGATCTAGATGTGCATGGGTGCTTCACAGAAGTTTACAACGTTGAGCCGTAAAAATAAAAAAATCTAATTTTCCCCACAAATATGTTTTTAGCACAAAATATTGAATTTTCATAAGGGTAACAGGAGAAATTGCACCATGTTGCAATTGTGCAATTTTACGCCGATATCCAATATGAGGGAGAAAACTACTGTTTGTCATTTGACTTTTTGAATGTAACATTTCCTAGAACCATTAGTGTATGTCATGTCCCATTTGGAGAGCCCTAAAAATTGGAGCGTGCCTAAAAATTGGAAACCCCCAACAAGTGATCCTATTTTGGAAACTAGACACCTAAAGAAATGTATTTAGATACGTGGTGAGCACTTGAATCCCCAGGTGCTTCACAGAAGTTTGCAACATTGAGCAGTGAAAAGAATAAAATCACATTTTCCTCACAAAAATTTTATTTTAGCCCCAAATTTTGCATTTTTTTAAGGGTTACAGAAAAAATTGCACCATCCAATTTGTTGTGCAATTTTTCCTGAGTATGCCAATACCCATATGTGAAGGAGTACTACTTTTAGGCACAGTGCAAAGTTCAGAAGGAAAGAGGCAACATAATTGGAGTTCAGATTTTGCTGGAATGGTTTGAGGGTGCCGTGTCTCATTGACAGAGCCCCTGAGGTGCCAGAACAACAGAAACCCCTTATATGTGAACTCATTTTACAAACTATACTCACCAATGAATTCATCTAGTGGTGCAGTGGTCATATTGACACCACATTTGCCTCACAGAATTTTATACCACTGAGGGGTGAAGAAAGAATAAATTACATTTTTACCACTAAAATGTTGTTTTGGCTCCAAGTTTTTAATTTTATAAGGGCTAATAGGAAATTATTTTTTTTTACAACAAACCAAGGTCCACTTTTTCCTGAGTGCAATGGCATGTGCAATTTCTGTGTCAGTTTTCTATAGTGATACCCTACATGTAATCAGGAAATATTTTTCCGGCACAGTGCAAAGCTCAGAAGGCAAGGAGCGCCAGATTTTACTGTTATGGTTTGCTTGTGCCGTGACCCACTGGGAGAGCCCCTGAGGTGCCAGAACAGCAGAACCCCTATAAGTGACCCCATTTTACAAACTACACCTCTCAATGAATTAATATAGGGGTGCAGTGATTATATTGACACTATGATGTGTCACAGAATTTTATACCATTGGGCAGTGAAGAAAAAATATTTTTACAAACAAAATTTTGTTTTAGCCCCAGATTTTACATTTTAACACAAGAAGTGGGTAAAAATGGCACCAGAATTTGTCCTACAATTTTTACTTAACGTGGCAATACCCCATATGTGGCTGTACAGTACTACTTAGCCATAGGGAGGAACGGAGCGCTATTTGCCTCCTGGAGAGCAGATTTTCCTAGAACAGTTTGCAGACTCCATATACAGAGCCCCAATTACTAGAAGAGCAGAACCCTCCCTCAAGTGACCCCATTTTGGAAACTATACCCCTTGGGGAATTTATCTACAGATGTAGTAACGATTTTGACTCCATGGGTATTTTCCAGAAACAAGCAGCAATGAATGTTGCCGAGCAAAAATTGCAAACTGCCATTGTAGTGACCAGTAAGCTGTAGTGACCAGTATGCTGTAGTTACTAGTATGTTATGCCCAGCCCGTGCTTCTGGAGGCATGCACACATAAGTTCGGCAAGCTCTCATCACATCAGAAATGCCAAACGTGGATGCCATATGTGGTTTAGCTACACTGAGGGGCTCAGAAGGGAAGAGGGCATTTGGATTTTAGAGCGTAGAATTTGCTAATTTTCTTTTGGTGGGTGAGGAGCCATTTCCCTTTTCCAAAGCCTTTGTGCTACCAGTAACGTGGAAGCCCTCTATATTTTTGTTATCAGATGACTGACCTGAGTGGGGACTTGCTTTTTTTATGGATTGAGTTGAAGCTTTTATTGGGAGCATTTTACATAATGTTTGGGATCACATTTATCAGGCGCTCTATGCTGAGCACTTACTTTGGGGTTTCCATCTAAATCTCTGAATGACGTGATTCAGATGAAACCCCCGAGGGATCCATTCACTATAATGAGGCAGCAGAGTTACTCTGGACTCCATCTGGCCTCTGTTCAGCATAGTCCTTTTTTTCAGAAGTGCACAAAACTGGCCAGCAGCACTTTTATGCAATCCTAAAAAGTCTGACACCGCTGGATCACAGGTCAGACGGCATCCACAGTGCCTCCATCTGACTCATTATAGGAAATCTTCCGCCAGAGGTTCCATTTGAATCACGTATTTCAGAGATTTGCACGTAAACCCCGATGCAATCGCTCAGTGCAGAGTGCAGGATAAATGTACGCAGAGCCTTTCTAAGATCTTTGGGAGGCAGAATTAAAAAATCAACAGCAAGTGAAGAATTGGTTTCATTTATTTTTCACGCCGTTCCCCATGCAGTATAAGTGATTAGGCAACTTTATTCTTCGGGTCGGTGCGATTACAGCAATACCAGATTTATATCGGGTTTTTATGTTTGCCTGCTGTCACACACTAAAAGATGCTTTTTATTCCAAAAAATAGTTTTTGCATCACTACATTTTGAGAGCTATAATTTTTCCATATTTTGACCCACAGAGTCATGTGAGGGCTTATTTTTGGCAGGACGAGTTGGTGTTTTTATTGGCACCATTTTTGGGCACATGACATTTTTTGATCGCTTTCAATTACAAGTTTTGGGAGGCAGAATAAACAAAAACCAGCAATTCAGGAATTTCTTTTGAGGGGTGTTATGCCATTCCGTGTGTGGTAAAAATAATAAGGCAGTTTTATTCATCCGGTCAGTACGATTACAGCGATACCTCATTTATATCTTTGTTTATGTGTTGGCGCTTTTACACAATAAAAACTATTTTATAGAAGAAATAATTAATTTTGCATCACTTTATTCTGAGAGCTTTACCATGTTTATTTATATCCTTCTTTTTGATTGTGCTTTATTCCACTTTTTGTTCGGCGGTATTATGATAAAGCACTGTTTTTTTACTTGTTTTTTATTTTTTATGGTATTCACTAAAGGGGTTAACTAGTGGGACAGTTTTATAGGTCGGGTCATTGCAGAAGCGGCGATACCAAATATGTGTACTTTTATTGTTTTTTTCATACAAATATTTATATGTACATTCCCTTGAGAAAGCAGAATCGTTACCCGTAAAACGCGCGTCGTGACCATGTAACCTCACTTGGGGGATCTGCCTTCCAAAGTCTGGGGTAAGATGTTTTCATGAACTGATTTATGTTATTTGATTACTAGTCTGATAATCCCAAGTTCTGGTCGGCAGTTTAGGGATTCCTTTTCCTTCCTGTCACTCTGCACTATTGCACTTTTGTTTGTATTACCAACGTGGGGCATGTGAAATTTCTGTGTCAATTTTCTATAGTGAGCATGGGTCAACTATATGCATATTTATGACATGACTTATGATAACTTGTTATGAGTGGCAATTTATGCGAAGTACCTGTGCAATAGAGTTATATGCAATTAGTATTGACCCTGTAATACTCATTGGAGTATTGACCTTGTAACATTGGCATTAATAGTAGTAAAAATATTATTGCTATGACATGCAGTGGCGAACAATATGTGCAATATTGTATGTACTTGACATCTGTGTTTATACTGGCTCTGTTGATTCCTGAATGCATATTTCTGTCACAATTTTTTACTAAGTAACATTTTTTGTAGTAACTAATAAAAATTATAGATTTTTCTGAACCAATGTACTCCGTGTTGTTTCCTGTGTTGAAAATATTTATTTATAGATACAATATCTTTTGATTTTTTTAATTATTTTTATTTTTATATATTTTTACAATTATTTAAAAGTACATTTTTTACTTTTTTTTTTACTTTTTTTACTTTGTCCCACTATGGGACTATCATTTTTTGCAAGCTGATCGCTTGTATAGTATGGGGATGCAGCAGCATCCCCATGCTGTATAAACTGTCAGCTCTGCACTGATAGAGAAAGTTGCAGATCATTCACTGCGCATGACCAGCAAGTTACCTAGCTCTGGTGACCTGGATGTCATCATGACGACATTAGGTCACCATAGCAACTATTGGGACCCCGCGTCACGCTGGGTCTGCGATCCAAGGGCAGAGGGGCTGTCAGCCCTCTGCTGTCTCCCAGAATGCTGCAATCGTTTTTGATTGCAGCATTTCGGGGATTAAAATTCCGGGAGTGGTGCATGGCCGCTCCTGGCACTTAGTGCCGGGTGTCATCTGTCAGAATCAGCTGACACCTGGCGGCAATAGCCCGCGCACCACCCGTGTGTGCGGGTGATCGATATGATGTAATAATATGTCCCTGGTCGGATAGATTATTACGTCAGATGTCAGAAAGGGGTTTAAAATGGGATTCAGAAAAAAATGCCGTTCAAATGAAATCTGTTTTTTTCTGAAATTTTCAGTTTTTTTTTCTTTTAGTCTCAGTTTGTGTTTTTGCTTCAGAAAGTATCCATCTGTTCAGATGACCACAGAAATGAAGGAAACCACTTTTCTGTGGTTGTCGGAACAGATGGATACTTTCAGAAAAAAAAGATCACAAATGGAGTTCATTTGAACTTCATTCTTGTCATTGCAGTCTATGGCTGTATAAGTGATTCAGGCAGAACCCATTGGATTCACTGCAGTAACATAGTGTGAACAGACCCTAATGTAAAACACATACATTAGACATAAACATTGCTTATAGTTGGACCCTAATGTTGACATTACCATTACAATTATACAGTATATGCAGCAAAAACAGATATATACATTAGACATGCACACAAATAATTTATATAAACTTTATACGTATAAAAACACTATATGCTGCATATATACACACATACTCACAAACTTTGCACTCCTTGTGAGTGTACCCCGCGCCTCAGGGCCTGTGCGATGGGAGGGTCTAAGAAAACTCTCCCAGAACTTTGACAGCGTTCCCCTGCCTCTGCTTGATTGGAGTTGGTTGGTTGTCCAATGAACTGTGACCTCTGCCGCCAGCATGTGGGTCTAGAAGTGTCACCAATCAGTAATGACTGTCACCCATAATTTGGAAAACATGAGGGTCATGGGAAAGGCAGCATAACATAAACTCAGCCATGCGTGCCAGATTGCTAACAGGCAAGACTTCCGTGTCCTCACCAAGAGGAAGACTGACAATGCTCTCCTCCTCCCTTTCCTCAGGCCATTCACGCTGAACAGAGGGTATGACAGTTGTGCAGGTAGTACCGTCTATAGCGCATGAAACTAGTCCTGTTTTTCATCCTCCTCCTCTTCCTCATTGTCAATCATCTATTGGGATGAGATATGGCTGGGCTGTGTGTAATCACCCTCTATGGTTCCTTGCTCCATCTCATCGTGCTCCGCCTGCAATGCATCCTCTTTTATTGTGAGAACATAACCAGGCAGCATGATAAACTCAGAGGCAAAGTGTGTGAGATAGCACAAAAAATTCAAACACTGGATAAGGCAAATGCTCCAGACTAGACATGAAAATAGGAGGACAAAGGAGCATAAGAGGTAACAAAACTTATTAATATCAAGTCAATATCAAATATTCCAAATAGTAAAATTCTGGTACAAAAAGACACCATACAAAATACACAAAGGATGGAGGGGAAACAACCCAGAACTCGGTGTCAGCACAAAAGTTGTACCGTATATACAGATAGTACCATATAAGAGAAAAATGTATATCACCCCCAAATATAATACTGATGTCCCTGAAAAATAACAGGGCGAGATGCACAACAGATTGAAAAGTGTAAGAACGGGGGAGGGCCAGTTAGACCCATATAATAGTGCAGGCACGTGGAGCTGGGAAGAGAGGAACCATATACCTATGCATGGTATGCCATGTCTGCAGCCTGTAGTGTATCTGGCAGAGAGTCGCCCACAAAAGTATGAGCAATACTCCCAGTGGCTATGTAACTAGAGTGGGACGACTCTGGGCTGAACTACAAGGTTAAGCACATGGGCCAGGCATAGTACATGTCTGAGCTCGCCTTGCCTCAGAGCCGCCACCAGGTTCTGGCCATTGTGACACAGACCATGCCTGGCTGTAGGTTCAGCAGTGTCAGCCACAAATCTGCCTGCTCTTTCAGAGCAGTCCACAACTCTTCAGCATTGTGCGGTTTGTCACCTAAGCATTTTAGCTTCAACACAGCCTGTTGCCACTTGACTGAGACAGTGCTGCAGTGCTTTCAGCTTGTAAATGATGTGGTCATTTTGGAGATGCAGGCTGAAGAGGAGGAGGAGGATGACATGCAGGAGCTGTAGACTGTGGGGGCAACCTTGATTGACCTAGGGCCTGCAATCCTCAGCGTCGGGAGGACGTGTTCAATCCCAAGGTCGAACTGGATCCTGGCTTCCACTATGTTAACCCAGTGTGCCGTCAGCGAGATGTACCGTCCCTGCCTACAAGCACTTGTCCACATGTCTGTGGTTAGGTGGACTTTCCCAGTAACTGCATTGTTGAGGGCCCAGGTACTGTTGTGGGACACGTGCTTGCTTGTGTAATGAGAGTACGGCACACTGGGAGAAATAGTGGCGGCTGGGGACCGAGTACCGAGGGATGGCCGCCGCCATTAGGTTGTGGAAAGCAACCAAAAATGCAACATTTCGAGTGCAAGCAGATGAGAAATGTGTGAATTTAGTATTGTGGCCTGTGTGGCGTTGGCTGTGTATTTCCGCTTGCATTCCAAGGACTGGGGTATGGACAACTGAACGCTGCACTGGGACAAGGATGTGGACATGCTTGCTGATGGTGCTAGTTGAGTGTGTGCATCGACAGGTGCAGGGCAGGAGGCATCTTCGCATGCAACATGGACAGGATATTGGCTTGCATGCACAACAGCAGAAGAAGCAGTGGTGTCACCCGCAGACACTGTTCCTGGACTCTGGGGTTTGGCCCACAAAGTCAGGTGCTTTGCTTTGCTGCCATGTGCCTGATCATGCTGGTGGTGGTCAGGCTGGTAGTTTTGCTACTCCTGCTGATGCTGGCCTGGCAGATGGTGCAAATGAGGTGTTTGGGGTTATCGTCTTTAAAAAACAGCTGGACTCGGGAAGACCTAACAGTTGTACTGGCAACTTCCATTGTGTTGATCTTACAGGGAACGGTTGCCCCCCTTCTGTCTGCGGCCACCACACTGCTTCTTCCAGCCTGTTGGGGTGCTATGCCTCCCTCCTCCTGTGTGCTGCTGTCCTCGCTCAACATGTCCTCCTGCCAGGTTGGGTCAGTTACTATATCATCCACCACTTCGTCTTCTACTTCCGTACCCTGGTCCTCCTCCTGACTTTCTGGCAATTGTGTCTCATCATCATCCACCTCTTGTGACAATTTCCCATCGTCGCCTTCGTGTGACCATGACTGCTCAAATATTTGGGCATCGCTACATGCGATCTCCTCTTGCCCTGTTTCAAGTGGACCAGGCGAGAGGCCCAAATCTATAAGAGGAAAAGTGAACAGTTCTTTGGAGTGTCAAAGTGTGGAATCAGTTGTCTTCATGTACTCGGCAAGGTGGAAGGAAGGAGGATCAGAGTGAGGAATATGCGGTCCAGATTCAAGGCTACTGAGACTTGACCGTGTGGAAGATAGGGTGGTGGTGGTGGTGGCAAAGTGACTGGAAGCATTATCCGCTATCCAACCAACAACCTTTTGACACTGCTCTGGCTCAATAGTAGTGTGCTTCTGCAGTCCTCTATTAATTGCGACAGAAAGGTCGGGCGAGAAGATGTGTTTGTTGTGTCATAATTTCAGCTTGCCCTCGGCCTCGGCCTCTGCATGCACCATCACCATACTGTCCAGTTCCCCGTCCCTTGCCATGCTCCTTGCAGATTTTAAATGGAGGACAATATTTTCCACATTAACTACAAATGCCTGAATTTGAAGCAAACTTATATGTGATCCGTGTGATGGACAAACCACAGTTTTAAATAACTGGCCTGTAGGTAACTATTTTTAACAGCAAACTGGTGTCTGTCAATAACTTCACTAACACACTGCACCAAAATTTAAATGGAGGCCAGAAATGGCAGAATTTTGAGCCCACTTATATGTGAGCTGTGTGATGGACAAACCTCGGACGCGGTCTGCAGCGTTCGAGGCTTCGTCACTGCTAGCGCAAATTGAGCATCTGCGCTAGCGCGATCACATAACGCGATAAAAAAAGGCAGTTGCAGATCCTAGTCTTACACACTTCAACAAAATTTAAATGGAGTCCAGAAATGGCAGAATTTTGAGCCCAATTATATGTGATTCGTGTGATGGACAAACCACAGTTTTAAATAGATGACCTGTAGGTAACTATTTTTAACAGTAAACTGGTGTCTGTCAATAACTTCTCTAACACACTTCAACAAAATGTTAAAGGAGGCCAGAAATGGCAGAATTTTGAGCCCAGTGAAAGGGGGTGAAGGAGTATTTCTGCCTTGCCCGTCCCCTTAAGTGTTCGTATGTGCTAATTATTGTGTTGTTGTAAATATTTCAGTGGTACTGCTACATAGTCATATATATTACCGCTCACATTTATGGTACTGCCACATTCATGTATGTGTTACCATTCTCTGTAGGACTATGCATATTATGTTGTGTTCTCGTAATGTAATATAATAATGTGTTACCATTTCGATATAATATTGAATATAATGTATGTGATGTGTATTTATGTACAGTTTAGGGAAAGTTAGGTGCTTTCTTCTGTGGACACTAAAGGAGGGCACCTTAGTATATAGTTCTTATACTTTGGGTAAGTGTAGTTCTATTGTGGGCCACTAGGTTGGGGCATACTAGTGGGATAGGTACAGCTTATAGGACGTTCGTAGAGGGTTAAGTGTAGGAGGGGCTGCCGGATAATAGTGAGTAGGTTCTAGGTATTTAGCTCAGATGGGGCCAGAGTGCCCAAGTGTCCACAGCTGGCAGCCATGCAACGTTTAAGTACTGCAGCCCATTTTACCCACGGACACTGTATACCATATCAGTGGGCCTGTACAGAGAAGGAAGATGTGGCATCTTACTGCCTGGAACTTCGACAGGATTGGTACAGACGGACCGGATGCTTCACCGGGGTCCACCAAACGTAGTGATTGATGAATTCAGTTCTGAGGTGAAACAGGCTGAAGGAAATGTCATTAAGTGAGGTCAGGCCTGGAAGTAACTGGGAAGCAGTCTAGTACAATCTGGTCCGGGCGTGTACTGCACAGAAGTGACAGCAAAGCAGGGAAAGATAAGGAAACAAGTGAAACCTATGATGTGCCAACTGTGGATGTAACGTGTAAAGAGAATGTTCAAGTTAACCCGGACTGTGTCTCCATTACTGGGGGTCACCTGAAAGAGGGACCATCATCGCCTGGGAAGTGCCCAGGTGAAGCTGAACTTGGAGATGCAGGTATGCCGAATGGAAAAATACAGTTTCATGTAAGGGAAGGACTAGACATAGATGTTGCAGTCATTCAGGTCACGACTACAGTCCTGTCCTTCCCTTACACTTGGCATAGTCGGCAGGATGCTGACACTGTGCAGCGAGGCAACGCTGCAAGTGACGAGCTTGAGAAAGATGAAGTTTGGCAGGATGCGGTTGCCTTGCCATGTGGAGAATCTGCTGAGAAAAATGTGTGTGCCACTGCTGTGCCCCTGAAAGATGACCAGGAAAAAGAGATAGTAGCTTCTGTAACTGGAGAAGAATTTAGAGTAAAACACTGGACTTGTCTACTACTGATCTTGTGATAACACTGGACTTGACTACTGATTTGGACTTGACCTATGTGGCGAAAAGGTTTGACACCATTACTGTGACCAAGATGGCGGCGGTAAGAATGACGGGAGATTAGAAGGAACAAAACAACAACAAAAACCACGTCCTTCGTGGGCATTCCCATCATTTCCTAGCGCCAGAACCTGCCTGTCAATGTGTCCCGGTCTGCCCCTGGTGGGTGCGGATGAAGAGGAGGAAGCCTCGCCACCTTCCACTGGCCAATAAGGAATGGGAGGGGCAGGTGGAGGCGGTCTCACCTGGAAGCGGGCGGGGACGGGAGGAACATATCCTGTGTGGCTGCACCTGTCGGGATTGGCTGCAGAGAGCTGACGCGATAGAGAAGCGGGAACCAGCTAGCCAGTGGAGCACGGAGCTCGCCCCAGCGGAGTCAGCATCTTCTCAATCCCCGGAACTAAGAGCTACAGTGCTGCGCCTCCTGGAGTCGTGGCACACGACCACTGATGCAGAGGAAGATCGTAGCCAGGGGACTGGGGTGTGCAAGATGCTCTACAGGGAGGTAGTGAGTACACCCCGGCTCTGACCCCACAGGGTCCAGTCCACCCCTTCCTTGTCTATTTGCAAAAGTGCTCCCCAGAATGTGCCGCTCGGTCGCCTGGCGCGGGGGACCGCAGCCGGAGCAGACACAAGTATACAAGCAGACATTTCCTGTTCTGCTCGGGCAGGAGCGCCCCTGTTTCCGTTCTTGTCTCAGCTTGGCGCTGGTGCTGCTGCCCTGCCCAGACGGGCCCTGGAGTCCGCGGCTGCGGAATCGTTTTCGACCCGTACCAGGGCGTGGAAACCAGGATAGAGCAAAGGTGATATGGGCCTTTTCCCGGAATCAGTACAGGCCCCATGATTGGCTGGTACCCGGAGAGTTGACAGTGCTGCAGTGGCACCATCCACTACCTATGCGGCTGCAGAGATGACCACAGCGCACTATCCGGCGGAGGAATCCGATGAGGTAGGAGCGACACACTGTGCATGTCGTTGAACAGTATTTTCTTTTTCTTGTTTACGTAAAGGATGTTGCACACATGGCACCCTCTGAAATTGTCATGGGAATGTTCCGCGTCCCTGCGGGCATTATGGCCCTTAAAGGAAGATCCCACCCACGGAAAGCGGGTGAAGTTTGGCCTCTGACAACGCTGAGGGGAAAGCGTCCGTTTCAGTTTGTGTGTATTCGATCTGGAGGACTGCGAGCTAGGTAAAATATATGGAGCCCATGGACTCTTGTTTTTGTTACGCCTGTTGCTCCCATTCTGTTGGAAAAAGGAGAGACAGTTTTCTTATCCGGATTTCACTGTAAGGACTGTACTCCCCTCAAAGGAAAGGGGAGATTCTCTCTTTGAACTGCTGTCCCCACATATGGAAATGTAAATATGTATTATTTTGAAGGTCTTTAACCCCTAGAAGACTGGCAACCAGGAATGTTGCCTTTGCACCATGGACTGCGGTGCGTACTGAATGCGGCTAATATTAAGTCCAATGACTGTCGGTTTTCTTGCGTTTTTTTCTATTATTATGTTTTTGTATCGTACGTTGGTCGAGGACGACCAAGTTTAATTAAAGGGGGAGTGTAAGGGGGTGAAGGAGTATTACTGCCTTGCCCGTCCCCTTAAGTGTTCTTAATGTATATATGTGCTAATTATTGTGTTGTTATAAATATTTCAGTGGTACTACTACATAGTCATGTATTACCGCTCACCTTTATGGTACTGCCACATTCATGTATGTGTTACCATTCCCTGTAGGACTATGTATATTATGTTGTGTTCCCTTAATGTAATATAATAACGTGTTACCATTTCATTATAATATTGTATATAATGCATGTGATGTGTATTCCTATACAGTTTAGGGAAAGTTAGGTGCTTTTTTCTGGGGACACTAAAGGAGGGTACTATATGTACTATATGTATATAGTTCTTATACTTTGGGTAAGTGTAGTTCTGTTGGGGGCCACTAGGTGGGGGCATACTAGTGGGCATTGCAAGGTACAGCTTATAGGAAATTCATAGAGGGTTAAGTGTAGAGATGAGCGGTGTTCGAATCGATCTGTTTGCCAATCTCAAATTCAAGCTGTTTTGGGCGGTGTTCGAGCTGTTTGACGAACCCGAACGATTTGGAAAAAATCTGGCTGTTTGAGGTTATGTTCGATAATTGTTCGTGCACCAAAATCGTAACTGGATTTTTTCACACTAATGCTGATAATCAATGTTAATACACAGTTTGAGTGTACAGCGGGGCGGGGAGAGGGGCATGGGATGGATCTCTGTAGAAATAATGAAGATCTCCATTTTTTTTTCTCTTTCCCGCATTTACAGAGGGGAGGTGCAGTCTGTGAGCCTATCAGCAGCGCACACATGGAGCGAAGTGCTTTTTTTTCACACAAGCAAGGGCATGTGTCATTGGCTGTGTATGTCACATGTCCTTGCCCTATAAGACCCAGCCATTTTCCCCGTCGGCACCATTTTCTCACTGCTGCAGCTGAGTGTTACATGGCACTGCTGCTGCTGTTAGCGCTATATTGTAACAGTGAATTGGAAGCAAATTTTCAGTTAGACAGAAAGGTTTAGGGAGTAGGGACTAGTTTGTAATTGCAGCCCTTTTGAGGGCTAGGTTACAGCAGTTCCTAGCACTTTTAGCAGGCAGGTCTGTGCTCTTAATAAATAGACAGATAGGTTGGGAGTAGTGACTATTTGTAATTGCAGCCCTTTTGAGGGCTAGGTTACATCAGTTCCTATGACTTTTTGCCAGTTCCACCAGCGTTCAAATAACTACGAATTTTTAGCTGCATCTTGCCTGTAAAATAATTGTGGGCATAGTAGCAATGTGTGGTACTCATTCTATTAGGCCATCTATACAAAGCTCACCAGCGTTCAAACAACTACGAATTTTTAGCTGCATCTTGCCTGTAAAATAATTGTGGGCATAGTAGCAGTGTGTGGTACTCATACTATTAGGCCATCTATACAAAGCTGCCAGCGTTCAAATAACTACGAATTTGTAGCTGCATCTTGCCTGTAAAATAATTGTGGGCATAGTAGCAATGTGTGGTACTCATTCTATTAGGCCATCTATACTAAGCTCCACAAGCGTTGAACTTACTAATAATTTTTAGCTGCATCTTGCCTGACAATAATTTTGGGCATAGTAGCAGTGTGTGGTACTCATTCTATTAGGCCATCTATACAAAGCTCACCAGCGTTCAAACAACTACAAATTTTTAGCTGCATCTTGCCTGTAAAATAATTGTGGGCATAGTAGCAGTGTGTGGTACTCATTCTATTAGGCCATCTATACAAAGCTCTGCCAGCGTTCATATAACTACTAATTTTTAGCTGCATCTTGCCTGTAAAATAATTTTGGGCATAGTAGCAGTGTGTGGTGCTCATTCTATTAGGCCATCTATACAAAGCTCCACCAGCGTTCAAATAACTACGAATTTGTAGCTGCATCTTGCCTGTAAAATAATTGTGGGCATAGTAGCAGTGTGTGGTACTCATTCTATTAGACCATCTATACTAAGCTCCACCAGCGTTGAAATTACTAATAATTTTTAGCTGCATCTTGCCTGGACAATAATTTTGGGCATAGTAGCAGTTTGTGGTACTCATTCTATTAGGCCATCTATACTAAGCTCCACCAGCATTAAAATTACTAATAATTTTGATCTGCATCTTGCCTGGACAATAATTTTGGGCATAGTAGCAGTGTGTGGTACTCATTCTATTAGGCCATCTATACAAAGCTCCACCAGCATTCAAATAACTACGAATTTTTAGCTGCATCTTCCCTGTAAAATAATTGTGGGCATAGTAGCAGTGTGTGGTACTCATTCTATTAGGCCATCTATACAAAGCTCCACCAGCGTTCAAATAACTACGAATTTTTAGCTGCATCTTGCCTGTAAAATAATTGTGGGCATAGTAGCAATGTGTGTTACTCATTCTATTAGGCCATCTATACAAAGCTCTACCAGCGTTCATATAAAATATAACTTTTAATGATGTATATTAAAACAATTATAAGGTATGTCACCCAATAAAAGAAAGCTGTCAAAAATGGGCAATGTATGTGCCCTAATCTAAATACTGAAAACAGACAGCTATTAAGGACCGGGACATCCTTAATAGCTGTCTGTTTTCAGTATTTAGATTAGGGCACATACATTGCCCATTTTTGACAGCTTTCTTTTATTGGGTGACATACCTTATAATTGTTTTAATATACATCATTAAAAGTTATATTTTATACATTCACTTTTGCTTTTTCTACGAATTAATTTGGTGAATTTTGTCTGCTATTTTCTCCAGCTGACACTGGAGTTTTGCTTTTTTCTCAGCATTCAAATAACTACGAATTTTTAGCTGCATCTTGCCTGTAAAATAATTGTGGGCATAGTAGAAGTGTGTGGTACTCATTCTATTAGGCCATCTATACAAAGCTCTACCAGCGTTCATATAACTATGAATTTTTAGCTGCATCTTGCCTGTAAAATAATTTTAGGCATAGTAGCAGTGTGTGGTACTCATTCTATTAGGCCATCTATACAAAGCTCCACCAGCGTTCAAATAACTACGAATTTGTAACTGCATCTTGCCTGTAAAATAATTGTGGGCATAGTAGCAGTGTGTGGTACTCATTCTATTAGGCCATCTATACTAAGCTCCACCAGCGTTGAAATTATTTACTACTAATTTTAGCTGCATCTTGCCTGTAAAATAATTTTTGGCATAGTAGCAGTTTGTGGTACTCATTCTATTAGGCCATCTATACTAAGCTTCACCAGCGTTCAAATAACTACGAATTTTTAGCTGCATCTTGCCTGTAAAATAATTTTGAGCATAGTAGCAGTGTGTGGTACTCATTCTATTAGGCCATCTATACTGAGCTCCACAAGCATTGAAATTACTAATAATTTTTAACTGCATCTTGCCTGGACAATAATTTTGGGCATAGTAGCAGTGTGTGGTACTCATTCTATTAGGCCATCTATACAAAGCTCCACCAGCGTTCAAATAACTACGAATTTTTAGCTGCCTCTTGCCTGGACAATAATTGTGGGCATAGTAGCAGTGTGTGGTACTCATTCTATTAGACCATCTATACTAAGCTCCACCAGCGTTCAAATAACTATGAATTTTTAGCTGCATCTTGCCTGGAAAATAATTTTGGGCATAGTAGCAGTGTGTAGTACTGATTCTATTAGGCCATCTATACAAAGCTCCACCAGCGTTCAAATAACTACGAATTTTTAGCTGCATCTTGCCTGGAAAATAATTTGGGGCATAGTAGCAGTGCGTGGTACTCATTCTATTAGGCCATCTACACTAAGCTCCACCAGCATTGAAATTACTATGAATTTTTAGCTACATCTTGCCTGGACAATAATTTTGGGCATAGTAGCAGTGTGTGGTACTCATTCTATTAGGCCATCTGTACTAAGCTCCCCAGCATTCAAATTACTAAGAATTTTTAGCTGCATCTTGCTTGGAAAATAATTGTGGGCATAGCAGCAGTGTGTGGTACTCATTCTATTAGGTCATCTATACTAAGCTCCACCAGCTTTCAAATTACTAATAATTTTTATCTGCGTCTTGCCTGGAAAATAATTTTGGGCCTGTAGCAGTGTTTGGTACTCATTCTATTAGGCCATCTATACCAAGCTCCACCACCTGTGTATCTAATAAAATTGTTTTACTGCTTCTAACCCAGCCAATCCTTTTGGTCTAGTACCACAAGTTGGCCACTCAGCTCTGCTCGGTTTCCATCCTTCTTTTTTTGTGCAAACAACTCTGGAGTTGTAAATTAGGAGGATGGGGGAGAGGGATTAACCAGGGCGCATGGTAGCAGCCAAACTAGTGAGGAAGGTGCAGGAGGCCAGGAAGAAGTGGAGGATGAACTGGCGATGGGCATGGAAGACTCATCAGATGAGGGAGACCTTGATCACATTTCTGTTGTGCGAGGTTGGGGGGAGAGGGCAGAGGAAGGAAGCATGATTCTTACCTCGCCACCAACACAATAGGGACTTGGTGCTCCTGGATGCGCAAGACAAATGAGTGCCTTCTTGCTGCACTACCTGCAACATGACCCTCGAATTGTCAGAATTCGAAATAATCCTGACTACTGGGTAGCCACACTCTTAGATCCCCGGTACAAAAGTAAATTTGCTGAAATAATTCCTGCCATAGAAAGGGATTCACGCATGCAGGAGTATCAGCAGAGACTGTTGCATAATCTTACATGTGCTTTTCCACAAAACACCAGTGGTGCACGTAGTGAATCTCACAGTTCTAACTTGCCAACCGTGGGACTGTCGAGTCTTCAGCACTCAAACCTTAACAGAAACACAGTATCTGCTGGTGTTAACAGCAATTTTGCGGAATCCTTTCACCACTTTTTTAGCCCATCCTTTGCAAGGCCACAGGTGACAAGAAGTCAGACACATAGTCAACGCCTAGAGACGATGGTACAGGAGTATCTCTAACTGAACATCGAAGCCGAAACTGTGTCACTGGACCCTTGCTCTTTTTGGGCTTCCAATATGGATAAATGGCCGGAACTCGCCACTCACGCCTTGGAGATCTTATCATGCCCCGCAGCCAGCTTTCTCTCTGAACGTGTGTTCAGCGCTGCTGGTGGTGTGCTGACAGATAAGCGCACACGGCTGTCCACTGACAATGTAGACAGACTCACGTTCATAAAGATGAACAAATCATGGATCCGCAAGGACTTTTCTACCCCTGTGTCATCCTGGGGAGAGTAAAAGCTTGAGGATTTGTTAAAATCATCTCACCAACCGTTATAAGCAACTCTGGGGCAATTGATGCTACTTAAGTGGTGTCTGTGCCCCATATTTTTGGAAAAATGGAGACTCTTTTTGGAGTTCCCTTGCTGTGTTTTACGTGACGTTGGCATCGTCAGTTACCGGTGGGTTGGGTCTTTCCTCCCCCTTTTTTAACCGTAAAAAACTACATACACTATGGCTTGGGGTAACACAGATGGTTGAGTGTGAAGAGCTGTTTACTCATACTATAGCATGGGAATCAGAGGTCTGCTCCAAAGCTTCAGTGTCTGCTAGTCAGCGGAGTAGCCACCGGCTGTAGATCTAATTACATTTTTTTTTAATTCAATTTATTTTTTATTTTTGTGATGAAAAAGTACAAGAAAATTCAATATACATAGTAAAAGGGTAGTATAACTATAAATGTATGCATAACGACAGTACATTGGGGGTACAGGGAGGGTTTTCCATCAATATCCAGATCAAGCATGTATTTTTCAATATGAAAGATAGAGAGAGAGGGAGCGGACCACGGCAGACCACCAATCAATAGAGTGCGATTATGATCATTGTTGTGCCGACATCAGGGATAACTTTATTTGGGGGCTAGATGGTAGGTGTCAGAGTTTTGCAAATCAATCCAATTCATCCAAATCACACAGTATCTATCAACATCAGCCGGTGAGATGGCAATCAGATGCTCCATCCTATTAAGGAGGGAGATCTGCGCAAACCATTCCTCCACAGTGTGTGGTTCTCTGCTTTTCCAGTATCGTGTAATGACATTCTTAGCCGCCTGTATTAGGTAGCCTATTGATGACCTTTTATAACTACGCTTACTAATTGGTAACATTGATAAAAGGAGGGCTTCTGGCGTATTAGGGATAGTCAAACCAGTTATTTTCACAATCATTGGAACCACCTTTGCCCAAAATGCATTTATTATAGGGCATGCCCACCATATGTGTGACATTGTCCCTTCCCCCTCCCCACATCTCCAACATCTATCTGAGACCACTGGATACCATCTATGAAGGACTGCTGGTACCCGGTACCATCTAGAGATAATTTTGAAGGAGGTTTCCTGAGCTTTGGACCCTATTGAGATTTTATGTGTTAGGAAGAAACATTTATCCCATTTGGAGTCAGAGAAGGACTTCCCCAGTTCCCTTTCCTATGCACCGCATAATCGTGGCCTATTGTCAGTTACCTGGGCAATGAGGAGATTATACAGTAGGGAGATGGAGTGTGTAGGGGGTGACAATGATAGGCTCAATTTTTCAAAGTTTGTGAGATCTCTATGAAGATGTGTGCGCTTCTTCACAGTTGAATAGAAGTGTTGTAACTGGCTATATTCAAAATTTGCCTTCGGGGAAGTGGCTCTTCCCTGTAACAAATCATTGAGGGGGAGAAGCGAAGTATTGGAGATGACATGAGAACATAATATCGGATGGGATTTATTTGAACCGAGAAATCTATTTGCAGATAGTCCTAGTGGGAAATCTGGATTATCTGAAATCGGGAGCAGGGGTCCTGGGGGTCAATTGAGGATAAGCTGGTTTTTTTGGGATCTCAAAGCCAAAGCAGTGGCATAAGTATTATATGACATGAGGCCAAGAGAGGGGACAATTAAATGGGCGCACCATGGGAGAGTGGTAAGAGCTTTAGGACAAATGGATTGAACTATTTTGACCCACAATTTCCCCTCCGAATGATGGAAGAACTCCAGGATTCTAGCGTGTACTGCTGACATGTAATACCTTCTACAATCCGGAAGGCCAAGGCCCCCCTTTTGTTTGTGTCTGATCAGAACGTCCCCCCGAATGCGTGGATGCCCACTTGCCCAGATAAATATGCAAAAGCTACTGCGTAGTCTTTTCCACAAATTTGAGGGAATTACCACGGGAATGGTTTGGAAGAGGTATAAGAGTTTAGGTAGGACGTTTATTTTTAGTATATTTATTCTGCCGAACCAGGAAAATCCTTCACCGTCCAAGAAGTAAGATCTCTATGGAGTTGTTCAATAAAGGGCCCAAAATTTAAAAAAATAGACGGGAGAGGTCTCTATGAATACGAATTCCTAAGTATTTGATACCCTGTGAGGGCCAGGCAAAGGGAAAGTTGGACTGGATGGAATCCTGTATGGATTTGGGGAGCCTCAGACTTTGCTGCATTGATTTTAAAATTTGACCATGTACCAAAGTGATCTATTTCAGCCATAACAGCAGTGATGGATATATGTGGTTGAGTGATATATACTAGGACATCATTCATCAGCAAATGCAGAGCACTTGTACTCGGTGCCTCCCACCTCAATCCCCCTAATATCGGGGTTATCGTGAATTGATGAGAGCAGGTGCTCCATCACCAGGATGTATAAGAGAGGGGACAGAGGACATCTGTGCCTTGTCCCATTCGTGATTATGAAAGGTGATGATAATGTTCCATTTATCTTCAGCCTAGCTGACGGATTGTGATACAGGGCTATGATTTTGGCTATAAAAGGGTCCCCTACCCCAAGCTTTTTAAAATAATATGTGGCGTGCCAGGAGACTCTATGGAATGCTTTCTCAGCATCCAACGAGAGTATCTAATTACAAATTTTTAACTGCATCTAGCCCAGACAATAATTTTTGGCCTAGTAGTAGTGTCTGCTAGTCAGCGAATTAACCCAGCTGTTAAGCAAGCTACACCACCTGTAGTTTGGACACTTAATTTTTTCAAAGGAAATGCTTCGTGCCCCCGGGACACTCAGTGAAGAGCATCGGTGGAGGCACCCCAAGCCACAGGGGCTGGGACTGGCTTTTGGACGCCTTGCGGTGGACCGCCAAGTTCGATCCTTATAAAAGCTTTTTAACTGCAGCAGCTTTACTGGACGCTACTGGAGCTGGAACTCTTTTTTATTAAGAAAATATAAAACACAAACACTACATATCTATAATACTCAGAGACCAAAACCAAAACCAGAAACCAATTACACGAAGAAAATAAAATTACACAACATAAAATAGGAAAATTGGGAACCAGCTTCCTCTCTGCTTCTTTTCCATCCAGTACCCAGTTCCCTAGGTCCAGTGCTCACTTTTTGGGTCCTCTTGAACTTTCCAGTTCTTCAAGGACCCCCAGCAGGAAAATTTTCTCCCCAAAAAAAAATCACATAAAAGGAAAATAAAAAGCCCACATTCACACCTTCACCCATTCACACCCACTCGCTTATTCATCATTCATCCCTATTTACATTTATTTACATAGAAATAACAACATAAAGTCTGGCCCACTGCCTTCAAAACTCAATTTTATAATAGGCCCCTCCGACCAAAATTTAATACCCTAACTATAACTATACTTATGACTAAATACCACTTACCCACACCCCTTTTTTTTTTTTTTTACTATTATTATAAGCCCTCCACCACACCCAGGTCCATAAGTTCATGGCCTCTTCAAATCCATCACTGCAAGCTCGGGTCCATTCAAAGTTTATGCCACTTCACACTTAATACCTACTTCTGTGTCCATGCGTCCATTCTTGGCGAAGTTGCCCATATGCCCTCTTTTCCTTCGAAAACCCAAAACAACCCCCACCCAACCTAAGCTATAGCCCCCACCATTCTAACTACACAAGAATACACTCAAAGACATTATAAACATAATTATACATTATAACATAATAACGCATAATGCATCACACAATACATATATACCTATATAAACACAACACCTCCTTATACTTATAGTTTTAGCTCATAACCATCAACCTTATTTTCTTAAACCTGCAAGGCCCAAGTTCAGTGCCTGCAAACCCAATATCCATTTCTTTTTCAGGACAAAACAAAAAGCTAGATGTGCCACACTAGCCCACCACCAGGGAGAGGAGTCTTGAGAGGCCCCGTCCCTACCACCAGCACATACTCCCTATCCCTCATCAGACTAAAGCTATCCCTACTACTGACCCTGAAAACCTGTCCCTATCTGTCCCTTCTTATCCCTATTCTATCTAACTTAGCATGACTAACTCTGTCTATCCCTACAACTGTCCCTCCCTGTTCCTATCTGCCCCTACTTCTCTCCCTCAACACCCCACACCACCTTATGCTATCCCTACCACCATTCACACACAAACCAACTTTCCCTTGGGTGTGTTTTTAAAAGGAGAAGCCCCTCCAAAGCCAAGAGGCCCTCCTCACACCCAACCTCTCGAACTCCAAGGAACGCACCTTCCCCAGGTCACGCAAGATGTTACTAACCACCTCATCCAGGGGAGGGCTTTCTGTTGCGTCGATACTAAACATCGTGCATTCCACGTGTAAAACCTGACCACTACGCTAACTAGGAATAAAGTGCCCAGCTCTTGGCCATCCAGGGATCTGAATGCCCCATAAACCCACTCGGCGTAGGAAAGGGACGCCAGCCGCGACCAACTTATGGAAGCACCCACCCTGTTGTAAACCTCTGCATTAAAGGGGCACCGAAGGAGGAAGTGCTCCATGCTTTCCAGCACGTCGCCACACTCTCACGGGGTTGTCACTTACATACAGTCTCCTGTGAAAGCAGCGCCAGGCCAAGTCCCAAAACTTTGTGGGGATCCGCTTTGAATTTAAAAACCCGAGCCCCACCTCCAGATCTCGGCCTGGGCAATCCCTGAGGACCAGGGGCTTCTGGAAATAGGTCAACAGAACCCTTCTGTCAAGGCATTGCCTTGACATAGTCCTGATTTCCCACATTCCCAGACCCCACCGGTGGATTACCTTCAGAACCAGGGTAGCGTAAGCCAGGAGATGTCCGTGAGGTGTACGGAGGTCCTTCACTTGCCCACCTGTCTCCCATTCCTGGAAGAAAGGCCAAAACCAACCCCTGCAGGAGAATACCACGGAGGAGCCCTCTCTAGCCAGAGGTTGGAAATATTGGCTTTAAGAAAGGTGTTCACTAAGAACACTACTGGGTTGACCATACCCAACCCACCTAATCTCCTCGTATGGTACGTGACCTCCCTCTTGATTAGGTTGAGCCTATTTCCCCATAACAGCTGGAAAAACAGGCTGTAAACCCGTGTCCAGAGAGGTTTTGGCAAGATGCACACACTGCCCAGGTAAATTAACAAGGGA
The DNA here is from genome assembly GCA_033576555.1 of Oophaga sylvatica. Taxonomy (NCBI): domain Eukaryota; kingdom Metazoa; phylum Chordata; class Amphibia; order Anura; family Dendrobatidae; genus Oophaga; species Oophaga sylvatica. The sequence goes on from JARQOD010000001.1 coordinate 238,995,316, forward strand.
AGCAGAAAACCTTTAGCCAAGCTAACCCTTTCCCTCAGGGTTAAAGACCAACCCTTTCCACTGGTCCACCTTTTGGGGGCAATCTTGAGTCTGCCCTCCCAATTTTTCTGGGGGTAGTCCACTGGGCCAAATTCGATGCCTAAAATTTTGGCGGAGGCCTGGGGTTCTGGAAGGGTGTCCAGGAGATCAAAACTAGGATCTCCCCCTCCCAGCCAGAGACTCTCACACTTTTCCCGGTTGATCATGGACCCGGATGCCTCCGAGTAACGCACGACTTCAGACATGACCCAGTCCGCCTCCCCTCTCAAGGATACGAAAAGGGAAACATCGTAAGTGTACGCCACCACACTCAGAGGGGGCCCAGAGCCCGCCAGGTCCATCCCGACTCCCACCAACGGTCCACGATCTACCCTCCTCAGGAAGGGATCGATCGCGAACGTGTATAAAAGTGGGCTCAGAGGACAGCCTTGACGGACCCCAGAACCCACCTCAAAAGGGTGACCTGACCAACCATTCACGAGCGGGAAAGTCTCAGCCCCTTGGTATAAGATCTCTAACCAATTTACAAACCTCCCAGGCAGACCATACCTCAAAAGGACAGACCAGAGGTACTCATGGTTAACCCGGTCAAAGGCTTTCGCTTGATCTAATGACAGTAGGTACCCCTTCCAGCGACCTGCCCTACCCTGTTCCACTGCCTCTCGGACACCGAGCACAGCACTAAATGTGCTGCGGCCTGGAACAGTGCAGTGCTGGGCCTCCGAAAGGAGCCGGGGTGCAAACTTGACCAGCCGATTAAACAACACCTTTGCCAGAACCTTCCGGTCCATATTGAGAAGGGCTATGGGACGCCAATTCTCAATATGGGACGAGTCTTTACCCTTTGACAGAATAATCAGGGCTGACCTCCTCATTGAACTGGGAAGAGCGCCCGAGGAAAGACACTCATTAAACACCCCAGTCAACAGGGGGACCAAGGAGTCCCTAAAGGTCCTATAGAACTCGGATGTTAAGCCATCCGGACCTGGCGATTTCTTGGGCCGAAGCCCATCAATGGCCAGTCTCACTTCCTCTTCCCTGATTGCTTCTGCCAAAACACCAAGAGAGGGATCATCCCCTGGCTCAGGGATGGTCTCAGCCAGGAAAGCCGACATCCCATCCCGATCCAGATCCCTCTTACCCAAGAGGTGTGAGTAAAAGGACCTGACCACCTCCAGGATCCCTGATTTGGATCTATTCAGGGACCCCATACTGTCGATCAGTCCTGTTACCATCTTACAATTCACTGACATCTTACAGTTTCTGTAAGGGTCGGACGAGTGGTACCTCCCGAAGTCCCTCTCAAAAACCAAAGATGTGTGCCTATCATACTGACACTTCTTGAGCAAAGACTTCACTCTGGAGATTTCCTCATGGTCACCTCCAGTCGAGATGAGCTGCTCGAGTTTCCTCCTCAGGGCCTGATACAAGCGGTGCCTGTTCAGACTCCTGAGGCTCGAGAGCTGGCGGAAGAACCCCGCCACCCACTTTTTGAAGATCTCCCACCACTCTGACTTACTACTACAGAGATCCAAAAGCGGTACCTGGCTCTGAAGAAAATCCTCAAAGGATTGTCTCACCTCCACTTCTTCCAGCAGGGACAAATTCAGCTTCCACAGCCCTCTTTCCATCCGGGGAGTCCCTGCAACATTCACAGAGAAAAGAAAATAAGACAGTGATCGGAGAACTCCACCTCAACGGTGGACACAGCAGAAAATATGGCGTCCTCCTTTAAAAAAACCTGTCTATTCTAGATCTACAGCTACCCCTATGATAGGTGAAACCCCCGTGGCCTGGGGTGTGCCGGATGTGGACATCCACCAGGCGAGCTTCACTAGCTATACTATTAAGCGCGATGCTGTCATAAGCCAGGCGATCTCCAGGACCCCCCCGATCACGGGACCTCGTAATGGTGTTGAAGTCCCCATCGAAGACCACCTGTCGGCTCGTAAAAAGAAAGGGCTTAATCTTCAGGAAGAAACATTTTCGGTCCCACTTAGATTGGGGACCATAGATGTTTATGAGCCGAAGCTCTTGTCCCCTCATGAAGACGTCAAGGACCAGGCACCTCCCCATTTCTAACTCGATCACTCGTCTGCATTCCACATTTGCAGTCTTAAAAAGGACCGCCACCCCACTATACGGCTCGGCCGCAAGAGACCAGTATGAGGGCCCACACCTCCACTCTCTCCGTGCTTTGTATATGGCCCCCATGTCCGTTAGTCTGGTCTCTTGCAAAAATAAAATTTCAGCCTCAATTCGGGTGAGAAAATCAAAGGCCGCAAATCTAGCCGCATCTGACTTAATGCTGGCGACATTAATGGATGCCAGCGTCAACGGGGCAAGTTCAGCCATCATGAGTGATCAAGTTCGACGGCTTTCTTCTTACCCACCCCGCTTCCACCACCCTCTAGGGAGGAGTCAGAACCCTTCCTCTTCAAGGTAGTTGAGGTGTCAATTCCTCCTCCCCTGGTGTCCTTACCTCTGGACTCCGTGTCTGTCCCCCCCCAGGAGAAACAACGTCCCCTGAGGGTTGGACTCCGCCTCCCCTGAAGTACCCCCCGATGCCGCCCCCGGTCCCTCGTCCTTGTCCTGTGACTCCTCAGCAGAGTCTCCAAGGGCTTGGAACCGGTTGGAGAGTGTGATTAGAGGGGGGATGGTGGGCCCTTCCGTTGGTACATTCACGGTTGGGGATGGGGGGGATTTGGAAGACTTGTTCAGCCTCCTCCTCCCCCTCCTGTTGGTACGCTTTTTCCCACCCATTGATGTTGTAGGCTGCTCTGCGACTTCCTCATCAACACTTTCATATTCAGAGGAGCTGTCTGCATCAGCCACTTTATCCTCCCTCTCCATTCTCCTGATCGCCTCACATACCGCTTCCTCCCCCAAGGCCTCAGAGACTTTCGCCACTGGCCTAGAGGGAGGAGCAGGCATCACCCCGGTTACCCAAGGCTCTACCTGCTCCTTGCCCCCCTGGCGAGCCGCCTGCCTCCGCTGATATGAGGGGCCTCTGGTGACTTTGCCTTTCCTCACTGGTCCCCTGGCCCCCTCCCCGCCACCACCGCCTGCTGCGATGGAGGAAGTCCCGCCGGAGGTTTCCCCCCCACGGTCTCCCCCCACCGGACCTGCAGCGGCATTGGAGAAGGAGCGAGGGCAGCGGCTATACGGGTGACCGAGGTCACCACACAGGTGGCACCGAATGTCCTTACACGCGGCGGCGAGATGACCCACCCCACCACACAAGGCACATGTCTGTACCTTGCAGCTTGCGCTGAAGTGGCGGGGATCGCCGAACTTGTGGCAGACCTTCGGTTGCCCCTGGTAGAAGACCAGGATCCTGTCCCTTCCCAGGAACGCCGAGGAAGGGATGTGGGTGACCATATCGCCTGAAACCTTCAATTTAACCATGAAGGTCCAGCCCCCTGACCAAATACCAAACTCGTCCCTGTTCTTTTTTGGGACCTCGGTCACTTCCCCATAACGGGAAAGCCACGTCATTATGTCCACGCCTGAGAGTGACTCGTTACAGGTCACCACGGTCACTCTCTTGGCGGAATTTTGGTGAGACACCGCCTGCACGACGAAGCCTCGCCATCCGGGCTCCCCCTTCACCAGCTCATAATTTGACCAGAAGAGCTCAAGCCCCTCTGGGCTTCACTGCCCCCCCACCGAAGACGGACCACATTCCTCCTCACCGGCCCTTGCCCGGCTGTCGGGAGAGACCAAACAGTCCCTCCCTCTCTTCTCTCTTGGAAGGCGGTCAAACCATGCCTCTCTATCCAGAAAGACAGGTCCACCGCCCTCCCCTCTAACATAATTGATCTTTCTCCCCTTTTAAGGGCCTCCAGGAAACGGCGGTGCAAAGCGCCGTCCCCGGAGTCCGGAGGCAAGGAGACCCCCTGAGAACCACCCCGGGAACCTCCTCGACCCCCAGCCGCAACACCCGCAAATGAACGCCTGGGCACCGCGGCTGGGGGGGCAGATGGGCCAGCCCCCCCACCCGTACTCACACTCGCTCCTACATTCACCCCTGCATCCACCCCCGCATACGCTCCCACACTCACTCCCTCATCCATACCACTCTCGCCATCACTCACCCCTCCATGCACTACCTCCGCAAAAAGTTCTTCAAAAATATCAGACACTCCATCACTCTCATCCTCACTGTTTATATATACACTATATACATTGCCACTATTTACATTTATATTTCTATTATTTACATTGCCATTTTGTATATTTACACTTTCTGCTGGGGCCCCGGCTGGACTCCTGGGATATTCTTGGCTCCTGGGATATTCTTTGCTTCGGAGCCCGCTTTGGTCTTGCTTTTGCCCAGGAGTGCCGGCTGCCCCTTTAAATGCCCCAGAGCAGAGCGCACTCAGTACGCCCTGCCAGGGCTCAGGAGCAGCAGCAGCTCCTGAGCTCTCTGGCAACAATTTTTTTTTTCCTCCATTGTGCTTCCTCAGGCAGGAATGGACCTTGCCACCGCACACTGCCCTCCACACACCTCCCCCGCCGGCATCACTGGGAGCGCTGGAGCCCCCGACCACCAGATGACCGCAGAGGCCACGCCCCCCCACCGGCCCCAGCCACTCCAGGTTGGGCGACAGCCCCTTGCGAGGCCACGCCCACACCGGATGACGCGAGCACGGCGGTCGGGACAGCGGCCGAGGAAGGCACGCCTCCCCCTGCATGCCGCTGCCTTTGCAGGCAGGGCAACATTCAGGTAGGCCACGCCTCCCTCACGGGCCATCACCGCCTCTCTGCACCCACCACTAGGTGTTGGTAAGGCTGGCCACTCCCGTTCGGCTCCAGCGGCGGCGGGTGCCCCCACACGGACCCCTTTTGGGGTCTACGTGCTGAGTGCCCCGGCTTCGCCACGGCCGCCTCCAGGGGAGCGACCAGCACCCTACATGTCCTTAGCTGCTGCCTCACGGCAGCATCTGCGCCCTTCCTATGCTTCTGGACCCCCATAAGCAGTCCAGACTTAACGGACCCGTACGTGGGGGTCCAGAAGCAGCACTCGCCGCCGGAGGTGCGGCCCCGGCTCTACTCGTACCCGGTGTCGGGCCAGCCCCCCCCTGCCACTGGGGATTGAGCCCGGGCACCTCCACCAACACTGACACCGGCACCGACCTCCATATCGCTGCCTGAGTCTGCACTGCCACCACCAGATGTGGCAGAAAGATCCAGGCAGACCTTACTCTCCCCGCTCCCTTGCTGCGGACCCACCACAGGGCCCGAGCCGGGGTGGGCAGTGAGTTCCGCACAACGGACTGGGGGGCCCCAGAAAGAGGGACATAAACAAACCTCTCCTTCACAGCTTGTTTTGGCTTGCGCTTCTTCCTACTCTTCCCGGTTGCCTCATCCTCGAGGCAGACCTCGTCCCCAAACAACAGTGTGCCAAACCGTGCTGGGGACTCAATGTGCCTCACTTGCTGTAGGATGAGGCAGCCCCCCCATTTCGCTATTACACCCACTCCCTCCATCCTCCCCCTCACTCCCACTTTCATCCATGTCACTGGAGTTCAGTGGGAGAGCCACTTGTTCGGGGGCTATCCCGCTGTGCGATACCTGGGCGCTCTTACCCACCTCAGATGTTCCGCCATCTTCCTCCTCCTCATCCTCCACCTGGCTGGGGCCTCCTGACCCCCCAGGAGACCCACCGGTCAAGGCTCTAAACCGGTCATCATTACGAACTTTCTCCCCAAAGGGGCCGCTTCCCTCCAGGATGATCTTCCTCCTCTCCTCTAGCTCTCTTATCGCGCCCTTCAGCCTTTTGATCATGGCAGATACCTCCGCTCTTTTTCAGGCTGGGAGCCAGTTCTTGGCTGTTACTCGGGCTCCCCTCAACTCCTCCCGGAGTCTCCTCAGCTGCTTAGCTGCCTCCTCATATTCACAGAGGTGGGCATGAATGCAGGAGGCGTAGATGGTAGCCGGCTCTCCCGCAGCCTTAGAGCCCAAGATGTTAGGGGGGGCTCCCGCCACACCTCTGCCAGCAGCCTCCTCTCCAGGAGAAGGAGCTGCCACGGTCCCAGCTTCAGGGGTCCCAGATCCCGGAGCCGGAGCCTTGCGGCCCCCTTTGGTTTTTTTCTTCCCCATCCCTGGGACTGGCTCGCTGTAGTGTGGGCCTCAGGATGGTGTGTGAGGCCCCCCACCCCCAGCTAGCTTGCCGGAGGGTGGGAGCCAGGGCACAGCCCTGATGCTCAGTCCCAGGGAAGGTCTCTCTGCCTGGGAAGGGGCAGGTAACAGTCCAGGTGGAAACAAAAAAAAATAAGAGTCCTTCTTCCCAGGCACTCAGCTCCAAGCTGCTTGCTCTCAGCTTCCTCCACCAGCAGCCACACCTCTCCACCTCCTGGGTGGAGCTTGAACTCTTTTTTTATTTAGAAAAAATTACAAAACACATACATATCACATATACATAAAATCAAAATCCAAAACTTATTTCCAAGACCACATAAAACCATAAATAAAACTACACTAAAGAAATTAGTTAATAACTAAAACCTAGGAGCCAGCACATGATCTACTGTCCATCCGCCATTGTCCGAGATCTTTATAGGTCCATCCAGAACTTTCCAGTTCCTCAAGGACCCCCAGCAGGAACCTTCTTTAAAATAAAAGGGAAAGAGGAAAAAAAAACAGAAAAAAACAACATATTCATACATACACATTCACACACATTCTCCCACCCCATTCACACCTATTTACATAATTTACAAGAAATTATTAACATAAAGTTTGGCCCTCTGCCTCAAAACGCAAAACAAAAGGCCCTTCTGGCCATCTCCCAATCTTCCTTTACAACCTTATACTTAACACTATCTAAACTATATATCACACACATTTTTTATTTTTTTTATTTTATTTATTTATTTATTTTTTTTAAATTATCACCCCCCACCTCACCTCAGGTCCATAAGTTCATGGCCTCACGTCAAACCGGGTCCATATAAAGTTTTATGCCCTTCATCACAGCAATCTTATCCTTGTGTCCATAGGGTCCATAGTGAGTTCTTTTCTCTGCCCAAAGACCTTCAGAATTTCCCCAAACCCCAACACCCCAAACAACCCCCTCCCAACCTAAACTATACCCCCCACATTCAACTATATGTCTACAAAACACTCAACCAACATTAACACATAAATAGATAATATATACAATATATACCATAACTCAACTTATCAGCATTAATTTATCAGCTTAACATTTCTTTAACCCCTTCACCCCCAAGGGTGGTTTGCACGTTAATGACCGGGCCAATTTTTACAATTCTGACCACTGTCTCTTTATGAGGTTATAACTCTGGAACGCTTCAACGGATCTACGCGATTCTGAGATTGTTTTCTCATGACATATAGTACTTCACGTTAGTGGTAAAATTTCTTCGATATACCTTGCGTTTATTTTTGAAAAAAACACAAATATGGCAAAATTTTTAAAATTTTGCAATTTTCAAACTTTTAATTTTTTTCCCCTTAAAACAGAGAAATATGTCATACAAAATAGTTAAGAAATAACATTTCCCACATGTCTACTTTATATCAGCACAATTTTGGAACCAAAATTTTTTTTTGTTAGGAAATTATAAGGTTAAAAGTTGACCAGTGATTTCTCATTTTTACAACAAAATTTACAAAGCCATTTTTTTAGGGACCACCTCACGTTTGAAGTCACTTTGATGGGTCTATATAGCAGAAAAATACCCAAAAGTGACACCATTCTAAAAACTGCACCCCTCAAGGTACTCAAAACCACATTCAAGAATTTTATTAACCCTTCAGGTGCTTCACAGGAGCTGAAGCAACGTGGAACGAAAAAATGAATATTTAACTTTTTTAGCCACAAAAATGATCTTTTACAAACTTTTTTTTATTTTCACAAGGGTAAAAGGAGAAAATGGACAGATAAAGTTGTTGTGCAATTTCTCCTGAGTACGCCAATACCCCATATGTGGGGGAAAACCACTGTTTGGGCACACGGCAGAGCTCGTAAGGGAAGGAGCGCCGTTTGACTTTTTCAAACTAAAATTGGCTGGAGTTGAGATTGGACGCCATGTCGTGTTTGGAGAGCCTCTGATGCGCCTAAACAGTGGAAACCCCCCACAAGTGACACCATTTTGGAAACTAGACCCTCTAAGGAATTTATCTAGATCTGTTGTGAGCACTTTGAACCCCAAAGTGTTTCACAAAAGTTTATAATGCCTGGGTGTGAAAAAAAAAAAAAAACAATTTTCCACAAAAATGATTTTTAGTCCCAAATTTTTGATTTTTCCCAAGGAAATTGGACCCCAAAAGTTGTTGTCCAATTTGTCCTGAGTATGCTGATACCCCATATGTGGGGGGGGAAACTGTTTGGGCGCATGGCAGGGCTTGGAAAGGAAGCAGTAACGTTTTGGAATGCAAACATTGATGGGGGTCATGTTCCGCTTGTAGTGCCCCAGATGAGCCTAAACAGTGGAAACCCCCCACAAGTGACCCCATTTTGGAAGCTAGACCCCCTAAGGAACTTATCTAGATCTTTGGTGAGCACTTTGAACCCCCAAGTGCTTCACACAAGTTTATAATGCCCGGGCATGAAAATAAAAAATCCTATTTTTTTCCCACAAAAATTATCTTAGTCACTAATTTTTTATTTTCCCATAGGTAACAGGAGAAATTGGATGTCAAAAGTTGTTGTCCAATTTGTCCTGAGTACGCTGATACCCCATATGTGGGGGGGAATCACTGTTTGGACGCACGGCAGAGCTCGGAACAGAAGGAGCACCATTTGACTTTTTCCAACCAAAATTGGCTGGAATTGAGATTAGACGCCATGTTGCATTTGGAGAGTCCCTGATGTGCCTAAACAGTGGAAACCCCCCACAAGTGACCCCATTTGGAAACTAGACCCCTAAGGAACTTAACTAGATGCTTTGGTGAGCAATTTGAACCCCAAGTGCTTCACACAAGTTTATAACATAGAGCCGTAAAATTAAAAAATCATATTTTTTTTCCAAAAATGATTTTTCCCCCAATTTTTATTTTCCAAGGGTAACAAGACTCCAAAAGTTATTGTGAATTTGTCCTGAGTACGCTGATACCCCATATGTGGGGTAAACCACTGTTGGGTGCATGGCAGAGTTGGAAGGGAAGGAGTGCCGTTTGACTTTTTCAACGCAGAATTGGCTGGTGCCATGTCGTGTTTGGAGAGCTCCTGATCTGCCTAAACAGTGGAAACCCCCCCCAAATGACACCATTTTGGAAACTAGACCCTCAAGGAACTTATCTAGATGTGTGGTGAGCACTTTGAACCCCAAGTGCTTCACAGAAGTTTATAACGTACAGCCGTAAAATAAAAAATCTTTTTTTTTTTACAAAAATGATTTTTTTGCCCCCAATATTTTATTTTCACAAGGGTAACAGGAGAAATTAGACCCCAAAAGTTGTTGTCCAATTTGTCCTGAGTATGCTGATACCCAATATGTGGGAGTAAACTACTGTATGGGTGCACGTCGGGGCTCGGAAGGGAAGTAGTGACGTTTTGGATTGCAGACTTTGATGGATTGGTCTGGGGGCGTCATGTTGCATTTGGAGAGCCCCTGATGTCCTAAACAGTGGAAACCCCCACAAGTGACCCCATTTTGGAAAATAGACCCCACAAGGAACTTATCTAGATGTGTGGTGAGCACTTTGAACCCGAAAGTGCTTCACAGAAGTTTATAACGTACAGCCGTAAAATAAAAAATCTTTTTTTTTTTACAAAAATGATTTTTTTGCCCCAATATTTTATTTTCACAAGGGTAACATGAGAAATTGGACCCCAAAAGTTGTTGTCCAATTTGTCCTGAGTACGCTGATACCCAATATGTGGGAGTAAACTACTGTATGGGCGCACGTCGGGGCTCGGAAGGGAAGTAGTGACGTTTTGGATTGCAGACTTTGATGTATTGGTCTGGGGGCGTCATGTTGCATTTGGAGAGCCCCTGATGTGCCTAAACAGTGGAAACCCCCCACAAGTGGCCCCATTTTGGAAAATAGACCCCACAAGGAACTTATCTAGATGTGTGTGAGCGCTATGAAGCCCCAAGTGCTTCACAGAAGTTTATAACATACAGCCGTAAAAACAAAAAAAATCTTTTTTTTTTTACAAAAATGATATTTTCGCCCCCAGTTTTTTATTTTCCCAAGGGTAACAGAAGAAATAGGACAAATTGCACAATAACTCTTGGGGTACAGAGTACGCTGATACCCCATATGTGGGGGTAAACTACTGTTTGTGCGCATGGCAGAGCTCAGAAGTGAAGGAGCACGTTTGACTTTTTCAACGCAGAATGGCTGGAATTGAGATCAGATGCCATGTCACATTTGGAGAGCCCTGATGTGCCTAAACAGCAGAAACCCCCCAATTCTAACTCCAACCCTAACCCCAACACACCCCTAACCCAGTCCCAACCCTAACCACAAACCTAACCCTAATACACCCCTAACCCTAATCCCAACCCTAACCCTAATCCTAACGTTAGCGCCAACCCTAACCCTAACTTTAGCCGCAACCCTAACCCTAATGGAAAAATGGAAATAAATAAAATATTTTAATTTTATTATTTTTCCCTAACTAAGGTGGTTATAAAGGGGGGTTTGATTTACTATTTATATCGGGTTTTTGTGATTGGCAGCTGTCACCCTAAAAGACGCTTTTTATTGCAAAAAGTAGTTTTTTGCATCACCACATTTTGAGAGCTATAATTTTTGCATATTTTGGCCCACAGAGTCATGTGAGGTCTTATTTTTTGCGGGACGAGGTGACATTTTTATTGGTACCATTTTTGAGCATGTGACGTTTTTTGATCGCTTTTTATTTCGATTTTTGGGAGGTTAGAATGAACAAAAATCAGCAATTCATGAATTTCTTTTGGGGAGGCGTTTATACCGTTTCGCGTGTGGTAAAATTGATAAAGCAGTTTTATTCTTCGGGTCAGTACGATTACGGTGATACCTCATTTATATCATTTTTTTATGTTTTGGGGCTTTTATAGAATAAAAGCAATTTTATCTAAAAAATTATTTTTTTTACATCGCTTTATTCTGCGAGCTATAACTTTTTTATTTTTTCACTGATGATGCTGTGTGATGGCTCGTTTTTTGCGGGACAAGATGACGTTTTCAGCGGTTCCATGTTTATTTATATCGGTCTTTTTGATCGCGTGTTATTCCACTTTTTGTTCAGCAGTATGATGATAAAGCATTGATTTTTTGCTTAGTTTTTTATTTTTTTTTAAGGGGTTCACTAAAGGGGTTAACTAGTGGGATAGTTTTATAGAGGGCGTCGTTACGGACGCGGCGATACCAAATATGTGTACTTTTATTGTTTTGTTTTTTTTATTTACAGGAAGAAATGAATTTATTGGGGAATATTTTTTTTTTTTTTATGATTTTTTTTACCACTTTTTATTTTCATTTTTTTAACTTTTTTACTTTGTCCCAGGGTGTGACATCACAGTATTTTAGCAGATCGCTGGTGTGACAGTGTGCACAGCAGCAGGCACAGGCACTGAGGCAGCAGGCACTGAGGAAGCCACCTGCCTGCAGGACCCCGGCGCCATCTTGGATCCGGGGACCTGGAGGGAGGACGGACCCTCGGAACAGCGCGACACATCGCGCTGCTCTGAGGGTCTCAGGGGAGCGCGCAGGGAGCCCCCTGCCTGCGCAATCTTCCCCTGTGCCCCCTGGTACAGCGCGATCATGTTTGATCGCGGTGTGCCAGGGATTAATGTGCCGGGAGCGGTCCGTGACCGCTCTTGACACATAGTGCTGGGTGTCAGCTGTGATAATCAGCTGACACCCGGCCGCGATCGGCTGCGCTCCCCCCGGGAGCGCGTCCGATCGCATGGGACGTACTATCCCGTCCATGGTCATACGGGCCCAGGTACCATGGACGGGATAGTACGTCTGATGGCAGTAAGGGGTTAATCATTTCTTATCCTGCAAGGCCCAAGTTCGGTGCCTGCAAGCCCAATATCCATCATTACTTTATTACAAAACAAAAAGCTATTGTGTCATGCAATAGCCCACCACCAGGAGACTGGAGCCCTAAGAGGCCCTGTCCCTTACCAACAACACATTCACCCTGTCCCTTATCAACTAAACTGTCCCTACTTCTGTCCCTAAAAAACTGTCCCTATCTATCCCTGTCTATCCCTACTCTACCTAACTTAACTTGACTAACTCTCTGTGTGTCCCTCTCACTGATCCTCCCTGACCCTATTTGCCCCTACTTGTCTCCCTCAACACCCACACCACCTTATGCTATCCCTACCACCATTCACACACAAAACAACTCTCCCTTGAGTGTGTTTTTAAAAGGAGAAGCCCCTCCAAAGCCAAGAGGCCTTCCTCACACCCAACCTCTCGAACTCCAAAGAACGCACCTTCCCCAGGTCACCCAAGATGTTACTAACCACCTCATCCCGGGGGAGGGCTTTCTGCTGCGTCGAAACTAAACACCGTGCATTCCACGTGTAAAACCTGACCACTACGCTAACTAGGAATAAAGTGCTCCGCTCTCGGCCACCCAGGGATCTGAACACCCCATAGACCCACTCGGCGTAGGAAAGGGACGCCAGCCGCGGCCAACGTATGGAAGCACCCACCCTGTTGTAAACCTCTGCATTAAAGGGACACTGAAGGAGGAAGTGCTCCATGCTTTCCAGCACGTCGCCACACTCCTCACGGGGACAACCCCGATCATCGGAGTTCCTGTACTTCAGGTTGTCCCTTACATACAGTCTCCCGTGAAAGCAGTGCCAGGCCAAGTCCCAAAACTTTGTGGGGATCCGTTTTGAATTTAAAAGCCCGAGCCCCACCTCCAGGTCCCGGCCTGGGCAATCCCTGAGGACCAGGGGCTTCTGGAAATGGGTCAACAGAACCCTTCTGTCAAGACATTGCCTCGACATGGTCCTGATTTCCCGCATTCCCAGACCCCACCGGCGGATTACCTTCAGAACCGGGGTAGCATAAGCCGGGAGATGTCCGTGAGGTGTATGGAGATCCTTCACTTGCCCTCCTGTCTCCCATTCCTGGAAGAAAGGCTGAAACCAACCCCTGCAGGAGAATACCCACGGAGGAGCCCTCTCTAGCCAGAGGTTGGAAATATTGGCTTTAAGAAAGGTGTTCACTAAGAACACTACTGGGTTGACCATACCCAACCCACCTAGTCTCCTCGTACGGTAAGTGACCTCCCTCTTGATTAGGTTGAGCCTATTTCCCCATAACAGCTGGAAGAACAGGCTGTAAACCCGTGTCCAGAGAGGTTCTGGCAAGATGCACACACTGCCCAGGTAAATTAACAAAGGAAGCAGAAAGCCTTCAGCCAAGCTAACCCTTTCCCTCAGGGTTAAAGACCAACCCTTCCACTGGTCCACCTTTTGGGTGTCAATCTTGAGTCTGCCCTCCCAATTTTGCTGGGGGTAGTCTTCGGGGCCAAATTCGATGCCTAAAATTTTGGCGGAGGCCTGGGGTTCTGGAAGGGTGTCCAGGAGATCAAAACTAGGATCTCCCCCTCCCGGCCAGAGACTTTCACACTTTTCCCGGTTAATCATGGACCAGGATGCCTCCGAGTAACGCACGACTTCGACATGACCCAGTCCGCCTCCCCTCTCGAGGATACGAAAAGGGAAACATCGTCAGCGTACGCCACCACCCTCAGAGGGGGCCCAGAGCCCGCTTGGTCCATCCCGACTCCCACCAACGGTCCACGATCTACCCTCCTCAGGAAGGGATCAATCGCGAACGCGTATAAAAGTGGGCTCAGAGGACAGCTCTGACGGACCCCAGAACCCACCTCAAAAGGGCGACCTGACCAACCGTTCACCAGCGGGAAAGTCTCAGCCCCTTGGTATAAGATCTCTAACCATTTTACAAACCTCCCAGGCAGACCGTACCTCAAAAGGACAGACCAGAGGTACTCATGGTTAACCGTCAAAGGCTTTTGCTTGATCTAATGACAGTAGGTACCCCTTCCAGTGACCTGCCCTACCCTATTCCACTGCCTCTCGGACACCGAGCACAGCACTAAAAGTGCTGCGGCCTGGAACAGTGCAGTGCTGGGCCTCCGAAAGGAGCCGGGGTGCAAACTTGACCAGCCAATTAAACAACACCTTCGCCAGAACCTTCCGGTCCGGATCGAGAAGCGCTATGGGACGCCAATTCTCAATACGGGACGAGTCTTTACCCTTTGACAGAATAATCAGGGCTGACCTCCTCATTGAACCGGGAAGAGCGCCTGAGGAAAGACACTCATTAAACACCCCAGTCAAGAGGGGGACCAAGGAGTCCCTAAAGGTCTTGTAGAACTCAGATGTTAAGCCATCCGGACCTGGCGATTTCTTGGGCTGAAGCCCATCAATGGCCAGTCTCACTTCCTCTTCCTTGATTGCTTCTGCCAAAACACCCAGAGAGGGATCATCCCCTGGCTCAGGGATGGTTTCAGCCAGGAAAGCCGACATCCCATCCCGATCCAGATCCCTCTTACCCAAGAGGTGTGAGTAAAAGGACCTGACCACCTCCAGGATCCCTGATTTGGACCTGTTCAGGGACCCCGTACTGTCGATTAGTCCTGTTACCATCTTACAACTCTCTGACATCTTACAGTTTCTGTAAGGGTCGGGCGAGCAGTACCTCCTGAAGTCCCTCTCAAAAACCAAAGATGTGTGCCTATCGTACTGACACCTCTTGAGCAAAGATTTCACTCTGGAGATTTCCTCACGGTCACCTCCAGTCGAGATGAGCTGCTCAAGTTTCCTCCTCAGGGCCTGATACAAGCGGTGCCTGTTCAGATTCCTGAGGCTCGAGAGCTGGCGGAAGAACCCCGCTACCCGCTTTTTGAAGATCTCCCACCACTCTGACTTACTACTACAGAGATCCAAAAGTGGTACCTGGCTCTGAAGAAAATTCTCGAAGGATTGTCTCACCTCCGCTTCTTCCAGCAGGGATGAATTCAGCTTCCACAGCCCTCTTTCCATCCGGGGAGTCTCTGCAACATTCAGAGAAAAGAAAATTAAACAGTGATCGGAGAACTCCACCTCAACGGCGGACACAGCAGAAAAGATGGCGTCCTCCTTTAAAAAACCTGTCTATTCTAGATCTACAGCTACCCCTATGATAGGTGAAACCCCCGTGGCCTGGGGTGTGCCGGATGTGGACATCCACCAGGCGAGCTTCACTAGCTATACTATTAAGCGCGATGCTGTCATAAGCCAGGCGATCTTGGGACCTCGTAATGGTGTTGAAGTCCCCACCGAAGACCACCTGTCGGCTCGTAAAAATAAAGGGCTTAATCTTCAGGAAGAGACATTTTCGGTCCCACTTAGACTGGGGACCGTAGATGTTTATGAGCCGAAGCTCTTGTCCCCTCATGAAGACGTCAAGGACCAGGCACCTCCCCATTTCTAACTCGATCACTCGTTTGCATTCCACATCTTCAGTCTTAAAAAGGACCGCCACCCCGCTATACGGCTCGGCCGCAAGAGACCAGTATGAGGGCCCACACCTCCACTCTCTCCGTGCTTTATGTATGGCCCCCGTGTCAGTTAGTCTGGTCTCCTGCAAAAATAAAATTTCAGCCTCAATTCGGGTGAGAAAATCAAAGGCCGCAAATCTAGCCGCTTCTGACTTAATGCTGGCGACATTAATGGACGCCAGCGTCAACGGGGCGAGTTCAGCCATCATGAGTGATCAAGTTCGACGGCCTTCTTCTTACCCACCCCGCTCCCACCACCCTCTGGGGACGGAGTCAGAACCCTTCCTCTTCAAGGTAGTTGAGGTGTCCATTCCTCCTCCACTGGTGTCCTCACCTCTGGACTCCGGGTCTGTCCCCGCCCAGGAGAAACAACGTCCCCTGAGGGTTGGACACTGCCGTCCCCTAAAGGACCCCCCGATGCCGCCCCCGGCCCCTTGCCCTCGTCCTGCAACTCTTTAGCAGAGTCTCCGAGGGCTTGGAACCGGTTGGAGAGTGTGATCAGAGGGGGACGGTGGGTCCTTCCGTTGGTACACTCACGGTCGGGGTGGGGGGGGATTTGGAAGACTTGTTCAGCCTCCTCTTCCCCCTCCTGTTGGTACGTTTTTTCCCACCCATTGATGTTGTAGGCTGCTCTACGACTTCCTCATCAACACTTTCATATTGAGAGGAGTTGTCTGAGTCAGCCGCTTTATCCTCCCTCTCCATCCTCCTGATCTTATCGTTCACCGCTTCCTCCCTCAGGGCCTCAGAGGCTTTAGTCACCAACCTAGAGGGAGGAGCAGGCACCAGCCCGGCTACCCGAGGCTCCACCTGCTCCTTACCCCCATGGCGAGCCGCCTGCCTCCGCTGATATGAGGGGCCTCTAGTGACCTTGCCTTTCCTCACCGGCCCCTCAGCCCCCTCCCCGCCACCACCGCCCGCCATGAAGGAGGAAGCCCCGCCGGAGGTTTTCCCCCCACGGTCTCCCCCCACCGGGCCCGCAGCAGTATTGGAGAAGGAGCGAGGGCAGCGGCTATACGGGTGACCAAGGTCACCACACAGGTGGCACCGAATGTCCTTACACGCAGCGGCGAGATGACCCACCCCGCCACACAACGCACATTTCTGCACCTTGCAGCTTGCGCTGAAGTGGCGGGGATCGCCGCACTTGTGACAGACCTTCAGCTGCCCCCGGTAGAAGACCAGGATCCTGTCTCTTCCCAGGAATGCCGAGGAAGGGATGTCGGTGACCGTATCGCCTAAGACCTTCAACTTAACCATGAAGGTCCAGCCCCCCGACCAAATACCAAATTCGTCCCTTTTCTTTTTTGGGACCTCGGTGACTTCCCCATAACGGGAAAGCCACGTCATTATGTCCACGCCTGAGAGTGACTCGTTACAGGTCACCACGGTCACTCTCTTGACGGAATTTTGGCGAGACACCGCCTGCACGACGAAACCTCGCCATCCGGGCTCCCCCTTCACCAGCTCATAATTCGACCAGAAGAGCTCAAGCCCCTCTGGCCGAACGAAGCTGATGTCAAAGAACCGGGCCGCTGAGGGATGGATCAGTGCAAAGATGTCATCCGCCCTGAAGCCCATCTTCAGGAGGAGCTCCACCACCCTGCTCCTGGGTGGGCAAGCTTCACTGCCCCCCCACCGAAGACAGACCACATTCCTCCTCACCGGCCCTTGCCCGGCTGTCGGGAGAGACCAGACAGTCCCTCCCTCTCTTCTCTCTTGGAAGGTGGCCAAACCATGCCTCTCTATCCAGAAAGACAAGTCCACAGTCCTTCCCTCAACTATTATCGATCTTTCTCCCCTTTGAGGGCCTCCAGAAAACGGCGGTGCAAAACGCCGTCCCCGGAGTCCAGAGGTGAGGAGACCCCCTGAGAACCTCCCGGGAAACCCCCCGACCCCCAGCCGTGACCCCCGCAAATGAACGCTTGGGTGCCACGGCTGGGGGGGCAGATGGACCAGCCCCCTCCCCACTCGCACTCGCTCCCACATTCACACCCTCATTCACCCCCACATTTACTCCCTCATCTATATCACTCATGTCACTCCCACTCTCTCCTTCATTCACCCCCTCATGCTCCACACCCGCAAAAAGCTCTTCAAAAATGTCCACCACACCATCGCTATCATCCTCACTGTCAAACACACTAACTTTATTTTCATTAGCTTTATTTTTATTTACACCATTTTTATTTACATTTCTATTTACATTGTTACTTTGCCCTCCTGCTGGGGGCCCAGGCTGGACTCCTGAGGCTTCCCTGTGATTGGTGCCTGTTTTGGCTGCACCTCTACCCAGGAGCGCTGCCGCCCCTTTAATAGCCCCAGAGCAGAGTGCACTCAGTACATTCTGCCTGGGCTTAGGAACAGCAGCAGCTCCTGAGATCTCTGGCACCAATTTTTTTTTTTCTTTTCTTGTGCTTCCTAGGGCAGGGACGGACTTTGTCACCGCACCCTGCCCTCCACACACTTCCCTTGCCGGCTTCACCTGGAGCGCCGGAGCCCCCGCACCACCAGATGACGGTAAGTGGCTGGGGACCCCGACAACTCCTTACCGGCTTTCGGGGGCGCAGAACCGATGGTATGGGTGGGCGGGACAGAGGGCAGCGGACCCGCCGAGGCCACGCCCCCCCACCGGCCACAGCCACTCCAGGCTGGGCAGCAGCCCCTTGCGAGGCCACCCACCCTGGATGTTACGAGCACGGCGGGCGGGACTGCGGCCGAGGAGGGCACGCCCCCCCTGCATGCCTCTGCCTTTGCAGGCAGGGCAACATTCAGGGAGGCCACGCCCCCCTCACGGGCCTTCACCGCCTCTCTGCACCCACCACCTGCTGTAGGCAAGTCTGGCCACTCCCCTTCGGCATCCAGTGGTGGCGGGGCCCCCCGCACGGACCCCTTTTGGGGTCTACGTGCCGAGTGCCCCGGCTTCACCACGGCTGCCTCCAGGGGAGCGACCAACACCCTGCAGCTTTTTAGTTGCTGCTTCACAGCAGTATCCGCGCCCTTCCTATGCTTCTGGACCCCCATAAGTGATCCAGATTTAATGGACCCGTGCGTGGGGGGCCCAGAAGCTGCTCTCACCGCCGGAGATGCGGCCCTGGCTTTACTTGTACCTGGTGCTGGGCCAGCTCCCCCTGCCACAGGGGACTGAGCCCAAGCACCACCACCAACACCCCCAATACCGGCACCGACCTCCATATCGCTGCCTGAATCTGAACTGCCACACCAGATGTGACAGCAAGACCCAGGCAGACCTTACCCTCTCCGCTCCCTTGCTGCGGACTCACCACAGGGCCCGAGCTGGGGTGGGCAGCGGGTTCCGCACAACGGGACTGGGGGCGCCCGGAAAGAGGGACAAAAACAAGCTTCTCCTCCACCGTTTGCTTTGCCTTACGCCTCCTCCTACTCTTCCCGGTTGCCTCATCCTCGAGGCAGACCTCGTCCCCAAACAACAGTGTGCCAAACCGTGCTGGAGACTCAATCTGCCTCACTTGCTGTAGGATGAGGCAGCCCCCCTCGATATTACTCCCGCTCCCTCCATCCTCCCCCTCACTCCCACTTTCCTCCATGTCACTGGAGTCCGGTGGGAGAGCCACTTGTTCGGGGGCTATCCCACTGCGCGATACCTGGGTGCTCTTACCCACCAGGTCCTGGGCGCTCTTACCCACCAGGTCCTGGGCGCTCTTACCCACCAGGTCCTCAGGTGGAGCTGGCTCAGATGTTCTGCCATTTTCCTCCTCCTCGTCCTCCACCTGGATGGGGCCTCCTGACCCCCCAGGAGACCCACCGGTCAGGGCTCTAAACCAGTCGTCGTTCCGGAGCTTCTCCCCGAAAGGGCCGCTCCCCTCCAGGATTGATGTTCTCCTCTCCTCCAGAGCTCTTATAGCCCCCTTCAGCCTCTCGACCGTGGCAGATACCTCCGCTCTCTTTGAGGCAGGGAGACGATTTTTTGCCATTACTCGGGCTCCCCTCAACTCCTCCTGGAGTCTCCTCATCTGCTTAGCTCACTCCTCATACTCACAGAGGTGAGCGTGGATGCGGGAGGCGTAGACGGTAGCAGGCTCCCCCGCAGCCTTGGAGCCCCAGATGTTAGGGGGGGCTCCCACCGCACCTCTGCTAGCAGCCTCCTCTCCGGGAGAAGGAGCTGCCACGGTCCCGGCTTCAGGGGTCCCGGATCCTGGAGCCTTGCGGCCCCCCGGGGTCTTTTTCTTACCCATCCCTGGGACTGGCTTGCTGCAGCATGGGCCTCAAGATGGAGTTTGAGGCCCCCCACCCCCAGCTGGCTTGCCGGGGTGGGAGCCAGGGGCACAGCCCCACGCTCAGTCCCAGGGAAGGTCTCTCTGCCTGGGAAGGAGCAGGTTACAGTCCAGAGAAAAAAAAATCCTCCTTCCCAGGCACTCAGCTCCTAGCAGCCTTGCTCTCCTCCTCCAGCCACACACCTCTCCACTTCCTGGGTGGAGCTGGAACCACCGCAGCTGCTGGCATGAGACTTGCCCTCCAATAGATCCTTGTAAAAGGATTTAAAGTGTACTCATTCAAATTAGAGAGACAATTTAAATTAAAAAGATTAGACCTGCCTCCACCGCAGGGGGCTTGCTCGACCCACCAGCGGACAGGCACCAGTATTGGGAGAGGGGGGCTGGCCATCAGGGTCTACCGCAGCTCTGGCACAAACCCGACGACACGCAGGTCACATGGGCAGGAACGGACTGGCCATGTCAGCTTCGCACTTTTTTGGTTTTAGAAAGGCATGACATGCCTATATCTGTGTCTCCCCCTCCTTTTACTCCTCCACCTCTTTTCTTTTCGCATGACTATATGTACTTGTCACTTTTGCATGTGTTAGTTGTGTCTTCTGAGCAATTTGTCAGCTTTTGGACATCTTTGAAGTGTTTCTATATGTTTTTGTTTGCATGCCATTGGTTTTAACGGTGTTCGACGAACAGTTCGACGAACAGTTCGTCGAACATACGGGTGTTCGACGAACCGAACTCGAACACTACGGGGGTGGCTCAACACTAGTTAAGTGTAGGAGGGGCTGCCGGATAGTAGTGATAAGGTTCTAAGTAGTTAGCTCAGATGGGGTCGGAGTGCCCAAGTGTCCACATGGGCTATATGCTCGGACAGCCAGCAGCCAAGCAACATTTAAGTGCTGCAGTCCATGTTACCCATGGCCACTGTATACCACATCAGTGGGCCTGTACAGAGAAGGAAGATGTGGCATCTTACTGCCTGGGCCAATGCTTTTAGGGCAGAAGTTGGCTGGACTAAGGAGTTGAAGGGTGCTGGAACTTCGACGGGATCGGTACAGACGGGCCGGATGCTTCACCGGGGGCCACCAAATGTAGTGATTGATGAATTCAGCTCTGGGGCGAAGCAGGCTGAAGGAAATGTCACTATAGCGAGGTCAGGCCTGGAAGGAACTGGGAAGCAGTCTAGTACAATCCGGTCCGGGCATGTACTGCACAGAAGTGACAGCAATGCAGGGAAAGATAAGTAAACAAGTGAAACCTATGATGTGCCAACTGTGGATGTAACGTGTGAAGAGTAAAGTATATAGAATGTTCAAGTTATTCTGGACTGTGTCTCCATTACTGGGGGTCACCTGAAAGAGGGACCGTCGTCACCTGGGAAGTGCCCAGGTGAAGCTGAACTTAGAGATCCAGGTATGCCCAATGGAAGAATACAGTTTCATGTAGGGGAAGGACTAGACATAGATGTTGCAGTCATTCAGGTCACGACTACAGTCCTGTCCTTCCCTTACACCACTTATATGTGATCCGTGTAACAGATAAACCACAGTTTTAAATAGATGGATTTTTAGCGCTGTAATATGGAAAGGATCTGGCTGTATTCTGTAGTGCCAACAAACAAATGGAGCAGAAAAACGGTGTTCTCTGGATTGCTTTTTAAGCAAATAATCAGGAAAGAGACAAAAAAAAATTCCTGGCCCCGATACCTGGGGCTATGTCTAGAAATATCTGTAAAAGCAGCAGCAGACAGAATTGGAATGGACCCTGTTGCAGTCTGCCACATACACTGCCTGCCTGCCTAACACTAATATACAGTATATGCAACTGGATTAGTCCTCAGAAGGACTGTTAGTTGAGATGCATATGTGTATAATATATTGTGCTATACCTACACTAACTAATAAACAAGCAAATCTCTCCCTAGCTCAGCAGCAACTCTCCCTACACTACCTGATTCCGGAGTAGACTGTGATGAGCAGGGCGATGCCAGGTCTGATATAGACCTGATGACGCTTTGCAGCCAGCCAATCACTGTAATGCCACAACCAACATGGCTGCGGCATTACAGTGTGTGGCAGACAATCCCTGCATGTTCATTGGCTGACTAAAGAGTGCCAAACATGCAGGTGGGGACCTGAGCTCCCGCCGAGCAAGCCCTGAAATACTCAATGAGCTCAGAGAATCTCGAGCAGTGAGATGCTCGGATGAGTACCGAGTAGTGACGAGCATGCTCGCTCATCACTTTTTAACATGGTTAAACTATCCAAAAGACATAAATTTTTCTCTCTGCCTTCATTTTTTTTGTTAAATCCTTTAAGGATTTAATGGACTCAAAGTTATCACTCACTATCCTTTTTGCTCTGAGGAACTGGCAATATGGTATTGATTCCAGTGTTTTTTTGTTTGTTTACTTTTTATTTTAATATTTCATTCTTGTCTGTGGGTTTTGTATGGAGTGTAGTACTTAGCATTATATTTTTTTGTTCTATCCAGACATCTAAAAATTGAATACATGTTTTTGAGTAGACTAAAGTTAATTTTATAGTTGGATCAATTTGATTCAAAAGTAGATGGAAGTCCGATAAATCATTTTGTGTACCCATCCAGAGGAGGAAGACGTCGTCTATCTCCACCATGTCAGTACATGCCGAAAGGGGGAAACATAGATTAGGTCCTCCTCCAATGTGGTCATTACAATATTTGCATATGCGTGCACCATATTTGCACCCATAGCTGTACCCTGTTTTTGCATATAAAAATCGTTCCCAAAAAGGAAGTAATTCCATTTAAGCATGATATCCAAAAGTGAAATAATAGGTTCTTCACCTTTGTTTGATAATTTCAAACAATAATAATTTCATAATAGGGGCAGCACGGTGACTCAGTGGTTAGTACTGCAGCCTTGCAGCGCTGGGGTCCTGGGTTCAAATCCCACCAAGGACAACATCTGCAAGTTTCCTCCCACACTCCAAAGACATACTGATAGGGAATTTAGATTGTGAGTCCCATTGTCGACAGCAATGATAATGTATGTAAAGTGCTGCGTAATATGATATAAGAAAAACCATAATAATAAAAAATAAAGTGACAATTTTCTTTCTACAGCTGTTAGGCCCCTTTCATGGTCAATCGATGTATAGAGTGAAGTAACATCGAAAGATGCCAGAATGGCTTCATTGGTTAGTTCTACATCTTTTAGCTACAATAAAAATTTTGTGTTATCTTTTATATAGGATTTAGATTCCTTTGGTAAAGGATTAGTTATTTTATCCAAAAAGATTCCCATTTTGTTGAAAACTGAGTCTACCCCTGAGACAATTGGTCATCCTGGTGGGTTTTCGAGTGATTTATGGATCTTTAGTAGAACATACAGCACCGGCATTATCGAATACTCCACAAAAAGATAATCATAAAGATCCTAGTAAATAATTCCATTATTTTTGTCCATATCTAGAATCTGTTTTATTACTTTCTGTATATCAAATTTTGGGTCTCTATTCAGTTTCTGATATACATGCATGTCACTAAGTTGTGTTTTGATTTCACAAATATATGCTTCCTTGTCCATGACTACAACACCCCCCTTATCAGCAGGCTTTATTATAATGTCGTCATCATGGACAAGTTCATAAAGGGCTTTAAATTCCTTAGTTGACAAATTTGTGTATTGAAATCTTTTTCCTGTTGTGTCTTTCAATTTATAAAAGTTATTTGGGAGCTCAGGATGTAGGGATTGAGTAGACGATTATGACATAACGGACATGCGCAGTTCTGGACGCCGATTTTCGGTGCTTGCATACAACAGAATGTTAAATCTTAAGTGAATGAGTCAATATCTCTATCAAAAACACATGATATTAATCATAAATCAATATAGCACCATGCACTTTATGCACAGGCACTAACAGATTAAATTAATTTTAATAATGATTATGTTGTAATGATATGCACATACACTAATGTAAATCATATATGAGTAACATTTGACTATGCACTTGTATTTTATGTGTAAAATTTCACTAATGAGTTTATAAATTGATGATGTAATTTGTTATATATATCTGATGTTTGTATCTATACACTGCTTGAAAAAGGCTGCTCACAGCCGAAACGTTGCCACACCATAGGGGCTAATTAAGTCTATTTTTTTCATTACTTACTATGAATTAACACATGTGGAATTATATACTTAACAAAAAAGTGTGTAACAACTGAAATTATGTCTTATATTCTAGGTTCTTTAAAGTAGCCACCTTTTGCTTTGATGACTGCTTTGCACACTCTTGGCATTCTCTTGATGAGCTTCAAGAGGTAGTCACCGGAAATGGTTTTCACTTCACAGGTGTGCCCTGTCAGGTTTAATAAGTGGGATTTCTGGCCTTATAAATGGGGTTGGAATCATCAGTTGTGTTGTGCAGAAGCCTGGTGGATACACAGCTGATAGTCTTACTGAATAGACTGTTAGAATTTGTATTATGGCAAGAAAAAAGCAGCTAAGCAAAGAAAAACGAGTGGCCATCATTACTTTAAGAAATGAAGGTCAGTCAGTCTGAAAAATTGGGAAAACTTTGAAAGTGTCCCCAAGTGCAGTTGCAAAAACCATCAAGCGCTACAAAGAAACTGGCTCACATGAGGACCGCCCCAGGAAAGGAAGACCAAGAGTCACCTCTGCTTCTGAGGATAAGTTTATCCGAGTCACCAGCCTCAGAAATCGCAAGTTTACAGCAGCTCAGATTAGAGACCAGGTCAATGCCACACAGAGTTCTAGCAGCAGACACATCTCTACAACAACTGTTAAGAGGAGACTTTGTGCAGCAGGCCTTCATGGTAAAATAGCTGCTAGGAAACCACTTTTAAGGACAGGCAACAAGCAGAAGAGACTTGTTTGGGCTAAAGAACAAAAGGAATGGACATTAGACCAGTGGAAATCTGTGCTTTAGTCTGATGAGTCCAAATTTGAGATCTTTGGTTCCAACCACCGTGTCTTTGTGCGACGCAGAAAATGTGAACGGATGGACTCTACATGCCTGGTTGAAGCATGGAGTAAGAAGTGTGATGGTGTGGGGGTGCTTTGCTGGTGACACTGTTGGGGATTTATTCAAAATTGAAGGCATACTGAACCAGCATGGCTACCACAGCATCATGCAGCTGCATGCTATTCCATCCGGTTTGCGTTTAGTTGGACCATCAATTATTTTTCAACAGGACAATGACCCCAAACACACCTCCACACTGTGTAAGGGCTATTTGACCAAGAGGGAGAGTGATGGGGTGTTACGCCAGATGACCTGGCCTCCACAGTCACCAGACCTGAACCTAATCGAGATGGTTTGGGGTGAGCTGGACCGCAGAGTGAAGGCAAAAGGGCCAACAAGTGCTAAGCATCTCTGGGAACTCCTTCAAGAGTGTTGGAAGACCATTTCCGGTGACTACCTCTTGAAGCTCATCAAGAGAATGCCAAGAGTGTGGAAAGCAGTCATCAAAGCAAAAGGTGGCTACTTTGAAGAACCTAGAATATAAGACATAATTTCAGTTGTTACACACTTTTTTGTTAAGTATGTAATTCCACATGTGTTAATTCATAGTTGTGATGCCTTCAGTGTGAATGTACAATTTTCATAGTCATGAAATACAGAAAAATCTTTTTATGAGGTGTGTCCAAACTTTGGGTCTGTACTGTATATACACACACATGCAGTATATACAGTGGGTTCGGAAAGTATTCAGACCCCTTTAAATTTTTCACTCTTTGCTTCATTGCAGCCATTTGGTACTTGCAAAAAAGTTATTTTTTTCTCATTAATGTACCCTCTGCACCCCATCTTGACTGATAAAAAACAGAAATGTAGACATTTTTGCAAATTTATTTGAAAAAAAACCTCAAATATCACATGGTCATAAGTATTCAGACCCTTTGCTCAGGCACTCATATTTACGTCGCATGCTGTTCAATTCCTTGTGATCCTCCTTGAGATGGTTCTACTCCTTCATTGGAGTCCAGCTGTGTTTAATTAAACTGATAGAACTTGATTTGTAAAGGCACACACCTGTCTATATAAGACCTCACAGCTCACAGTACATGTTAGACAAAACGAGAATCATGATGTCAAAGGAACTGGCTAAGGAGCTCAGAGACAGAATTGTGGCAAGGCACACATCTTACAAAGGTTACAAAAAAATTTCTGTAGTACTCAAGGTTCCTAAGAGCACAGTGGACTCCATAATTCTTAAAGGGAAGAAGCGTGGGACCACCAGAAGTGTTCCTAGACCTGGCCATGCAGCCAGTCTGAGCAATCGTGGCAGAATAGCCTTGGTGAGAGAGGTAAAGAAGAACCCCAAGATCACTGTGGCTGAGCTCCACAGATGCAGTAGGGAGATGGGAGAAAGTTCCACAAAGTCAACTATCACTGCAGCCCTCCATCAGTCAGGCCTTTATGGCAGAGTGGCCCGACAGAAACCTCTCCTTAGTGCAAGACATAT
The DNA here is from genome assembly GCA_033576555.1 of Oophaga sylvatica. Classification (NCBI taxonomy): domain Eukaryota; kingdom Metazoa; phylum Chordata; class Amphibia; order Anura; family Dendrobatidae; genus Oophaga; species Oophaga sylvatica. Next base: position 239,021,587 of record JARQOD010000001.1, read on the forward strand.
GAAAGCCCGAATAGAGTTTGCTAAAAAACACATGAAAGACTCCCAGACTATGAGAAATAAGATTCTCTGGTCTTATGAGTCAAAGAGAACTTTTTGGTGATAATTCTAAGCGGTGTGTGTGGAGAAAACCAGGCACTGCTCATCACCTGCCCAATACAATCCCAACAGTGAAACATAGTGGTGGCAGCATCATGCTATGGGGGTGTTTTTCAACTGCAGGGACAGGACGACTGGTTGCTATTGAAGGAAACATGAATGTGGCCAAGTACAGATATATCTTGGATGAAAACCTCTTTTAGAGTTCTCTGGACCTCAGACTTGGCTGAAGATTCACCTTCCGACAAGACAATGACCCCAAGCACACAGCTAAAATAACAAAGGAGTGGCTTCAGAACAACTCTGTGACCATTCTTTACTGGCCCAACGAGATCCCTGACTTAAACCCAATTGAGCATCTCTGGAGAGACCTGAAAATGGCTGTCCACCAACGTTCACCATCCAACCTGACGGAACTGGAGAGGATCTGCAAGGAAGAATGGCAGAGGATCCCCAAATCCAGGTATGAAAAACTTGTTGCACCATTCCCAAGAAGACTCATGGCTGTACTAGCTCAAAAGGGTGCTTCTACTCAATACTGAGCAAAGGGTCTGACTACTTATGACCATGTGATATTTCAGGGTTTTTTTTCAATAAATTTGCAAAAATTTCTACATTTCTGTTTTTTTTCAGTAAAGATGGGGTGCAGAGTGTACACTAATGAGAAAAAAATAATTTTTTTTGCATTTACCAAATAGCTGCAATGAAACAGAGTGAAAAATTTAAAGGGGTCTGATACTTTCTGAACCTACTTTATATATTCAGTGTAAATGCACACAGATATACAGTACAGACCAAAAGTTTGGACACACATTTTCATTTAAAAAATTTTCTGTATTTTCATGACTATGAAAATTGTAAATTCACACTAAAGGCATCAAAACTATGAATTAACACATGTGGAATTATATACCGTATATACTCATGTATAAGCCGACCCGTGTATAAGCCGACCCCCCTAATTTTGCCACAAAAAACTGGGAAAACTTATTGACTCGCGTATAAGCCTAGGGTGAAAAATGATTATGCCCCCATATGATGCTCCACAGATTATGCCCCCATATGCTGCACAGATTATGCCCAATATGCTCCACAGATTATGCCTCCATATGCTCCAGATTATGCCCAATATGCTTCAGAGATTATGCCCCCATATGCTCCAGATTATGCCCCCATATTTTCCACAGATTATGCCCCCGTATGATCCACAGATTATGCCCCCATATGCTCCAGATTATGCCCCCATATGTTCCACAAATTATGCCCCCATATGCTCCAGATTATGCCCCATATGCTCCAGATTATGCCCCATATGTTCCACAGATTATGCCCCCATGTGCTCCATATTATGCCCCATATGTTCCACAGTTTATGCCCCATATGCTCCATATTATGCCCCCATATGTTCCACAGCTTATGCCCCCATATGCTCCATATTATGCCCCCATATGTTCCACAGATTATGCCCCCATATGCTCCATATTATGCCCCCATATGTTCCACAGCTTATGCCCCCATATGCTCCATATTATGCCCCATATGTTCCACAGATTATGCCCCCATATGCTCCATATTATGCCCCCATATGTTCCACAGCTTATGCCCCCATATGCTCCAGATTATGCCCCATATGCTCCAGATTATGCCCCCATATGCTCCAGATTATGCCCCATATGTTCCACAGCTTATGCCCCCATATGCTCCAGATTATGCCCCCATATGCTGCACAATTATGCCCCATATGCCCCATAGTATAGGCCTCATATGCTGCTGCTGTTGCTGCAAAAAAAAAAAAAAAAAAATGACATACTCACCTCTCGTTGCTGGGGGCCAGGTGCCGGTGTCCTGAGCAGGCGGTGACAGCGGCGCGCTATGGGGGACAGGTGCCGGTGTCACCGCTCGCTCAGGACCCCGGCACCTGAGATATTTACCTGTCCTCTCTGCACCGCTGCGCTGCTCCCTCGGTCTGACTCCTCTGGCTGTGAATGATCTGGTAGGGGGCGGGGTGCACACTAACGATGTCATTGCGCCCTCTGCCTGAACATTCACAGCAAGAGGAGTCGGACGAGGACGCAGCATGCAGCGAGGGACAGGTAAATATAGCTATACTCACCCCTCCACCGCGCGTCCCTGCAGCCTCCCCTCTTCTCCCGGCGCTCTCCGCAGCGCTTCAGTTCTGCAGTGGTCACGTGCTACCGCTCATTAAAGTCATGAATATGTGCATATTCATGACTTTAATGAGCGGTGCCATGTGACTGCTGCAGGAAGGAGCCGGAGATCATGGGAGAAGCAGGGGGGCTGCAGAGACCGCGCCGGCGGAGGGGTGAGTATGATCCGACACACCCGCTCCCCCTCCCCCGCCGACCCCCGTATATGACCCGCGTATAAGCCGAGAGGGGGACTTTCAGCCCTAAAAAATGGGCTGAAAATCTCGGCTTATACATGGGTATATACGGTACTTAACAAAAAAGTGTGAAACAACTGAAAATATGTCTTATATTCTAGGTGTTAGGGTCTGCGGAACGCACCAAATATATGAGGTAGAAAGGTGCGTTCACAGCCCGGGGTCCACCGTGCAGGCGGAACCTGCTGCTAGTAAAATGGCGCAAGACGCGAACTCTGTTATCCGCAGAGTCGCCAAAATAAACACCGCAATGCGCTGTGGCAATATGTGCGAACTCTGTTATTTCACAGAGCCGCTAGAAGGAGTGCCGCAGCGCTATATGAGATGTGTGCGAACTCACTAAACACAACTGAGTCGCAAAATAAACACGCTAGGGCGCTGTCTAGCGTTGAAAGCGAACCCTGTTACGTCACAGGGCCGCTGAGAAAAAAGTTCTGTGTCCTGTCAGGCACCCAGGTACACAGTTAAGTGCTAAGCGAACATAGAACGTGATCATGCGCTAATGTCCTCGCGGGAGTCACCCGCAATCTATGGCGTCTGAACGCCAAGCCCTGAATACGGCAATCAACTCCTCACCGGTTATGCCGGTAATCTAGGGCATCTAGGACACCGACCCTGACCAGCTAGCATACCAAACTCCTCACCGATTAAGTCGGTATTCTAGGGGCTTATTTCAGCCGGGCCCTAACCACACACACGCATGACCACACTGGCGCAAAGCATATGACGATTGCTATTAGCGCATGGCGGCCCAGCCATGCTACCCTTTTATAGTAACAGCTACAGGACCTGTCAGAAACAAGGACCAATGAAACTTGTTCCAGAACACCAGTAGTCACAGGACCTTCCTGGCAGACCAATATGAGCTGCTGCAGTACCTGAGCATGTGACCCCTGATCTCCAATGAGAGATCTCACGCTGGGCTTGCTCAGAAGGGGAAAACAAGGACTTTGTCTTAAAGACGTCTGCTCGCCGCTAACCAGTACTGGCCACAATAGCAGAGCCTGGAGGAACAGCAGTAATCCTCTGCACACTGTTAGACTGGGCGAGACGCTGGGACCGACGTCTAAGCTGAGCAGGCTCCACTGCGGACGGAGATGAATGGGGGACCGCAGCAGGACTGGTTTGAGACTCCCCTTGAGCAGCAGCGGGAACTCGAACCCTAACACTAGGTTCTTCAAAGTAGCTACATTTTTCTTTGATGACTGCTTTGCACACTCTTGGCATTCTCTTGATGAGCTTCAAGAGGTAGTCACCGGGAATGGTTTTCACTTTACAAGTGTGCCCTGTCAGGTTTAATAAGTGGGATTTCCGGCCTTATAAATGGGGTTGGGACCATCTGTTGTGTTGTGCAGAAGTCTTTTGGTCTGTACTGTATATGGTATATATATTACAGTACATACAATGGCATATAAAAGTTTGGGCAAACCTAGTCAAAATCTGTATGTCTAGTCTTTGTTTATATTTTTAAAATTTCAGAAAGCTGATGCAAAAGTTTGGGTATCCTTGGAAATTTGTATGCTCAGATAACTTTGACAAAGGTTTTAGACCTTAATTAACCTGTTAGGGTCATGGCTTGTTCAGTACCATCGTCAGGAAAGGCCAGGTGATGCAAATTTCCCAGCCTTATAAAAACCCAGCCTCCTCTAACCTTGTGCCAAAAAACTGCTGCTATATATATATCAGTGAAAGATGTTCATAGGATTGCTAGAGAGTAGTGTTGAGCGATACGATACTGCAAATATAGGGTATCGGCCGATATTAGCTGTATCGGGCTTTCGATTCCGAATACCGATATTTTCGTCATATCGGATACCGGAATCGGGATTGTCACTGTCACTGTCACTGTCTGTGTCCGTCGGTCGGGTCTGTCACTGTCAGTGTCCGTCGGTCGGGTCTGTCAGGAGTCAGCGGCACTTACCTGGCAGAAGATCTCCGGCGGTCACGGCCTGGACTGCTTCATGGCCGCCATCATCTTTCCCCGGCGGTCACATGCAGTTTCTCGCGATAACTGCAGTGACTGCTGGGTAATCCCGGCCGTAAAGCAGTCAGTCCGATGACGTCACCGCCGGGGAAGCAGGTAATCAGCTGTGCTGCGTCGCGATGACAGGCTCTGCCTGTCATTGCGATGTAGCAGAGCTGGATCGTCGTGGGACAGTCGTTACTATGGACTGCGTCGGACAGGTGGTATACTGTTGGTTTGTTTTTTTTCTTTTTTTACAGGAGATCGATGGCGTCGCAGGAATGAGAGTACAATAAAAGAAATGAAAACTGTGTTGTCTCTTTTATTTCAGTAAAATACTTTTTTCTTGCTTTGTCTTTTTTTTATGCATTTAATAACTTTGGGATTAATAATGGATCGGTGTCTTATTGACGCCTCTCCATTATTAACCGGGCTTATTGTCACCGTGCAATCAACGGTGACATTAACCCCTTATTACCCCACTTGCCACCGCTACAGGGCAGTGGGAAGAGCCGGGTAAAGTGCCACAATTGGCACATCTTTTGATGCGCCAAATGTGGGGCTGCTGTAGCCTGGTATTATCAGGCTGTTGAGGGCCAAAATCCATGGGCCTTGACAGTCTTTTAATACCAGGCCGCAGCAGTCTGCATTTTACTTGGCTGGTTAACAAAAATAGGGGGACCCCTACGCCATTTTTTTTTCGAGGGGATCCCCTATTTTTGTTAACCAGCCAAGCTAAGCAGACTGCTGTGGCCTGGTATTATCAGGCTGGCAAGGTCCATGGATATTGGATCCTTACCAGCCTGAAAAACCAGGCCTCAGCAGTCTGCTTCATCTGGCTGGTTAACAAAAATAGGGGGGACCCCACGCCAATTTTTTTCGAGGGGATCCCCTATTTTTGTTAATCAGCCAAGATATGCAGACTGCTGTGGCCTGGTATTATCAGGCTGGCAAGGTCCATGGATCTTGGCTCCTTAACAGCCTGAAAATCCAGGCCTCAGCGGTCTGCTTCATCTGGCTGGTTAACAAAAATAGGGGGGACCCCACGCCATTTTTTTTTCGAAGGGAACCCCTATTTTTGTTAATCAGTTCCCTCTGACGTCACTGATGGTGTCCCTGGCTGACCTGAAGTGAAAGTGGAAAGCAATCAATTAAGCTTTCCACTTCCTCTCCTGTCAGCCAGGAGAGGAGCTCATTCATTTGGGGGTTTACTGTGAGGCTGCAGCATTAGCTGCGGTCCCTGCAGTAAACATTAACCCTTTCTGAAGGATTACACCGTGGGACCTGACTGTGCATCGGATTGGTAAGAATAATTTTGCTTTATTATTTTATTTTTATTACAGGAAATGGTTTTAGCAGGTAAATAAAATATGGTCAAAAACTGTGTGATTATTTCATTAAACTTCTTTTTTATTAAAGTGTGTGTGTTTGATTTTTCTTTCATACAATAGGATTAATAATTGATAGTTGTCTAATTGACAGCTCTCAATTATTAACCTGGCTTAAAGTGACCTTTCAATTGCAAGGTCATTTTAACCCCTTATTAACCCATTCGCCACCGCTACAGGGCAATGGGAATAGACGGGCAAAGTGCCAGAAAGGGCAAATCTAATTAGAGATTTGCCCTTTCTGGGGTGTCTGGGGGCAGATGTTAGTAGCCGGGGGGGGCCAAAAATAATGGTCCCTCTCTGGGCTATTATTATCTGCCCCCACTCACTGGCTTTGTCTGTCTGGTTGCGAAAATAGGGCGGGAGCCCACGCATTTTTTTTCAGCAATTTTACACCTCATATATATATATATACATGTCATTGAGTTTGTGACACATATATATATTTATATTTATAGTTCATACACTTCTACATAGTATAATAGCCGCTAATTCAATTGCAGGCTTTTGTGAAAATGCAGAACCCGACATGAAATGACACTTGGTGTACATAGGGTTAACCATGTCTTTTCATGTCCTTTGCTATCTGATTTGCAAAAACAATTACATCAGTCTATGTGTGCAAAATTTCACACCTGTAGGGGTTAATTAAAGGTGTAAATTCGTAGCAAAAAAGTCCGTTTTTTTTACAACGAATTTACACCTTTAATTAACCCCTACAGGTGTTAAATTTTGCACACATAGACTGATGTAATTGTTTGTGCAAATCAGATAGCAAAGGACATGAAAAGACATGGTTATCCCTATGTACACCAAGTGTCATTTCATGTCGGGTGCTTCTGTCTTTTCACAGAAGCCGGCTTTACCCGGCAATTGAATCAGAGGATATTTTACTATGTAGAAGTGTATAAACTATACATATATGTATATATATATATATATGTCACAATGACATGTGTATATATATATATATATATATATATATATATATATATATGTATTCTATGTGTGTATATTTAGTGTTTACAAGGAAATAAAGGTTTTTTTTAAGTTGCGATATTTTGTTCCCATAGACTTACATGGGACTTCCGGTATCGAATCGGATATCGCCGATATTTAGTGATATCGGCGATGCCATTCCGATCCGATATTTTTAGATATCGAGCAGTATCGCTCAACACTACTAGAGAGGCAAATCAGAACCACAGCTTGACTGGAAAAGACCTTTTGAAAGATTAACAGACTGTTGAGTTGTGGTACATTGTTCGACTGTTCAGAAACACCTGCACAAATATGTCCTTCATGGAAGAGTAACCAGAAAAAAACCTCTCTTGTATACTCACCATAACATTCATCATTGTAAATATGCAAAACAACATCTAAACAAGCCTGTTCATTTTGGAAACAAGTCCTGTGGACCGATTAAGTTAAAATAGTTAAAATAGCACAGAATTTGAGGAAAAGAACATCTCACCAACCATTAAGCATGGAGGTGGATCAATCATGCTTTGGAGGTTGTGTTGCAGCAAATGGTACAGGAAACATTTCACGGGTAGAGAAAAGAATGGATTCAATGAAATTTCAACAAATTCTTGATGTAAACATAACTCCATCTGTTAAAAAGCTGAACCTGAAAAGAGGATGGCTTCTACAAATGGACAATGATCCTAAATACAAGTCAAAATCCACAATACACTACCTGAAAAGGTGCGAGATGAAGGTTTTACAATGGCCCTCACAGTTCCTTGATCTGAACATAATTGAACTATAACTTTTAGAGGTTATTTCATCTTCAAATGGCTTAACTGTTAACAATAACAGTAATTTTTATGAGGGATGCATAAACTATTACATGCCACTGTATCATGTTTATATACTTTAGCTTCTTTAAAATTGCATAACAGATATGTAGTGCAATAAAAATCTTCAATGTGTTTCCTATAAGGTCTCACCAAATAACTTTATTTAAGCTTATGTAAGAGTGGTGAGAGGTTTTAACTTTATGATTAACAATGCTATGTTCGAATCTTGTTGAAGATTTTTATTGCAAACAGGGTTTTCTTTTATTCCTATCTACAGATTCAGAAGATCCTCAAATTGTTGATGTTTAAACAGTTTTAGTAGTCCAATTTTCTATTCAACTTGTTTTGAAACGAATACCAGATCGAAAACATTTTAAAAAAGCACAATAGTATTTGTACATGAAGCCATATTTTTTGGTTCTGTAAAACATGTGAAAGCAGCTGGCTCAATGAAAGTGAGGAAAATATACAACAGCTTTAGCTCCTGAAATGGAACTGTAAAAAGTGACATGTCTCTTTTTTTTTATTCTGTCCGAGTCTTAGAGGACTTAGCTACCATAATTATGATACTTTTTTCAAGAATTGCAAAAAATGTAATGAACTCTATCAATCAAAGCTAGGGCATCTCAAGATTTTGCTTTTGGGGTTTCACCAACAAGAAGATGATGCATGGACCTTAATAATAGTTGAAGTCCAGCCTAAAAATTAATGTATCTATTTTGCCTAAATCTAGTGTAGCATAAAAAAGGCACAAAATTAGCCCATTAAGTAGCCAATCCAAAAATTGGTTTAGCCAAAGAAAGGCATGTGTAGCAAATGATTATTTTGGTTAAAAGTGTCTATCTCCCCTTGTCCAGCTCGTTGACAACTACTGTAAAAGGGAACCTGTGATGTCCCCAAATGCTACTAACCTGCTGATATTGGGTTAATCTACAATTTAATAGTGTTCTAACGCCTGGCCACTGCATTGAAAACATGGCTACAGGGAAGAAATTAACTTTACTCCTCCTAACAGCCTCAGGCTTTCAATTATAAAGGCATACCAGCACGCCTTCAGTCATCACTCAGTATGCAATGAATGGTGGCTGTATGCCTTCCCTGAAATATTGATCGTCAGCCATCTCCGCACTGATATATACCGCAGAGAGACAGCTATCAGTCAATTTTCCATGGCATGCTTACATCCGTTGCTCACTATGTACTGAGCAGTAACTGAAACCCCACAGAGCTATGTTTTGTCTCCTGCTTTACAGTTGAAATGATGTCATTTGGGAACTCACTACATCCAATCAACACATTTATCCCCAGTGATTTTAATTTGCAGAGAGTTCCAAGCTTGTTTTTTCTAAAAGCTGGGATAGTCAAAATATTATATAGAACATGAGCCAAGATTAATTAACATGTACCATGCTGTCTAAATAATTTCTGAAGCAGAGCAGAGCAGTATGTTCCATCCTATTCCGGCCCCTCTAATGTGCCTCCTTGTAAGATTATGGTGTGTTATCATCCTTCATCTACAAATAGGACTGACAGATATGAGGCATGAGCTTGGCTAAAGCAAACATAACAAGCTACAGGAAGTATAGAAAGAATGTTACATGCGAAAATATGTAATTTCGCAGGAAGTCCATGTGATTTTATATGCACAAAAATAAGGAACAGCCATTCAAAATTTCTTTTGGAAAAAGAGGCAATCACAATGTCTAAGAAGGTTTAATTTGACCATAAGGTTTTCATCAACTTCACTACAGTGTTCGGCTGACACATTTCTGTATTTGGACTTTAATTCAAGGAACTAGCCACTAAATTATCGTCTGCCTTCTACGGCTGACAACTGCTTCTCCTCAAAAAGGAAAATAAAAATTCTTTACAAAAATACCATTTGAACTGAATTAACCCAAGTGGCGTAATGAGTGAGGAAATCTGCGGCACTGCAGATCTCATAACAACCGAAAAGCCTGTAATTGTTTATAATGCAATGTGCTATAGCAAGAAACTAAGACCCATTATGAAACTTATTTTATTCCTTGCTTCTTTTTTCATGCAGTCTGCGCTGTTTAAAATTGTTTAAAGCCAAATAACATTTTAGTAAATTTGTTGAAGCCTACCTCTTGCCAAAAGTACTTGGCTTAGCTTTTTAACTATTTTAATAACTGTGCACGGTATTTTCCTTGTGAGTTCAGATGTCCTCCTGCCTTCAGTTTCAGACAAAGAAATAGCTGTTTCACACCTACTATTGTTGACTATATTAACCCTTGTACGGCATATCTCTGGTTCTCCTCATTTTTATTCAATGCTTACATTTTCCATCTCTCATATACACACAGAAACAAGAACAAACCCAACCCTCCCCACCCACCTACCTACCAAAGAAAAGGGTCCATTGTTACTCTTGTCTTGTAAACACAGTTCAGTTCTTCTGTATAACCGAAGCAAGAATCCACATTCTTTTGTCATCTAGCCTCCTCCACCTCTAACATTTTCCAAATTTTTCAAAAAGATGCATTACAGATAAAAACTATATCAGATAGTATCAAATAGCTACACATTACAAATATTTTTGCATTTACTAATAACATGCTACATCATAGAGGTTACATTTTCCATCAAATCAAATATCCTCTCATTTAGAAGTATTCTAGAGGGCATACCAAGGATACTGAGCCAGACACTCAATATCTTTTCACATTTATGAAATGCATTGGGCTTCTTATATACCATCTTCGTCTCCTCCTCTTTTACTTCTCCTTGGCAGTCAATCATATTAATAGAGTTCTCCTATGTAAGGTACAGGATAGTTTACACCCTCGGCCTTGTGCAGCACCGTGTATGTCACAGGCAGTGTGCTAACTCCAAGCCACTACATGAAAAGGCATGGATAATCAGTTGGCAACCACCTGTCATCAGCTTCTAAAAAAGCAACATTCAGGAAATTCAATATCAGAATACCAGTGACGAAAAAGAATTGCATTTGTTAGCCAGCGTATTGGCTGTAGCTTTGCCTATCCCTATTTTATCATTCAGATTTCTAAGAGACTGAATTAAAATCAGAAATAATGAATGTATGTGTGAATTTCTATGCAAAACTTTGCTTTTCACTTGAGTTTTCTTTTAGCTCAATAACAGACACTTTATTGAGCCCTAACTTCAAGATGTATTTTTTTTTTTAGTAATTGTAACATGAAATTGTCATGCTATTAATTAATTGATCTGGTATCTACTGCTTGTATTAGTTAAAAAGTGAAAGTAAGGATTCACAAGCAAAGAATGCTAGCTATCCTGGGAAGAATACATAAGAGAGAATTGTAGAACTCACATTTTTCTGGGATGAACTTTTTAATGCAGCTGTATCCTGTACTGTTATTAGGCGAGTTCTAAATTCTCCAGAGGGAAAGGCTTAAGACTGTTGAGAAAATTGTTGCAAAAAATAGGCTAATCAAATGTGTGAATATGATGAGAAACGTGCCCTCTTATCACACGTGCAGCAGCAAATCACATTCAAATAATTCAGAAATAATTAGAGATAAAGATAAGTTAAAGAAGTGCTCATTATCTCCAGTGTTCTTACAGAGCGTCACTTCTTATGTCGATGTTATCTAGTTAACACCTTAAAGGGTGTGATGATGATGAAAAGGTCTGTTGCTTTGGAAAATCATGCAAAACACATTAAGTTCTATAACTAAATTTAATCAGACAAGGTTTTCTTATGCATCTTCTAAATTTGCCATCGACAACTTTTTTTTTATACCTTAACAATAAGTTAGAAAACTAGTCTTTAAATCTCTTCCTCTTTTTTTATTACTGTTCACATTGTTCCCCATTATGTCTTCCTTCTATCAGCAGCACGGAAACAGTACATAAGTCATAATGTGGACAGGTGACTGTAGCAGCTAATTATTATTATTATTATTCATTTATATATCACCATTGATTCCATGGTGCTGTACATGAGAAGGGGTTACATCAAAATGCAAATATCACTTACAGTAAACAACTGACAATGACAGCCTGATACAGAGGGGAGAGGACCCTGCCTTGAGGGCTTACATTCTACAGGATTATGGGGAAGGAGACAGTAGGATGGAGGTCTGCAGCAGCTCCGGTGGTGTTGAGGTGGCCGCATGGTTATTGCAGGTTGTAAGCTTATGTGAAGAGGTGGGTTTTCAGGTTCCGTCTGAAGGATCTAAATGGGGTGGATAGTCTTACTATTGGGGCACAGAATTCCAGAGGATGGGGGATATTTGGGAGAAGTCTTGGATGCAATTAGGTGAGGAGCGAATAAGTGTGGAGGAGAGAAGGCGGTCTTGGGAGGACCGGAGATTACATGAGGGAAGATGTTGGGAGATTAGTTTGGAGATATACAGAGGAGAAAGGTTATGGATGGCTTTGTAGGTCAGTGTTAGCAGTTTTAACTGGATATGCTGGAAAATTGGGAGCCAGTGAAGGGATTTGCAAAGGGGGAAGCAGGAATGTAGCGATGAGAGAGATTATTTAGTCGGCAATTCAGTTGAATGCAATCTTTCGTTTGGCTAATAGCGCTGTAGTGTTGCCCAAATTTAAAAACTATAGCAGCTAATTATGGGCCACAGCGTTGACATGACGTACATATAGATAAGAAAATTGTATTATGCATGATCTTTTCTTCTGCATAAATACTGTATGTTGTTATAAGTGTGTGTCTGCAGCTTGTTTCTCTCTACCTGATCAAATAAACAGGCACAACTGAGCTAAGTATTAAAATGTATGGGTAGGTTGAGAGGGATTAAACTCTTGATGTTTTTCAGAAAGTGGAGGAAAGTACATTTTTGGTGCCCCTTTCATTGTCGCGCATTAGGTCATACTCAGATGTAGTAAATTTTAAATGCAGATTCCTCCAAGAAGTTTGTAACAAGTTACAGTACATGTAAAGCTAAATTTCAAATCTTCATCAATATGTAGCAGAAAGTATGTGCGCAGAATTCAGGGACCATGCCAAATCTGCAGAAAGATCCACATGCCCTGTAAAGTACAACCCAATAATGGTTACATGCAAAATATACAGTTACACCTACCAAGAAAAAAGAATGAAATTTGTCTAACAAAGTACAATATAAATATTTATGGTAATCTTTATTAGACAGTACAAATAATAATAATTTTATTTCTATAGCGCCAATATATTCCGCAGCACTTTACATTAAAGAGGGGACTTGTACAGACAATAGACATTACAGCATAACAATAAACACAGATCAAAGCTAGTACCAAGAGGAATGAGGGCCCTGCTCGCAAGCTTACAATCTATGAGGAAAAAGGGGAGACACGAAAGGTGGATGGTAACAATTGCTTTCATTGTTCGGACCAGCCATAGTGTAAGAATCGGGTGTTCCTGTAATGCTGCATGAACCAGTTAACAGCCAAAGTATGTAAGAGTACAGACACAGAGGGGTATTAAATGCATAAAGCATGGGAGAACATGATGCGAGGAACCTGATTATGGTAAAAAAAATTTGAATGGGCCAACTGGTATAGTTAGGTTAATGGTACTGGTAGGCCAGTCTGAAAAAATGCAGTTTTTAGGGCACGCTTAAAACTGTAGGGATTGCGGATTAACCTGGGTAGAGCATGCCAAAGAATTGGCGCAGCACGTGAAAAGTCTTGGAGACGTGAGTGAAAGATTCTCATTATAAATGAAATGCAGTATACAGAAGACTTGGTGAGATAAAACATTCCTATGAAAACAAAATGCATAAATATAAGGAATGGATGCATGTGAAATTTACACTCCTGAACATTGAACTTGTAACACCAAGGAGGAAAATTTGTGGAATTATGGAAATCATGGGATCAATAGAAATGTAACAAAAATGAAAAGAAAAGTTTCAAAACATCTCTATTTACTCAGTTTCAAGAATGAGCTCCAGAAATACAGGTTTTGATTTTCATTTCCCTTAATAACAAAGACCTTCATTTACAAACTGCAATTTTTGTTTGTTTGTGTCTAATATTTAAATTTATTTGGTGATCTGAAACTTTAAAGTGTGACAAACATGCAAAAGAATAGGAAATCAGGAAGGGGGCGAACACTTTTTCACACAACAGTATATGCACTTGCAAGCCTTGGCAATGATGTTTTTAATGGCTGTTTGTGGAAAGTTCTGCCATGCTGAATGTACATCTAAATTCACTTTCAGTACAAAATGGACCACTACGCTCCATTTTTTGAATCTAAAAATCCATGTGGGCAATGCCATGTAGAGGCCTTCATAATGTATGGTAGCCAAACCTCTCTAGTCTTCTTTATATGAGTACTAACACCTCGGCCTTACAGTACATTGATTTGGTGGTGTAACCAGTGATGAACCATTTCTCTGAAGTGTCCCATGAGCCATTTGTCAATATTACAATGCAAGCCCGCATTTTGCTTGTGCTACTGTTAGCAGCTTGTGTGGCCAAAACATACTTCATGACCTGCAGAGTCTTCGGACTTGTCTCCCATTGAGAACATCTAGAACATGATTGTTTGGCAACTGTAAATATTGCTGCCAGAAGCAGATCTTCATAATTTCCATGCCCAGGTGCTTTTAACGTGGCAGAACATTCCTCATGCAACCACTAATAATCTCAGTGATAGCAGCCAAGGCATGCAACTGCATGAATTTCTGCATGGAATGATCATACTTGATACCGAATAAATCAAGATACTTTGAAAACTTTTTATCCATTTTTTTCACCTTATCATTAACATGTTTATAGATGCTGTGATTTCCATAATTTCCTAATTTTTCTTCTTGGTGTTCCAGTTTCAGTGTTGAGGACTGTACGTTGTTATATCCATGCACTGTATTTTCATAGGCGTCACTTATTTTGAGATATGCAGCTTATTTCTATATATGTAGGGGAACGTGATGTCCAACTTACCGTAGTTATGTTGTGTGGATTCAGTTTTTGCTCACTTTATTTGTCTTTTGAATACTTATTTTGTTTCATTTGTGCTTTCTAATAAAGATATATATTTTATTGTGCTTTGTTGTAAGGTTCATGCCTTTTTCTTGACCGATAACTACACAAACTCATACTATTACGTGGTCAACTATTGGAATGGCCAATATGTAATACTGCATGCGTGGGCAGCCACAGTCTTCGATTCTTATTTCACTGTAAGCTGCAGTATGATTGGATTAAGTTGTAAAACAAGGTATAAACAGCAAGGAATTGCTCCACACCATGCCGCGTATTTATCTACCACAAAAGATCAAAATGACTTCAAAGACATGACTTGACCAGATTGAGATTCGGGGAATTTGGAGGCCAAGTTAACACCTTAAACTCTCATGTTCTTCAAATTTTTCCTGAACAAATGTTTTCAATATGGTAGGGCGCAATTATCTTCATAAAGAGGTAATTGTAATTCAAGAATACTGCTGTTATGAAGCGTGAATTTGGACTATAATGTATTCCAGCAGACTATTGCCAGACCATCATACTGTCTCTTAGCAAATAGTGACTCCTGGTGCCATCTCTTCCCTATATAAGGGACCAACACGCATCCAGTCCAGTCAGTATAAATGAAAATGTGATTCATCAGACTTAGTCACTTTCTTCCATTTTGATCTAGTTCTGATGATTACTTTGCCATAACATGTGCTTTAGGCTCTTCAGAGGGGTCAACACTCTGACTGGTCTGTGATTACATGACTCTAATACACACCAAACTGTGATTCACTGTTCGGTCTGACACCTTTTTTATAACTGATAATTTTTTCCAGCAATTTGTGATATTGTAGCTCTTTCAAGTGATAAGAGCAGTCATGTTAGCTTTTGCTTCCAACATTCATCAGTAAGCTTTGGACACTAATGATTCTGACACTGTTCCTTTTTGGACCTCGTTTGATAGTCACCAGTCACTGCTTACCCTTGAAGACTTGTGGTTTTCTGATCCTGTTCTATAGCCATCACAATTTGGACCCTGTCAAAGACTCTTTGATTCTCATGCTTGACAAATTTTCTGCTTCCAACACATCAACTTGATGAACTGGTCATTTACTTGCTGTCAAATATATTTTTTTTATCCACCTCTTGACAAGTATCTTTGTCTCAAGATGATCAGTATTATTCACGTCACTTGTCAGAGATTATCAAAGATAAGTTGTGAGAATTATCCCATGATTTATAAACACATCATATACTTCAAAACATGCCAAATCAAAGCCGGAATCCAGAGATCCATGAAATGTATCCACTAGCTGTGGGTCTCCCAATGAACTTAACCCACCCATTCTAATATATAAGACTGTTGAGTGTGTGTCAGGAGACCTGCAGCCAGTCTTTACATCATGGGTCGTATAGGGATGTACAATGACATCTGAATTTGGCCTCAACCTTATAATTTGTTTACTTCGCTGTACAGTTGTCATGGATCAGTTTGGGGATTCCATCCGTTGACCTGTTGCAGCGTGGCCCGTTTCCCTTGTCTGCTGAGCTATTGCCATTTCTTCCTGTCCAAATGCTGATGGTTTCGAATGTCTTTTTTTCCCTTCTTGGTTTTCTCCTCTTCAGGTGTTTCTTATTTTCCTGTTTTGATTTGCCCCGTCATATTCTTCATTTTGCATGTTCACCATTCACTGCACTTCCTTTCCGGCTACAATTCTAAGTGGTTTTGTCCTAAAGAGTTCCAGCCCTTCAGTTAAAGGATTTTCTCTGCTAGGCAAAAACCGTTTGTATTCCTTCTGAGTGTCTGTTTGTCTACCTTCCCAGCACCTTTTCCTTTGACCACATTTAGAGTTCTAGGAGCTTATTCTTATTTCATTTATTTTTGATTATCATAGTTTTTCCTCTCTCCCCTTTATGAACTTCCTTTAAGTTTTCTCACCCTGGATCTTAGTGTCCATCTGCACATTTTCCTCTCCTCTTGTTAGCAGTGTGTGGGCGACCTCCACTTTGGTTCCACAGGAAGTATGAGAAACTCCTCAACGGCCTTTTAGGGAGTCAAGTCTGATATTGTGTTAGCTGTGTGGCTAGGGGTTGTCTAGTCTGTAAAGAAACCAGTAATAGGTCTTCCTTATTCCTGTTACCCGTGTGTGAGTGTATCAAGTTCAAAACAATTGCTAGTGCTAATGTTTGGAACAGATTCCATCCTGTTAGATTTTATTATTATTATTATTATTATTATTATTATAGATTTTTATAGCGCCATTTATTCCATGGCGCTTTACATGTGAAGAGGGGCAAATATAGACAAGTACAGTAAACATGAGCAATACAAGGCACACACAAGTACAGAAGGAGAGAGGACCCTGCACGCAAGGGCTCACAGTCTACAGGGATGGGTGAGGATACACTAGGAGAGGGTAGAGCTGGTCGTGCGGTGGTTCAGTAGACTGATGATCACTGCAGGTTGTAGGCTTGTCAGAAGAGGTGGGTCTTCAGGTTCTTTTTGAAGGTTTCCATGGGAGGCGCGAGTCTGATGTGTTGGGGTAGAGAGTTCCAGAGTAAGGGAGAAGCTTTGTATGCGGTTGTGGGAAGAAGAGATAAGAGGGGAGTAGAGGAGGAGATCTTGAGAGGATCGAAGGTTGCATGTGGGTATGTACCACGAGACCATGTCACAGATGTATGGAGGAGACAGATTGTGAATGGCTTTGTAGGTCATTTTTAGGGTTTTGAACTGGAGCCTCTGGACGATAGGAAGCCAATGAAGGGCTTGGCAGAGAGGAGAGGCTGGGGAATAATGGGGAGACAGGTGTATTAGTCGGGCAGCAGAGTGCAGGATGGATTGGAGTGGTGCCAGAGTGCTAGAGAGAAGGCCAGAGAGTAGGAGGTTGCAGTAGTCGAGGCTGGAGATGATGAGGGCATGCACTAGTGTTTTTGTAGTTTCATGGTCAAGGAATGCACGGATCCGGGAAATATTTTTGAGTTTGAGACGGCAGGAGGAGGCAAGGGTTTGGACATGTGGCTTGAAAGAGAGGGCAGAGTCGAGGATCACTCTGAGGCACCGAGCGTGCAGGACTGGGGAAAGTGAGCAGCCAATGACGTTGATGTACAGGTCTGGTGGGGGGGTAGCGTGAGATGGGGGAAAGATGATGAATTCTGTTTTGTCCATGTTCAGTTTTAGAAAGCGAGCAGAGAAGAAACCAGAAATAGCAGACAGACATTGTGGGATTTTGGTCAGTAAGGAGGTGAGGTCAGGTCCAGATAGGTAGATCTGCTTGTCGTCGGCGTAGAGATGATACTGCAAACCATGGGATTCTATGAGCTGTCCCAGGCCGAGGGTGTAGATGGAGAAGAGTAGGGGTCCTAGAACTGAGCCTTGGGGAACACCGACAGACAGGGGGCGAGGTGAGGAGGTGGTGTGGGAGAGGGAGACACTGAATGTTCGGTTTGTTAGATATGATGAGATCCAGGATAGGGCCAAGCCTGTGATGCCAAGAGATGAGAGAATCTGTAACAGGAGGGAATGGTCCACAGTGTCGAAGGCAGAAGACAGGTCAAGGAGAAGGAGGACAGAGTAGTGACGCTTGCTCTTGGCGGTTAGTAGGTCGTTGGTGACTTTAGTTAGGGCAGTTTCAGTTGAGTGATGCAGTCGGAAGCCTGATTGTAAGCGGTCAAAGAGGGAGCAGGAGGAGAGGTGGGAGGACAGTTCAAGATGGACATGCTGTTCCAGTAGTTTTGAGGCATAACGGAGAAGAGCTATCGGGCGATAGCTAGACACAGAGGATGGGTCAATGGAGGTCTTTTTGAGAATGGGTGTGATCGAGGCATGTTTGAAGGATGAGGGGAAGACACCATTTGTAAGTGAGAGGTTGAAGAGGTGTGCTGGAGTAGGGGTGAAGACGGTGGCGAGGCTAGGGTTGAGGTGGGATGGGAGCGGGTCAAGCATGCAAGTGGTGAGGTGTGATCTTGATAGGAGGGTGGAAAGCTGATCTTCTGTCAAGGTGGAGAAGTTGGTTTTGGAGGAAGAGGGTTTAGCAGCTAAGAGGGGCAATGGGGGCTGTGGGCCAAAGCGATCTTCTGCTTAAAGAAAGAGGCAAAGTCTTCAGCAGAAATGAGAGGAGAAGGAGGAGGTGCTGGGGGACAGAGTAGAGAATTGAAAGTGTTGAAGAGCTGTTTAGGTGTTGTGAGACAGGGAGGATATGAGAGATGAGAAGTAAGTTTGCTTTGCAGCAGTGAGCGTGGACTTGAAGCTGGTGAGGGACTGCTTGTATGCGGTTAGGTGCTCGGCAGAGCGGGATTTTTTCCATCTCCGCTCAGCAACCCTGGAAGCCCGTCTCAGTTCTTTGGTGAGGCTGGTCAGCCAGGGCTGCCTGTTGATTCTACAAGTTTTGCTATGTGTGAGGGGGGCGGCAGAATCAAGTGCTGCTGTTACTGTAGTGTTATAAAAGGTGGCAGCAGAATCTGTGTCATGAAGTGAAGATATGTCTGTAAGAGGGAGGAGGGACTCAGAGAGCATTGGTAAATTGAGGTGTTTGAGATTTCTGCGAGGGTGAGTGAGTTTGTGGAGTAGGGGTTGTGCACTAGAAGAGGAGAGAGAAGAGAATGTCAGTAGTTTGTGGTCAGACAGGGGAAGGGGTGAGTTAGTGAGATTAGTAAGGGAACAGAGGCGGGTGAAGATAAGGTCGAGCGTGTGACCATCTTTGTGAGTGGCCGCAGAGGACCATTGAGTGAGGCCAAAGGAGGCAGTGAGCGATAAAAGTTTAGAGGCCGCTGGGGTGGAAGCATCAATGGGAATGTTGAAGTCACCCATGATGATAGTGGGGATGTCAACAGAGAGGAAATGGAGCAGCCAGGTGGTGAAGTGATCGAGAAAGGTGGAGATGGCAAGTTCTGGGGGGCGGTAGATGACAGCCAGCTGGAGGTTGGAGGGGGAGTAGATGCGGACGGAATGCACCTCAAATGAGGGAGTAGTAGCAGAGGGGGGTAGTGGAATTGGGGCAAAGGAGCAGGTGTCAGATAGGAGCAAACCAACTCCTCCACCACGTTTGTTGCTGGGGCGGGGGGTGTGAGATAGGTAGAATCCACTGTATGAGAGTGCAGCTGGAGAGGCTGAGTCAGAGGGTGTGAGCCAGGTTTCGGTGATGCCAAGGAAGGAGAGTTTATTGGTGATGAAGAGGTTGTGGATAAATGACAGTTTATTGCAGACAGAGCGTACGTTCCATAGTGCTCCGGGTAGGGGGACCGGAGGAGGCGGGGGCTGGGTGAATAGGTATGAGGTTATCATGGTTGCGAAGAAGTGTAGAGGATCGTGGCAGGGTGATAGAAGTGAGTGTGGGGGTGAGTTGAGGAGGGCCAGGATTTGGGGATATATCACCAGCAATGAGGAGTAATAGACAGAGCGTTACCAGTGCTTACGTAACTGTTACAAGTATGTACGCTTGAACCCATGCAATCAATCACAATTGATTATTGCTTTGTGCTAATAATAAACCTTACATAGAATGGGGACAAACTGAATTCTGTTTTGTTTTGTAATCTGGTTATTCATCTGTAATGCAGATTAAGGTACAATTGTCAGAGATGAACAGTTTGCATGCATTTGTAATGTAAATCGTGAAGCTTTCATGTTTCCTGTGTTATGTATTTCTGTGTACTTTATTACCTACTGTTCATATTCATGTAGTTACAAATTTTCTAATATTTTTTTGTTTATTATTTAATCAGGTGGTTGGAGTAGCACAGGCAATCAATAAGAAGTCTGACAGCAATGGGACATTTACTGAACAAGATGAGAAGGTAATGTTTATAATGCAAAGAAGTCTTCTGTACATGTGTGAATACACAACTTTGATAAAACTGAAAAGAGAGGTATGTTGCAGCAGTCCAAATGGTGCACTAATGTTTTAACACAATATATTTGCAAGAAAAAGCAACCCATTGAAATTACCTGGATTTCTGCATTGATTACATTTAGAGATGAGTAAATTTGTCATAGCAGTATAAAAATCTTTAAAAAAAAAAATGAACACTCATCTCACCAATCACCTGTTCTGCTGCCCGCCATCCAATCACCTGCACCCGTCCTTTTTGTCTTCCGCCATTGCACATATCTTCTTTGGCTTGTTTCACATTGCGTTTGGGCTTCTGGCACCACCATGTAGGCCCTTGATTGGACTGCAACATTTTTCATTGCAGCTCCTGTCATGAAATCACAATGTGCATCACCTGAGGTGCTGACTAGACCTTGTGTGATGTTCATTAGTGCATCATGAGATCATGACAGGAGCTGTGATGGCTCGATAGATAGTGACATTGGAGGCCTAGTGAGAGTGAGGCTGAAGAAGATGCGCGAGATGAGGCAAGTCAAAAAGGAGAAGCATGGAGGATTGGATGCCTAGCTGCAGGGGTGGTGGGACAGGTGAGAAGTGAGGTGAGTATTAATTGAGTCTTATGCTCCATAGAAACCCCAGAGCATAATAAGAAATGTTCAATTCACGTCAAATAACTTTGATGCAAACTGAATTTCACTGTCTAATAGAGCTGAGCGAATTTGTTCGGGCCCCGCTTATTCGGCAAGCTATACCGCTTACTGAATAAGCTGCAGCGGGAACCCAGATACATGAAGCGTGCTGGCTGATCAGTGCCGCAGCTGCATGTGTCGCGGCTGTGTCACAGTCACAGCACATGCATGGACAGCCTGTTTGTTGGGCTCTTCATGCATGTGCTGTGACTGTGACACAGCCGCAACACATGCAGCTGCGCCAATCAGCTAATCAGCAGGCGAGCTCCATGTATCCGGGTTCACTCTGCAGCTTATTCGGTAAGCGCTGTAGCTTGCCGAATAAGCGGGGACCCAAACAAATTCACTCAACTCTACTATCTAATTCATTTCGAGTACTGGCTAACTTTTAGACAGTGCAAACTTAATCTAGACAGTCTTAAAATACACCAAATATACTCATAGAATCATAGAATGGTAGAGTTAAAGGGACCTCCTGGGTCATCTGGTCCAACCTCCTGCTCAAAGCAGGATTCAGTAAATCATCCCAGACAGATGTCTGTCCAGCCTCTGTTTGAAGACTTCTATTGAAGGAGAACTCACCACCTCTCGTGGCAGCCTGTTCCACTCATTGATCATCCTAACTGTCAAAAAGTTTTTTCTAATATCTAATTTGTGTCTCCTCCCATTCAGTTTCATCCCATTGCTTCTAGTCTTTCCTTGTGCAAATGAGAATAAAGATGATCCCTCTACAGTGACAGCCTTTGAGATATTTGTAGACAGCTATTAAGTCTCCTCTCAGTCTTCTTTTTTGCAAGTTAAACATTCCCAAATCCTGTAACCGTTCATCATAGGACATGGTTTGCAGATCGGTCACCATTCTGGTCGCTCTTCTCTGAACTTGCTCCAGTTTGTTGGTCTTTTTTAAAATGTGGTGCCCAAAACTGGACACAGTATTCCAGATGAGGTCTGACCAAAGATGAGTAGAGGGCAATAATGAATTCACGTGATGTAGACTCTATGCTTCTGTTAATACATCCTAGAATTGTATTTGCCTTTTTTTGCTGCTGCATTACACTGTTGACTCATGTTCAGGCTGTGATCTATTAGTATACCCAAGTCTTTTTCACATGTGCTGTTGCTTAGCCCTATTCCTCCCATTCTGTATATGCTTTTTTCATTTTTATTGCCCAGATATAGTGCTTTGCATTTTTCCCTATTAAAAACCATTCTGTTAGTTGCTGCCCACTGCTCCAGTTTATTTATAATAATAATAACAATCTTTATTTTTATATAGCGCTAACATATTCCGCAGCGCTTTACAGTCTGCACACATTATCGGCGCTGTCCCTGATGGGGCTCACAGTCTAGATTCCCTATCAGTATGTTTGTGGAGTGTGGGAGGAAACCGGAGTACCTGGAGGAAACCCACACAAACACGGGGAGAACATACAAACTCCTTGCAGATGTTGTCCTTGATGGGATTCAAACCCAGGACTCCAGCGCTGCAAGGCTGCAGTGCTATCCACTGAGCCACTGTGCTGCCACTTATATCTTTTTGAATCCTCTCTCTCTTCTCTAGTTTTAGCTATCCCTCCTAGCTTTGTGTCATCAGCAAATTTAATCAGTTTACCCTCAATTCCTTCATCTAAATCATTCATAAAGATGTTGAACAATACAGGGCCCAGTACAGAGCCCTGTGGTACCCCACTTGAGACATTCTTCCAACTGGATGTGCAGCTATTTACGACCACTCTTTGGGTCCGATCACTAAGCCAGTTATGAATCCACCTAACAGTTGCCTTGTCCATTTCATACTTAGTCATTTTTTCAATAAGGATTGTGTGAGATACTTTGTCAAATGCTTTGCTGAAGTCAATATATACTATATCTACAGCATTTCCCTGATCCACCCAGTCAGTGATTCTGTCATAGAAGGAAATTAAATTAGTCTGACATGACTTATTAGTTACAAACCCATGCTGACTCTGGTTAAGCACTTAATTCTTATCCAGGTACTTACATACGTGTTGTTTAATAATTTGTTCAAAGATTTTTCCTGGTATAGAAGTCAGACTGACCGGCCTATAGTTCCCTGGGTCCACCTTCTTCCCCTTTTTGCAGATAGGAACATTTGTTCTTCTCCAGTCTGCTGAGACTTCTCCTGTTCTCCAAGAATTTTCAAAGATTATTGAGAGTGGTTCAAAAATTTCTTCTGCTATCTCCTTCAGTACTCTGGGGTGTAATTCATCTGGACCTGGAGACTTGAATTCATTTATGTTAGCTAAGTGTTTCCTCACTAGCTTTCTGCTTATAGATATCCTGGATTGTCCTATTTCTTTAATAGGACAGTGAAGATCAGTTGGTGTTACATTTCCTTTCTGAGAGAAAACAGATGCAAAATTGGTATTTTAAAAGTTCGGCCTTCTCAACATCCTTTCTTACCATTTCATAATTTTTATCCTGTAAAAATCCTATAGCATCTTTGACTTTTCTTTTACTTTTGATATATCCCCAAAATCCTTTTTTATTGCGTTTGAGATCTCTTGCAAGCCTTAATTCATTGTCAGCTTTAGATAATCTAATTCTTGCCCTGCAGGTTCTGCAGACAGCATTATATTCTTTTTCAGATATGCCTCCCTTTTTCCATTTGATAAACATTTCTTTCTTCCTTTTTAGCTTGCATTTAAGTTCTGTGTTTATCCATCCTGGTTTCCTTAAATGCTTCCTATTTTTCCTTCTTTTCAGAATTGTTAATGATTGTGCTTTGAAAATCTCATTTTTCAAGATTTCCCATCCTTCCTGGACATTTTTGCCCTTAAGGATATCCAGCCATTTGATCCCTCTGATTCTCTTTCTGAGTCCCTTAAATTCTGCCTTTCTGAAATCTAACCTTGAAGTCTGAGTCTTCACAGGTCTTCCTCCTCTAGTTATCCAAAATTCTAAAATAGCATGGTCGCTACCTCCTAGGGTCCAAGCTCTTACCTCCTCAGCCATTTCCTCCCTGTTTATAAGGATTAGATCCAAGGTAGCATATCCCCTTGTTTTCTCCCTTACCTTTGGAAAATAAAGTTATCAGCAAGAGAGGATAAGAATTTGCTTGACCTGTTAGTTTTGCCTGAGAGAGATTCCCAACAAATGTCTGGATAGTTGAAATCTCCCATGACCACTATGTCATATTTTTTGGAGAACTTGGCCATTTGATGCATAAAGAGTTCATTCATATCTTCAGTTTGCACAGGCGGCCTGTAGTAAATGCCTACAATGGTGTCCTTTCCATTGTTCGCTCCTTGTATTCTTACCCAAACAGTTTCTACAGAACTCCCAGTCTCTGAAGCTTCAATCTCGTTGCAGATATATGCTTTTCTAACATACAATGCGACAGCTCCTGCTCGTTTATCAAGTCTGTTTCTTGCAAATAAATTGTATCCTTCTAGCCTTGTATTCCAGTCATGTGTATCGTCCAACCAAGTTTCAGTGATTCCAATGGCATCATATTTCTTTTCCTGCGTTAGCAGTTCCAATTCTCCTTGTTTGTTGCCCATGCTTTGTGCATTTGTATAAAAACATTTTAGTTTGTGATTGGTTTCTCTTTCTCCAATATTTTTATTATTTAGATTTTTTGTCTTCGTTCTTCCTTTCCACTTCTAATAGCAGAGTTCTCAATAGTATTTGTCAGGTGTATGGCTTTTTCTGGCGTTTTGCTTCCCTTCCCACATTGTTCTTGTTTAAAGCTCTCCTGATGAGTGTAGCAAGGCGACTTCCAAATACATGTTTTCCAGTCTTCGTAAGGTGCACCCCATCTCTAGCAAGTAGTCCACCGTATAGGTAATTCACTCCGTGATCCAGAAATCCAAATCCTTGCTGACGGCACCATCGACATAGCCAGTTGTTCACCTGAAAAATTTTATTCCACCTCCTTGTTCCATGGCCATCCACTGGGAGGATAGAAGAGATCCTTCCAATTCTTTCACTTTCTTACCTAAGTTTTCAAAGTCACTGCAGATGGTTTCCAGGTCATTTCTTGCGGTGTCATTTGTCCCCACATGTATTAGCAGGAATAGGTAGTCAACTGTAGATCTGAACAGTCCTGATATCCTGTCAGACACACCTTTAATTTTTGCCCCTGGAAGACAGCACATTTCTCTTGAGGTTATATCAAGTCTACATATAGCGGCCTCTGTTCCTCTCAATATGGAATCCCCATGACCACAACTCTCCGTTTCTTCTTCACAACATTTTTCTTTCTCCATCCAGGAGGACTCTGAGGGCGTACAAGGTTGTTCTTTGTAGGCAAAGTTTTATCTTGATGTATTTCTTCACCAATCTCCTGTGTGAGAGCCTAGTACTGGTTCCTGATCAGTATGGGTGCTGACTGTCTCTCGATCCTCATGCTTCTCTGGGTCACATGCTTCCATTCCTGTTTCTTCAGGTGCATTTCGGATTTCTTCTCTTTATGTAACATGAAGAGATAATTTTGCTCTGCCTAAGAACTCTTCACCTTCATTAATGGTTTTCAATGTAGCTAACCTCTCTAGATTTCGCAACTTTTCCTCCAACAGGGACACAAGCTTGCATTTGTGGCATGTGAAATTTGGCTTTTCCACTGGTAAGTCTGTGAACATGTAGCCAGAAATGCAGCTCACCAAATGGCTCCTGGCCTCTTCCATGTTCTTAGAGATATCAAAGAGGTGAAAAACGTGACAAAATTTGCGTGCCACTAGGCACGCGGTTTACCAATGTCCTCCTTTCAGCTGCAACAGCCAAAATCCAGTGTTCTTTGAGCTCACGGAGACCCTTCACTTATCCCAGAATGAACTGGGAATATGCAGATGATCTCTTCAGAACTCCTCCCCGTGTTTACCAATGTCCTCCTTTCATCTTCAACAGCTAAAATCCAGTGTTCTTTGAGCTCTCGGAGACTCTTCACTTATCCCAGAATGAACTGGGAATATGCAAATGATCTCTTCAGGATTCCTCCCCTGGCTTACCGATGTCCTCCTTTCAGCTGCAACAGCCAAAATCCAGTGTTCTTTGAGCTCACAGAGACTCTTCACTTATCCCAGAATGAACTGGGAACATGCAAATGATCTCTTCAGGACTCCTCCCTTGGTTTACCGATGTCCTCCTTTCAGCTGCAACAGCCAAAATCCAGTGTTCTTTGAGCTCTCGAAGACTCTTTACTTATCCCAGAATGAACTGGGAATATGCAAATGATTTCTTCAGGACTCCTCCCCTGGTTCACCGATGTCCTCCTTCCCAGAATGAACTGGGAATATGCAAATGATGTCCTCAGGAATCCTCCGCTGGTTTACCGATGTCCTCCTTTCAGCTGCAACAGCCAAAATCCAATGTTATTTGAGCTCATGGAGACTCTTCACTTATCCCACAATGAACTGGGAATATGCAGATGATCTCCACAGGACTCCTCCCCTGTATCACAGTGGTTCATACCGTTTGATATACTTGGTGCATCATCATGAGACGATCTTGTCTAACTTTACTTTTTGGAGAACAGTGGCACACAATAAGCCACAACACAATGCTGCTATATCATGCCCCTTTTTAGCAAAGTCACATCTTTTGTTGGGCAAGGCCCTCAAAGTGACTAAAACACATAAAAAATTTAGTGGTAGTTATAAAAGACATTTTTCGTGCAAAATGGCACATTTAGTTTGCTAAATCTTGACCATTGAGCAAACTTTGATAGACCAATGAGAAAAAACATGCAAACCTTTATGTTATGGGAAAAAGTATGCAAATTATTCCCTAACAAACAGGCAATCCCCACATGTATTCAGGCTGTCTAGTAGCCGCAAATCATGCAGCTGCGGCGACAGAAACTAAATCTCCGAGCACTTCAAATACTCAGAGACCACCCGAGCATGCTCGGGAAAACTCAAACAATGAGCATACTCGCTCATCACTAGTAGCTACCTCTCCTTGGTGGTACATGTAAGATTTGTTTCTTTTGTTTTGAAAGAAGATAATTTGCATACTTTTTCCCATTTAGCATTACCACTAAAACTCCATACTCATCTGGTTTCTTTAAGGAGAGCCAGTACTTCCCGCATGTTGCCTAAAGGGCACTACACTCAGCCATCCAGACTGTGATCTACGCTGGTGATGGGCAAGCACTCCCAAACAGTCTGCTCATAGATGAGATTCTGGCTTAGTATTTATACTTGGTCATTGGCAAGACTCATTAAAGAGGCAGAAAGTGTATAGTCTGGGAGTACAAGCTTATGACAACCTTATGACACTCAGTTCAGGAATGAATGTGTCGCATGGATTTATGCCTTTCTACATCAACTAAAGAATGTGCTCCTCAGACCTTGTGAGAGTATCATAACCAAGGACCAGACTTCAATCACAGGGCAAAAAAACTTTCACGCTCCTTTTCTATGAACTGTTCCAATATCTATGGCCACAACTTTTTATCCCTCTCCCATAATGATGGTTCTGCTTCACATCACTTTTCTTATCTATTGCATTATTTACAGTATGTGCTGTGTTGTGTGTTGTGAATGTGTTAGAAATGAATTCTGAGCAGAAGCTCCCTCTGGTGGTTACAAACAGTACTGAACCATTCAATGAGGATTGGCAATCAGGAGTTACAGACTGGTCTTATATAAGGGAGGTTCCCTCCCATCATGGTTGCCGTTGATAAATTGTTCTTGTCTCAACTTTGGTTCCTGGTTCACTTGGAAGCTTGCTGAGTCTTGCCTGCATCTTCTGCTTTCAGATAAGATATTTTCTGCTTTTATTTTTGTGCTTGCTTTTTGCATTGTTCCCTGCACTTCTGTGGTGGTCAGCCAGGTCCCCTCCGGGGGCTTGTGCTCCTCTCAGTTTTTCTGAGCCACTGTTATTTGTTCATTTGCCTTTTCCAGTTTTTTCAGTGGCTGCGGCTTAGTTTTGTGACACCAGAGAACTAATTTAGGTGGTAGAGGTCGTGTGATCTCAGGTGTTTTTGCAATTAGTAGAGTTGGTATTTTTTAGGGTTTTTTGGATTGCAGTAAGTGTCCTTCCTATCCTTTTCTGTCCAGGTAGATTGGGCCCCAACGTTTGCTCATACTATTTTCTGTCTGTGTCTATATTTCCTCTTGTCTAACCGGCATTACATGTTTGGGGGCTTCCTATGTTCTTTGGGGATCTGCTCCGGGACAGATAGCTTTCCTCTTTCTATCTTTAGGTGTAGTTAACCTCTCAGGCTGTGACGAGGCGTCTAGGACCAACGTAGGAACGCCCCACGGCTGCCCACGGTAGATTCCAACCTCTCTGGTGTATTGCCGTTTTTGCCTGCTCTCCTCAGCTACCAAATCATAACAGTTGTGTATAAATATGACGCTTCAGAGTTTGTGTTATTCTAAGCTTGATGACGAGACAATAGGAGTCTCATAAGCTTGCAATTTGTTACCATCTTATCAGTTAGCCATTAAAAAGTATCAACTACTGTGGACTCTCAAATATAATTAACATATTTCTATTTACTGGCTAAAACGGTGCAAAGATATATATCTTTCCTGTATTTCCAGGGATGAATTGTCTTAAACAGTGTGCAAATTTTTAGCTACTGAAAACGTTTAGTGTAGGGGATCTACCGTATTTTGCAGAGTATAAGGCACACCGGATTATAAGACACACCCCAAATTTTGAAGGGAAAAATAGGAAAAAAACTTTTTTTAATAAAATGGTGGTGCTTCTTATAATCCATGCGTCTTATTGCTTACTGGGGGTCGTGGCTGCAGTGAAGCGGGGTCCCAGGGTCGCTGCTGGAGGAGGCAAGATAGGAGCATTGCTGCAGGCTGGGATGAGGGGGTGTTCCGATGTTTGCCGCTGCGGGTGTTCAGTGGTGCGGGGGCTTTGTCGACATTTTGTGAAAGCCCAGAGCCCCCACACTTACATGGTTTACTGTGCGATGAACTCCAGGAAAATGGTTGCCAGGGCATGCGCAGATGGAGATCTTGGCACCAAGATCTCGGATTTTTACTACCTCATCTGAGACCAGCCTGATGTAGGCAAAGAGATGCTGATTCCAGCGATGCATCACTTAGATTACTGGGTGCAAACATTCTGACACAATCAGAATTTTAAGATTTAGCTTGTAGCTGAGCTCAGAAAGAAAACCCCGCCCACACCAGGCTCTGCATATTTAATGTCTATAGACAGTGAGCTGCTTATCACAGGAGGCGGCGGAATTGGGCTAGCGCTCACGTGTCAGCTAGTCACAACAATGGTAATGTCCTAGTGATATAACCTTCAGTTTAAGTAAACAACAGCACATAGCCTAACATGTGACATGTCGTTGAATTCAGTGTGTTCATCCCTACCTCATGCTACCCTTAGATTACATAGCAAAGGTCACAGGCTAGGGTCACATTGGCCATCAATTCTCTCATTTGAAAGATTATGCTAATGCCACTCTAAAAGTTTGATACGAGTATCACCTATGTGTGATCAGATTCTCTCGCATGAGAGAATCGTATCATGGGTGCGGAGAAGATGGAGAATTTAGCCCCTTCATGACCGGAGGTATTTTCGTTTTTGCATTTCTGTTTTTTGCTCTCCTTCTTCCCAGAGCCATAACTTTTTTATTTTTCCACCAATATTGCCATGTGAGGGCTTGTTTTTGCGGGATGAGTTGTACTTTTGAACTACACCATTGGTTTTAACATATCGTGTACTGGAAAACAGGAAAACAATTCAAAGTGTGGTGAAATTGCAAATTGCTTTGCTTTTTTACTATGTTCACTAAGTGCTAAAACTGACATGCCATTATGATTCTCCAGGTCATTACTAGTTCATAGACACCAAATATGTCTAGGTTCTATGTTATCTAAGTGTCGAAAATAATTCCAAACTTTGTTAAAAAAAAAAAAATTGTGCCATTTTCCGGTACCCGTAGCGTCTCTATTTTTCTTGATCTTAGGTTGGATGGGGTCTTATTTTTTGAGCTCTGAACTGACGTTTTTAATTATACCGTTTTGGTGCAGATACAATCTTTTGATCCCCTGTTATTGTATTTTAATGCAATGCAATGTCGTGGCCACCAAAAAAGCGTAATTCTGGTGTTTTGACTTTCCTTCTCGCTACGCCATTTAGCGATCAGGTTAATCCTTTTTTATTGATAGATTGGGCTATTCTGAACGCGGCGATACCAAATATGTGTATGTTTGATTTTTTTTTTTTTATTTTGAATGGGGCAATAGGGGGTGATTTGAACTTTTATATTTTTTTATATTTTTAAAAACATTTCATTTTTTTTACTTTTGGCATGCTTCAAAAGTCTCCATGGGAGACCAGAAGCTGCCATAACCCGATCGGCACTGCTACATACAGGCTATGATCAGATCGCCTGTATGTAGCAGAATTACTCACTTGCTATGAGCGCCGACCACCAAGTGGCGCTCATAGCAAGCCGGCAGTGACAACTATAAAGGTCTGCAGGAGCCCTCTGGTTGTCATGCCAACCCATCAATGACCCGCGATCACGTGATGGTGGCATTTAACCCGTTAATAGCCACGTGATTGCACCCGCGGCTTTTCTGGGCACATGTCAGCTGTTCAAAACAGCTAACATGTGTCGGGAAAGAAGTGGGCTCACCGCCGGAGCCTACATCAAAGGGAGGGTGTCCAACATCGGCGTACTATTATGCCGATGTCAGAAAAGGGTTAATTTGTCCATCTTCGCAATTGTCTGTGTCAGCGGTATTCGGACTGCATTCGGATGACTTCTAAGTGCTGTCCGATGTTTCACACGCACCTATAGATTTGTATGGATGCGCGCGATCTGATTATCAGAGCTACTCGCAGCAGGTTATGATTGTTTTCTCCTGCCGAATCGGCATGACAAAATAATCACAGATCTGCACTGCCCTATAGTATAACGTTGGGCCGAATGCTATCGGATAAAACATCATATACAATCATAGAATGTTAGAGTCGGAAGGGAGCTCAAGGGTCATTGTGTCCTACCTCCTGCTCAAAGTAGGATTCACCAAACCATCTCAGACAGATGTCTGTCCAGCCTCTATTTGAAGGCTTCCATTGAAGGAGAACTCATCACCTCTCATGGCAGCCTGTTCCACTCATTGATCACCCTCACTGTCAAAAAGTTTTTTCTAATATTTAATCTGCATCTTCTCCCTTTTCATAGAATCATAGAATCATAGAATGGTAGAGTTGGAAGGGACCTCCTGGGCCATCTGGTCCAACCCCCTGCTCAAAGCAGGATTCTCTAAATCATCCCAGACAGATGTCTGTCCAGCCTCTGTTTGAAGACTTCCATTGAAGGAGAATTTACCACCTCTCGTGGCAGCCTGTTCCACTCCTTGATCACCCTAACTGTCAAAAAGTTTTTTCTAATATCTAATCTGTGTCTCCTCCCATTCAGTTTCATCCCATTTCTTCTAGTCTTTCCTTGTGCAAATGAGAATAAAGATGAACCTTCTACAATGTGACAGCCCTTGAGATATTTGTAGACAGCTATTAAGTCTCCTCTCAGTCTTCTTTTTTGCAAGCTAAACATTCCCAAATCCTGTAACCGTTCCTCATAGGACATGGTTTGCAGACCGGTCACCATTCTGGTGGCTCTTCTCTGAACTTGCTCCAGTTTGTTGATGTCTTTTTTAAAATGTGGTGCCCAAAACTGGACACAGTATTCCAGATGAGGTCTGACCAAAGAGGAGTAGAGGGCAATAATGACCTCACGTGATCTAGACTGTATGCTTCTGTTGATACATCCTAGAATTGTATTTGCCTTTTTTGCTGCTGCATCACACTGTTGACTCATGTTCAGTCTGTGATCAATTAGTATACCCAAGTCTTTTTCACATGTGCTGTTACTTAGCCCTATTCCTCCCATTTTGTATATGCTTTTTTCATTTTTATTGCCCAGATGTAGTACTTTGCATTTTTCCCTGTTAAAATCCATTCTGTTAGTTGCTGCCCACTGTTCCAGTTTATCTATATCTTTTTGAATCCTCTCTCTCTCTTCTCTAGTATTAGCTACCCCTCCTAGCTTTGTGTCATCAGCAAATTTGATCAGTTTACCCTCAATTCCTTCATCTAAATCATTGATAAAGATGTTGAACAATACAGGGCCCAAAACAGAGCCTTGTGGTACCCCACTTGAGACATTCTTCCAACTGGATGTGCAGCCATTTACGACCACTCTTTGAGTCCGATCACTAAGCCAGTTATGAATCCACCTAACAGTTGCCTTGTCCATTCCATACTTAGTCATTTTTTCAATAAGGATTGTGTGAGATACTTTGTCAAATGCTTTGCTGAAGTCAAGATATACTATATCTACAGCATTTCCCTGATCCACCCAGTCAGTGATTCTGTCATAGAAGGAAATTAAGTTAGTCTGACATGACTTATTAGTTACAAACCCATGCTGACTCTGTTTAATCACTTCATTCTTATGCAGGTACTTACATACATGTTCTTTAATAATTTGTTCAAAGATCTTTCCTGGTATAGAAGTCAGACTCACCGGCCTGTAGTTCCCTGGGTCCACCTTCTTCCCCTTTTTGAAGATAGGAACAACATTTGCTCTTCTCCAGTCTTCTGGGACTTCACCTGTTCTCCAAGAATTTTCAAAGATTATGGACAGTGGTTCAAGAATTTCTTCTGCTATCTCCTTCAGTATTCTGGGGTGTAATTCATCTGGGCCTGGAGACTTGAATTCATTTAGGTTAGCTAAGTGTTTCCTCACTGTCTTTCTGTTTATAGATATCCTGGATTCTTCTATTCCTTTAATAGGACAGTGAAGATCAGTTGATGTTACATTTCCTTTCTGAGAGAAAACAGATGCAAAATAGGAATTTAAAAGTTCAGCCTTCTCAACATCCTTTCTTACCATTTCATCATTTTCATCCTGTAAAAATCCTACAGCATCTTTGACTTTTCTTTTACTTTTGATGTATCCCCAAAATCCTTTTTTGTTGCTTTTGACATCTCTTGCAAGCCTTAATTCATTGTCAGCTTTAGATAATCTGATTTGTGCCCTGCAGGTTCTGCAGATGGCATTATATTCTTCTTTAGATATGCCTCCCTCTTTCCATTTGATAAAAATTTCTTTCTTCCTTTTTAGCATGTGTTTAAGTTCTGTGTTCATCCATCCTGGTTTCCTTAAATGCTTCCCATTCTTCCCTCTTTTGGAATTGTTGACAATTGTGCTTTGAGAATCTCATTTTTCAAGATGTCCCATCCTTCCTGGACATTTTTGTCCTTAAGGATATCCTGCCATTGGATCCCTCCAATTCTCTTTCTGAGTCCCTTAAAATCTGCCTTTCTGAAATCTAATCTTGACGTCTGAGTCTTCACAGGTCTTCCTCCTCTTGTTATCCAAAATTCTAAAATAGCATGGTCACTACCTCCTAGGGTCCCAGCCACTTTTCGCTCCATTCCATTGCTTCTCAGGTTTCCATGTATGAATGAGAATAAGTATGACCCCTCTACACTGTGACATCCCTTGAGATATTTATAGACACTGACAGCTATTAAGTCTCCTCTTAGCCTTCTTTTTTGCAAGCTAAACATTCCCAGATCCTTTAACCGTTTCTCATAGGACATAGTTTGCAGTCCACTCACCTGGTAGCTCTTCTCTAAGCTTTCTCCGTTTTTCAATGTCTTTTTTAAAATGTGGTGTCCATAATTGGACACAGTATTCCAGATGTGGCCTGACTAAGGAGGAGTATAGGGGATAATTACTTCACATGATCTAGACTGTAGACTTTATACTTCTCTTAATACATCCTAGAACTGTGTTTGCATCTTTTGCTGCTGCATCACACTGTTGAATTAGGTGCAATCTGTGATCTATTATTATACTCAAGTCTTTTTTTTACACGTTCTGTTGCTTAGTTCTATTCCTCCCATTCTGTAGATGTAATTTTTGTAGAATCTTGCATTTCTCCCTGTTAATTACGATTCTATTAGTCGCTGTATATGGTTCAAGCTTATCTAGATCCTTCTGAATCCTTTCTCTGTCTTCTCTAGTGATAGTTATCCCTCCTAGCTTTGCATCATCTGCAAATTTGATCAGTTTTCCTTAGGTTCCCTTTTCTAGATCAATTATAAAAACAACACTATGGCCAGGACACAGCCTTGTGGTACCCCACTTGAACCATTCTTCCAATTGGATGTCCAATAATTTATTACCAATCTCTGAGTATGATCACTAAGCCAGATATGAATCCACCTAACCGTAGCCTTGTCAATCCCATACTTGGTCATTTTTTTAATAGGAATAGTGTGAGATACTTTATCAAATGCTTTGCTGAAGTCAAGATATACGACATGTACTGTATTTCCCTGATCCACCGAGTCAGTGATTCTATCATGGAAGGAAATTAGACTAGTCTGGCATGATTTGTCTGCTACAAACACATGGTGGCTCTGGTTAATTACTGTATTCTTATCCAAGTACTTACATGCATGTTGTTTAATAATTTGTTCAAAGATCTTTCCTGGTATAGAAGTAAGGCTCACTGGCCTGTAATTTCCTGGCTTCATCTTCTTTCCTTTTAGTGAAGATTGGGACAACATTTGCCCTTCTCCAATCTTCTGGAACTTTTCCTGTTCTCCAGGATTTTTCAAAGATTCTAGCTAGTGATTCTGCTATTTCCTCTGCTAACGTTTCAGTGCGCTAGGAAGTAATTAATTTGGACCAGGAGATTTAAATTATTCTAAATTAGCTAATTTTTCCCTTGCCAACTCTCTGTTTATAGATAGTCTGGATTTTTTTATTCCTTCAATGACACCACGAAGATCAGTTGATGTTACAGTTGCTTGGAAATAGGAATTTTGCATCTGTGTACAGCCTTCTCAACATCATTTTAGACCACTTCACTCTTTTCATCCTGTAAAAATCCTATATCATCTTTGACTTTTCTTTTGCTTTTGACATACCACCAAATCCTTTTTACTGCTTTTGGTCTCCCTTGCAAGCCTCACTTCATCACTGGCTTTAGATATTCTAATGCTTGTCTTGTATTCCCTGCAAACAGAATATTTTTCTTTAGATGTGCACCCCTTTTTCCATTTAATATACATTTATTTTTTCCTTTAAAGTGGTTAAGTTCTGTGTTCATCCATCCTGATCTCTTTAAATGCTTCCAGTTCTTCCTTCTTTTCGGGATTTTTACAGATTGTGCAGTGGGAATTTCATTTAGCAAAATATGGCATCCTTCTTGGACATTTCTATTCTTTAGAACATCATTGGACCTTTCCTACCCTCTTTCTTAGTCCATTAAAACCTGCCTTTCTGAAGGCCAACCTTAAAGTCTGAGTCCTTGCTGGTCTTACTTCTCTTGTAATTCAAAATTCGATGATAGCATGATCGCTGCCTCCTAAATTCCCAGCTACCTTTACTTCGTCAACTATTTCCTCTCGGTTGGTAAAAATTAGGTCCAAGATTGCATCAGTTGTATAGCAGAGACTTCCAATCATGTGCAGTGTGCCTCTCTGAAGCTGGGACATATACACCTGGCTTCAGAGGATCAATGATGAGCGGAGAAGCTGCGCGCATGCGCATGCTTGCAATGTCGCCAGTGCTTTTAGGTTATGTTATCACGCCCACAGGATTGTGATAACATGCTTAGTGGACCGACTAGTCTGAGGACACTAACGCCCCCACAACTAGTCAAAGCCCTCATTTACATATCATAAACGGACTTTAGAAATACTTTTTCTAAAGATCTGTTTATGTATGTAATATAACACAGGGACTGTTAGGCAGTGTGTCTCCATATGCAGATGCAACTGCTGGTGTTTCTAAGGGCACGGGGGACCTGACAGATTTCCCTTAAAGGAAGAGTAATGTAGCATGCTACACTTTTAGTTCTGACAAAAATAGGTAAACACATTTTATTGGTTCATTATCACTGACTTATATCAGTATAGAACTGGAGTATAGCAGATTGATTATTTTTGTCATGGATCCTGTAAAAGTGGATGCCATGATGATAATGTGAACTGAACTTAAAGTTCTCAGAATTTTAGGATTTGTCAAAATCTTTTTACAACTAACCATAGATACAAACTGTGGGCTACAAATTGCTTGCCAACTCACCTAAAACTTATTTTTAATTGGAGATTCAATGAACTGAGTCAAGACTTCACTTTTATTACGTGGTAGTTAAATTGGTATTGCATAATGAGCACCTGTATCTTTAAATATTGTCTGCCTAGACATTTGTTACGTGAATAGCTGTCTTATAGACAACAATTTCCAAATATTTATTGTATGGGCTATTAACAGAGGCCAAGATCCTGGCAATGTTATATAATCACCTAATGAAATCCATTCAGCTTACTTTTCTTCTGTATGTGTCTGTTAATTTTATGCTAGTCAAAGGAGCATTTCATTCCACAAAAACATTGAGTACACTTTAAGCATGGATAGGCACGTAGGGCGCGATTCATCAAGACGTGTGTTGTTTATGTCATCTTGATAAGGGGATGTGCTGAAGTCAGATGCTCCTGATTCATGAAGAAGTGCACTTTTCGTGAATTTTGTGAATTTTGAGCGTCTGACAAGTGGTGTCCACTTCTATGCACTGTGCCACAAATCACACTCCAGTCCCTCAGGCACTCCAACACCGCTGTTAGAGGAGCTGTGGTGTCACGCTTCCTTCACGCCCCTGCTCCTCCCATTTTGGTGAAGCTGGTGGAAACTGGTGTGAAAGTGCCACAAGTAACAAAATTTATGTACAACTCGGAGTCACACTAGATTTTGCAACTTTTCATAGCTTTTATGGCATAATTGTAGAGTGAAAGCTTTGATGAATCGGGTCCATACTTTATATATTCAAAGAGTAATTGGGAACATAAATATAAAAGTGAGATTATTTCATTCATTGTTCATGTTTCCATATTTTGTCTGGTAATATGTCAGACACCATTAAGAAAAGCTGGAACAAGCATATTATAGTCAGTAGGGTCTGTCTGAAACTAAAGGTATCTGAATTGTTGGGAGTCAAGCACTTCCTTAATTTTCTTTTATAAAATGTACAGATGTAACAAAAAATATTTAGAGTTGAGAGTCCTCAGTGGTTGATACCTTTTAATGGCTAACTGAAAAGATGGTAACAAAATTGCAAGCTTTCAAGATTCCTCAGGTCTCTTCATCAGGCAAGACCTGAGGAGTCTGGAAAGCTTGCAATTTGTTACCATCTTTTCAGTTAGCCATTAAAAGGTATCAACCACTGAGGACTCTCAAGTCTAAATATTTTTCTATCTACTGGCTAATACAGTACAAAGATATACATCTTTCCTATATCAGATGTAACAACACAGATGTTAACAGGGTCCAGCAGGTTTTTGTCTTATTTTTCTCCATGTACCACATACAGTATGTAATGTCAAAATTGACAGTGAGGTAAAATAGTTCAAGGCAGTAAAAAGGAACAACGTCATATGTTTTTCAAATTCTAAATATTTTTTATCCATTTGTGTATGTTTTAGGACTTTGCCGCTTATCTGGCATTTTGTGGGATTGTACTACACAATGCGCAGCTGTACGAGACATCACTACTTGAGAACAGAAGGAACCAGGTAACACTTTATTTCCACATTTTTATTTCAGGGAGTTTTCCAACAGAAACTCTTCAACAATCAGTAAAGCGTGTGAGAAGTGTCTATACATTCATTAACCCCTTCATGACATGACAATTTTTGTTTTTTAGGGGGCTTTCGTTTCCCCCCTTCTTACAAGACAAATAACTTTTTTGTTTTTCTGTCAATATAGCCATATGAGGCTTTGTTTTTTCCAGGAAAAGTTGTACTTTTGAATGACACTATTCATTCTACCACACCGTATATTCCAAGTGCAATCAGGCTCGGACTGGCCCACCGGAGAACCGGAGGATTCTCCGGTGGGCCCAGGCACTGACACCTGCTGGCATACTGGCCAGCAGCTGCCTAGGGCCCCCCACTACTCCCCGGGCCCCCACTGCTCCAGGGGCCCCCAGCAAGTGGCTATGGGGGCCCTGAGTCAAGGGGACCCGCCCTGTGCCTGCGTAGCAGCAGCTGGAGACAGGATCGTGTCCCCGCTGCTAAAGCTAAATGAATATTCACGCTTCCCCACGCCCCTATGGGCGTGGAGAGGCGTGAATACCATTACTCTTTAATATCGGGCAGTGTTAGCCACAGGCTGCAGCTAACACTGCCCGCATGTAAAGTCCCACCACCGCACACAAACACATACAGAGAGAGACACACACAAATACTCACAGCGCAGCACATCCTGGCTTCCTGCACGGCTCTTCCTGTCTGAGAGAGCCCAGCTGGATGATGTCATCATCCAGCACTGGGTCTCAGACAGAAAGAAAACAGGCTCCCGGGATGTGCTGCTGCTGTGGGGAGGTGAGCTGTGCTGTGTGTCTCTGTGCCAAGTTGTGTGTGTATGTGGTGCGATGCTTTGTGTGTATGAGAGAGAGAGGGTTGGTGGGGGAGGCAGTGATGGAGGTGATGGGCAATGATTGTGGGGGGAGGCAATGATGAAGGTGATGGGCAATGATGGTGGGGGAGGCAATGGTGAAGGTGATGGGCAATGATGGGGAGGCAACGATGGAGGTGATGGGCAAAGATGGTGGGAGGAGACAACAATGGAGGTGATGGGCAATGATGGTGGGGAGGCAATGATGGAGGTGATGGGCAATGATGGTGGAGAGGGGGGAGACAGCGATGGAGGTGATGGGCAATGATGGCGGTGGGAGGAGGCAGGGATGGAGGTGATGGGCAATGATGGTGGGGGAGGCAATGGTGAAGGTGATGGGCAATGATGGGGAAGGCAACGATGGAGGTGATGGGCAAAGATGGTGGGGGAGGCAACGATGGAGGTGATGGGCAATGATGGTGGAGGAGGCAACGATGGAGGTGATGGGCAATGATGGCAGTGGGGGAGGCAGTGATGGAGGTGATGGGCAATGATGGCGGTGGGAGGAGGCAGGGATATAGGTGATGGGCAATGATGGCGGTGGGGTGAGGCAATGATGAATGTGATGGGCAATGACGGTGGGGAGGCAATGATGGAGGTGATGGGCAATGATGGCAGTGGGAGGAGGCAGGGATGGAGGTGATGGGCAATGATGGTGGGGGAGGCAATGATGAAGGTGATGGGCAATGACGGACGGTGGGGGGAGGTAATGATTGAGGTGATGGGCAATGATGGCGGTGGGAGGAGGCAGGGATGGAGGTGATGGGCAATGATGGCGGTGGGGAGAGGCAATAATGAAGGTGATGGGCAATGACGGTGGGGGGAGGCAATGATGGAGGTGATGGGCAATGATGGTGGGGAAAGACAATGAAGGAGGTGATAGGCAATGATGGTGCTGGAGGCAATGATGGAGGAGATAGGCAATGATGGAGGTGATGGGCAATGATGGTGGTGGGGAGGCAATGATGGAGGTGATGAAATGAGCAATGATGGTGGTGGGGGAAGTGTCACGCTGTCTCTGTATACAGGAGGACCGGGGTCTATGCTGACCCTAAGCTGGGGTCCTGACTAATCCCTCTACCTGGAGGTACTGTTGATGGTACAGAGGTCCAGGCCGCCAGCGTAACCCTGTCTCCTGTGAATCCCTAACCACTGTAATCTAGTCCTGAGAAGGACCCTGATTACCACCACAGGGAACAGGAAGGTAACTGCCTTCACACACAGTATAAGACAAACGAGACAGTACAAGGGGTAAAATAAAAGACCACCTTGCATACAAAACTACCACTACAGAGGGAACACCAACGGGTAAGGAGATAAATAATAAAGCGAGGAGAGGAGAAAACCACAACAGGTACTCTTAGGTTTAGACTTCTCAATACGATCCGCTCTGCTGGTCTGCATGAATGCTTTCACCGACACTTCCCTAGCAGACAGGCAGGTATTTGAAGGAATCCAATTACAACAACATTAATTGCAGCTGAGCGAGGCTGGTCTTGTCCAGCACAGAGAGAGGAAGAATTAACTCTCTCACTGCCGAAAAACACCCAGCACCAGAAACTCAGCTGTGAAAAGTCAGGGTGTGCAATCGCGACGATCTTCGCAGCGACACACCCGTGACAGGAAGGCAATGATGGAGGTGATGACATGGACAATGATGGTGGTGGAGGAGGAGGCAATGATTGTGGTGGTGGAATGGGCAGTGATGGGGTGGTGGGGGAGAATGATAAGGGTGGTGGGGGAGAAGGCAATGATAGAGGTGGTGATGAGGACAATGATGGGGTGGAGAGGGTCTGCATTATACTTTGAGGGCGCTACATTATATTCTGTGGGGGACTGCATTATTCTCAGGGGACTACATTATATTCTGGGGGGCTATATCCTACTATATGAGGAGGGCAGCATTATGCCCTATGAGGGGGCTACAGTATACTCTATGGAGGGCAGCATTATGCCCTATGAGTGGGCTACAGTATACTCTATGGGGGGGCTGCATTATACCCTATGAGGGTGCTACATTATATTCTATGGTGGGGACTGCGATATACCTTATGAGGGGGTTGCATTATATTTTGTGAGGTCCTGCATTATATTCTATGAGAGAGGGCTGCATTATATTTTATGAGGGGGCTACATTATATTCTGTGAGGGTGGCTACATTATATTCTATGAGGGGTCTACATTATATTCTATGAGGGGGGCTACCCCTCTATGATCCTACCACAACCCCTACTACATAATTAAGACATGTACTACCTTATATTATACCCTGATATAGCGCGTTTTACTGCACAATTGGCGGTCTTGTATTTATTTGTATGTAGCTACATAGTGGGCCCCAAGAATGATTTTCTCTGGAGGGTCCAAGGTGCTCCAGTCCGACGCTGAGTGCAATAACCCTTTAACGACTGCTGATATTCATTAAAACAATGGTCGTTAAGGGCACCTATTCCCTCATTGCTGTTTTACAATGGTGATGGGGAATAAGGGAATAGCGACACCTGGCGGCAATGATTCCCTTGGGTGTATATGACAGCTGACACCCTGTAGTATTGACCCTGGCCCGTTTTGCAGGCAATTAACCCCTTAAATATCACTTTCAATCACAACAGTGGTATTTAAGTTGTTACAAGGGGGTCACAGGACCCCCTTAGTAATCATTAGACCCCTGCGATTAGAATCGTGGGTCCACTCCTGATGGTTAACATGGTACCCTGAAGTTATGTGATGACCTCAGGGTACAGTGGCCTGTGGGATCCAGCTCTAAGCGGAGTTTCATAGGCACAGTCAGTGAGACTGACAGTCTCATACACTGCTGTACATGAGTGCAGCAGCGTATGAGACAAGTGATCAAAGTAAAAATTATACGTCTTACAGTAAAAAAGTGAAAAAATTAAATAAAATACGGAGAAGAAACACACAAAAAGTGCACACAAATCCCGAAAATCAGTTTTGCCAATCAAAACGCAGCGTTTCTGATAAAACAAAAATAAACAAAATAAAGTAGATTTAATTGGTGTCGCCACATTCTGAATGACCCACTCTATAAAACTGGCACATTATTTATTCTGTTGGCAAACGTCGTTAAAAATAATAAATAAAAAACACTCTAAAATGTCACTTTTTTATCATACTGACTCACAAAAAAGTGAATAAAAAGTGATCAAAAAGTCATATGTATGAAAAATGGTGTAAATGAAAACGCCAAACTGTCCTGCAAAAAGGAAGCCCTAATATGGATCATTCATCAAAAAAGAAAAAAGTTACAGCTCTCAGAATATGATGATGCAAAAACAAATTTTTTTGCTAACATATTGTGTTTTTAGTGTGTAAAAATTGCAAAGCATATAAAAGACAATATAAATCTGGTATCACTGTAATCGTACCGACCCAACAAACAAATTGGTCTTATCACTTTTACCACACTGGGAACAGTGCAAAAAAAAAAAAAAAAAAACAGTAACTGAATTATTGGATTTTTTTCATTCTGTGTCTCTAAAACATCTGAATAAAAAGTGATAAAAAAAAAATTATGTGCCACAAAATGGTACTAAAAAAATCTGCAACTCGTCCCGTGAAAAATAAGCCCTTGTACAGCTCTGTTTGACATCCAGATACCTGCTCAGTAAGGGTGTCCACACATGAAATAATCGGCCTCCCTAGATTTCCAACTTTGTGGATTTTGGGAAGCATGTAGAATGTCCCTGTTCTTGGACTCTCTGGTATCAGGTCATCGGTGTTTTGGTTCGGTGTTTTGGTACTCCTGCACAGGGGGAATCTCGAGCTGTTCCTGCTGTGGTCCCCCATCCGTCTCCAGCTGCAGTGGTTCCGGCTCAGCAGAGACGTCTCAGCAGAGACGTTGGTCCCAGTGTCTTGCCCGGCCCAGTACTGTGCAGAGACTTGCTGCTGCAACCAGTGTTGGAGCAGGCAGATTTGGGACTAAGTCCTTTGTTGCTTCATCTGAGCATGCCCAGGGCAAGATCTCCCATTGGAGATTATTGCTTGGGTTCTGATTGCATGACCACAGACTGCAATCCGCTTAGCAGTCATCTGTGTTCCCTGTGAGTCTAACAGAACACAGTCTTTGTTACAGCGGCTCTGTGATTTAACAGAGTCCGCTTATATCGCCATATAGTGCTACGGCGTTTACATCTGCGACTCTGCGGGATAACAGTTTGCTCATACTGCCTATTTACGCCATCTTACTAGCAGCAGGCTCTGCCTGCACGGTGGACCCCGGGCTGCGAATGCACCTCTCCTTAATATCTATTAGGTGCGTTCCGCAGGCCCCTAACATAATACTAGTGCCAGGGTCTGGCTAGTAAAATGGCAGATGACCAGCGTCTACCGCAGTACATCCAGCAGCTGGAGGGTAGGTTGGCGGCTTTTGAGCACACAACCTCAGCTGTTGATGTTACCGCTGTCGCTGTTCAGGCTGCTAGCGTG
This sequence comes from Oophaga sylvatica, assembly GCA_033576555.1. Lineage (NCBI taxonomy): Eukaryota > Metazoa > Chordata > Amphibia > Anura > Dendrobatidae > Oophaga > Oophaga sylvatica. The sequence continues at coordinate 239,064,543 of JARQOD010000001.1, forward strand.
GCTGCAGCCAGTTTGTCCTCTGCCCCTACATTATCCCACCTCCCGCTTCCTGACAAGTTTGCCGACGTCCAGCAAGCAATGTCGGGGATTCGTGAGTCAGTGCTCTATACAGCTCGATCTTCTGGCTGCACGTTTCCACTCGGATCGGGCACAAGTGGGTTTTGTACTGTCCCTACTCTTGGGCAGAGCGTTGGAGTGGGCAACGCCGCTGTGGGAGCACGACGATCGTTTGGTGCGGAGTGCTCCTCGTTTCCTGGAGGCTTTTAAAAAGGTCTTTTTAGGACCTCAGGTCACACACGATACGGCGCTCCAACTGCTGGCATTGGCACAGGGTTCGTCTTTGGTCAGTCAGTTTTCCATCCAGTTTCGGACTCTGGCCTCAGAGCTAGACTGGTTGGATAAAGTTTTCCTTCCACTCTACTGGCGAGAACTGGCTGACCATGTTAAAGACGCTTTGGCTACCAGGGAGATTCCCGCCACACTGGAGAAGCTTATCTCCATATGTACCCGCATCGACCTCCGTTTTCATGAGCGGAGGTTGGAGTGGGCCCAGTGTAGGCAGAGGATTCGGTTGGCTCCCACCTTTGCCAAACCTCTCGAATCCCTCGATCTGGCGTCCGAACCCCAAAAGGCCACAGAGGTTCCTCGTGCAGGACCTAAGTCTCGTGCCGTCCGATTATCCGTGGTCTGTAACCTTTGTCAGCAGACAGGACACTACGCTAACAAATGTCCACAGCGATCGGGGAAGCGTCTAGTGGCCCTGGGAGGAGGTTCACTAGAGACAGCGGCATTTTCCTCCAAGATGACATTTAAAGGGACAGTCACTGTAGACTCTTCCACACTTACAGTCGAGCTTTGTGTGGACTCAGGAGCAGCATGTCATCTACCTTTGCTCGTCGCCACGCAATACATCTGGTAGCGCTCGACAAACCAGTGACTGTCCGGGTAGTGAATGGGTTGACATTGCCCTCGCCAATTACACATCAGACTGTCCCTCTTACTTTGTGTGTACCCCCTTCCCATCAGGAAATTATTTCCCTTCTCGTCCTTCCCGAGGGAATAGACGAAATCCAACTAGGAGTACCCTGGCTCCGTTCCCACTCCCCTCATATTGAGTGGACCTCCGGTAGGATACTGGGTTAGAGTGAGTCATGTAAGTACAGATGTGTCAGGGAGTGCATTCAGGTTACCACTACAGAGATACCCGCAGATCTTTCTCCTCTTCTCAAGTGCTATCAGTCATATTCAGACGTGTTCTCTAAAAAGGCTGCGGAGACTCTGCCGCCCCATCGTCCCTACGACTGTCCTATTGACCTCTTGCCTGGAGCAGAACCTCCTCGGGGAAGGGTCTATCCCCTCTCTCTTCCTGAGATGGAGGCTATGTCTCAATATATCCAGGAGAATCTGGCAAGAGGGTTCATTAGGAAGTCGGTGTCACCAACAGGAGCGGGGTTCTTCTTCGTGCAGAAGAAGAGTGGAGAATTACGTCCGTGTATAGATTACAGAGGTCTTAACGCCATCACCGTTAAGAATAAGTACCCGTTGCCCCTGATTTCTGAGCTCTTTGATAGGCTCCGGGGAGCAAGGGTATTTACTAAATTAGATCTGCGTGGTGCTTATAACCTGATTCGCATCCGTGAGGAGGTCGAATGGAAGACGGCTTTTAATACCAGGGATGGGCATTATGAATACCTGGTGATGCCCTTTGGGCTCTGTAATGCCCCAGCCGTTTTCCAAGACTTTGTCAATGACATCTTCCGGGATATGCTTTCCACCTCTGTAGTAGTCTATCTGGATGATATTCTCATCTTTTCTCCAGATATTGACTCTCACAGGAGGGATGTCTGCAAAGTCTTCGACCTGTTACGGGCAAACTCCCACTATGCAAAGTTGGAGAAATGCATGTTTGAGCAGGAGTCTTTACCTTTCCTGGGCTATATCGTCCAGGGATTGGCTATGGATCCTGCCAAACTACAGGCTGTGATGGATTGGCATGAACCCCATTCTCTTAAAGCGGTGCAGCGCTTTATGGGGTTCATTAATTACTATCGCCAATTCATTCCCCACTTCTCCACTTTGGTAGCTCCCTTGGTAGCCCTCACCAAGAAGGGAGCCAATCCCAAATTGTGGTCAGAGGAGGTCTCCAAGGCCTTTACTTCAATTAAGTCCCATTTTGCTAGCGCTCCCATCTTACATCGCCCCGAGGTTGATAATCCTTTTATATTGGAGGTTGATGCCTCAGCCGTTGGTGCTGGAGCAGTCCTTTTTCAAAAGGATGCTCAAGGTCGGAAACATTCTTGTTTCTTCTTTTCCAAGACCTTCACACCAGCGGAGAGGAATTATTCCATTGGGGATAGGGAGTTGCTAGCCATGAAGTTGGCCTTTTCCGAGTGGAGACATCTCCTGGAGGGGGCTCGCTTTCCCTTTCAAGTTTTCACTGACCACAAATATTTGGTCTATTTACAGACCGCCCAGCAGCTAAATTCTCGTCAGGCCAGATGGTCCCTATTCTTCTCCCGGTTCCATTTCACCCTCCATTTCCTCTCCGGTGAGAAGAACATTCGGGCAGATGCTCTTTCTCGCTCCGTGGTGTCCTCTGAGGAGGTGGAGGAGGAGCCTCGGTTGATTGTCCCCACAGAGAGCTTTAAGAACTGAGGCCCCGGTTTCGCTTGAGTCTGTGCCTCCGGGCAAGACTTTTGTGCCCACCAATTTGCAACCGGAGGTACTCTCTTGGGCACATTCGTCCAGGGTGGGTGGACATTTTGGGGCAAAAAGACATCTGAGTTGCTGGCGAGGACATACTGGTGGCCACATATGGTCCGTGACGTCAGGGAATACGTTCAGTCATGCTTCTCCTGCGCCAAGAATAAGTCCCCTTGACAACTGCCAGCTGGGCTACTTTTCCCTTTACCGGTGGCGGACAGGCCTTGGGAGATGGTTGGGATGGATTTTGTGGTGGGCTTACCCAAGTCTCGGGGCTGCACCATCATCTGGGTGATAACCGACCACTTCTCCAAAATGGTGCACTTGGTGCCCTTACCACGGTTACCGTCTGCACGGGCCTTGGCAGCATTATTTATTAGGCATATTTTCCGTTTACACGGAATGCTAGACAAAATCGTCAGTGATCGAGGTCCCCAATTTGCGTCTCGGTTCTGGAGAGAGCTGTGTCGTCTACTCAGCATTGAGTTAAATCTCTCCTCGACATATCATCCCGAGACGAATGGGTTGGTAGAGAGGGCCAACCAGACCTTGGTCACATACTTGCGACATTTTGTATCTGCCAGGCAGGATGACTGAGCATCCTTGCTACCGTGGGCTGAGTTCGCTCTAAATAATGCTGTGGCTGACTCCACCGGACAGACCCCATTCCTCCTGAACTACGGTCAGCATCCGCGGGTATAGTGCCCATGCCCGTGTCTTCCGCCGATTCCAGGGTGGCAGACTGGGCTGTGGAGGTACGGGACATCTGGGCCTCCAAAGAGAGGATGAGGTGTTCGGCCGATACCCATCGGCGCCCCGCTCCTTCATTTGCTCCAGGTAACCTAGTGTGGCACTCTGCCCAAAACATCAGGCTACGTGTAGAGTCCACCAAGTTGGCACCTTGCTTTTTGGGTCCCTTTAAAGATCTTGAGCAGGTGAACCCAGTGGTTTACCGCCTAGCCCTTCCGCCTCGCCTTGGTATCACCGACACCTTTCACGTGTCCCTCCTGAAACCCGTGGCCATTTCCCGGTTTTCCGAGTCATCTGCCGGGACGTCGGGATCATCTACCGACGATCATGAGGTGAACGCCATTGTTGGGTGCAAGGTGGTACGAGGCAAAAAATTTTATTTGGTGGATTGGAGGGGTTATGGGCCTGAGGATAGGTCCTGGGAGCCTGCCGAGCATGTTCATGCTCCGCAGCTCATCGCTGCCTTTGAGCGCAGCGAGGCTCAAAGAAGGGGGGCCCTAGGAGGGGGGTCATGTTAGGGTTCAAGTTCCCACTCCTGCACAGGGGGAATCTCGAGCTGTTCCCGCTGCAGTCCCCCATCCGTCTCTGGCCGCAGTGGTTCCTGCTCAGCAGAGACGTCGGTCCCAGCGTCTTGCCCGGCTCAGTACTGTGCAGAAACTTGCTGCTGCAACCAGTGTTGGAGCAGGCAGATTTGGGACTAAGTCCTTTGTTGCTTCATCTGAGCATGCCCAGGGCAAGATCTCCCATTGGAGATCAGGGGTCACATGCTCAGATACAGCTGCCACTCCTATTGGTCCTTCAGGAAGGTCCTTTGGCTGTTGATGTTCTGAAGCAGCTTCCCATTGGTCCTTCCTGGAAGGTCTTTTTGTTGTGGCTGCTATAAAACGCTGTCCTTACCGCACGGCTGTGCGCTAGTATCAAATCTGTTACGTGCTTGCGCCAGTGTGGTCATGTATGCATGTGGTTAGGTCTGGCTGAAATAAGCCCCTAGAACACCGGCACCTCCGGTGAGGAGATTGTATGCACGTGTTTAGGGCTCGGCTGAAAACACCATTAGAATACCGGCTACTCTGGTGAGGAGATTATTGCTTGGGTTCTGATTGCATGACCACAGACTGCAATCCGCTTAGCAGTCATCTGTGTTCCCTGTGAGTCTAACAGGACACAGTCTTTGTTACAGCGGCTCTGTGATTTAACAGAGTCCGCTTATATCGCCATATAGTTCGCTCATACTGCCTATTTACGCCATCTTACTAGCAGCAGGCTCTGCCTGCACGGTGGACCCCGGGCTGCGAACGCACCTCTCCTTAATATCTATTAGGTGCGTTCCGCAGGCCCCTAACAATCGGCTCTTATGGATTTGTCAGGCAGACAAGATACCAACTTGCTTAGTTCCTTGTAATAGTCCTGTGTAGGGTCCGACTCCAGTTTTCTGAAGTAGTGTGTGTCCGTAAGTTGTCTGTTTGCTTCCTTCATATAGTCTGATGTGTTCATCATGACTATTGCACCTCCCTTGTCAGCAGGTTTAATGATGATTTCTTTGTTGGTTTTCAGAGACTGTATAGCCTTTCTCTCCTGGGCACTGATGTTGGATGCTTGTCTCCTGTTGGTGGCTATGATGGTGGATTTTATCAAATGTCTGAATGAGTCTATATCAGTGATGGCGAACCTTGGCACTCCAGCTGTTAGAGAACTACAACTCCCAGCATGCCTCAACTGCTGCAGGTTGCAAGGGCATGCTGGGAGTTGTAGTTTTACAACAGCTGGAGTGCCAAGGTTAGCCATCACTGGTCTATATATTTATCCAAATGAGGGTTGCATCCAGGTGGAGGTGTCCAGTCTGACCTCTTCTTGGTTGTTGGGATCCCTTTTCCTTCAGTCCGAGTGTTTTCTGAATCTTCTGCACCATTGAAGTATTCCCTCAGGCGCAGTCTCCTGAAAAAATGTTCCATATCACTGCAGAGTTCAGTTTTATCTATGGCCTTAGTAGGACAAAATGAGAGTCCTCTAGAAAGCACGGCCAGCTCCACTTCGTTGGGTTTGTAATCTGAGTGATTGATGACACAGTTAGATGCCTTTGTGTCTGGAATGGAGTGGTTGTCCAGGTTATCAGGTTTGGCTTTGTTTTGTATCTGTTTGTATAGAGTCCTGAATTAAGGCGCAATCTGTGTAGTTTCTTTTGCTTGTTATGAATCAGAAAGGTCCGTAGTTTGTTGTAGTATTGTTGTAATTTTTGCTCTGTGCTTTCTGTAAGTGTTTTCCTCAGAGTTTCAAATTGCCCTTGGACGTTACAACTGACCTATTGAATAAACTAGCAGCAACAGGTCCTCTACCAGAAGGAACCATCCTGGCCACCATGAGGTGGAATCTTTGTACTCTAATATCCCACACCAGGATGGATTAAATGCCTGCAAAGTCTTCATGGAAAACACCAAGAATGATGCTGATTCTGTGGTGAAACTCACAAAATTCATCCTCACCCACAATTACTTTGAATTTGACAACAAGATCTATCTACAGGAGACTGGCACAGCGATGGAAAGTAAAATAGCTCCACAGTATGCAAATCTTTTCATGGCCAAGCTTGAAAGCGACTTTTTGTCCTCGCATTCCATCAGGCCTCTGGCCTACTACCGCTACATTGATGACATTTTAATCATCTGGACGGAGTCTGAGCAACAGCTAAAGACGTTCCACGAACAGTTCAACCAAGTTCATCCCACCATCAACTTAACACTCAACTACTCCAGCACTGAAATTAACTTTTTGGACACCATCATTAAGCTAAAGAACAATGAAATAGAGACATCCCTGTATCAGAAGCCAATCGACCGTCCAACATACCTTAAATGGGACAGTTTCCATCCAAAACACATAAAAAACTCTTATCTACAGTCAAGCTATCAGATACAACCGTATACAGTAGTGGCCAAAAGTATTGGCGCCCCTGCAATTCTGTCAGATTATACTCAGTTTCTTCCTGAAAATGATTGCAAACACAAATTCTTTGGTATTATTATCTTCATTTAATTTGTCTTCAATGAAAAAACACAAAAAGAATTGACCTAAAGCCAAATTGGATCTAATTCCACACCAAACCTAAAAAAGGGGGTGGACCAAAGTATTGGCACTGTTTGAAAAATCATGTGATGCTTCTCTAATTCGTGTAATCACCAGCACCTGTAACTTACCTGTGGCACCTAACAGGTGTTGGCAATAACTAAATGACACTTGCAGCCAGGTAACATGGATTAAAGTTGACTCAACCTCTGTCCTGTGTCCTTGTGTGTACCACATTGAGCATGGAGAAAAGAAAGAAGACCAAAGAACTGTCTGAGGACTTGAGAAACCAAATTGTGAGGAAGCATGAGCAATCTCAAGGCTACAAGTCCATCTCCAAAGACCTGAATGTTCCTGTGTCTTCCGTGCGCAGTGTCATCAAGAAGTTTAAAGCCCATGGCACTGTGGCTAACCTCCCTAGATGTGGAAGGAAAAGAAAAATAGATGATTGATTTCAACGCAAGATTGTGTGGATGGTGGATAAAGAACCTCGACTAACATCCAAACAAGTTCAAGCTGCCCTGCAGTCTGAGGGTACAACAGTGTCAACCCGTACTATCGGCGTCAGAATGAAAAGGGACTGTATGGTAGGATACCCAGGAAGACCCCACTTCTTACCCCGAGACATAAAAAAGCCAGGCTGGAGTTTGCCAAAACTTACCTGAGAAAGCCTAAAACGTTTTGGAAGAATGTTCTCTGGTCAGATGAGACAAAAGTCGAGCTTTTTGGGAAAAACCATCAACATAGAGTGTACAGGAAAAAAAAAGAGGCATTCAAAGAAAAGAACACGATCCCTACAGTCAAACATGGCGGAGGTTCCCTGATGTTTTGGGGTTGCTTTGCTGCCTCTGGCACTGGACTGCTTGACCGTGTGCATGGCATTATGAAGTCTGAAGACTACCAACAAATTTTGCAGCATAATGTAGGGCCCAGTGTGAGAAAGCTGGGTCTCCCTCAGAAGTCATGGGTCTTCCAGCAGGACAATGACCCAAAACACACTTCCAAAAGCACTATAAAATGGTTTGAGAGAAAGCACTGAAGACTTCTAAGGTGGCCAGCAATGAGTCCAGACCTGAATCACCTGTGGAGAGATCTCAAACTGGCAGTTTGGAGAAGGCACCCTTCAAATATCAGGACCTGGAGCAGTTTACCAAAGAAGAATGGTCTACAATTCCAGCAGAGCATTGTAAGAACTCATTGATGGTTACCGGAAGCGGTTGTTCGCAGTTATTTTGGCTAAAGGTTGTGCAACCAAGTATTAGGCTGAGGGTACCAATACTTTTGTCTGGCCCATTTTTGGAGTTTTGTGTGAAATGATCAAGGATTTGATTTTTGCTTCATTCTCTTTTGTGTTTTTCCTTGCAAGCAAATTAAATGAAGATAAAATTTCAAATAATTTGTGATTGCAATCATTTTCAGGAAGACACTGAGTATTATCTGACAGAATTGCAGGGGTGCCAATACTTTTGGCCACCACTGTATGTTCCAACCCCATGGATAGAGATGAACACCTTGGTCACCTCAGAAAAACCTTTTTAAAATTTAAATCAGGGCTACCATCCAAGAACAATTGAAAACCAAATTACAAGAGCCACCAGAATATCAAGGAATCACCTGCTACATTACAAAGCTAAAGAAGAAAATAACCGGGTGCCTCTAGTAGTCACCTACAATCCAAATCTGGAGGTGCTAAGAGGAGCTGCATGGAAATTACAACCTTTACTACAAAAAGATGCCCGATTACAATCCATATTTCCAGACCCCCCACTACTGTGTTTTAGGCAGCCCCCAAATCTAAGAAGCATCATTATCAGAAGCTCCCTGTCCTCCCCAACAGCTGCAGGAACCTTTCATTGCAAGCAGAAAAAATGTAAAACCTGTCCATTTATAATGACCACGGACAAGATAAAGATCCCCAACTCACATCAGGACTACAAGATCCCAGGTACTTTCAGCTGCATCACATCTAATGTGGTGTACCTAATTATTTGTACTAAATGTCCAACTGGTGGTCTGTATGTGGGGGAGACAGGGCAAAACTGAGAACAAGGATGAATTCTCATCGCCACACAATAAGAGAAAAGAGAATGGATCTACCTGTGGCCAAACATTTTTGCATGCCTAATCACAGCACCATGGACATTAAATTACTTGTATTGAAAGGTAATTTCACATCTCAGAGTCACAAGAGAGTTTGTGAATACAAACTGATGACGATCTTTGACACTCTCAATGCTGCAATGAACATATCGCATGGATTTATGGCTTTCTGCATCAATTAGGGAATTTGCTCCTAAGACCCTGTGTGAGCATCACAAAACATTACCAGACCCCAATCAGAGGGCAATAAAACTTTCACACCTTATCTATGAACTGTTCCAATATTTATTGCCACAACTGTTCATCCCTCTCCCATATGGTTAGTTCTGCTTTACGTCACTTGTCTTATCTATTGCACTATTCCTGTGTCCTGTTGTGTATAAATATGTGATTCTTCAGATGTTGTATTAGTCTTTGCCTGATGAAGAGACCTGAGTAGTCTCGAAAGCTTGCAATTTGTTACCATCTTTTCAGTTAGCCATTAAAAGGTATCAACCACTGAGGACTCTCAATTCTAAATATTTTTCTAACTTATGGAATGAATTTAATAAAAATGTAATATGCACGTCTTCTGTCGTAAGCTAAGTTCCCACGATGAGTAATCGGTGAGTTTTTTATGTTGCAGATTTTCTGCACCATTTGTGTGCCTATTACCGTATATACTCGTGTATAAGCCGAGATTTTTCAGCACCTTTTTTTGTGCTGAAAATGCCCCCTCGGCTTATACACGAGTCATAGGGCAGAAACCAGCGGGGGAGGGGATGCGGCGGCAGGAGCCGGTGGCTGGGACATCATACTCACTCTCCCCGTGCCATCGCTGAGCGTCCCTGCAATCCTGCGTTCTCCCCGGCTTCCTGCAGCTCTCCAGCGCTGAGCGGTGACGTAATACCCGCTCATTAAGGTCATGAAATATGGACGTGACGCCACTCCCATGGGCGTGGCCTCAATATTCATGGCCTTAATGAGCGGTATTACGTCACCGCTCAGCGCTGGAGAGCTCCAGGAAGCCGGGGAGAACGCAGGATTGCCGGCCGGGACGTTCAGCGATAGCACAGGGAGGGTGAGTATGATAGAGGAGGATGGGGGGACATGGAGGAGGACAAGGAGCACGGAGCAGGATGGGGGGGAGGACAGAGAGCACGGAGCAGAACGGGGGGAGGACGGAGAGCACGGAGCAGAACGGGGGAGGACGGAGAGCACGGAGCAGGACGGGGGGAGGACGGAGAGCACGGAGCAGAACGGGGGGAGGACGGAGAGCACGGAGCAGAACGGGGGGAGGACGGAGAGCACGGAGCAGAACGGGGGAGGACGGAGAGCACGGAGCAGAATGGGGGGAGGACGGAGAGCACGGAGCAGAACTGGGGGAGGACGGAGAGCACGGAGCAGAATGGGGGGAGGACAGAGAGCACAGAGCAGAACGGGGGGAGGACGGAGAGCAGGGAGCAGGACGGGGGTGGATGGAAAGCACAGAGCAGGACAGGATAATGGAGCAGGAGGAGGGGAGCACAGAGGAGAATGGGGGCGCACAGAGCTGGATGGGGGAGCACAGAGCAGGACGGCAACTTATACACACGGCTTATATGCGAGTCAATAAGTTTTCCAAGTTTTTTGTGTCAAAATTAGAGGGGTCGGCTTATACACGGGTCGGCTTATACATGAGTATATACAGTAGCTTAAATTTAGGTTAATAAGGTTTTCATTTTTTTTGCATGCATTTTTATTACATTTTTGATTCTGTGATTTTTGTCTTTTTGGTATGTCATGTTTTAAATAAAGCTGCTTTTTTTTTTATACTTCCTGGTATTTGACTTTAACAAAACTTTATTGATACAGTCAGGTGTTTATTACACGCGTTTTAATAGGTTTACGCAGTGGAAACTCACTAAAAATGCATATGCATTTTTTTCCTGCAGATTTTTTGCATCCTATGCAATTCTATGGGGAAAATCTGCACATAAAACTCCACTAATTTGCAAGAGAAATTGAAACGTTGCACATTTCAAACACTCACCGCAGGTTAGTTCACAGAGTGTAAAATAAAAAACACAGTGTGCATCAGATTTCTATAAATCCCATCCACTTTACTTTTTATAAAATGCAGTGAAAATAGACATACACAGCGTCAAAACTCACCATACTCTCATCTTGGGAACTTAACAAACAGAAGCCCCTTAGTGTTACATGTGCTGAATTTTATAAAAGGCACAAACATTTGGCACATCTTTGGACTGCCAGTGAGCAATAAAATAAAATTGCAGGTAAGAGGTTATCCAGGCACCCATCACTCCCGACGTGCATTTCGAAATGAAACAAAAGGGACGAAGCATTTCATTGCGAAACGCGCGTCTGGTGTGGTGGGTGCCTGGATAACCTCTTACCTGCAGGTAATATTACTTAGCTGCATATGTGTCAAACCATATGATAGAGCTAAGTAATATAACCTGCAGGTAAGAGGTTATCCTGGCACCCACCACACCTGACCCGCATTTCCCAATGAAATGAAAGGGACAAAGCATTTAATAGCTAAACACGCTATTTATTATGTTTACTTAACACTATGGATACTTACCTTTCTCAATGCACTTTCTGATTACATGTGTTTGTTTACAACTATTTTGCTGCTATAATAAGGACTGTATCTCTACAAATTATATGTGTAGTAACCAGAAAAACCATTACTAATGTATGTTATATGTCATATGGTAAGTGTGTTCTCTATTCCTTACATGATTAAACTTGTGACACCGGCTCCCTTTTTTTTTGCCTTGGGAGGAGGTAAATTAGTTAATACTATGCTGCCCTCTCCTGCATTGTTTTGGTATTACAACTTGTAGTGCTACGCTGCCCTCTTCTTTCTTAGTTTGGCATTGCAACTTGTTTTTCTGATTTGAAACAAGTGGCAGTTGGAGGTGAGGCGTGAGACTGAAAACGGTCGAGTTAGGAGCAGTTCTCATGGTGAGAGGAGGTAGGAAATTGGGGCTCCTCGTTTGGGACCAGCAGGGAGTACAAATAGCACCCAATTCGGAGTGCCCTGCGTTTTCCAGCGACAGAGTGGTGAGACTGCAGAACTGCACAGCAGATTTCCCGGAAACTCTGATCCGATTAAGGTCAGTTGATCCTTTCCCCTTCCCGCAGCACAGTGAGTCAAATGGAAATTTACTGCCATCCTCCCAAGGCCGGGACCGAGAAAAGGCTTTGACAGTCGCAATGTGTAAGAAAAATTATATCTGCTACCCATGACTGTTATGTTGAAAAATATAAGAATTGTTACCAATCTTCAGTAAAGTTCATCTTCCAAGTTTGCACAGGACCCCCAGTGTATGATTCTTTTGTCCGCGGCCTCACACCTTGCGGGCATCAACATAACTCAGTCTCATATATCAGTCATCTCCCCCCTTTATAATTGCCACCTAACCTAGGGATTGTTAGAGTCATCGGAGTCACCGTGACTGAACCATCCTCCGAGATACTAGGCTCTGCATCTCACAAGGAGGTGCGACAATTGATTATGGCGTCACGAACAGGATCAACCTTCTGTGCCTGCATGTACTGTAACTGTTTACTAAGCCTGTTTTAACAGAGTTCACCACTCCAAAAGTGAAACTCACAATGGCAGACGAAAATGAATATGAGCTGCTTTGCAACAGCACTTCTGATAAAGCCTCCACTGCATCTATGCCTCTCACCATGCCATATTATTTGGGAGCTCCCTGGATGCCACATTATAATGGAGAAACCAACACATTACAAGACTTTAGAGAAAAAATGACTTCTTTGTTTCGCCTGTACTCCATGACCAATGACCAAAAAGTGGAAATCCTGAGTGGCCAACTCCAAGGTGCAGCTTTGAGAGAAATCAAATCCTGGCCCAAAGTTCAGAAAAGGACTGTAGAACAAATTCTGGAGTGCTTAGAAAGCATATTTGAGGTCTGCTCCGCATCAGAATTAAAAATGTGTTTTTTTGGAAAGAAACAAGACGTTAATGAGTCACTAAGAGACTATGCTTTATCCTTGCAAGAAGCTTGGCGAGCTATAATACACGTGGAACCCTAGGAGGCCAGATTTACAGACCAAGTCCTGAAAGAGCAGTTTATTGAAGGAGCTGCCACGGAAACCCTACGCAGTCAACTAAAAATGTTAGCGCTCCAGCATGCAGATAGCTCCTTCCAGGAATTCAAAGAACTTGCTATTCGGATTTTAGGGAGAGAATTTCGCCCAGAGGCTAAAAAACTTGAACTATCTACTTTTTGCTAGTGATACAGCAGTTCAATCGTTGCATAATTTTCCAAAAAGTAACGTCCTGCTGTCGCAAGCCGCCCAAACACAGGCTCCAAATACTAATGCTATGATAGAATTGCAGAAACAGATGGCAGAGTTAGCTAGCGGACTAGCCAAGGTCTGCAAGAAAATAGAAAAGCTAGAGAGCCCGCTACTAGAAGCTACGCCCAGAACACAAATGGAATTCCCTGCTGACCGCACTAGCCAGAAATATCAAACCCCAATCAGGAGAAGATCCACCGACCGTTTTGACAAGCAGGGTAGGCCAATCTTCAGATATTGTCATCGAGCTGGACATTTGGAACGTCAATGTTGGCGTTTAAAAGAGCAATCTCCTAGGCAGAGGACCGCCCTTCGGGAGGACAGATGGTAGGTCCCGAAAATGTTACTTGGTTCTCCAGATATGTTGGACCTCGTCTGGAAGTGACCATTCGCATCAATGGAGTTCCATTTACCGCACTGTTAGACACTGGTTCCCAGGTCTCCACCATAACCAAAGACACCTTTGAAAGACATTGGGACCCTAACCTACTTATGCAACCTCCAGATCAGTTGTTAGATGTCATAGCCACTAATGGACAGTCTGTACCTATAACAGGGTATTGGGAACCCACAATTTGTGCAGGAGAAACCAAACTTCCACAACAGGGAGTTCTGGTTGTAAATGTCCCAGAAAAGCCAGACATCTCTGTAATTCTGGGCATGAACGTCTTGCGCAACTGTTATGGAGAAATGTTAGATGCTCTTCGCAAATCAGTACCCACTGCTTCACAAGAACAGCAAAGAGCCTTGCAGAGAACTATCAAAGTGTTGGCAGCGCAGCAGCAGTTCAGTAATCCTCGATTTGAGATCTGCTGTGCCCGCATCTGTGATGTACGTCCTGTCATTTTGCAAACCAACACTGAAACTATGCTGTGGTGTCGTGCCCGACCAGGGATCCAAGGACAAGACTATCAGGCCCTAGTAGAATCCCTACCCATGGCAGAGCATCCTACGCTTACAACCGCAAGGAGTCTTGTTACGGTATCTGCAGGAAGGGTACCAATTCGTCTGTTAAACCTAGGTGACACTGCAGTGGAACTGAAAAGGTACTATCCTGTAGCTAAATTATCCATCATTTCCTACCAGGATGTAGTAAGTTCAACTAAAATAAAAGCCTAACAGGCGACTCAAGTAGTAAAGGAGGACAGTGTAACTTCAGAAGCCCCGTGGTGGTCTGACATACATGTAGGAGAGGTAACCACCCCATCTAAACAAATTGAAGAAGTACTGAAGCTTGCTCGAGACTTCCATCAAGCCTTTAGCAAACATCCTATGGATTATGGTAAAGCGCGGGAAATAAAGCATACAATCCCCACTGGTTCTCATCCTCCCATTAAAGAGCGGTATCGACCCATTCCACCGGCCATGTATCAGCCTGTCAAAAAAATGATGCAAGAAATGAATGATGCTGGAGTAATTCACGAAAGTCACAGCCCCGGGGCTGCACCTTTAATTTTGGTGAAGAAAAAAGACGGCAGTATCCGATTCTGCGTGGACTACCGCAAGATAAACAGTATTACCCATAAAGACGCATATCCATTACCAAGCATCGAAGAGTCACTAACAGCTTTGAGGTCTGCTGCATATTTCTCCACTTTAGATTTAACAAGTGGGTACTGGCAAGTGCCTATGTCGGAGGAAGATAGTGAGAAAACAGCGTTTACCTCCCCAATTGGCCTCTTTGAATTCAATGACATGCCTTTCGGACTCTGCAATGCCCCAGTAACTTTTTAAAGGCTAATGGAACGTTGTTTAGGCCACAAAAACTTTGAGACTGTTTTGCTTTATCTTTTGAGTCTACTCAAAATCTTATGAGGACCACTTACAGCACCTGGCAGAAGTTCTCCAGATTCTCATCAAACACGGCCTCAAAGTCAAACCTTCGAAGTGTCACTTATTGCAGACCCAAGTACGCTACCTAGGACATGTTGTGAGTGCTGAAGGAGTGAGACCCGATCCGGACAAGATCGCTGTGGTCACAAATTGGCCCACATCTACTACCTTGAAGGAAGTGCAGAGTTTCTTAGGATTTACGGTCTACTACAGACGCTTTATACCTAACTATGCCCTAATCGCTGCACCATTGCAAGAACTTTTACGTGGCACCCAAAAAAGGAAGGAAAAAAATCTATTATTAGTCATTGGACAGAAGAGCAGGAAGTTGCCTCCAGCATCTCAAGAAAAGCTTACCACTCCACCTATTCTAACTTACCCAGATTACAGCCAGGGTTTCCGTCTTTACACCGATGCCAGTCTGAAGGGGCTAGGAGCAGTCCTAAGCCAGAAGCAAGATGGAAAAGAGCGAGTAATCGCTTTTGCTAGCAGATCTCTTAAAGGAACGGAACAATCAAAATTACAGTTCTTTTAAACTAGAGTTTCTCGCTCTCGTGTGGGCCGTTACGGAGCGATTCAAGGACTATCTAGCTGTCTCACCATTTATCGCCTACACTGACAACAATCCTCTTGTTCATTTAAGCACAGCTAGATTGGTAGCTCTAGAGCAGAGATGGGCCTCAAGACAAGCTAACTATGATTTTATCATCAAGTATCGTGCTGGGAAGTCCAATGAAAATGCCGATGCCTTGTCCCGATTACCAACCTCTTCAGATCCCCTGCCAGATGAAGATCACTGGGAGGAAGTGGAGATGCCGAACTTTTACGCCCGATTTGCTCAACAAAATGTGGCCAGTGCCCCTCGGCAGGAGACTTCCGCCTTCCAGTCCCAGGAAGCCAGTTTAGACCCTCCGCTAGAGGAAACTAGATGGAAACAAGTACAGACTGAAAGTAGAGTTATTGCAGAAATTTCGGAATTCCTAATCACGTGGAAACCTCCCGGTAGAATTCGCAGAGGTGATGCTAACCTTGAATTAATTGGTCTGTGGAGACAGCGAAAGCAGTTCTTTGTGAAGAAAGGGTTGCTGTATCGCAGTAGCGTGGATCCCATCACCGGTAGTCGTCTCCTTCAAATTGTGATTCCAAGGAGAGATGTACACATGGTCCTCACTGCCTATCATGATCAGTCTGTTCACTTTGGAGTGCAAAAGACAGAAGCCACAGTCCGTAGGCGATTCTATTGGATTGGCATGAGGGGAGACATCGAAAAATGGTGCCAGAAATGTCACACGTGTGTGACTAGGAAAACTGTGAAAGCTGATCAGAAAGCACCACTGCATCCGATTGTGAGTCGACGTCCATTAGAAACGGTAGCCATTGATCTTCTGAAGGTAGAGCCCAGCAGGACAGGCCATAGCTATGTCTTAACCATCATCGATCACTTCACCAAATTTGTAGTGGTCGTCCCTGTGAAGGATTTAACTGCCCAGACTACTGCTGCTATCCTCTGGAAAGCCTTCTGGCTACCTTATGGATGCCCGGAGAAGATTTTGACTGATCTAGGCTCCGCCTTTGAATCACAACTCTTCCAAGAATTGTGCAAGTACTACAAATGTCAGAAGCTCAGGACTACAGCATACCACCCGCAGTGCAATGGGCTTTGTGAGAAGATGAATCAAACCATCCTGAACTTGCTAAGAACTATTCCAGCTCACAGAAAGGCTGACTGTCCAACACTACTCCCAGAGCTCATCTATGTGTATAATAATACCCCGCAATGTTCTACGGGTTACACCCCATATTTTCTGATGGTCGGACGTCAAGGTAAACTACCCGCTGACCTTGCTCTAGGAGTGACTGTCTCCAATGAAATTAATCCTTTGCCTGCTACTGAGTGGGTGAGCGATCATCACAGACGCCTAGTGGAAGCCCAAGAAATTGTGGATACCCGTATGGAAGAAGCTCACAAACATGATTTTGATAAACAAGCGAAAGCTACACCTTTGCGTGTAGGTGATAAGATCTGGTTGAGAAACAATCATCGTACAGGAAATGGGAGAGACAGCCTTACATCATCCAAGGTATCCCATACCCTGGGAATGACATTTATTGCATCCAGCGAGATACTCAACAACCCAAGGTTGTTCACAGGAATCGACTAAAACTTTATAGGTCAGAATACTTCCATCCTGATTCAACACCTGTGGATGAGTTATTTGAGTGTGAGCCTTTTCCGGAGTCCAAAAGATCCCACAGTTCATCTCCAGAATTCGATATCAATGACCCGTTATCTTGGTGTTTTGTCCCTGTGATGCCTACCTGTGGACAAAGACAGACGATTCCTAATCAAGAGTTGCTCCTTGCAAGAACAACTAATCTCAGAACTGACCCTGCAGAGATAGATCCTGGCCCTATGGAGGAATTCACTCTGGTTCGATGCTCTCAAAGGAACAACAAAGGTCAGTTACCAGCTAGATATCTGGATTAAAACTTGTAGAATGAACTGTACATTTTTTTCTCACTGTTTTTCTTCTGGAAAAGACTACTTTCATCCCCTGTTAAGCACAGAGACATCACTTGTCACTTTTTCTCAGTTTATTAGAGAATTTTTTGGTTAAATTTTGTTGGTTCTAAAATAATAAAAAAAACGGTGTGCCCCAACCCTGCACCTGGGGACCAAAACACACATTTTACGCATTATTTTAAGACTGTTTCTTACGTCTACGATCAGGAAGATTTGCTACAAGAACAAGGTATTCTATCTCTGGAGAGACTCTAGTATTTGTGTTATTTTTTTCTTGAGTTATGAAGAAATATTAAGTCTTCCTATTACAGTGAAACCAAGGTTTGAGTTATAGAGTTTATTGTTGCACTAAAATGCATGTTCATCGGATGTTACGATACTTTCATGATTATTTAGTGCCCCAGGTTTGTACAGGGGGTAGGGAGAATATTGCTCTATTTCTGGTACCTCAACATCTACCTCAGTACATATTTTGCAGTCATTTGGGTTTCCACCGATATATTTACAGGTCTGCCAATTAACTTTTGACGGAACTTTATCTCAGAGTTCCGATGTGACCTATGGGGGGAAGTATTGTATGGACCCCATAGAATTGCTATAGACATGGGGTTCTGCCCTCACTTAGCGCCCCACTGCAACTCACATGTTGCTCAGTTACCAGTCTACACCCCGTACCGGGGAGGTGTAGATGCTGGTGTCACACCCCGCTGTTTGGGAATTGTGATTATAAAAGCACGTTGGTTCAAACTAGACATTAACCTGTATTATTTTATAAAATATATGGTGGCAAATGCTGGGGACAGCTCTGTTTCAACCAGGGGGGCATATGTAGTGACTAGAAAAACCATTACTAATGTATGTTATATGTCATATGGTAAGTGTGTTCTCTATTCCTTACATGATTAAACTTGTGACACCGGCTCCCCGTTTTGCCTTGGAAGGAGGTAAATTAGTTAATACTATGCTGCCCTCTCCTGCATTGTTTTGGTATTACAACTTGTAGTACTATGCTGCCCTCTTCTGCCTTAGTTTGGCATTGCAACTTGTTTTTCTGATTTGAAACAAGTGGCAGTTGGAGGTGGGGCGTGAGACTGAAAACGGTTGAGTTAGGAGCAGTTCTCATCGTGAGAGGAGGTAGGAAATTGGGGCTTCTCGTTTGGGACCAGCGGGGAGTACAAATAGCACCCGATTCGGAGTGCCCTGCGTTTTCCAGCGACAGAGTGCTGAGACTGCAGAACTGCACAGCAGATTTCCCGGATACTCTGATCCGATTAAGGTCGGTTGATCCTTTCCCCTTCCCGCAGCACAGTGAGTCAAATGGAAATTTACTGCCATCCTCCCAAGGCCGGGATCGAGAAAAAGCTTTGACAGTCGCAATGTGTAAGAAAAATTATATCTGCTACCCATGACTGTTATGTTGAAAAATATAAGAATTGTTACCAATCTTCAGTAAAGTTAATCTTTCAAGTTTGCACAGGACCCCCGGTGTATGCTTCTTTTGTCCACGGCCTCATACCTTGCGGGCATCAACCTAACTCTCAGTCTCATATATCCGTCATCTCCCCCTTTATAATTGCCACCTAACCTAGGGATTGTTAGAGCCATCGGAGTCACCGTGACTGAACCATCCTTCGAGATACTAGGCTCTGCATCTCACAAGGTGGTGCGACATATGCCGTTACTTTCTTTACACATTTGATTTATTCACTACTCTGTAATATTCCTGTTACCTTTTACAATATATTGTGACCTAATTTGGCTTCCAGGATCACGCACCTTTTTCTATCTGTGGTGCTTTACCTTTTTAAACATTTTTAATATCTTTTTGTAAATAAACTTTATGCTTTGCTATAACAAATATTGTTTTAGTATATCTGGTGTGCTATATCTATCAAAATAATCATATAGGTGTATTTACAGATTAGGGGCATGGTCAGACAGCCGTATAACACGGACGACGATCGCATTGTAAGGAATGGACTGACTAGCGTAGTGTTTCCAAAACTCCAGTGCTCACGGACCCCACGGGTCATGTTTTCAGGATTTCCATAGTGTTGCACAGGTGAGAGAATTCCTGATGCCTTGATGAAACTTCCACCATCTGCGCAATACAAAGGAAATCCTGAAAACATGACCCGTGGGGTCCGTGAGGACTGGAGTTTGGGAAACACAGGACTAGCAGTTCTCCTGACCCGAGCGTGACAGCCCGTATTTTTATGCAACTGTCACATTCGGGTCAGCAGAGCCAACGATCAGTCCATGCCCTGCGATATGATCATCATCCGTGTTATATGGCTGTCTGACCGTGCACTTAGGACCACACTACAGTATTACATGTATCTTTGTATGAAATGGAACTTGCGTTTAAATATTTTCAAAATAAGCGAAATGATGGTGGAATAATGTACAGTCTATCTATGAAGAACGGAGTTTAAAAATGTACAAATTGTTCTACCCCCCCAAAAAAAATACCTTGTACAGCTAAGTGACCAAATAAGTAGAAATGTAGAAATGGGTCTTTTAAGCTGAGACATTTTTCATTTGAAATCTTAGGTTCTACTTGACCTTGCAACATTGATTTTTGAAGAACAACAGTCACTGGAGGTTATCCTAAAGAAGATTGCAGCAACTATTCTGTCCTTTATGCAGGCCCAGAGATGTACCATCTTCATTGTGGATGAGGACTGTCCCGTGAGTAAACAGTATGGAATTACTATCTTATATTCTAATACTCCTCCCAGAAATATGTCATGGTGTGTGTCCAGGCACACTTCTCTTTAGTCTATATTCACACGGCAGTATTTTTGATCAGTATTTCTATGCCAAAACCAGAAGTGTCTCGGTGTTTCTCTGTAAGTTCAAATCTTGGTTTTGGCAGACAAACGCTGGTGAAAAATACTGACTAAATATTGTCGTGTGAATAAGCCCTGATATTGCATCTCATTGGCTTGGCCCTACAGTATGGTCTATTTCCTTGAGGGTCTTCACAAAGAGCTATCCCCATATTACCCCAAGCTATCTATGCCTGATACAATATTCTAATTTTACCTTACCTTTTCGGGACTCCTGCCTAGTATAGGAATATACCCACCCGCTGCACAGCAACTAGAAGAAGTACCACACTGAAGGTATTCTGAATCCATTCTAACCCAATACTATATGCACAGTATGGGTAGGTGTACACAAGTTTTTTCTCTCCAGTGAAGAAAACAGTACAACAGTTCAGAGTGGTATCAGTTTTTCTCAGAGGTGGAGAGAATAAAAAAGTTTTTCCACCCCTTCCCATTCTGTCAGTCTGTGAAAATTGGACCACACTTGGATGTCATCTGAGTACGGTGTGATGTTTTTCACAAAGCCATATACTTGCATTGCAAATTTTGATCCAACACTGGGACAACCAAAGATAGCACTCATCCGATATAATCAGATTTATCACTAAATATAACTGAGTTCCATCAAGAGAACAACACAACATAAATTAAATGCAATTGTTTAAAATGGCTTGGCAACAATACATACCAGTTACAGGTAGAAAAGGACAATACAAAGAATGGTCATATAAAAGTATTTACATAAACTAAACTAAAGTTACCTCCCTAAGTGTTGTGATAAGGTATTCCAGCCAGTGGAGCTTGGTATTCAGTTCTTGATGTAGTGCTTTATCCAGGGAGTGGTGGTTCAATGTTATATTATAGCTCCATACACACAGACTAGCCCAATCTCAGTATAAGAGGGTTTTAAAATTTTTCCCTGGGGAAGAACACCTTGTACTTTTGGCCAATTTTCTAGTCTACCGTAGGTTTCTTCTGCCCACTTCTGCCCCTCAATACAGTTGGTAACCGAGCAAACTGAATTTATGATTCACTCCCATGGTACTTAAGACAAAGACAATATGGAGACTATCCATCCTCTAATCCTTCACTTTTCTTTGCCAGTCTCAAAAATAGCATATGAGACCACAGGGTGATCATCAACGTACTGCAGCTTGTCTGTTAAGTTCTGTAGCAACTGAAGGTGACCGACAGGGAAGATAATGGACAGAGTATATATCTCCCCCAAAAAGTTATGGTGGGCGAGATATTAAAAGACGGGTAGTACTGGTTGGTGCAGCAGCTTAGATGCTGAGCCATTTGATTTATGATAGTTCCGGGCCGGGTATTTATTGGAGTGATGAGGAGGATTTAGTGGGGGACACATCACTCCCACTCCCTCTCCAGTACGGGTAGAACTGGAGGCTTAGCCAGCTCAGCTGAGAGAGGTTGTCTCATTACGGACACAGAAAAGGCTGAAGTAAAAGCTTCAGAGTGTCACAGCCTCCTCACTGACATACTTGCTCCGGAGGAGGAAATGCACAGTGGGTAAATGTGCTAAATTCTGAGTTGCTTGAAAGCCAAGCCCGCATACATCACTGGTAGTGGTATGGTACGTTAGATAGTGCCTAGCCGGGCAAATCTTTATTGTTTTTGGTTTCTTTTCTGTTTGTACCTTTTTGGCTGAAAATAAAGCAACACACTTTCTTTATATGAACTGTGTCTTCCAATGTTACTGCCTCGATGCCCTACAAAGCCCTAGAGAGTTACACAGTATGTGTGTATATATATATATATATATATATATTATATATATATATACTGTACAGACCAAAAGTTTGGACACACCTCATTTAAAGATTTTTCTGTATTTTCATGACTATGAAAATTGTAAATTCACACTGAAGGCATCAAAACTATGAATTAACACATGTGGAATTATATACTTAACAAAAAAGAGTGTAACAACTGAAATTATGTCTTATATCCTAGGTTCTTCAAATTAGCCACCTTTTGCTTGATGACTGCTTTGCACACTCTTGGCATTCTCTTGATGAGCTTCAAGAGGTAGTCACCGGAAATGGTTTTCACTTCACAGGTGTGGCCTGTCAGGTTTAATAAGTGGGATTTCTGGCCTTATAAATGGGGTTGGGACCATCAGTTGTGTTGTGCAGAAGTCTGGTGGATACACAGCTGATAGTCCTACTGAATAGACTGTTAGAATTTGTATTATGGCAAGAAAAAAGCAGCTAAGAAAAACGAATGGCCATCATTACTTTAAGAAATGAAGATCAGTCAGTCTGAAAAATTGGGAAAACTTTGAAAGTGTCCCCAAGTACAGTTGCAAAAACCATCTAGCGCTACAAAGAAACTGGCTCACATGAGGACCGTCCCAGGAAAGGAAGACCAAGAGTCACCTCTGCTTCTGAGGATAAGTTTATCCGAGTCACCAGCCTCAGAAATCGCAGGTTTACAGCAGCTCAGGTTAGAGACCAGGTCAATGCCACACAGAGTTCTAGCAGCAGACACATCTCTACAACAACTGTTAAGAGGAGACTTTGTGCAGCAGGCTTCCATGGTAAAATAGCTGCTAGGAAACCACTGCTAAGGACAGGCAACATGCAGAAGAGACTTGTTTGGGCTAAAGAACATAAGGAATGGACATTAGACCAGTGGAAATCTGTGCTTTAGTCTGATGAGTCCAAATTTGAGATCTTTGGTTCCAACCACCGAGTCTTTGTGCGACGCAGAAAAGGTGAACGGATGGATTCTACATGCCTGGTTCCCACCGTGAAGCATGGAGGAGGAGGTGTGATGGTGTGGGGGTGCTTTGCTGGTGACACTGTTGGGGATTTATTCAAAATTGAAGACATACTGAACAAGCATGGCTACCACAGCATCTTGCAGCGGCATGCTATTCCATCCGGTTTGTGTTTAGTTGGACCATCATTTATTTTTCAACAGGACAATGACCCCAAACACACCTCCAGGCTGTGTAAGGGCTATTTGACCAAGAAGAAGAGTGATGGGGTGCTAAGCCAGATGAGCTGGCCTCCACAGTCACCAGACCTGAACCCAATTGAGATGGTTTGGGGTGAGCTGGACCGCAGAGTGAAGGCAAAAGGGCCAACAAGTGCTAAGCATCTCTGGGAACTCCTTCAAGACTGTTGGAAGACCATTTCCGGTGACTACCTCTTGAAGCTCATCAAGAGAATGCCAAGAGTGTGCAAAGCAGTCATCAAAGCAAAAGGTGGCTACTTTGAAGAGCCTAGAATATGACATATTTTCAGTTGTTACACACTTGTTTGTTAAGTATATAATTCCACATGTGTTAATTCATAGTTTTGATGCCTTCAGTGTGAATGTACAATTTTCATAGTCATGAAAATACAGAAAAATCTTTAAATGAGAAGGTGTGTCCAAACTTTTGGTGTGTACTGTATATATATGCATATACTGTAATTTCAGCAAAATACATAGTAAGACACAGTTCATAACAAATGTTATGTGTTTGTCACAGCATGAGATTACAGACCATGGATTCTGGGAATTCTGTAATCACATTTGGTGCATTATTTGATTATTTACTTTACATATGATCAAGACACATACACTTAATACAGGCTACTTAGAAAAATAAATCATTGCACTCCATTTTGATCACCGAATGCCAGACGTTCATAGACACTTAGTCTCTTCAGCAACACTCATCATAAAAACTTGCCTTTTTGTGCCATTATAGAGCACAGTTTTGTCATTTCTATGTTAAAAAAAAGGACTCCAACCTTTTACTCGCAACAAACATGGAATGTACTACCTTTAGAATGTGTTGCCTGCCAAAGTGTATCTGCTGATTGCCAGAGGGAAGGGGAGTGTACTGTCATTTAAAAATGGGAAATTTTAATGGGACATAAATTTTAACCCCTCCAAGAACCTAAAATTCATTTTCAGGCTTATTTTTTTCACAGCCATCATTTTTTTAAAATTTCCATTGAACTTGTTTTTTGCAGGACCAATTGTAATTTTGAAAAGCACCATTCATCTTACCACATAATGTACTGAAAAATTGGGAGAGAACAAAATCAGCTTTTTTTTTACACCATTCATTATCTGTGTGATGTAGCATGCAGTGTTTGTCGGTGTGTAACATGCAATGTGTATGTTTGTGTGCGTATTAAATACATAGAATCATAGAATGGTAG
The DNA here is from genome assembly GCA_033576555.1 of Oophaga sylvatica. NCBI lineage: Eukaryota > Metazoa > Chordata > Amphibia > Anura > Dendrobatidae > Oophaga > Oophaga sylvatica. The sequence goes on from JARQOD010000001.1 coordinate 239,088,845, forward strand.
AGTTGGAAGGGACCTCCTGGGGTATCTGGTCCAACCCTCTGCTCAAAGCAGGATTCATTAAATCATCCCAGACAGATGTCTGTCCAGCCTCTGTTAGGGTATGTTTCCATGTTCAGGAAACAGTCCGGATTTGCTGCGTGTTTGACGCTGTGCGTTGGCGCAGCGTCAAACACGCAGCGTCCAGATGTTACAGCATAGTGGAGGGGATTTCAAGAAATCCCGTCTCCACTATGCTTCAAAACACGCAGGCGGAAGACCTGCATTTCCGGACATACGGCGCGTCTTTTTAGACCGCAGCATGTCCTATTCCCTTGCGGCGACACTGCATCGCCGCAAGGGAAATAACACAGGGCTATGTAGCCCTGCGGTCATTCCGCATGTGTTCCGGATGTGTTCCACGAACACATCCGGAATGACAGCGCGTTCAGAAGGGGGCGGGGCTTTGGGCGGAGCGGACCTTCCGCTCCGTCCAAAGCGCTGTGTTTCCTGAGCGTGGAAACACAGCCAAAGAAATATAAAGAGAAAATACCAACCAAAAATAGTGTGCACATCCACATAATGAAAAAATAGAAATCTTTATTACACCTAGGACACAACAAACATCTAAAAACATTTAAAAATACATGTGAAACCTGACAATACACCCACACCCCCCAGGCATAGAGCCATGTGAAACTAACACATGGAAATCCACCATAAACTTAATGAGTCAGCTGGTTAGGAGGCATGTCCAAAAATCGGGTCATAATTGACCCAAACAAATCTTAATAAAACATGATATATAATATACAGTATATTCACAGAAAATAGCAAGTACATGCTAGAAATAGACCGCAATACATCCAAATATGACCAAGTCACAATGATTAGCTGTAACAGAAATATTGTCATACAGGATAATGCAAAGCATGAAACAAAATATATATGTGTGTGAACATGCAAATGTCCATATAAGGCCGGGATCACACATGCGAGAAACACGGCTGAGTCTCGCATGTGAAATCCCAGCTCTGGCGCCGGCACTCAGGAGTGGAGCGAGCGGCTGCATATAACTACATGCAGCCGCACACTCCACTCCCGAGTGCCGGCGCCAGAGCTGGGATTTCACATGCGAGACTCAGCCGTGTTTCTCGCATGTGTGATCCCGGCCTAAAAGTAGAGAACATGTATGATGCTAAATAAACACAGCAAACCCAAAATGACAATTGCCCGTTCCCAATTGTAACAAACCTTGGTATAAAGAGAGAAAGAAGCTACATCAGTTGTGAAAGGGTGCAGGAAAGCTTAATAGCTTTAGGGATAAGAAAATGTGGCCAGATGAACTAGCACAAAAGAGGCTCATGTAATGGGCAATGTGATAGTAGAGCCCAAATTAAAATGAAGGGTGTGGGGAAAGAAGCCCCCCGTATCGCTGCTAGAGCAGCTTTAGATGAAGCTGCTCTAGCAGCGATACGCAGGGGGTTCTTTCCCACACCCCTCATTTTCATCTAGCCTCATTTTCTCATCCCTTAAGTAGTGATGGGCGAGCACTAAAATGCTCGAGTGCTCGTTGCTCGGGTCGAGCAAATTGGAATACTCGGGTACTCGGACAGAACAACAAGCCCAATGTAAGACTATGGGAAACCTGAGCATTTTTACCGCGATCCCCCTCTGGGGTCCTTTTAAGGTCTAAAAATGTCTGAAAATGATGGAAACTGCTCAAATGACATGGGACATCATGGGGATCGCCCCTGAAAGCATTCCTGACTCCTAGTTCACAGTTTTAAACAATGTTGTCAGAGTTTCATGCCATTTTTACCGGTGCACCAAAAAACATACCAAAACGGATTTTGCTGGGAAATATCTTAAGGTACATCCTTTCCAGGTTAATGACTTGTATATAAGGCAAAATAATTAACCCCAGACCAAAATGTTCCTCCACCACTTGGGCCATGTTCAGACGCAGCGATTTTGAAGCGTTTTTCAACTTTAACATTGCTTTCAACCAAAACAAATGCATTCACTGGGAAATGTCATTGTAACATTTCCCAACCCTAGCTAGCCATGTGGTGTGTGACACATAAGCAGACACATCTTATTTCATTTATGAAGGTGGGACTCTTAAAGTCACAGAGCCTATTTTTACAGGAGCATCAGGCAGCATTAATCTGCTTAAAGGGCCATAATTAAACAGTGGTTCTCCTAAACTTTTACAACCTATGCTGTGAGTGGATGGGCTGAAAGAATTACGAATTACCCCAATACTCCTTTCACGAGATGTCCAGGAGGGCTTCCAAGTCTTATGCACCCCAATAAGCCTTTGAACCCACATACTGGATGGGCACAGGAAAATCCACTTCACATTATTCATTTTGTATTCCCATTCTGTTTTCTTATGCATGGACTGCAAGGCCTGCCCTGCTACCAAGTCATATGCACCCCAATAACCCCAATCCCCCCTTGGAAGAAACATGGAGGAGGGCCTCTGAGTCTTAACAAAAAATGTCCCATTAAAAGGAGCGGGTCTCCTAGATTTGTAATGCCCATACCCTAAGTGTGTTGGCTGGCAACAATTTTGCTCTGTGGGGTACACCTCAACTTTTTCCATAACAAGTATTTTTGGCCCATAAAAACCACCCACCATTGTTTGGAATTCGACACTGGCTGTAGCAGCATGGAACACGTTAACGCTGGTGATCTAGTGGTGGCGGATGATGAGACGTGGAGGAAGGCCTGATTAAAAAATAGGACCAATTTCTAGGAGCGGGACTCTTAGACTTGGAATGCCCATAAACCTTGTGAATGGGCTGGCAAACATTTCCCCTGTGGGGCTAGGAGCGGGACTCTTAGACTTGGAATGCCCATAAACCTTGTGAATGGGCTGGCAAACATTTCCCCTGTGGGGTACACCTCAAGATTTTTCAGAACAAGTTTTTTACGCACAGCCTAACCACCCACCCTTGTTAATAATGTGACACTGGCTGTAGCTGCACGGAACACGTAAACCCTTTTGATTTAGTGGTGGTGGATGATCAGACATGGAGGAAGGCCTGATTAAAAAATAGGACCAATTTCTAGGAGCGGGACTCCTTGAATAGGAAGGCCCATACACTTTGTGTATGGGCTGGCAAACATTTCCCCTGTGAGGGTGTATATATTTTTTGTATTTTGGTGACGGGCATCATAACTGTTATGGTACGGTAGCTGAGGAGTGCAGGTAAAAAAGGAAATACACCAGAGCAGTTGGAATCTATGAGATTGCAGTACCCTGACTAACCACCGCAACTAGAGGCAGCCGTGGAGCGTTCCTACGTTGGTCCTAGACGCCTCGTCACAGCCTGAGAAACTAACTACACCTAAAGATAGATATAGGAAAGCTATCTGCCCCGGAGCAGAACCCCAAAGATAATAGAAAGCCCCCAAACATGTAATGGCGGTTAGACAAGAGGAAATACTGACACAGAAAGAAAATAGTATGAGCAAACGCTGGGCCCAAACTATCTAAATAGAAAAGGACAGGAAGGGTACTTACTGCAATCTCAGAAAACCCTGAAAAACACCAACTCTACTAATTTCAAAATCACCTGAGATCACACGACCTCTACCACCTAAATTAGTTCTCTGGTGTAACAAAATCAAAACATCAGCCACTGAAAAAAAACTGGAAAAAGCAAAAGTACAAAACACAGTGGCTGGACTAAACTGAGAGGGCAAAGCCCCCGGAGGGGACCCTGAAGGCCCCCACAGAAGTGCAGGACAAAATGCAAAAATATAGCAAAAACACAAAATAAGAAATAGTCTTATCTGATAGCAGGAGATGCAGACACGACACAGCAGGCTACAAGGGAAACTGGAAAGAAGGATTCAGACCAGAACAATTGATCACCGGCAACCCTGATGGGAAAATGACTCCCTTATATAAGAACAATCAGTAACACCTGATTCCCAGTCCTCACAATCCTCACTAGTACCGCTTGTAACCACCAGAGGGAGCCTCTGCTCAGAACTCATCTCAAACCCATTCACAACAGTACCCCCCCCTTGAGGAGGGGTCACCGAACCCTCATTTGAGCAACCAGGTCGGTCAGGATGAGTTCTATGATACGCACGGATAAGTCTCCTAGCATGGATGTCCGAAGCAAACACCCAAGAATTGTCTTCCTGACCATAACCTCTCCATTTAACCAAATACTGGAGTCTTCGTCTAGAAAAACGAGAATCCAATATTTTCTCAACCACATACTCCAGATTGCCCTCAACCAAAACAGGGTCAGGAGGCACAGCAGCAGGAACCACTGGCTCAACAAACCTCTTCAACAAGGATTTGTGGAACACGTTATGGATCTTAAATGTCCCTGGAAGAAGCAAACGAAAAGAAACAGGATTAATAATCTCCATGATCTTATAAGGTCCAATGAACCTAGGCTTAAATTTAGGAGATGCTACTCTCATAGGAATATTCTTTGAGGACAACCAGACCAAGTCCCCCACTTTAAACCGAGGACCATCAGTCCTATGCCGGTTAGCAAACCGCTGGGCCTTCTCCTGAGAGAGGGACAACCTCTCCACTACCTGGTCCCAAATCTGCTGCATACGCTCAACAACAGAGTCAACACCTGGACAGACAGAAGCCTCCGTCTGTCCTGAAGAAAATCGAGGGTGAAACCCAGAATTACAGAAAAACGGAGACATCAAAGTGGCAGAGCTAGCCCTATTATTAAGAGCAAACTCAGCCAAAGGCGAAAAAGAGACCCAGTCATCCTGATCAGCAGACACAAAGCATCTTAGATAAGTCTCCAATGTCTGATTTGTTCTCTCAGTTTGACCATTGGTCTGAGGATGAAATGCCGAGGAGAAAGACAATTGAACACCCAGTTTAGAACAAAAAGTCCTCCAAAATCTGGAAACAAACTGGACTCCTCTGTCAGACACAATGTTCTCAGGAATGCCGTGTAAACGAACCACGTGCTGAAGGAACAACGGCACCAATTCAGAGGAGGAAGGCAACTTAGGTAATGGCACAAGATGTATCATTTTGGAAAACCTATCACAAATTACCCAGATGGTGGACATTCTCTGAGAAACAGGAAGATCGGAAATGAAATCCATAGAGATATGGGTCCATGGTCTCTTGGGCACAGGCAATGGCATCAACAAACCACTAGAGCGAGAGCAAGGCTTGGAGCGAGAGCAAGTCCCGCAGGACTGCACAAACTCCCTGACATCGCAAGACAAGGTAGGCCACCAAAAGGACCGACCAACCAAGTCTCTGGTACCAAAAATTCCGGGATGCCCAGCCAATGCGGAACAATGAATCTCAGACATCACACTCTTTTTCCATTGGTCCGGGACAAACAATTTTCCAACAGGGCAGCGCTCGGGCCTATCCTCCTGACATCCCTCCAGAGCAAGTCTCAAATTGGGCGAGATGGCGGAAAGAACTACACCCTCCTTCAAAATAACAGAGGGATCAGATAGCTCAGGAGAGTCCGCAAGGAAACTCCTCGAGAGGGCATCCGCCTTAACATTCTTAGTGCCAGGAAGAAAGGAAACCACAAAATTAAAACGTGTGAAAAACAAGGCCCACCTGGCCTGTCTAGGATTGAGTCGCTTGGCAGATTCCAGATAGACCAGATTCTTATGGTCCGTAAGGACCACCACCTGATGTTTGGCTCCCTCCAGCCAATGTCTCCACTCTTCAAAAGCCCACTTCATGGCCAATAACTCCCGATTACCCACGTCATAATTACGTTCAGTAGGAGAAAATTTTCGAGAGAAAAAGGCACAAGGGTTACTTTTAGAGGTCTCTGGATCTTTTTGGGACAAAACGGCACCTGCCCCAATTTCAGAGGCATCAACCTCCACCTGAAATGGCAGAGAAACATCAGGCTGCCGTAGAACAGGAGCAGAAGTGAATCTCTGCTTAAGTTCCTGAAACGCAGAGACTGCCTCAGGAGGCCAATTCACCACATCAGAACCCTTTCTGGTCAAATCAGTTAATGGTTTAACAATAACCGAGAAATTACCAATAAATTTACGATAAAAATTGGCAAAACCCAAAAATCTCTGAAGAGCCTTTAATGAAGTAGGTTGGACCCAATCACAGATGGCCTGAACCTTGACCGGGTCCATTTCAATAACAGATGGGGACAAAATGAATCCCAGAAATGAGATCTTCTGTACGCCAAAAAGACACTTTGATCCCTTCACATACAGAGCATTCTCTCTCAAAATCTGGAATACAGTTCGAACATGTTTCACATGAGAGTCCCAGTCATTAGAAAAAATCAAGATATCATCCAAATAAACAATCAGAAACTTGTCCACAAAATCCCTGAAAATGTCATTCATGAAGGACTGGAAGACGGAAGGAGCATTAGTGAGCCCAAAGGGCATCACAAGGTACTCAAAATGCCCTTCAGGGGTGTTAAATGCCATCTTCCATTCATCCCCGTGCTTAATGCGAATAAGGTTATACGCCCCCCTGAGGTCAAGCTTGGTAAACCAAGTAGCGTTTTTCACCCTGGAAAACAGGTCAGAAATCAAGGGTAACGGGTATTGATATTTCACAGTAATATTGTTCAAGAGACGATAATCAATACACGGCCTTAATGAACCATCTTTTTTGGCCACAAAGAAAAAACCGGCACCTAAGGGTGAAGAGGATGGTCTGATATGACCCTTCTCCAATGATTCCTTGATATAAGACCGCATAGCGTCATGTTCAGGTACAGACAAGTTAAAAAGGCGACCTTTAGGGAATTTACTACCTGGCACTAATTCAATAGCGCAGTCATAGCTCCTATGGGGAGGTAAGGATGCAGATTTACTTTCGCTAAACACATCAGAAAAATCAAACAAAAAGTCAGGAACATCCTGAGCCTGGGGGGAGGCAGAAAAAACAGGAGTGTTGGTATTAACACATTGGCAGCCCCAACTGGTTACAGACACAGATTTCCAATCCAAAACAGGATTATGAGACTGTAACCAAGGGAAACCCAGCACTATAATGTCATGCAGATTATATAGAACCAAAAATTTGCAGCACTCCTGGTGATCAGGTTCAACCCTCATTATCACCTGAGTAGAAAACTGGGGTTTATTCTCAGCCAAAGGGGTAGAATCGATCCCCAGTAAAGGAATAGACTTCTGTAGGGTATCAAGGGAAACCCACAACGTTTAGCAAAATCACAATCCATCAGGTTAATAGCTGCTCCAGAATCAACGAAAGCCTGAGCAGAAAATGAGGACAGAGAGCATATCAGAGTGACAGTTAATAAAAACTTAGTCTGAACACTATCCAAGACAACTGAGCGTGCAAAATGTCTTCCCCGCTTAGGGCAGACTGAAATAGCATGAGAGGCATCACCACAGTAGAAACATAACCCATTGCGCTTTCGAAACTCATGACGCTGTGCCCCAGACACCACTCCATCACACTGCATGGGCTCAGCAGCTGGCTCACAAGGCAACACCACTCCACGCATACTTCTCCGCTCACGCAAACGTCTGTCAATTTGAATCGCTAATGACATAGAATCATTGAGACCAGAGGGGACAGGGAATCCCACCATAACATCCTTTACATTATCCGACAGACCCTTCCGGAAAAGGGCCGCCAAAGCGTCGTCATTCCATTTGGTCAGGACTGCCCACCTACGGAATCTCTGACAGTATAACTCCGCGTCATCAAGCCCCTGATTTAATGCCAACAAGGCTTTTTCAGCTTGATCAGTGACATTAGGCTCATCGTACAATAACCCCAAAGCCTGAAAAAATGCATCAACATCACTCAAAACAGGATCCCCAGGTATCAGGGAAAAAGCCCAATCCTGAGGATCGCCGCGCAGGAGAGAGATGATAATTTGAACCTGCTGCGCTGCGTTTCCTGAGGACTTAGATTTTAAGGCAAGAAACAATTTACAATTATTTTTGAAATTCTGAAACTTAGCTCGATCCCCTAAAAACAAATCTGGCATGGGGATCCTAGGTTCCACAACAGGCAACCTAGCAAGATATGCAGCAATACTCTGAACCTCAGTGGCAAGCTGATCCACACGGCCAGACAACTGTGCAAACTCCATTGGGAGAAAAGATCCTCCCCAGCACCCAGAGATACAGAGGGAAAAAAAAAAAAAAATGCAACAAACAGAAAAATATCTCTGACAACTTTTCTTCCTTCAAAATATTTTTTCCCTTCTGTGAGTACCATACAATTTTTATGGCCGGTGATACTGTTATGTTACGGTAGCTGAGGAGTGCAGGTAAAAAAGGAAATACACCAGAGCAGTTGGAATCTATGAGATTGCAGTACCCTGACTAACCACCGCAACTAGAGGCAGCCGTGGAGCGTTCCTACGTTGGTCCTAGACGCCTCGTCACAGCCTGAGAAACTAACTACACCTAAAGATAGATATAGGAAAGCTATCTGCCCCGGAGCAGAACCCCAAAGATAATAGAAAGCCCCCAAACATGTAATGGCGGTTAGACAAGAGGAAATACTGACACAGAAAGAAAATAGTATGAGCAAACGCTGGGGCCCAAACTATCTAAATAGAAAAGGACAGGAAGGGTACTTACTGCAATCTCAGAAAACCCTGAAAAAACACCAACTCTACTAATTTCAAAATCACCTGAGATCACACGACCTCTACCACCTAAATTAGTTCTCTGGTGTAACAAAATCAAAACAGCAGCCACTGAAAAAAAACTGGAAAAAGCAAAAGTACAAAACACAGTGGCTGGACTAAACTGAGAGGGCAAAGCCCCCGGAGGGGACCCTGAAGGCCCCCACAGAAGTGCAGGACAAAATGCAAAAATATAGCAAAAACACAAAATAAGAAATAGTCTTATCTGATAGCAGGAGATGCAGACACGACACAGCAGGCTACAAGGGAAACTGGAAAGAAGGATTCAGACCAGAACAATTGATCACCGGCAACCCTGATGGGAAAATGACTCCCTTATATAAGACCAATCAGTAACACCTGATTCCCAGTCCTCACAATCCTCACTAGTACCGCTTGTAACCACCAGAGGGAGCCTCTGCTCAGAACTCATCTCAAACCCATTCACAACACATAACACCCTTGCCAAAACATAGAGTGGCCGGAGCATGACTGAATATCTTCACCCTGGTGTTGAAGTGGTGGTGGACAGTGAGGATGAGGAGAATGAGGAGGAGCACACGAAATAGCCAAAGTCAGGAAACGTATATGCATGTTTGGTTGTGAAGAGGTGCATGGGAATACACCTCCCAAAAAAACACTAAATTGGAGTTTATGCTTCACGGTCATCATTTGGTGGTGACGAGAAGTCAGGCCCAATCCATCCCTTGTTAATTTTTATAAGAGTCAGCCTGTCTGCATTTTCCGTAGAAAGGCGAATGCGCTCATCTGTGATAATGCCACCAGCAGCACTAAAAACCCGCTCGGACAAAATGCTAGAGGCAGGGCAGGCCAGAACCTCCAAGGCATAAAGAGCCAGCTCATGCCACGTGTCCACCTTGAACACAGAATAATTAAAAGGCACAGAGGAATCACAGAGGACGTTGGTACAGTCAGCAAGGTACCCCCTCGGCATCTTAGAGAAGATTGCATTCCTTGTGAGATTACCCCACGCCTCAGTGTATGGGCAATGGGAGGGTCTTAGAAAACTGTCCCAGAACTTTGCCAGTGTTCCGGCACCTGGCTTAGCTCCACACGGCTCCACACGCTCCGCTCTGCTAGCACGGCTCTGCATGGCTCTGGACGGTTCTGTACGGTTCTGCTGACATGGCTCTGCACGGCTCTGTACAGCTCTGCTGGCACAGCTAATCCCCCAGCACTACAGCTCCTATCCTGGACAGCAGCACGACCTTAAACAAGGCCAGCACTCTCTGGTGTTGGAAGCAGAGCGCGCTCTTCTCTGTGCACTGCATTTACTTGGCACCAACTCTTCCTGCAGCGCGCACTTTTCCTTCTTATACCCGTGTCAGCGTGCTCTCTCTAGGCTCTCCAATCCAACTCTTGTCAGCAGGAAGCCCCAACTCTCTCCTCCTTCCCCCCCCTGCAGCAGGGGAAGGTCCGGCTCTCTCAGGCTTCCCCTAGAAACAGAGGATGAAGCCCTTTCAGTTCCGGACCAGGCATGCAAGTACCCATGGTCTGGTCTATCTCCTTACACTGGCATGACAGATGTTGCAAATAGCCTGTTTCAGGTTATCGGCAGAGTTTTTAAAAAATAACCAGACTCGGGAAGACCTAAAAGTTGGACTCACAACTTCAGTTTGGTTGGTGTTACGGGGAATGGTTGCACGCCTTCTGTCTGCAGCAACCACACTGCTTCTCTCTGCCCGAAGTGATGTAATGCCTACCTCCCCCTGTGTGCTGCTGTCCTGGCTCTGCATGTCCTCCTGCCTGGTTGGGTCTGTTACTACATTATCCACCACCTCATCTTCCACTTCCCCACCCTGGTCCTCCTCCTGACTTACTGACAATTGTTTCTCATCATCGTCCACCTCTTGCGACAGTGGCTGCTCAAAGATTTGTGCATCGCTACATGGAATATCATCTTGCCCCGCTTCAAGTGGACCGGGCAAGAGGCACGAATCTCCAAATGGAAAACTGAACAGCCCTTCGGAGTGTCCGTGTGTGGGATCAGTTGTCTTAAGGAACTCAGCATGGTGGGAGGAAGGAGGATTAGGGTAAGGAATATGCAGTCCAGATTCACGGCTATTGTGACTTGACCGTGTTGAAGACAGGGTGCTGGTGGTGGTGGATAAGTAACTTTTAAGTATTTTCTGCTATCCAACCAACAACCATTTCATACTGTTTGGGCTTCAATGGTGCTGTCTTGCCGCTGTCCCCTAGGACTTTGGATACTAATGTCCAGCGAGAAGATGTGGGTGTTTTCGGTTGGACAATTTCAGCTTGCCCATGGCCTCGGCCTGCACCATCACCATCACGTCCACTTCCCCATCCCTTGCCACGCGCTTTGCCCATTGTAAATGTACTAGAATATTATACACATTCACTACAAAAGGGTGATTTGGGAGGCAACTTGTATGTGATACTGTATGTGTGCTTGAAAACCACACTTTTACCTATCTGGACTTTAGTTAAAAAATTTTTTGGCCTTATCAGATTTAATAATTACGGACATGGGCGTACCCAGGATCAAAACTAGGGGGGGGCAAGCCAATGTCGCATCTTATACAGGTTACATCATATACACTGTACATTATCCTGCATATTAGGTATGGAGCGCTCATGTCAGGAGCGGTACCAGCAAGTCCGAGGATTGCAGTGCGATCCTTGCATGAGTTATACGGCCGTCTGTCTATGCCCTTGTTATAATAATACTGAAATATTAATCTATTATTAAAGTATTAAGGAGCTCACAAGTAAAAAAAAGCCCCCTACCTCCCCTGTCCCCCACCCACACCCCAACAGCCCATCGCCTCACATGCACCCCTTAGTGTTCTGTCCCACTGACCCCACAATACCCCCATCCTCTCACATGCACCCCTCAGTGCTCTGTTGCCCCTCCCCACTTCAGTACCCACAATACCCCCATCCTCTCACAGTAAACCCCCAGTGCCCTAGCCCCACAATATCCCCATATTCACATTAACCCACCCAGTGCCCTTGGCCCCGACATTACCCCCATCCTCTTACATTCACCCCAGTGCCCTGTACCCCTCCCCCACAATACCACCATCCTCTCACATTAACCCCCCAGTGCCCTAGCCCCCACAATACCCCCATCCTCTTACATTCACCCCAGTGCCCTGTACCCCTCCCCACAATACCCCATCCTCTCAAATTAACCCCCCCAGTGCCCTAGCCCCCACAATACCCCCATCCTCTTACATTCACCCCAGTGCCCTGTACCCCTCCCCCACAATACCCCCATCCTCTCACATTAACCCACCCAGTGCCCTTGGCCCCGAAAATTACCCCCATCCTCTTACATTCACCCCAGTGCCCTGTACCCCTCCCCCACAATACCACCATCCTCTCACATTAACCCCCCCAGTGCCCTAGCCCCCACAATACCCCCATCCTCTTACATTCACCCCAGTGCCCTGTACCCCTCCCCTACAATACCCCCATCCTCTCACATTAACCCCTGTGCCCTAGTCCCCACAATACCCCCATCCTCTTACATTCACCCCAGTGCCCTGTACCCCTCCTCCACTGTACCCCCATCCTCTCACATTCCCCCACAGTGACCATGACATGCCTGAGCAGAATGAATTTAATAAATTCCATCCCCACTTACCATGATGCTTGCAGGCAGTGACTGAGGCAGGAGCAGGAAGTGTCCAGTGTGTGCACACAGAGGGCACTAGGACCCAGTGTGGCTGAGACAACCAGAGCCTGCAGGGCAGAAAGTGAAACTACAGCTGCTGCAGCCAGGAAGAAGCTCCTCTGGTGAGACAGCAGCTCCGTGCACTGCACACACACAGACAGGCACTGCAACCTGTGGCAGAGGGAGTCGGCATTGTGCTGCTCTCTCCGCTCACATTAACCCACCCAGTGCCCTTGGCCCCGACATTACCCCCATCCTCTTACATTCACCCCAGTGCCCTGTACCCCTCCCCCACAATACCCCATCCTCTCACAGTAAACCCCAGTGCCCTAGCCCCACAATATCCCCATCCTCTCACATTCACCAACCAGTACCCTGTTGCCCCTCCCCTACTTCAGCCCCCACAATACCCCATCCTCTCACATTAACCCCCCCAGTGCCCTAGCCCCCACAATACCCCATCCTCTCACATTAACCCCCCAGTGCCCTAGCCCCCACAATACCCCCATCCTCTTACATTCACCCCAGTGCCCTGTACCCCTCCCCACAATACCCCATCCTCTCAAATTAACCCCCCCAGTGCCCTAGCCCCCACAATACCCCCATCCTCTTACATTCACCCAGTGCCCTGTACCCCTCCCCCACAATACCCCCATCCTCTCACATTAACCCACCCAGTGCCCTTGGCCCCGAAAATTACCCCATCCTCTTACATTCACCCCAGTGCCCTGTACCCCTCCCCACAATACCACCATCCTCTCACATTAACCCCCCCAGTGCCCTAGCCCCCACAATACCCCCATCCTCTTACATTCACCCCAGTGCCCTGTACCCCTCCCCCACAATACCCCCATCCTCTCACATTAACCCCTGTGCCCTAGTCCCCACAATACCCCCATCCTCTTACATTCACCCCAGTGCCCTGTACCCCTCCTCCACTGTACCCCCATCCTCTCACATTCCCCCACAGTGACCATGACATGCCTGAGCAGAATGAATTTAATAAATTCCATCCCCACTTACCATGATGCTTGCAGGCAGTGACTGAGGCAGGAGCAGGAAGTGTCCAGTGTGTGCACACAGAGGGCACTAGGACCCAGTGTGGCTGAGACAACCAGAGCCTGCAGGGCAGAAAGTGAAACTACAGCTGCTGCAGCCAGGAAGAAGCTCCTCTGGTGAGACAGCAGCTCCGTGCACTGCACACACACAGACAGGCACTGCAACCTGTGGCAGAGGGAGTCGGCATTGTGCTGCTCTCTCCGCTCACATTAACCCACCCAGTGCCCTTGGCCCCGACATTACCCCCATCCTCTTACATTCACCCCAGTGCCCTGTACCCCTCCCCACAATACCCCCATCCTCTCACAGTAAACCCCCAGTGCCCTAGCCCCACAATATCCCCATCCTCTCACATACACCAACCAGTACCCTGTTGCCCCTCCCCTACTTCAGCCCCCACAATACCCCATCCTCTCACATTAACCCCCCCAGTGCCCTAGCCCCCACAATACCCCATCCTCTCACATTAACCCCCCAGTGCCCTAGCCCCCACAATACCCCCATCCTCTTACATTCACCCCAGTGCCCTGTACCCCTCCCCACAATACCCCATCCTCTCAAATTAACCCCCCAGTGCCCTAGCCCCCACAATACCCCCATCCTCTTACATTCACCCCAGTGCCCTGTACCCCTCCCCCACAATACCCCCATCCTCTCACATTAACCCACCCAGTGCCCTTGGCCCCGAAAATTACCCCCATCCTCTTACATTCACCCAGTGCCCTGTACCCCTCCCCCACAATACCACCATCCTCTCACATTAACCCCCAGTGCCCTAGCCCCCACAATACCCCCATCCTCTTACAGTCACCCCAGTGCCCTGTACCCCTCCCCCACAATACCCCCATCCTCTCACATTAACCCCTGTGCCCTAGTCCCCACAATACCCCCATCCTCTTACATTCACCCCAGTGCCCTGTACCCCTCCTCCACTGTACCCCCATCCTCTCACATTCCCCCACAGTGACCATGACATGCCTGAGCAGAATGAATTTAATAAATTCCATCCCCACTTACCATGATGCTTGCAGGCAGTGACTGAGGCAGGAGCAGGAAGTGTCCAGTGTGTGCACACAGAGGGCACTAGGACCCAGTGTGGCTGAGACAACCAGAGCCTGCAGAGCAGAAAGTGAAACTACAGCTGCTGCAGCCAGGAAGAAGCTCCTCTGGTGAGACAGCAGCTCCGTGCACTGCACACACACAGACAGGCACTGCAACCTGTGGCAGAGGGAGTCGGCATTGTGCTGCTCTCTCCGCTCTCTTTCATTGTGTGCCCCTGCTTCTAGGGGGGGCAGTTGCCCCCCCCTGCCCCACAGTGGGTACGCCCATGTTAAAGGACTGCAAAAAAAATACAATGTTTTGGCCTAAACTGGCCAAACTTTGACGAAATGCCGGCGGAGCCCCCCATGCAGCACAGTGCCATGCTGCAGCCACACTACAGAGCCCCGACTCCACCGCACCACAGAGCACAGGGAGGCTGCATTGTGACCACTGCCATGGGACTGCTGCCACAGGATTTGTAAGTATATTGTGACCCCACAGAGCACAACCACCCCACAGTGCACAGCCACCCCACAGAGCACAACCAACCCTCAGAGCACAACCACCCCACAGTGCACAACCACCCCACAGAGCACAGCCACCCCACAGAGCACAGCCACCCCACAGAGCATAGCCACACCACAGAGCACAGCCACCCCACAGTGCACAGCCACTGCACAGAGCACAGCCACCCCACAGAGCACTCCTGCAACACAGAGCACCACCACCGCACCAGCCTGGACCACCGAACGACCCCTGTGACCACTCCTCTACCTGTGCTGATCCCTTCGCTGGTAAGCTGAATTGGGACTGTAAGACAGACCCCCATTTGACACATTATTTTTTTTCCTGTTTTCCATCTGAAAATTTGGGGTGCGTCTTATGGTCCGGTGCGTCTTATAGTCTGAAAAATACGGTAAGTACAGTTTCACCCAGGACAAAAAAAAGAAAACTGCCGTTAACTGGCCAAACTTTGAGCACACACAGATATGAGCTGCCACGGAGATACCACTACAACAAATGTGTGGGCTGTATTCCAGTTACATCAGGGGCTAGCTATATGCGGCCAATATATCCTACAGGTAGCAGCAGCACCAGAACACAGGAAGGGAATGGACCCTCTTGATGTATGCAATGATCTGTATACACACATACAGTGCCTTCAGGCTTTGCACTGATGTGTATACAGCGACATACACTACCCTGCGTACCTAACACTGGAACCTATACACTCTGTAATTAGTCCATAGAAGGACTGTTGGTTTAGCTGGATTTGAGTAGTTTAGGATGGTACTAATAAATCCCCAGTTATGACCCTATCTCGGCAGCAGCTCTCCCTACACTATCCCAATCCGGAGCTGAATGCACCGAGCAGGGCGGCGTCCGGTCTCTTATACCCCTCATGATGCTGTGCGGCCAGCCAATCACTGCACGACCACAACAAAGATGGCTGCGGCGTTTCAGTGCCTGGCAGACAATCCCTGCAGAGTGATTGGGTCTCTAAAAAGGAGTCTTCTGCTCACTGAGCAGACGCTCAATGAGACAGATGAGGGGGGGATGCTAGGATGGAGTTGCAGGACACTGAAGTAGGAAGCTGGGTGACAGTTAGAAGGCGGGGTAGAGGGAAGAGCGCCAGGGAGGCTAGACCTGATCTGGCACACCCCAATAAGTTTGCAAAGTTGGCAGATGAGGGGTGTGTCAGTACAGGGTAGCACTGCTGCAGCCAGGCATGTCCTCTGAAAGCCGGAGGAATGTCTGCTCCAGTAAGGGGGGAATTAGGAGAGCAGGGCAGGCCAGACAGGTGCTGGTAGTGGGGGACTCAATTATTAGGGGAACAGATAAGGCAATCTGTCACAAAGACAGGGATCGTCGAACAGTGTGCTGCCTACCTGGCGCTCGAGTCCGGCACATCGCTGATCGGGTTGACAGATTACTGGTGAGAACCCAGCGGTCATGGTGCACATTGGCACAAATGACAAAGTTAGAGGTAGGTGGAAGGTCCTTAAAGATGATTTCAGGGAATTAGGCTGCAAGCTTAAAGCAAGGACCTCCAACGTGGTATTTTCTGAAATACTGCCTGTACCACGTGCCACACCAGAGAGGCAACGGGAGATTAGGGAGGTTAATAAGTGGCTCAAGAATTGGTGTAGGAAGGAAGGGTTTGGGTTCCTGGAGAACTGGGCCGACTTCTCAGTTGGCTACAGGTTCTATGCTAGGGATGGGCTGCACCTCAGTGGGGAGGGTGCAGCTGTGCTGGGGGAGAAAATGGCTAGAAGGTTGGAGGAGTCTTTAAACTAGGGACTGGGGGGAGGGTATTCATTTTATAGGAGGGGAAGGCAGTGCAGATAGAGACCTGGGCACAAATAATGAAATTGGGGGTGGGGGTGGCATGGGGGGTGGGGTTAGAACAGTTAATAATTTAAGAAAGAATAGAGGTACAGAGAGATACATAAAGTGCATGTATACTAATGCCAGAAGCCTCACCAACAAAATGGAGGAATTAGAATTAATTTTGTTGGAACATAATTATGACATGGTGGGGATATCTGAGACTTGGCTGGATGAGAGCCACGACTGGGTGGTTAATTTACAGAGCTATAGTCTGTTTAGAAATGACCGTAAAAATAAGCGAGGTGGGGGTGTGTGTTTATATGTAAAATCATCCTTAAAATCCATCCTGCGTGATATCTGTGAATCTAATGAAGATGTAGAGTCTCTGTGGGTGGAGATTAGGGGAGGGGGGAAAAATAATAAATTACTGATAGGGGTTTGTTATAAGTCTCCTAAAATAATGGAAGCAACAGAGAATATACTCGTAAAGCAAATAGATGAAACTGCGACTCAAGGAGAAGTCATTATTATGGGGATTTCAACTACACTGAAATACATTGGGGATCAGAAACCTGCAGTTCCAGCAAAGGTAATAGGTTTTTGACAACTATGAGAGACAATTACCATTCACAACTAGTTCAGGACCCAACAAGAGGGGGGGCACTGCTAGACCTAATATTAACCAACAGGCCAGACCGCTTATCAAATATAAGGGTAGGGGGTCACTTGGGTATTAGTGATCACAAAATAATAAGCTTTCATGTATCCTTTAATAAGATGTGTAGTCGAGGGGTTACAAGGACACTAAACTTCAGGAAGGCAAATTTCCAACGGATGAGAGATGATCTAGTCTGGGTGAAATGGTGAATGAGGATGAGGAAAAAGCCAATATGCTAAATGACTTTTTTTCAACTGTATTTACACAAGAAAATCCCATGACAGATAACATGATCAGTGATAAAAAAATTTCTCCATTAAATGTCACCTGCTTAACCCAGCAGGAAGTATTGCGGCGTCTAAAAATCACTAAAATTGACAAATCCCCGGGCCCGGATGGGATACACCCCCGAGTACTGCAGGAATTAAGTACAGTCATAGATAGACCATTATTTTTAATCTTTAAAGATTCCATAATAATGGGGTCTGTACCACAGGACTGGCGTATAGCAAATGTGGTGCCAATATTCAAAAAGGGGGCAAAAACTGAACCTGGAAATTATAGGCCAGTGAGCTTAACATCTACTGTGGGTAAAATCCTGGAGGGTTTTTTAAGGGATACTATATTGGAGTATCTGAGGCTGAATAACCTCATGACACAGTATCAGCATAGGTTTACGAGGGACCATTCTTGTCAGACTAATCTGATAAGCTTTTATGAAGGGGTAAGTTCCGGACTGGACCAAGGGAACGCAGTGGACGTGGTGTTCATGGACTTCTCAAAAGCTTTTGATACGGTGTCACACAAAAGGTTGATACAAAAAATTAGAACAATGGGGATAGGGGAAAATATGTGTAAGTGGGTTAAGAACTGGCTCATGGATAGTCACGTCAGAGGGAGTCCCAGCTGACCTGAAGTGAACTGATTAGCTTGGGAAGCAATCAATTAAGCTTCCCAGCTAATCACTTCCTCTCCTGTCGGCTGGGAGAGGAAATCATTCATTCGGGGGCTTACAGCTGAGCTGCCAGCATTAGCTGTGCTGCTAGCTGTAAGCCAGTTAACCCTTTGTGAAGGATTACTGCGTGGGACCTGACAGAGCACCGGATAGGTAAGAATAATGTTGCTTTATTATTTTATTTTTATTACAGGAGAACAAGGGCTTCGCACGGATTACCTGTAAAATAAAAGATGGTCAAAAACTGTGTGATTATTTCATTAAAATGATTTTTAATTAAAGTGTGTGTGTTTTATTTTTATTTCATACAATAGGATTAATAATTGATAGTTGTCTAATTGACAACTCTCAATTATCAACCTGACTTAAAGTCACCTTTCAATAGCAAGGTGGCTCTAGCCCATTATTAACCCATTAGCCACCGCTACAGGGCAATAGGAATAGACAGGCTAAGTGCCAGAAAGGGCGCATCTAATTATAGATTTGCCTTTTCTGGGGTGGCTGGGGGCCGATGTTAGTATCCAGGGGGGGAACAAAATAAATGCACCCTCCCTAGGCTATTATTATCTGCCCCCACTCGCTGGCTTTGTCTGTCTGGTTGAGAAAATAGCGCGGGAGCCCACAAATTTTTTTTCAATGAATTTAAACCTTTAATTAACCCTTACATGTATGAAATTTTGCACACATACACTCATGTAATTGTTAGTGAAAACCATATATCAAACTACATGAAATGACATGGTTAACTGTATGTAAACCATGTGTCATTTCATGTCGGGTCTGTAATTTCACAAAAGCCGGCAATTGAATTAGCGGCTATTATACTATGTAGAAGTGTATGAACTATAAATATATATATATATGTCACAATGACATTTATATATATATATATATATATATGTATTCTATGTGTATATATCTAATGTTTTGTGAGCTGTCCGTGTGATTTTACAGTATTGACTATGTATAGCATTATGTATGGGAACTTCCGATTCCGGTATTCGATATGCAAAAAGTATTGGAACTCAGTATCGGAATTCCGATACCGCGAATATCGGCCGATACCCGATATTTGCAGTATCGGAATGCTCAACACTAATTACAATGTATAAATATATGAGGGGACAGTATAAGGACCTTTCTAATGATTTTTTACTCTTAGACCTGTGACGGGGACAAGGGGGCATCCTGTACGCCTGGAGGAAAGAAGGTTTAGTCATAATCACAGACGCAGATTCTTTACTGTAAGAGCAGTGAGACTATGGAACTCTCTGCCGTCTAATGTTGTAATGAGTGATTCCCTACTAAAATTTAAGAAGGGACTGGATGTCTTTCTTGAAAAGTATAATATTACAGGCTATATTCACTAGTTTCCTAGATATTGCGTTGATCCAGGGAGCTAGTCTGATTGCCGTATGTGGAGTCGGGAAGGAATTTTTTTCCCCAATGTGTAGCTTACTGTTTGCCACTTGGTTTTTTTTTGCCTTCCTCTGGATCAACATGTTAGGGCAGGTTAGGATAGGATATGGGTTGAACTAGATGGACTTAAAGTGTTCCTTCAACCTTAATAACTATGTAAAGTCCGCCAAAAAAGCTGGGTGGATACCTGAGTTCCCGCCCAGTAATCCCGGAAATGTTCGGTGCTCGCCGAGTACACCGAGTACTGTGATACTCGGGCGATTAACGAGTAGTGGCGAGCACGTTCGCTCATCAGTACCTTTAAGCTATTAAGCTTTTCTGCACCCTTTCACATGCTCAGGTTGTAGATCATTAGGTTGTATATAGCATGCTCACCTTTTTTTTTCTTGCTATATCTATGGGACAACTGATGTAGACTCGTTGGCTCTTTATACCAACTAGGTCTGTTACAATTGGGAACGGGCAATTGTCATTTTGGGTTTGCTGTGTGTATTTGGCATCATACATGTTCTCTACTTTTATATGAACATATGCATGTTCACACATATATTCACACACATATATATATATATTGTTTCATGCTTTGTACTATCCTGTATGACAGGGGTGGGGAATATTTTTTCTGCCAAGGGCCATTTGGATATTTATACCATCATTCGGGGGCCGTACAAACTCCACCCACAAAGTACATCCTGACTCTGGCACTGGTGTCAGGACGTAATCTTTCATTGCATGCCCTTCAGTGTTCAGTAGTGAACACTGCGTGTGTGCTTACAGAGCAAGAAGAAATTAATGAGCTGGTGGCAATCAAAATACAGCTCCCTGCCAAAGCATAGCAGTCCCTGAGAATCTGCCCGGGGGCCGGATAAAAGGTCATCGAGGGCCGTAAATGGCCCTGGTGCCTGAGGTTCCCCACCCCTGCTGTATGACAATATTTCTTTTACAGCTAATCATTGTCCCTTGGTCATATTTGGATGTATTTCTAGCATGTTCTCGCTATTTTCTGTGAATATATATTTTATATCATGCTTTATTAAGATTTGTTTTGGTCAATTATGATCTGGTTTTTGTACATGTCTCCTCACCAGTTGGCTCATTAAGTTTCTGGTGGATTTCCACATGTTAGTTTCACATGGCTCTACGCCAGGGGGGTGTGGGTGTATTGTCAGGTTTGACATGTATTTTTAGATGTTTTTAGATGTTTGTTGTGTCCTAACTGTAATAAAGATTTCTATTTTTTCATTATGTGGATGTGCACACTATTTTTGGTTTGGTCTTTTCTCTATATATTGCATGTTGGTTATCCAGACCAAGTGATGCACCCCATGATTATTGTTTGGGTTTATTAGTTTTTATTGGTGGTGTGCCTCTACACTATTTTCTATAGCCTCTGTTTGAAGACATCCATTGAAGGAGAACTCACCACCTCTCATGGCAGCCGGTTCCACTCATTGATCACCCTAACTGTCAAAAAGTTTTTTCTAATATCTAATCTGTGTCTCCTCCCATTCAGTTTCATCCCATTGTCTTTCCTTGTGCAAATGAGAATAATGTTGATCCCTCTGCGCTGTGACAGCCCTTGAGATATTTGTAGGCAGCTATTAAGTCTCCTCTCAGTCTTCTTTTTTGCAAGCTAAACATTCCCAAATCCTGCAACCGTTCCTCATAGGACATGGTTTGCAGACCGGTCACCATTCTGGCGGCTCTTCTCTAAACTTGCTCCAGTTTGTTGATGTCTTTTTTAAAATGTGGTGCCCAAAACGGGACACAGTATTCCAGATGAGGTCTGACCAAAGAGGAGTAGAGGGCAATAATGAGTTCACGTAATCTAGGCTGTATGCTTCTGTTAATACATCCCAGAATTGCATTTGCCTTTTTTGCTGCTACATCACAATGCTGACTCATGTTCAGTCTGTGATCTATTAGAATACCCAAGTCTTTTTCACAGGCGCTGTTGTTTAGTCCTACTCCTCCCATTCTGTATACGCTTTTTTCATTTTTATTGCCCAGATGTAGTAATTTGCATTTTTCCCTGTTAAAAAACATTCTGTTAGTTGCTGCCCACTGCTCCAGTCTATGTATTTTTGAATCATCTCTCTCTCCATTAGTATTAGCTATCCCTCCTAGCTTTGTGTCAACTGCAAATTTAATCAGTGTACCCTCAATTCCTTCATCTAAATCATTGATAAAGATATTGAACAATACAGGGCCCAGGACAGAGCCCTGTGGTACCCCACTTGAGACATTCTTCCAACTGGATGTGCAGCCATTTACAACAACTCTTTGAGTCCGATCACTAAGCCAGTTATGAATCCACCTAACAGTTGCCTTGTCCATTCCATACTTAGTCATTTTTTCAATAAGGATGGTGTGAGATACTTTGTCATATGCTTTGCTGAATTCAAGATAAAATATATCTACAGCATTTCCCTGATCCACTCAGTCAGTGAATCTATCGTAGAAGGAAATTAAGTTAGTCTGACATGACTTATTAGTTACAAACCTCTTTCTGACTCTGGTTAATCACTTCATTCTTATCTAGGTACTTACATACATGTTGATTAATAATTTGTTCAAAGATCTTTCCTGGCATAAAAGTCAGACTCACCAGCCTATAGTTCCCTTGGTCCACCTTCTTCCCCATTTTGAAGATAAGAACATTTGCTCTTCTCCAGTCTTCTGGGATTTCTCCTGTTCTCAAAGAATTCTCTTAAAGAAGGTCTTGTCCTGTTCTCTTAAAGCTTGTATGTGTGTAGCATACAGTGTGAATAACTTATTGTATATGTAACATGCAATGTATATAATAGTATGTATTTGTAAATGCAGTGTTTATAACATTCATTGTGTATGCGTTTACCATGCAATATGTATTCTGCAATTTTCGGATTATAAGATGCACTTTTTCCCCAAATTTTGGGGGGGAATATGGGAGTGCAACGTATAATCTGAATGTAACTTACTGGCTGTTGTGGAGCGGGGTCCTAGGGTTTCTGCTGCAGGAAGCTTCTGGTGGCGGCAGGATTGGGGCAATGCTGCGGGTCACAGGCTGGTAGGATGGGGGGGTGTTCTACAGTTCGGGGGGCTCCACCAACATTTTGTTAAAGGCTGGAGCCCCTGCACTTTTCATGCTTTTCAATGTGGTGGACTCTGGGAAAATGGCTGCTGCAGGCGGCACATGTGCAGACTGAGATCTCGTCACCATCTCACAAGATCTCGGCACTAGAGTTGAGCGATACTTTCCGATATGCTAAAGTATCGGAATCGGAATGGTATCGCCGATATCACTAAAATATCGGCGATACCCGATACCGATACCGGAAGTCCCATGTAAGTCTATGGGAACAAAATATCGCAACTAAAAAAACCCCATTCTTTCCTTGTAAACACTAAATATACACACATAGAATACATATATATATATATACATGTCATTGTGACATATATATATACATATATGTATAGTTTATACACTTCTACATAGTAAAATATCCTTTGATTCAATTGCCGGGTAAAGCCGGCTTCAGTGAAAAGACAGAAGCACCCGACATGAAATGACACTTGGTGTACATAGGGTTAAACATTTCTTTTCATGTCCTTTGCTATCTAATTTGCACAAACAATTAAATCAGAATATGTGTGCAAAATTTCACACCTGTAGGGGTTAATTAAAGGTGTAAATTCGTTGTAAAAAAACCGGACTTTTTTGCTACGAATTTACACCTTTAATTAACCCCTAGAGGTGTGAAATTTTGCACACATAGTCTGATTTAATTGTTTGTGCAAATTAGATAGCAAAGGACATGAAAAGACATGGTTAACCCTATGTACACCAAGTGTCATTTCATGTCGGGTCACCCGACATGAAATGACACTTGGTGTACATAGGGTTAAACATTTCTTTTCATGTCCTTTGCTATCTAATTTGCACAAACAATTAAATCAGACTATGTGTGCAAAATTTCACACCTCTAGGGGTTAATTAAAGGTGTAAATTCGTTGTAAAAAAAACGGACTTTTTTGCTACGAATTTACACCTTTAATTAACCCCTAGAGGTGTGAAATTTTGCACACATAGTCTGATTTAATTGTTTGTGCAAATTAGATAGCAAAGGACATGAAAAGACATGGTTAACCCTATGTACACCAAGTGTCATTTCATGTCGGGTTCTGCATTTTCACAAAAGCCGGCAATTGAATTAGCGGCTATTATACTATGTAGAAGTGTATGAACTACAAATATAAATATATATATATATGTGTCACAAATTCAATGACATGTATATATATATATGAGGTGTAAAATTGCTGAAAAAAAATGCGTGGGCTCCCGCCCTATTTTCGCAACCAGACAGACAAAGCCAGTGAGTGGGGGCAGATAATAATAGCCCAGAGAGGGACCATTATTTTTGCCCCCCCTGGCTAATAACATCTGCCCCCAGACACCCCAGGAAAGACAAATCTATAATTAGATTCACCCTTTCTGGCACTTTGCCCGTCTATTCCCATTGCCCTGTAGTGGTGGCGAATGGGTTAATATGGGGTTAAAGCCACCTTGCTATTGAAAGGTGACCTTAAGCCAGGTTAATAATTGAGAGCTGTCAATTAGACAACTATCAATTATTAATCCTATTGCATGAAATAAAAATAAAACACACACACTTTAATTAAAAATCATTTTAATGAAATAAAGACACATGTTTTTGACCATCTTTTATTTTACTGCAAAAACCATTTCCTGTAATAAAAATAAAATAAAAAAGCAAAATTATTCTTACCTATCCCATGCACAGTCAGGTCCCACGGTGTAATCCTTCAGAAAGGGTTAATGTTTACTGCAGGGACCACAGCTAATGCTGCAGCCTCACAGTAAACCCCAAATGAATGAGTTCCTCTCCTGCCTGACAGGAGAGTAAAGGCTGGGTGTCACATAACGATACACCAGCGATCCCGACAACGATATGCACTTGTCAGGATCGCTGGTGTATCGCTACATGATCGCTGCTGAGCTGCCAAACAGGCAGCTCAGGCAGCGATCTGGGACAGCGACACTGCGGGTAACATCGCTTAAGGGCCCGTCTCACATAGCGATATCGCTACCGAGATCGCTGCTGAGTCACTAGTTTTGTGACGCAGCAGCGAGCTCACCAGCGATATCGCTGTGTGTGACATTCAGCGACGATCAGCCCCCCTGCGGGTATCGCTGATCGTCGCAGAAATGTCAGGACCTTTTTTTGATCGCTGGTTTCCCTCTGACAGGCACGCATCGCTGCGTGTGACAGGCGGGAAACCAGCGATCAAAGGTCCTGACATTTCAGCGACGATCAGCGATACCCGGCAGGGGGGCTGATCGTCGCTGAATGTCACACACAGCGATATCGCTGGTGAGCTCGCTGCTGCGTCACAAAACTAG
This sequence comes from Oophaga sylvatica, assembly GCA_033576555.1. Taxonomy (NCBI): domain Eukaryota; kingdom Metazoa; phylum Chordata; class Amphibia; order Anura; family Dendrobatidae; genus Oophaga; species Oophaga sylvatica. The sequence goes on from JARQOD010000001.1 coordinate 239,113,988, forward strand.
TGACTCAGCAGCGATCTCGGTAGCGATATCGCTATGTGAGACGGGCCCTTAAGTGGAAAGCTTAATTGATTGCTTTCCACTTTCACTTCAGGTCAGCCAGGGACACAATCAGTGACGTCAGAGGGAACTGATTAACAAAAATAGGGGTTCCCTTCGAAAAAAAAATGGCGTGGGGTCCCCCCTATTTTTGTTAACCAGCCAGATGAAGCAGACCGCTGAGGCCTGGATTTTCAGGCTGTTAAGGAGCCAAGATCCATGGACCTTGCCAGCCTGATAATACCAGGCCACAGCAGTCTGCATATCTTGGCTGATTAACAAAAATAGGGGATCCCCTCGAAAAAAATTGGCGTGGGGTCCCCCCTATTTTTGTTAACCAGCCAGATGAAGCAGACCGCTGAGGCCTGGATTTTCAGGCTGTTAAGGAGCCAAGATCCATGGACCTTGCCAGCCTGATAATACCAGGCCACAGCAGTCTGCATATCTTGGCTGATTAACAAAAATAGGGGATCCCCTCGAAAAAAATTGGCGTGGGGTCCCCCCTATTTTTGTTAACCAGCCAGATGAAGCAGACCGCTGAGGCCTGGATTTTCAGGCTGTTAAGGAGCCAAGATCCATGGACCTTGCCAGCCTGATAATACCAGGCCACAGCAGTCTGCATATCTTGGCTGATTAACAAAAATAGGGGATCCCCTCGAAAAAAATTAGCGTGGGGTCCCCCCTATTTTTGTTAACCAGCCAGATGAAGCAGACTGCTGAGGCCTGGTTTTTCAGGCTGGTAAGGATCCAATATCCATGGACCTTGCAAGCCTGATAATACCAGGCCACAGCAGTCTGCTTAGCTTGGCTGGTTAACAAAAATAGGGGATCCCCTCGAAAAAAAAACGGCGTGGGGATCCCCCCTATTTTTGTTAACCAGCCAAGTAAAATGCAGACTGCTGTGGCCTGGTATTAAAAGACTGTCAAGGCCCATGGATTTTGGCCCTCAACAGCCTGATAATACCAGGCTACAGCAGCCCCACATTTGGCGCATCAAAAGATGTGCCAATTGTGGCACTTTACCCGGCTCTTCCCACTTGCCCTGTAGCGGTGGCAAGCGGGGTAATAAGGGGTTATTGTCACCGTTGATTGCACGGTGACAATAAGCCCGGTTAATAATGGAGAGGTGTCAATAAGACACCGATCCATTATTAATCCCAAAGTTATTAAATGTGTAAAAAAAAGACAAAGCAAGAAAAAAGTATTTTAATGAAATAAAAGAGACAACACAGTTTTCATTTCTTTTATTACTCTCTCATTCCTGCGACGCCATCGATCTCCTGTAAAAAAAGAAAAAAAACAAACCAACAGTATACCACCTGTCCGACGCAGTCCATAGTAACGATTGTCCCACGACGATCCAACTCTGCTACATCGCAATGACAGGCAGAGCCTGTCATCGCGACGCAGCACAGCTGATTACCTGCTTCCCCGGCGGTGACGTCATCGGACTGACTGCTTTACGGCCGGGATTACCCAGCAGTCACTGCAGTTATCGCGAGAAACTGCATGTGACCGCCGGGGAAAGAAGATGGCGGCCATGAAGCAGTCCAGGACGTGACCGCCGGAGATCTTCTGCCAGGTAAGTGCCGCTGACTCCTGACAGACCCGACAGACGGACACTGACAGTGACAGTGACATCCCGATTCCGGTATCCGATAAGACGAAAATATCGGAACTCGGAATCGGAATTCCGATACAGCTAATATCGGCCGATACCCGATATTTGCAGTATCGGAATGCTCAACACTACTCGGCACACAAGATTTTAATTGCACATGTGCCATGTCGGCCATTTTCACCTGAGTCTACCACATTGAAAAGCATTCAAAGTGTGGGAGCTGTGAACTTTCACAAAATGGTCTACCAGCCTGGGGCCCGCATCATGGCCCCACTCCTTCCTAGCCCCAATCCCTATGCAATGCATTTTTAATATCATCTTTTCCATACTGTAATCTCTATGTAATTTAAAGTATCTTTTCTAATTAATAAAGCAATCATATATAGATATAGAGCTTTAGATGTGGGAGAGAGAGATATAGATAGTCGTCAGATATTTGATAAGCTCTGTGGAGCTTATAAGGCAGATTTTTTTTTTTATTGTTGAAAAAATGGTGTGGGATCCCCCTAATTTCAAAAACTAACTTAGGGAAGGCAGACAGCTGTGATCTGGTCCTAATAGTCAGTTAAGGGGCCAATTATCATGAAGCTTCCCAGCCTATTAATATCAGCTCACCGCTGTCTGCTTAGTCTTTACTGTTTTTTTTTAAAAAGGGGGGACCCTAAAAGAAATATGAGGTCCCCCTAGTTTTTATAAACAGCAAAGGGTAAGCAGACAGCTACGGGCTAATATTACGATAATAGGCTGGGAAGGTCCATGGATTTTGGCCCCTTCCCAGCTTAATAAGACCAGCCCTCAGACATCCCAGAAATGGAACATCCATTTGATGCGTTAATTCTGGCGCTTAGCCTCAACTCTTCCCGATTGCCCGGGTGCATTGGCAATTGGGGTAATGGTTTTGGGGTTGATATCAGCTGTGTAATGTCTGCTGAAATCAAGCCCAGTAGTTCGCAATGGAGAGGTGTCTGTCCAACATCCCCATTACTAACCCCGTCGTCAAAAGAAACACACACTTTATTTGTAAAGAGCACTACCCGGCAATTCCCCTCTTTTACCCATTCATTACCATAAAGAATAATTTACAGGGTCCACCATAATCCAAATATACTTGACTGATGAAATGTAGTTTCCTTTGAGAAGTATGCTTAAAAATCGAACGGCACTCACATGCTCCATGTTCTGTGTGATTTTTTATTTTTTATTTTTTCTCGCACCCATTGATGAGTGCAATCCAATTCTCATAAACAGTCACAGCATGTTGTGATTTTTTTTTCTCAATCCAAACCGAACTGAGAAAAAACTCCCAATTAAACACCGAATGTTGTATAACATTGGTCAGAGTGCAATGCAATGTTTTCTCACATTGCACTCATCCGATTTACATACCAGTGTGAGCGAGGCCTTAATGTGAAACTAGACATGCAAGTATATACAGCAGAATGTGGAGGAAGTAGATGAGTAGGTGGATGTGCAGAGAATACTGAGTTACCCCAGATGAGACAGGGAATGAGGATGAAAGTCAGTGTGAAATTGATGATTATGGTGACCACCTATAGCAGAGGGATCAGGCTAGTGAACAACTCAGTTGTTCTGTCAAGCATGGCATGCTACCTGCTCAATTTCTTGTGGGATGACAGGCGTATAATTAAACACAAGCAAAGGGATGACTATCGGATAGCCATACTTTTAGACTTTTGCTATTAAAGCAACTAAGTTAACATGGGCTGTTCAGTGAAGCCTTTGCTGAGCAGATGCCTTCTGACTGCATATCTTACCAGGAGAGTCCTCTTTGCTCCCTACTGAGCTAAGACCCCCTTGCCTGTATCATCCCTAGAGAAACAGTAAATAGTCAAAGCAACAGTAGCAATTAAAGTATACAAGTGCTTCTCACAAAATTAGAATATCATCAAAAATGTATTTCAGCTCTTCAATACAAAAAGTGAAACTCTTATATTATATAAAGTCATTACAAGTTATCTATTTCAAGTGTTTATTTCTGTTTATGTTGATGATTGTAGCTTACAGCCAATGAAAACCCAAAAGTCGTAATCTCAGTAAATTAGAAACCTTAACAAAAAACACCTGCAAAGGCTACCTAAGCATTTAAAAATGTCCCTTAGTCTGTTTCAGTAGGCTCCACAATCATGGGGAACACTGCTCACTTGACTGATGTCCAGAAGGCAGTCAATGACACACTCCACAAGGAGGGCAAGCCACAAAAGGTCATTGGTAAAGAAGCTGGCTGTTCACGAAGTGCTGTATCCAAGCATATTAATGGAAAGTTGAGTGGAATGAAAAAGTGTGGAATAAAAAGGTGCACAAGCAACCGGGATAACTGCAGCCTTGATAGGTTTGTTAAGAAAAGACCATTCAAAAATTTGGGGGAGATTCACAAGAAGTGGACTGCTGATGGAGTCATTACTTCAAGAGTCACCACACACAGATGTATCCAGGACAGACGCATTCCTTGGGTCAAGCCACTCATGACCAATAGACAACGCCAGAAGCGTCTTACCTGTGCCAAGAAGAAAAAGAAATGGACTGTTGCTCAGTAGTCCAAGGTGTTGTTTTCAGACAAAAATTAAATTTTGCATTTCATTTGGAAATCAAGGTCCCACAGTCTGGAGGAAGAGTGGAGAGGCACACAATCCAAGCTGCTGGAGGTCTAGTGTGAAGCTTCCACAATCAGTGATGGTTTGGGGAGCCATGATATCTGCTAGGTTCACTATGTTTTATCAAGACCAAAGTCAGCGCAGCTGTCTACCAGGAAATTTTAGAGCACTTCATGCTTCCTTCTGCCGACAAGCTTTTTAGAGATGCAAATTTCATTATTCAGCAGGACTTGGCACCTATCCACACTGCCAAAAGTACCAATACCTGATTTAAAAACAACAGTATCACTGTGCTTGATTGGCCAGCAAACTTGGGGTTACACTGTTTGCATAATTTTTAGGCAAGTTGTATTTGAGAGGATTCTTTTTATTATTGAACAACAACTATGTTCTCAATCAACCCAAAAGACTCATAAATATCAAAGCTTAATATTTTTGAAAGTTGGAGTGGTTTTTTTTTTAGATTTGGCTATCTTAGGAGGATATCTGTTTGTGCAGGTAACTATTACTGTGCAGAATTATTAGGCAACTTAATAAAAACCAAATGTATACCCATCTCACTTGTTTATTTTCACCCGGTAAACCAATATAACAACACAAAATTTAGAAATAAACATTTCTGACATTCAAAAAAAAAAAAATCAGTGACCAACATAGCCACCTTTCTTTATGATGACACTCAAAGGCCTTCCATCCATAGATTCTGTCAGTTGCTTGATCTGTTTACGATCAACATTGCGTGCAGCAGCCACCACAGCCTCCCAGACACTGTTGCGAGAGGTGTAATGTTTTCCCTCCCTGTAGATCTTACATTCTATGAGGGACCACAGGTTCTCTATGGGGTTCAGATCAGGTGAACAAGGGGACCAAGTCATTATTTTTTCTTCTTTTAGACCTTTACTGGGCAGCCACGCTGTGGAGTATTTGGATGCATGTGATGGAGCATTGTCCTGCATGAAAATCATGTTTTTCTTGAACGATACCGACTTCTTCCTGTACCACTGCTTGAAGAAGGTGTTTTCCAGAAACTGGCAGTAAGTTTGGGAGTTGAGCTTCACTCCATCCTCAACCCGAAAAGGTCCCACAAGTTCATCTTTGATGATACCAGCCCATACCTGTACCCCACCTCCACCTTGCTGGCGTCTGAGTCGGAGTGGAGCGCTCTGCCCTTTACTGATCCAGCCTCGGGCCCATCCATCTGGCCCATCAAGAGTCACTCTCATTTCATCAGTCCATAAAACCTTAGAAAAATCAGTCTTAACATATTCCTTGTCCCAGTCTTGACGTTTTATCTTATGTTTCTTGTTCAAAGGTGGTCGTTTTCCAGCCTTCCTTACCTTGGCCATGTCCCTGAGTATGGCACACCTTGTGCTTTTTGATACTCCAGTAACGTTGCAGCTCTGAAATATGGCAAAACTGATGGCAAATGGCATCTTGGCAGCTTCACGCTTGATTTTCCTCAATTCCTGGGCAGTTATTTTGAGCATTTTTTTTATCAACATGCTTCTTGCGACCCTGTTGGCTATTTGCCATGAAACGCTTGATTGTTCAGTGATCACGCTTCAAAAGTTTGGCAATTTCAAGACTGCTGCATCCTCTGCAAGACATCTCACAATTTTTGACTTTTCAGAGTCCGTCAAATCTCTCTTCTGACCCATTTTGCCAAAGGAAAGGAAGTTGCCTAATAACTAAGCACACCTTATATAGGGTGTTGATGTCATTAGACCACACCTCTCCTCATTACAGAGATGCAAATCACCTGATTTACATAATTGGCAGTTTGCTTTCAAGCCTATACAGCTTGGAGTAGGAAAACATGTATAAAAAGGATGATGTGCTCAAAATACTCATTTACCTAATAATTCTGCACACAGTGTATGTCAAGAGGAAGATGAGAGACACCAGATCCAACAATGAGGACAAGCTGAAGGATGCTGTCAAAGCAACCTGGGCTTCCATGACACCTCAGCAGTGCACAGGCTGAACGCCTCCATGCCTCGCCGCATTGATGCGGTAATTGATGCAAAAGGAGCCCCATTTACTGAACATACATTTCAGTAGGCCAACATTTCGGATTTTAAAATCATTTTTCAAGGTGGTGTTATGAAGTATTCTAATTTACTGAGATAATGACTTTTGGGTTTTCATTGGCTGTAAGCCATAATCATCAACATTAACAGAAATAAACACTTGAAATAGATCACTCTGTAATGACTCTCTATAATGAGTTTCACTTTTTGTATTGAAGAACTGAAATAAATTAACTTTTTGATGATATTCTAATTTAGTGAGAAACACTTGTATATAACATTTAGGACCAGATGTTTTACCAGATGCTGCGCTAACCTGATTAACATCTGCAGAAAGAAGCACAATGTTTGAATATTCAGATTCAGTTCTTTTTCCAGGATAACCCTAAACCCCGACCCCCTGGACAGTGGCAAGAACTGGCCCGGTTTTCTGTAGGCATATTATCATGTCCAGTCTCCAGTGTACTCTAAGGGTGGGTATTCAGCTGAGCACAGGTGGCTTTGTCACAGCCAAGCGTAAAAGGTTATCCTCTGCAATCGTGAACAACCTTACATTTGTCAAAATGATTCAGGCATAGATCAGTGAAGATTTTCGTTCATCTATGGCTGATGCCAATGAATAGATTACCCATAGTGCCTGTCTGCCTATCCTTTGTGTTAAAAACTGTTCTGCTGCTTCCAGTAATGATATCTCCATTTAGCCAGGCGTCTCCCGCCTGCCCACTAATTTATATCTATACTGTGCTGCTGCCCGGGCTGTCAGTGCTTAACTTACAAAGTTCAACATCTCCTTGCCTGTCCCATCATATTGTATTTGTGCAGTTGCTGCCGATGCCACAACCACAGCCAATAGAAAACCACATGTGTTATGCCAGTACTTTGTATTCTATAACCATATTAAACTACTGCCGGGAACCCTACTTTGAACAGGTTAAATAAACCAGTTGCTGATCCCCCAAAAAAGGATAATTTTTGGACAGCTCAAAAAAAATCATTGCTTCTTCACTTTCCAAACAGCAAAACTATTCCAGAAAAGGAATACTTTTTTGACCGCTTTATGTCATCTGTCCCTAAGATAGGATGATATTTGGATTGTTTTTATATTTTAAAAAGCATAAAAGCCTGTTGGTGCAGTGTGCTATTAAACAGGCTCACATCAGTTACCAGCCATTTACCCCTAGCCAGATATCTTAATCAGCTCAAGATCGGGCCATTTACCCATATCCCTGACCAGGCACATTTTTGTTTTTTTTTCGTACATACAGTTTAAAGAGCTGGAAAAAAAAATCTGATTCTGATAATAAAGGAATGAATGCTAGATCGGTAGGGATCCAAAACAGCTGACTACTGGGCTCGCAATCATTGAAGGGGCAGTATTTGAGTGGTAGGAGCCCTGACAGTCTAGTATTTATCACCAATCTAGTGGATAGCTGATATATGCTACTAGTTGGCACATTACCACAACTATGCAAATGAAAAACTTGCAGTCACATGATCGCCCACTTGCTTGGGGAATACAGGGGAATTGTACACTGCCATGATTCGGCAGTCTGCAGTTACACAGAGTGACCGCATACTTTTATACTTAGCCAGGAAGGCCTTTGTAATGCTGAATCTTAACTGCAGATATTGATGACATTTCACTTCATTTATTTCTCCAATCCATAGTTTGTCTTTTTTAATTAATATATTAAAGTAAATCATGGCCTAATGTATAATTTTGAATATATTTTTTTGGTAGGAAACCTTTTCCAGTGTTTTTCATATGGAATCTGATGAACTACAAGAATCTGTAGATGCCATAAAAAGGTAATTATGAAACAAGTCATAATAACTAAATTGTGATACAACTTTTAAAGGCGTAACAATTTTTAGAAAAAAATAAGATTCAGAAAACTTTAGGGTAAAGGAGCCTCTGATAGCTGTCAGCCAACAGGTGTTTATCCTCACAATACAGATGCACACTCATATTGGAGGAGTATGCATTTGTTCTGCATGGGGTGAGTGGAGCAAGCCATACCTTTCTGCCAGTGACTTTTCTGGCAGCAGAATAAAAGGATCATGTGTGCCTCTGAGACGGAAAGCCCTTATACACATTAATTTTTGGGCCGGTCTTGATCATGTACTCTACTGTATGGGACCCTTAATGTTATAGTGTATGCCCCACAAACAAGCTTGAGATCCACATCAGTCATGAGAAAAGAAATCTTGTGTTTGGATGCACACTACCACTTCATTCAAAGTCTATTTGAACAGATGGGGATAGTGTAGTTGTGGTGTGCTGTGGGGGAGGATTAATGATATGGTAGTTCACATGCAGAAGATGATTTGTCACGGTAGCAGAAGTGGAGTGCTGGACCCCTAAACTCTTTCTTTGTATACGCAACCATTGTCAGTAGTGAGAGGCTGATATTACGGAGACAGTATGTAACCCACGGAGCACTCCTGTAGAGGTGATGTCTGGGTGCAGGAGTTGGATGTTCCTTGTTCCTGGTGTTAGGCAATTGTAAGTAACCAAACACATGTGTAAACTTGTAAATGTGTTGAAATATGTTTGATGCAACAACTCCATTCCTGTCTGAGTGTTCAGCTGCTAGATTTGTGTGCTGTTTATAAAGTAGAAAAAAAAAACTCCCAGAGGCTTACACAGGGATAGCATGTGACTGTATTTCCTGTGTATGAGAGAAGCAGCCTGCTGTAGATGCTGCACAGATAGAGACACACAAATATGATTTATTCATGATCTGTTAAGCTTAACATATATTGTTCCGGATGGTTCCTGAATAAACTAGTTCTGTTGTCACACGCTTGGAGAGTATCGTGAGTAATCCGCTGCCAACAAAACATAAATGTCCCAGCATGTGGCGCAACACGGGGGGAACACCTGGGAAGATGTACAAGGAAGACCTGGCGATATGGAGCAGGAAGAGGGGTAACCTCCTAACATAAGCCTGAGTCTAATCCCTGCACTCCCAGTTGTCCCTAGATGGGCCCCTTCCCCCCCCCCACTGTGCACATGCCTAGGCCCTCGCTGACCCTGAACTTACCCTGTCTAGTGCGTAGGCCAGCAACACACTAGTCCCACTGCTACAAAAAGACAGCACGAGGAAGGTACAATAAAACAATGGGAAAAGACACAACAAATAGCACTCCTCTACTTCACCAACAGGAAACTTCACTGCTGCAACAAGAACAAACACCACAGCTTCTCCAGAGATAGGCTCCTTCAAATAGGTCAGTATATATGGACTATAACCATCAAGGAATGAAGCTAGCATTGGGTTTATATAGTGGAAGGGAGTAGTTCCAAGGTGCTACAGCAGAGAACTCAAGCTCCAAGCTCACAGCCAGAAGAGAAAGGGTCCTTTAACCCTTTCACCACCAGACAATAGTTAATCCACTCCAATTCAAGGTAAACAATAGACTGATCCTAAAGAGGACCTGAGATCTATTAAACTATGGCCTTCTGATCCCAGATCCTCCAGGAGTCACATCAGGACATTACACACCTGTGACAGTAACACTTTTTTTACTAAAGGAGAGTTCTATACCAGCAAATAACAGATTTAAATCTTTCTCTTAAAGGCACAGTTGATGCAGTTCACATTTATTTTTTTGTACAGTAGAGGAGGTTTCTTCTTCTTGTGAATGGTGAGCAGGTTAAGGATCTCTCAGGGTAGCTAGAGTGCTGTTCAATTCTCTTATTTCCTGAATAATTATGGGAAACACAGGCCAAGTCATGTTTCACTGAAGAGGCACCTTAACAGGTTGGCTCCAAGTGGTGACAAACTAGAATTATTGAGGTACCTATGGTTCTGGAATTGCTGTTCCATATCATAGGATATAGGCAAACAAAGATTGTGGCATGGAAGTCACGTAACACTTGTTCCCCATGGAGGCGCACAAAGAGAACAGTATGCAAGAGAGCCCTTGTTCATCCCTGACACTCCTGGACTATAGAAAGATTCACTCCTTTGTGGATACAGCTATGTCCTCTCAGATAATGTATACTGAGGTCGACTGACACAAGGTGAGGTTTTAATACTAGAGACAGGATAGAACTGTCCCGATTGGGAACACCTTGTTGTAGCGGGATGGATCTTGTGTGTTTTTGATAGAAATGTTAACTAAGTTCCTTATGCTATTTACATGTACTATTGACATTTAATTATTTACTTACTGCAGGGTATATACTCATTTTATTTTTTTCTTATTTATTTTAGAATTAGATTTTGTAGATTTCTGGGAAAAGTAATGCTTGCTTCCGCTCTCTGGCTAAGCCATGATTAGACTGAAATGGCTTGTTCCAGCCCACAGTGTCAGCACTGAGCTGGGAGACTCATCTCAGCCATTTCTATGGTAACTTATGGTGAAAAGATTGAATATCTAATTTTCATCAGCCTGTAGATTGCAGCAAAATACAAAGCACATTGCACATTAAAGGAGTTATCCGAGTCTTTTTCTTCCCAATGGGGCTAAGAAAATACCTACAGAATTGCTATCTACCTTCCTATTCTGCCCTGTGACTATCTCTTTCGGCTCAGAGCAGTCATAGACCACTCCTGCTGGTGATTTTATTTATTTTACTCATGTACAGTTATATGAAAAAGTTTGGGCACCCCTATTAATCTTAAGCTTAATGTTTGATAAAAATTGGTGTTTTTGCATCAGCTATTTCAGTTTGATATATCTAATAACTATTGGACACAGTAATGTTTCTGCCTTGAAATGAGGTTTATTGTACTGACAGAAAATGTGCAATCTGCATCCAAACAAAATTTGACATGTGCATAAGTATGGGCACCTCACCAGAAAAGTGACATTAATATTTAGTAGATCCTCCTTTTGCAAAAATAACAGCCTCTAGTCGCTTCCTGTAGCTTTTAATGAGTTCCTGGATCCTGGATGAAGGTATTTTTGACCATTCCTCTTTACAAAACAATTCCAGTTCAGATAAGTTTGATGGTCGCCGAGCATGGACAGCCCTCTTCAAATGATCCCACAGATGTTCAATGATATTCAGGTCTGGGGACTGGGATGGCCATTCCAGAACATTGTAATTGTTCCTCTGCATGAATGCCTGATTAGATTTGGAGCAGTGTTTTGGATCATTGTCTTGCTGAAAGATCCATCCCCTGCGTAACTTCAACTTTGTCACTGATTCTTGAACATTATTGTCAAGAATCTGCTGATACTGAGTGGAATCCATGCGTCCCTCAACTTTAACAAGATTCTTGTTGCCGGCTTTGGCCACACAGCCCCAAAGCATGATGGAACCTCCACCAAATTTTACTGTGGGTAGCAAGTGTTTTTCTTGGAATGCTGTGTTTTTTTGACGCCATGCATATCGCCTTTTTGTATGACCAAACAACTCAATCTTGGTTTCATCAGTCCACACGACCTTCTTCCAAAAAGAAATTGGATTCTCTAAATGTGCTTTTGCATACCTCAGCCGACTCTGTTTGTGGTGTGCTTGCAGAAACGGCTTCTTTCGCATCACTCTCCCATACAGCTTCTCCTTGTGCAAAGTGCGTTGTATAGTTGACCGATGCACAGTGACACCATCTGCAGCAAGTTGATGCTGCAGCTCTCTGGAGGTGGTCTGAGGATTGTCCTTGACTGATCTCACCATTCTTCTTCTCTGCCTTTCTGATGTTTTTCTTGGCCTGCCACTTCTGGCCTTAACAAGAACTGTCCCTGTGTTCTTCCATTTCCTTACTATGTTCCTCACAGTGGAAACTGACAGGTTAAATCTCTGAGACAGCTTTTTGTATCCTTCCCCTGAACAACTATGTTGAATAATCTTTGTTTTCAGATCATTTGACAGTTGTTTTGAGGAGCCCATGATGCCACTCTTCAGAGGAGATTCAAACAGGAGAACAACTTGCAAGTGGCCACTTTAAGTAGCTTTTCTCATGATTGCATACACCTGGCTATGAAGTTCAAAGCTCAATGAGGTTACAAAACCAAATAAAGTGCTTTAGTAAGTCAGTAAAAAGTAGGTAGGAGTATTTAAAACAAGCAAATGATAAGGGTGCCCATACTTATGCACCTGTCAAATTTTGTTTGAATGCAGATTGCACATTTTCTGTTAGTACAATAAACCTCATTTCAAGGCAGAAACATTACTGTGTCCAATAGTTATTAAATATATCAAACTGAAATAGCTGTTCCAAAAACACCAATTTTTATAAAACATTAAGCTTAAGATTAATAGGGGTGCCCAAACTTTTTCATATAACTGTATATAGCGCCATTAATTCCACAACGCTTTACAAACGTTATTGTCACTGTCCCCATTGGGGCTTACAATCTAGATTCCCTATCAGTATGTCTTTGTAATGTGGGAGGAAACCAGAGTACCCGGAGGAAACCCACACAAACACGGGGAGAACATGCAAACTCCTTGTAGATCTTGTCTTTGATGAGATTTGAACCCAGTACCCCAGCGCTGCAAGGCTAACCACTGAGCCACCATGATGCCCCGATTCTCATGCTTCCTCTGACATCAGAGAGAAGAGAAGTTCCTTATCTTTTGCTCTGTCAACTAGGCATCACTGCCTATACAATACGGATTGACAGCTGGCTCCTGGCTGCCTAAGGCCTCTTTCACACATCCGGCGGGCGCCTGGCGGCGCCCCCGGCATTTTGCCGCAGCGCCGCATGTGAAAAGCTTTCACACTTCCAGCGCCCAAAATGCGTTTTTTTGCCGGATGGTTGCTGATGCTTGGAGAGATAAGAAACCATCCGGCAAAAACAAAAAACGTTACATGCAGCGTTTTTTTCCGGACGCCGCAATGTACATTTGCACCGCATCCGGACAAAACCGCATGCAACGCATTGACATGCAGCGCCATCCGGCGCTAATGCATGTCAATGCGAAAAAAGCCGCATGCGGCGCATCAGATTTTCAGATGCGGTGCTGCGGGAAAATTCCGGGGGCGCCGCAAGGCGCCCGCCGGATGTGTGAAGCCAGCCTAACTGTGTCAATCAGCATGACGCCGGCAGTAATGTGGACATGAAGTCAAAGGAAGCAGAATTGCCGCCTGAGCTGGGAGAGATTGTCGCAGGGTAGAAAAGACAGATAGTTAGCAATTAACTGACCAGTAAGTCCTAGTACTATACGAGAGAAAAAAACTAAAGCCCCAGATAACCCTTTTAATCAATCCTCATTGCAATTATACATTTCTTAATTCACAGTGCCCTAAGTAATTCTGGCACACTGGGACAGATCTACTGCCACATGTGAACGGGTAGAACGTGTACGGCGATCCCACAACAGTTATGGACAGTGCTATCTTTTACCAGTCCCGTGGAAGATGAATGGATTATAATGATCGCTGGTTCATTCAACCTGAACTTTGGACCCCATTTTTGTGCATGTGGGGGTCCTAGTGGTTGTAATTGACAAATGGGCATAATTGCTACCTTTGTCATTTGTGTGAGTCTCTAGACTGTGTGACTTTATCCAGAGCAGCCTGTGAATACACAAAATGTTATCTACATAAAATGCTTTGCTTTCCTTCTAGACATTTTAAGCTTCTGCCTATGAAATCTCTGCTGAATTCCTTTTGATTTAATAGAGTGACATTCCCTGGAGTCACTGAGATGAGTGCTGGGATAATGACTGGGGTCCAGATGCTACTATGTGGTGTATTGTTACATTTAGTAGCGTTCACGCTGAGAGTTTAATTATATGTTAAACATTTCTTTCAAGAAAATACAACTTTTAATTCATGATTGTCTGCTGCTGCTTGGTTTGCTGTTTTTTTTTATTAGTTTGCATAAACAGTTTATCTGCTGTTTGAAATAAAATAAGATATTGGAAGATTGGAGGATTTGACTGTTGGAAATGACCTCTAGCTTCATGCAGTGTGTGATTTCACCAACCTTTGCACTCTAGTTGATGTGGCATAGTTTATGTTGCATTGTATCTGTGTAACAGTGACACCTGCTGGTGAACTATACATGTATTAAACAGGATGTCAAACTTAAAATTAATAACATCTTTATTAGGAGACAGAAGTGAACATTTACCAGGTAGTATATCTATGCGACCCAATGTACAGTCACTGGGAAAAACAACCAATTTCGATTGAAGGGTTTACCCCCCCCCCCACCCAAAAAAAAAAAGAAGCTATTCCCTATCTGAATGGGACCTGTGTTAATGCCAAGATCAGGGCTCTGGGACACTAAGAATGCAGCTGCAGCCATATCTTGAATTGATCAGAAGTGCTTTGTTCATTGTCAATGGGACTACTGGAAATATCTGAGAGCGCTGCACTCGACATTTGTTCCGATGTCCCATTCACAATGAATGGAGCAATGCACACCTCTAGTTCAATCAAAACAAGGCGACAGGGTCCCATTTTCAGGATTCCAGAGCTCCTATCTTGGAATGGCTGGGGATCAGACTATTGGAATAAATTATATAGATAATATGTTGTTTTTTTTAGGAATAACCCTTTAAGTGCAGAATATAAATATTAATATGTAGAATATACCAATAAATTGCATGTACTGATCAGGGTAATGATTGTGTGCCCAGCACTCATTTCGCCATGCTTTTTCAGGACCTACATTAGGTTAGAGCATCTCAAAAACAGCGGGTCATATGGGTTGTTTCCAGTATGCAGTTGTTATTATCTGGGAAATATGGTCCAAGGAAGGACAACCATTGAATAAGATACCATGGGTACATAGAGCAAAAGCTAGCCTGTATTGTCCAATCCCACATAAGAGCTGCTGGATCAAACATATTAATATTTCTGATGGCTATGGGCAGGGGCGTACATAGAAATCATGGGGCCCAATAGCAAAAGTCTGAATGGAGCCCCCCTGTGAGGGGACACATTTAACAAAAAAAATCCACCCAGTCCTCCAGAAAGTCGGGCTCACCGTCTTGTGTGTGTGTCCCTCTCCCTGAGTGAGAGAGGCTCATGAATGTTTTCTGCTTCCTGCAATGCACGTGTGCTGCTCTCTGGCCGCCAGGAGGCATGGCGTTCTTATGCAAATCTAGCCAGAGACTTCAGCCAACTGCTGACCAGGAAACAAGGAAAGGGGAGCCTCAAGGGAGTATACAGCGGCTGGCGCTTACATTTAATTAAAGGAGATAGTACTGTGTCAGCACAGCACAGCTGCCAAACTGCAGCGGCCGTCGCGGGCCCCCTCACCTGTCCAGGCCCCATAGCAGCTGCGTGGTCTGCTACTATTGACGGTATGCCACTGGCTCTGGGCTAGGTTACAAAGGTCTCAGAACATATAGTGCATGACAGTGTTGTGCAAAGCTGACAACCAGATTGTGTGCCCGTGCTGGGCTGTCTGCTAGGGAAAAGATAGCATCAGGATGCACTATGGCAGAGGAAAGGTGATACTTGGAGCAATGCTCTGCTTAGTAAGCCATAGTTATTGCCAGTCATTGTTGCAGACTAAATGCATTCCTTCATGGCAATGGTATTCCAAGTGACAATGGGTCTTTCAGCAGGACAGTGTGACCATTACCCTGCAAAAATTGTCCTGCATTGGTTTGAAGAACACAAAAAAGACTTCAAAACAATGAAAGGTCTTCTGCTTTCATTTTGCGCTAGACACTAAAGGATGTTTTGGTGTACAAGGGGAACTACACAACGTCAAAGGCTCATTTCATGCCAGAATTAGCATCTTCTCACCAGTTTCTCCCAGCAGGAAGGGGACATGGAGCGGTTAGGTCGACAAAGCTTATCTAATTCATGTTGCTTGACTGGAGTGGGATTATTTGCGTAGCGCAAGGATCCACACGCCACTCTTCAAATGCTCCAGATACATGAAGAGGCATCTGACTCCAGCACGACCCCTTCTAAAGACTGGTGTGATCAACGCCGGTCTTGATGAATCGGGCCCTAAGTAGCTAGTTCTAATTAGCATATAATTTATTTGAGATCATGGAGACAGAGATATGAAGGATAATAACATTTGTGTGGGAAAAATCTGTAAACTTTCATTTCTTGCACAAGTGGGATTGGTCATTAGAGAAAGAAAAAATGTGATATTTCAATGAGAAACATATAATTACGAGCTCCTACAAAGCCCACTTACTTGGAACATGGAGTTTTTCTGCTGACTGCATGTAATTGAAATCAATTATTAGCTATTCAAAAACATCTCTGACTATTCAGTGGAGGTTTTGTTAGAACTACAAGATAAGCAGAGAGGGGGAAAACATACACTGAACCAAGTTTTCTAGGGCAGCACAATAACTATGATATGTCTGAAATCTCCTGAAGATCCTTTTCAAACCTATTTGTGAGATCTTCATAGTAAGATGATTCAAGTACATGGTGTGTACTATATTGCACTTCTAGTCTCTCTATAAAATAGGACTAAGAGATTAGTACTGTACTTTACAGAAATATCCATATTGTAATCCAACCAGGGGTGAGCCTACAAATCATGGTGCCCGAACAAAAAAAAATTCTGTCAAGTAGGTGGGGTAACAATATGATACCCCTACAGGGAATTTCCACACAGTACCCCTTACACAGACAACTTGATAACCCCCACAGCCCCCCATACACACAGTTTGATGCCATCCCATACAGTATGATGCAACCACAGCTCTCCCAACAGTATGATGTCTCGAATGCCACTAACACGTAGTATGATGGCCCTACAGACTTTCCACACAGTATAATGCTCTCCACAGACCCTCATACAGTATGGTGGCCACCACAGCCCACCTCCCCCACATACAGTAAGATGCTCCCATCATCTGCCCTGCATA
This sequence comes from Oophaga sylvatica, assembly GCA_033576555.1. NCBI lineage: Eukaryota > Metazoa > Chordata > Amphibia > Anura > Dendrobatidae > Oophaga > Oophaga sylvatica. Next base: position 239,131,046 of record JARQOD010000001.1, read on the forward strand.
CATCGTATATGATGTCCTGCAGCTCACCAACACACAGAATGATAGCTACACAGCTTTCTGCACAGAATGATGCCTTCCACAGACCCCTCACACAGTTTTGTGTCAGGACTATGTTGTTTTTCTGTGTATTGACCACTAGTGGCTGCTATTATTGACATTGAAAAATTATGCTGCTTTTCTACTCCTTACCACTGGAGGCTGCTATTGTGCATCTATAATTGACCTTTACTATGATAGCCAATGTTGAAATTGTGGAAGCCATATTGTTTCCTACTTGGGTCTACTTAAGACCCCATGGAACTTTGACTCATTGCTTTAGTATTGAGTCTAGACTTTAGTTTAGCTCTAGTCTCCAGCTCCTACAACTATGTTACCCAGATTGTTCTCACTCCTCTATGAATGATTATTTCTATTCCAAGCTCTACTTCCAAGAACTTTTACTTCCACTTGCTGTGTTCCGCTTGTGCCCTTCTGGCCACTGGATTGCAGCAGTGGTCCACCAGTATCATAACAGTATGACACTGCTACTACAGCCCTCCACACACACACAATATGATGGACTTGGAGCCCTCCCTCACACTATGATTGTCCCCAAACTACACATTGTTTACATAGTATGATAGACATCAGAGCCCCCTACACAAAGTATGATGCCCAAGAGTGAAAAAATAAACTAAAAATGAACCAGTCAGGAGAGCAGCAGAAATAAAATTGAAAAACTGGCAAATTTTGATGTGTTGACAGGCCCTCTCTAAATACTTCCTGAAATAATTCACATTCCCAGATATGTCAAACACCATAAAAATAAAGTAGCTATCGTTTAGATAAGGAGTGTAGTTCAGATATATGAGTTCACATGCACATATTAAGCATTTGGTGAGTTTTTCAGTATTTGTAAGACAAAACCAGGGGTGGGTAAAAAATGCTTAACTACTTAATTTTTAGATCGTTTAATACAATTTTTCCCTTTTAGCTGTCTTGCTGGTGTTTATACCCAGGCAGTGCAAATAGAAGACACTGTCGCATTTTCACAAGGTGGGACAAAAATTCTTTGGGAAGCTTCAAGAGTGTTTTTTTTTTTGATAAATGAAGAAGCGATGACTTTTCCCGAAACCATCCAAAAATTATCCCTTTTACTATTCTCAAAATGATTAAACACTTACAAATGCTTTTTAGCAAGGCATGAAAAAATTGTCCATTTTTTTTAGATGTGCGTTTGTGTGGGCATCTAGCAGCGGTGACCACAGTATGATAGATAAATATCAAGGGGCAAGCAATAAAAGACAAAAATGATTGCAAAAAATATATAGCTTATGTCTTATCCCTCTCTCAAGCCAGAAAGCACACTTTTGTTTGACACACAAGCCTTGGTTTAAGGTTTTTTCTTCACTAATAAAGCTAAGATAATGGCCTCCTGGTTTGTATTTGTGAAGAATAAAAAATGCTGTTGTTAAGGTGCTGTCACTGCAGTATATCACAGATCAATCAATTCACAGTCATACTGACCATACAGATACAGCTCCTCCCTATCACTTGTATCTTTGGATTATTATTCACAAACTGGGACTACCACTCCCATTTAAAAAAAATTTATTTTACTGATCTGAATCGCAAGTTAATCAAATTTGCTTTGAACTGAAGAATTTCAGGAAATTTGACTTGAGGTTGATTTGCAGTGGATCAGTCTGCTCATCTCTAATTAGAAGAGAATAGAATAGAAGTCCTACAAATAATGCAAAGCTGAATTTGTCACTAAGTTGATTCTTGCGCTTTATACCAACAGCCCACAAGGAGGTTGATTCACTTAGTAAAATAGCGACATGAAGTTTAAGAGTATGTGCACATGTTGCAGATTCTGCTGCGGACCCGCATTGGATTTGGCCCTGCGGATCCGCAGCAGTTTCTGCTGAGTTGTACAGTACCATTATAATCAATGGAAAAAAAAACGCTGTGCCACATGCTGCGGATTTTTCCGCGTGGATTTGCTGCGGATTTGAATCCGCAGCATGTCAATTCTATGTGCAGAATCCGCAGCGGTTTTACACCTGCTCCATTCTAGAAATCCGCAGGTGTAAAACCGCAGGGGAGATCCGCACAAAAACCGCGGAAAATCCGCACTAAATCCGCAGGTAAAACGCAGGTCATTTTACCTGCGGATTTAGCAAAATCCGCGTTGAAAAATCCGCAAGTGAATCCGCAACGTGTGCACTTACCCTTAAAGGCTAAAATAGACATAAGTCAATCCAGTTTAGCCTGTTATCCTACAATGTTGTATTTGTTTTCAATATATGATGACACTCTTAATTATTTTGTGGATGCTTTAGTGTATGTGCACACTTTGCAGATTAGCCTGCTGAATTTTCTACACAGAATCCGCACCTCTTGCCAGAAAACGCAGGTACGTTTTTGATGCGGATTTGATGCGTTTTTTCTTGTGGATTTGTATGCGTTTTTGTAAGCTAATATTATTTAACAAAAAAAAAATTTGTGATGTCGTTTCTTGTCCAACCTCCTCTTTTACATTTGTCCAACCCACACTCCATTACACAGATGATAGATAGATAGATAGATAGATAGATAGATAGATAGATAGATAGATAGATAGATAGATAGATAGATAGATAGATATGGGATAAATAAATATGGGATAGATAGATATGGGATAAATAAATATGGGATAGATAGATAGATAGATAGATAGATAGATAGATAGATAGATAGATAGATAGATAGATAGATAGATAGATAGATAGATAGATAGATAGATAGATAGATATGGGATAAATAAATATGGGATAGATAGATAGATATGGGATAAATAAATATGGGATAGATAGATAGATATGGGATAGATAGATAGATATGGGATAGATAGATATGGGATAGATAGATAGATAGATAGATAGATAGATAGATAGATAGATAGATAGATAGATAGATAGATAGATAGATAGATATGGGATAGATAGATATGGGATAGATAGATAGATAGATAGATAGATAGATAGATAGATAGATAGATAGATAGATAGATAGATATGGGATAGATAGATATGGGATAGATAGATAGATAGATAGATAGATAGATAGATAGATAGATAGATAGATAGATAGATAGATAGATAGATAGATAGATAGATAGATAGATAAAATGGTACATAAATAAAGACACACACACACAAAATCTTCATGCAATATCTTTAATTTAAAAAAAATAGGAAAAAAAATGGCGTGGGCTCCTGCGCAATTTTCTGCGCCAGAGGGGGAAAGCAGACGGCCGGGGCAAATATTTCTAGCCTGGGAAGGGGTTAATACCCATGAAGCTTCCCAGGCTATGAATATCAGCCCGCAGCTAGCCTTTACTGGCTATTAAAATAGGGGGACCACAAAACAAAATGATGTGGGGTCCCCCTATAATTTATAGCCAGAAAGGCTACCAGACAGCTGCAGGCTGCAATTCATAGCCTAGGAAGGGGCCATGGATATTGGCGCCCCCCCTGGCTAAAAAAACCAGCACCCAGCCACCCCAGAATTGGCGCATATGTACGATGCGCCAATTCCGGCAGTTAGCCCCTCTCTTCCCACTGCCGTGTAGCGGTGGCATATGGGGTAATTAGGGATTAATGTCACCTTGCTATTGTAAGGTGACATTTAAGCTCAGTTAATAATGGAGAGGCGTCAATAAGACGCCTCTCCATTATTAATCTTATAGTTTGAAAGGGTTAAAAAACACACACACATAAGAATAAAGTATTTTAATGAAATAAAACACAACACGATTTTTCATAATTTTTATTGTACGCCTAAATCCATTTGAAGCCATCGATCATCGGATCCGCAATAAATCCGCAACGTGTGCACGCAGCCTTACTGTGAGGTGCGCTCCTGTATTCAAGCATTTCATAAATTTTTCTGATTAGAAATACGGAAACATATGGCAAATAGTTAGTATCATTGGGATTGCATTTCCTTTAAAAAGATTTTTAATGCGTCTCTCCATTTATGTTATGATATTACTTGGGTCTTTATATTGTGGCATCAAGGTTTTTGTTTTTTTAAAGAATCCTGAATCCAGTTATGGTTATTTTGTAGCTATTTGATTATCAGTTATTATCAATATTCACTATCAATTTTTCCTACTTGATAGAATAATGCAGCATAATATTCTATTCTGACCTTTAAAAAGTAACAAAATCCTGACATATAAAAACGCTAGTCTGAACTGTCCATACATGCAGTAGTGGAAATTGCGAAAGGAAAAGAGATTATTGCCTAGAACATACTGCATCTAGAAAAAAAGTCATCTGGGAATAAATAAAAGTAAATGATGCTTGAATATGCAAAAACGACATTGTTTGTCCCATTTCTCGTCTAACCTTACTTAAATTTTTGCATATTCAGCTGGTAGGGGGAGAGTGGCATTTTCTCTCACCATATTTCAGAACACAAACTGCATATTATTATATATAGTGGTGCCTGAAAGCTTGTAAAAAAGTAAAAAAATATTAGACTTTGTCATTTCTTAAGCGAAGAAATGTATACGATATCAATAGTGATGAGCGAGCACTAAAATGCTTGGGTGCTCATTACCCGAGTCCAGCAAATCGTAATTCTCGACCCGAGTAGTGAGTGTAATGGAAGTCAATGGGAGGTATAGAGGGGTCTAAAAATTGCTCAAATCAATGGAAACCATGCTGAAATGGCATGGGAACAGCATTGGGAAGACTCCTGGAAGAAACATCTCTGAATCCCAGGTCACTGCTGGGAACAATTTTGTCAGAGTATTACCCCACATTTACGTACTGACTATAAAAAATACACAACCAAAGATAAAATGGATTTTAATGGAAAAAATGTTAAGAAACATTCTTTCCAGGATAATGACTTCTATATAAATCAAAATAGACAAGAGAAAAAAATGTTACTCTACACCTTGTAGTACGTTCACACGTAGTGTTTTTGCACGTTTGCATTGCTTTCAATGGTGAAAAAACATTCACCACTCACCAGGAAATGTAATTTTAACATTTTACTACCTTATCTGGCCATGAGGTGTGTGAGACATAATCAGACACATCCTGTTTAATTTATGAAAGAGGGATCCTGAAAGTTAGGTTTTTCAGTGCCATCAGGCAGCCATCACTATTTGTAGAGGGCCATCAAGTGGCCCTTACTATTGATATAGGGCCAGCAGGCATCATGTGGACAGATGAGACTAAGCTACAGATTTAAGGACAAATCTGGTAAAGCACATCATTCAACTGTTTACTATAAATGGAATGAGGCCTACAAATAAAAGAGCACAGTAGTTACACTCAAATATGGTGGAGGTTCAAAAATATTTTGGGGTTGTTTTGCTGCCTCTGGCACTATGTGCCTTGAATGTGTGCAAGGCATTATGAAATGTGAAGATTCCCAGAGGATTTTGGGTCGCAAAGTAGTGCCCAGTGTCAGAAGCTGGGTGTGCATCATAGGTCATGGGTCTTCCAGCAGGACGGTGATCCCAAATATACTTCAAGGAGCACAGAGAATGGGATGGAAGCAAAGCAGTGGAGAGGTCAGTAGTGTAAAGTCTCCTACCACTACCTCTTACATACACATGCTAGAGAGAAATTTTGATGAATTTCTGAGTCCAGATCACAGTAAAAACACAAATCTGTCAATGAATTGGAGAAAAGCAATCAAGTTATGGACTGTGGAAGAGCTGTGTGTGACCAGAATGAACACTCATTCCCAGCAAATGATACCTAGCACCTATCTCAACACTAAACGCAGCTAACAGCGGTATTAATAGGGAACAGAATAGATGTTACCATGATATTTTTTTTTTCAGGCCGCAGCAGCAAGGATTATAATTTATAAGACAATAACCCCTGACTAGATGCCTGTAATACGCTATCCCTTCTGCGACAGCTCACCCTAGACAACTGCAGATAAGAGCGGTATTATTGCAGAATATAGAATGGATTTGAATCTGCCCTGAATAGATTTTTTCTTGTACGTGGCAACAACAAACTCTGGAGGCATGCAAGCATCCTCGCCTGCTTTGATGAATTTTTGAGTACAGATCACTGTAAAAAACATGAATCTGTCAATGAGTGCATGGAAAAAAGCAATCAAGTTATGGACTGTGGAAGTGATGTATGTGACCAGAATGAACACTAATTTCCAGCAGATGATACCTAGTACTTATCCCTACACTAAACGCAGCTACCAGTGATATTAATAGGGAATAGAATAGAAGTTACCTTGATATTTTCTTTGTTAGGTTGCAGCAACAACGACTATAAGGAAATAATCCCTGACTAGATGCCTGTAATACGTTAACCCTACTGTGACAGCTCACCCTTCATGAATTACAGATAAAAGCAGTATTTTTAGAGAATAGAATCTATTTGAATTAGCCTTGAACAAAGCTATTTGTTTAACGGAACAGCATCAACGACTGTTATTTCATCAACCCTGTTGGGGAATATAATGGAGCATTTCACATCTACTCAGCCTGATATGGAGGAGACCAGGATCTTCTGTATTTACTGCACAAAGTCTCCTGTCCAGGCTGTGAAATGCTGTATGCAGTGTGAGAACTCCTTATGTGATGAACACCTGACAGCCCACAACAAGGCACTGGATTATATACTAATAGAACCCACCGGCTCTTTTGATTTCCAAAAAATGTTCCCTCAACTAGAAGGTGGAACCTCAGAAAAGGATTTTTCCCATTACTAAGGAGTGGGTCTCCTAGACTGGTAAAGCGTATGCACTAAGTGCAAGAGATGCCAAAAATCAGAAGGAGGCACTCCAATACACCTTTGAAGAGACGTATTGGAGAGCCTCAAAAACATTTATTCCCATTATTAAGAAGTGGATATCCTAGACTGATAATGCGCATGCACTAAGTGTATGGGCTGAAAAACATTTGCCCCTGGGGGTATACATAGATATCAAAGAATGCTCAGGTAGGCCCATTAAAATTCTTAATGCTAGCATCATAAACACCTTTACAAAATTTATAGCGAGGGTAACATGATCACCCTGTTGATATGGTAGAGGAGGAAGAGGAGGAGAAGGAGGAGGACAACACAAAAAAGAGGAAATTCTGAAGCGTATACCCATGTTTGGGTGGGAAGGGGTGTATGGCAATAGACCAGAAAAAAACTGGATTTGAGTTTACAGTTGTGCTCAAAAGTTTACATACCCTAGCAGAATTTTTGCTTTCTTGGCCTTTTTTCAGAGAATATGAATGATAACACCAAAACTTTTTGCCACTCATGATTATTGGTTGGGTGAAGCCATTTATTGTCAAACTACTGTGTTTTCTCTTTTTAAATCATAATGACAACTCAAAACATCCAAATGACCCTGATCAAAAGTTCACATACTCTGGTAATTTTGGCCTGATAACATGCACAGAAGTTGACACAAATGGGTTTGAATGGCTACTAAAGGTAACATCCTCACCTGTGACTTTTTGCTTGTAATCAGTGTGTGGACATAAAAGCTGAGTGAGTTTCTGGGATCCAGACAGACTCTTGCATCTTTCATCCAGCCACTGACGTTTATGGATTGTGAGTCATGAGTAGTGTTGAGCGATACGATAATGCAGATATCGGCTATCGGCCGATATTAGCTCTATCGGCCTTTCGATAATTTGTTTCGATATTTTCGTCTTATCGAATACCGGAATCGGATTTGTCACTGTCACTGTGAGTGTCCGTCGGTCGGGTCTGTCAGGAGTCAGCGGCACTTACCTGGCAGAAGATCTCCGGCGGTCACTTCCTGGACTGCTTGATGGCCGCCATTATCTTCTCCCTGGCGGTCACATGCAGTTTTTCGCGATAACTGCAGTGACTGCAGGGTAATCCCGGCCGTAAAGCAGTCAGTCCGATGACGTCACCGCCGGGGAAGCAGGTAATCAGCTGTGCTGCGCCGGGATGATAGGCTCTGCCTGTCATTCTGATGTAGCAGAGCTGGATCGTCGTGGGACACTCGTTACTATGGACTGCGTCGGTCAGGTGGTATACTTTTTTTTTTTTTTTTTTCATTTTTTTACAGGAGACCTCTTTCATCTCCCTCCGGGTCTGGAGCCCTATGTCCCGGACTGAACGAACCCCAGGGTGCCTAACAGGCGCCGGGTACGGGCCAGCTATACTTATCATGTCCATAGCTGGGACTGCTGAGGAGACCACTGAGGGAGGCTGGGGAGATTTACGGTGTGGGGTGGGCACTTTTGCAGAGGCCTGGATGTGGGAGGCTGAAGGCTCCGAGGGTCTCACAGGTTCCTGACACACTGGGGAGTAGGGGTCGCACCTGGTAACATTTAGGGCGTACCACCCATTGTAACCCCAGTGTCGGGTGTAAGTCACCAAGTCTCCTGGCAACAGGTCCCTCCCCGGGTGTCCTTCTGGGAGGTGAGCCTCCACGTCCCGCCGGGTCACAAAGACTTCTAAATAAAGTCCAGGCTCCTTGATGAAGCCCCAACCACCTTTCAATTTAAAGCTCCGTACTGCACCCTTACGCCGCGGCTCACTCAGGGTTCCTTTATCCTTTCTCATCCGGTCCTTATCTGCCCGGTCCTTCTCCACCTGACGTTGGCGAAGTTTTTGGGATTCTCGCTGCTCCCTTTGTCGCTCTGCTTCCCGTTCCCAACGTCTCCACTCTTCCTCCTGACGCCGGTTGAAATTCTCCTCCACCAGCTGCTCCATGTCTCCACCACTCCACTGCAGCTTACAGTGTCCGGTTTGCGGCAGCTCTCCTGTCGCCCCCCAGTCCTGGCGGCGCTCCCCTGCGGAGGAAGCAGACGGCTCTAAATCAGATGACAGTCGGGGCTCCGGTACAGGCAGGTAGTGCTCTGGTGCCTGCGCGGCCTCCTCCATGAGGACGGGTGTCGCTTCTTCTGTCTCAGCGACGGGGGCGGGCAGCGGGATCTGGGGTGCTGCTGACGGTGCTGCGGTTTTTGCAGGAACGGGTGCCTCCACTGCGACAACGTCAACCGGATCACATTGCAAGGACTCCTCTACTAGAACGGGTGCCTCACCTTCCGGTACAGACACTTCAGGTAAGAGGGATTGGCGCCGCTCCAAGTTTATTTTTAGGGCACGCCAGCTGGCTTCCATCCTGGCGACCTCCTCCCGGTGCCGGGCCAGGCCTCTTAGGGTATCCTCCGCTTCTTGCAGCATAGGAGGGTTTCCAGGCCGGGTGCCCAACGGTGGTTCCGTGGCGATCGGGTCGCTTCCGTGGGGGGAGAGCTCTGACTGCTCCATCCCTTCCCACTTCTGCTCGTCGTGTCCATTAGCCATCTCTGCCAAGTCACATGTGTCATTAGCATCTGGAGAGGGCCCCTCTTTTGTAGGGAGGCGGGACCTTCGTGTTAGTTTCCGCACACTGAGGAGGATGAGGAGGCGGAACTGAAGAGCTGTGGGGCACGATCTTACATTGCAGTACCATTTACAGTGGTCGGCCATCATTTTCACGCCACTGAGTGACACCCACGAAGAGCACGCCCTTCTTCTTCACCAGTGCCTCGTCGTGACGCAGATATGGCGGAAAAATGGCAAATACATTCTCTGATGATTTTAGCAATTCTCAAGCACAAAACCAGTGCAATTCAGGCACACAGGACTCGCTTATAGCGAGCTACAGAATCCTGTTCGTGACGCCCAAGTTGAGTCGCACAAAGCCAGAGGTTTTCGGGGTCCTCGGCACCGAGCCCGTCGACTTCTATGGGGTATGTCACGTCTTTACCCGGCAATTGAATTAGAGTCGATTTTACTATGTAGAAGTGTATAAACTATAAATATATGTATATATATATGTCACAATGACATGTATATATATATATATATATATGTATTATATGTGTGTATATTTTGTGTTTACAACGAAAGAAAGGGTTTTTTTTGTTGCGATATTTTGTTCCCATAGACTTACATGGGACTTCCGGTATCGAAATCGAATATCGACGATATTTAGTGCTATCGGCGATACAATTTCTATACGATATTTTTAGATATCGAGCAATATCGCTCAATACTAGTCATGAGGAAAGCAAAAGAATTGTCAATGGATCTACAGGAAAAGGTAGTTGAACTGTATAAAACTGGAAAGTGATACAAAAAGATATCCAAGGAATTGATAATGCCAGTCAGCAACATTAGTAGTATAGGGGCACCAGTATTCGTCAAACTCAATCTGACAGGTCGACACGCCCCCTATCATTTAATCCGTCTCCCTGGGATTTGATCTGGCTGGGAAATCTGGACTGCTGAATCTGTGAATTTCAATCAAAGTGATTCATGAATTTATTTGTCTCTATTTATATTTTATCCATCGCCTTGTGGATTTGATCAGACTGTGGGGAAAGTTGTATCAAGGCGAATCTTGATTTTTATAAGTCTCTATTTATATTTTATCCATCGCCTTGTGGATTTGGTCAGACTGTGGGGAAAGTTGTATCAAGGCGAAGCTTGATTTTTATAAGGGTCTTTTTGTGGGAGAGATTTTAAGGACATCAGTAAATGTATAAGGAGTTTTAGTGAAATACAGACTTCGGTTTGTTTTATATGTATGTAAAAACAGTAAATGTATGTGAAAGACAGCTAGTTTTCCCCATGGGATAATTAACAAGTACATAGGCTACATAATTAAAGAGTGAATCTTGGCAGGGTTTGTTAAAGATAGCTTACTTATTAGCACGGGGTGTACCGGTCTTGTGTTGTGTTAGAAGTCTAAATATTTTTCTATCTACTGGCTAACACGGTACAGAGATATACATCTTTACTGCACCATAGAGATGGAGTGAACCATTGTTGACATGAACTGATTTGCCCTGTAAGTACAATTGTGAGAAGGACGATGCTATTTAGATATAGTAATTCAGCTGCTAGAATGTACATATAGTAATTACCCCATGTATTGTGTATAGAAGGGATATAGTTTACTAGTGTATGTACAGAGATCAGTCTATTGTGAATCTTGATTTATAAGGTTCTTTTAAGCCCGCAATAAATGTATGTAAAGGTATTTTATCTGTGTGTGTTTCACACAGGACAAGTCCTGTGATCAGGCTATTGTGTGGGAAAAGTCAAGGCGAGGTCACATTATGAAGTGGTCACGGTGATAATATGTATATGAAATTAGTCAGAAACTGTTAAACAGTAAGGTGAATTCTCTGTGCAAGTCATCTCTGTGTACTGCTAGCCTGTAATTAAAATAAAACTATTTGTTGCCCATGGATGGCTGTGACATGATGCCCACCAGCTCTTTGACAGTAATTGATTAAATCTCAACAAGTTGTGTTCATGATTTGTTATCGTCTGCTATCATAGTGATTGTTTCAAGGTGATAATATGTATATGAAATTAGTAAGAAACTGTTAAACAGTAAGGTGAATTCTCCGTGCAAGTCATCTCTGTGTACTGCTAGTCTGTAATTAAAATAAAACTATTTGTTGCCCATGGATGGCTGTGACATGATGCCCACCAGCTCTTTGACTTAAAAAAAGCAATGACGCGGTATTGTAAAACATGATTACATGATTTTATTGTAATAAATAAATATATCTCAAAGACATTTCAAGCATTGAACTAATTGTGACACCATAACCAGCCTGTATAGGCTAATTCTGTTTCACTTGATAGAATAGATTATTAGCTGTGTTTCTGACTCTCAGGTGCTATTTTAATATGATGAGCAGCGTTCTTGCAGCACAGGCCTATTTTTAAAGACGCTAAGCCCCATCAGATATAAAAGACAGGCATGTTGGGACGTGTCCCGGCCTATTTTGGCACAGGACCACACCTATGCAACGATTTTGACCACCATCCAGCAAAATCGGGTACAAACTTTTTAGCATAGCTGTGTTTCTGGCTCTCAGCTGCTATTTTAATAGTTACCATACGAATACTGTAGCGAACCAAGATGTGTTAATTTGATTACTAACACGATTTCAGCAACTTGATGACAAATTCGTTATTTCGGAACTGACATGTCCGGGCATGCCCGGACAAGTCCCGGGCCTCTACAGCTCGCCCCTATAGTGTAGTTTAATGTAGGTGGCAAACAGATCATCGCTGGTGTTTGGAAAATACCATATCTCATAGATAGTGGTGATCCTCTGAATCATTTTTAAACATTTCACGCCACTCATGCACCCACAGCACACTTATGGTGTACCCGCACCGCTGCAGCTAGCGCTTTTTTGTGACCTTAACTGCATCATTTTCATTATAGCACGAGGGACAGCCATGGAAAAAACAACCCTGAAATTCAAAAACTATGTGCTGTCCGTTAACATACGCACAGTCATCTAGAAAATATTGAGCGAGTTGCTTCACAAACCACTCAAGGCGTGGTGATTGCCAATGTTCTCGGTATGCGCTACATACATGACCCGCTGTATAGCCTGGGATGAGCAGCGTTCTTGCAGCACAGGCCTATTTTTAAAGACGCTAAGCCCCATCAGATATAAAAGACAGGCATGTTGGGACGTGTCCCGGCCTATTTTGGCACAGGACCACACCTATGCAACGATTTTGATCAGCATTCAACAAAAAATTGCGTGCAAACTTTTTAGCATTCCTGTACAAACTTTTTAACATACCTGTGTTTCGGACCTGTACAAACTTTTTAACATACCTGTGTTTCGGACTCTCATGTCGTACCAGAAGCACCCAGTGCCATGTACTCTAGCTCATAATATTTCACATCGGGTATGGGACCTACATAGCTTTGTTTTCTCAGGTATTAAAAAAGCGTGGAAAACTGAAAATCCCGAGGCCTGAGGTAATTTACTGAGCTTCATGGGGATAAAATTTATCGAGTCTATGAACCTTATAGACAAAACGGGTAGCATCACACACAAGACGACGACACCTCGGGCTAGCACATTTACCGGTAGTTTTCAAAAACCACAGCCTTAACAATAAAGTAAGAATCGTGGCGCCCTGCATTGTGGGCTATAAATGTATACCCTGAAAATTTACCGTTGGTAAAGAACAGTAAAAAGTCGTGCGTACAACTATCATCCTCAAACTCCCAGAGCTATCACAAACACTATTGTCTACAGAGGCGGCCCCGCGAGAATTTCTGGATGTGTGTATCAAGATGCTCCTTGCTTTGACCGATTGTTTGCTCGTGAATGCTGACATTTCCAGGGTCATTATAGTTGTGTAAATGCGCTGTGGGGGCTCGTGTATCGGCCCCTAGGGTGTGATGCGTGATCATTTTAATTTTTTTCAATTCATAACCATACGTTCTCAGGCAGACAGGTTTATTTCACAGAAGTTGACTGTACAGTTGCATAATTTTTGTTTAAAATCATACATTTGCATAATTTTGTTTAAAATCGCACAGTTCTGCGATAATGTCAGGTGTTGGACACGCACTTATCAGTCTTTCATACGTGTCGCAGAAAGATTTTAGTCTGTTCTGCGAGAGTTTATTATGCACGTACTGTGCAGACATGTCAAGAAACATTTTGGTGTGTTCACCAGTCCATACGGGTGTTGGTGTGTAAGGTGATCGACCATCATCCTTCTGCTTCTTACTTACACGACGGCGCGATACCGCGCGTTTCTTTGACGGTAATGCATCGGCTGAATTGGCAGCTGCTGCTTCCGCGTTGCTATTTGCAGATTCTGTAGCTTGACACAGACGTATATTCTTAAGCCTACTACTCTCAGTATTCCCGGGGTGGTCGGTTGGCGCGTCGCTTTCTCCACGATCTGCGACACACCCGTGTGAAAGAGGCTCCGTTCTCACTTACGTTCTGTTCTCAAATCCATAATTGCGCTGTTGCAAAACTCGCGAATGACGCTCCTCCGTAACTAAAGAAAAGATACGTGGTGTAGTTAACCGCTAAGTGGGGGAGATATAGGAAGAGCTACATGAGCCACTTTACTCTGATTCAACGCGATATTTGTAAAGCTACCAGCACCGATTATCTGTAAAACCGATGCATGATTGTTTGTATAAGTACACTATAGAGCGGCCTAGACATATATACTTACAAGTATCCCCCGGGTGCTGATCTACAGAGAATGCTGAATTAACAGACATCTCGCTGCACGGGCGCCGCCGTATGGGGCTGTTTTCTCCCTCAAACTGCAACCTCACGGGCGATACTTTAGCAACTGTAAATAAAATATAACATACATGAATGTGCACAACACATTCACAAAGCTAACTTGACACACGTAAATAAAATATATCTACTAGTTACCGCAGAAATTTTTATCTGCGTGTATAAGTACACTATAGAGCTGCGTAGACATATATGCTTACAAGTATGAGACGTGTAGTGTAGTTCAGAGATTGGTGAATTAAACGGTGTGGAGGTGCTCGGGCGTTTTCGTATGGGGGTGTTTTCTTTTTCAAGCTGCAGCCTCCTGCACGTTAGTTTAACATCTGTAAATAAAATATAACTATTAGTCGCCACAGAAATGATATCTACACGGGCCACACGCACAAAGCTAAATTCGCAAAGCTATCGTAACGCGCGTAAATGAAATATTTCCACTAGTTATCGGTGGGGTCACAGGGTACAGAGGGTACAAACACATATCACCCGGGTTTCAAGGACCCGCTACCTTTTCTATTCCAGAGCATTGTGCTTAGCGAATCACCCCATCTTTTAGGAGCGTTGGGTATCGCGCGAGTTAGAGGATTATAGTCCGGTTCTACGAACTCGACATCTGAATCCTGGGGATCCTCCACGATCTCAACATCGGAATCGCGATGTTCGAGCGGCTCAGTCGCCACAGGGTTTCCAACCGCCCAGTCCGCTTGGAGTCGATCTGTATCTGTATGAGAAAATGTTTATATTATTAAAACATGTCTAGCTAACGACCCAGTCAGCTAAAATAAAATTAACTGTATGGATTTTAGCGACCCTGGAAATGTCAGCATTCACGAGCAAACAATCGGTCAAAGCAAGGAGCATCTTGATACACACATCCAGAAATTCTCGCGGGGCCGCCTCTGTAGGCAATAGTGTTTGTGATAGCTCTGGGAGTTTGAGGATGATAGTTGTACGCACGACTTTTTACTGTTCTTTACCAACGGTAAATTTTCAGGGTATACATTTATAGCCCACAATGCAGGGCGCCACGATTCTTACTTTATTGTTAAGGCCGTGGTTTTTGAAAACTACCGGTAAATGTGCTAGCCCGAGGTGTCGTCGTCTTGTGTGTGACGCTACCCGTTTTGTCTATAAGGTTCATAGACTCGATAAATTTTATCCCCATGAAGCTCAGTAAATTACCTCAGGCCTCGGGATTTTCAGTTTTCCACGCTTTTTTAATACCTGAGAAAACAAAGCTATGTAGGTCCCATACCCGATGTGAAATATTATGAGCTAGAGTACATGGCACTGGGTGCTTCTGGTACGACATGAGAGTCCGAAACACAGGTATGTTAAAAAGTTTGTACATGTCCGAAACACAGGTATGTTAAAAAGTTTGTACAGGTATGCTAAAAAGTTTGCACGCAATTTTTTGTTGAATGCTGATCAAAATCGTTGCATAGGTGTGGTCCTGTGCCGAAATATGCCGGGACACGTCCCAACATGCCTGTCTTTTATATCTGATGGGGCTTAGCGTCTTTAAAAATAGGCCTGTGCTGCAAGAACGCTGCTCATCCCAGGCTATACAGCGGGTCATGTATGTAGCGCATACCGAGAACATTGGCAATCACCACGCCTTGAGTGGTTTGTGAAGCAACTCGCTCAATATTTTCTAGATGACTGTGCGTATGTTAACGGACAGCACATAGTTTTTGAATTTCAGGGTTGTTTTTTCCATGGCTGTCCCTCGTGCTATAATGAAAATGATGCAGTTAAGGTCACAAAAAAGCGCTAGCTGCAGCGGTGCGGGTACACCATAAGTGTGCTGTGGGTGCATGAGTGGCGTGAAATGTTTAAAAATGATTCAGAGGATCACCACCATCTATGAGATATGGTATTTTCCAAACACCAGCGATGATCTGTTTGCCACCTACATTAAACTACACTATAGGGGCGAGCTGTAGAGGCCCGGGATTTGTCCGGGCATGCCCGGACATGTCAGTTCCGAAATAACGAATTTGTCATCAAGTTGCTGAAATCGTGTTAGTAATCAAATTAACACATCTTGGTTCGCTACAGTATTCGTATGGTAACTATTAAAATAGCAGCTGAGAGCCAGAAACACAGCTATGCTAAAAAGTTTGTACCCGATTTTGCTGGATGGTGGTCAAAATTGTTGCATAGGTGTGGTCCTGTGCCGAAATAGGCCGGGACACGTCCCAACATGCCTGTCTTTTATATCTGATGGGGCTTAGTGTCTTTAAAAATAGGCCTGTGCTGCAAGAACGCTGCTCATCCCAGGCTATACAGCTGGTCATGTATGTAGCGCATACCGAGAACATTGGCATACAGCACGCCTTGAGAGGGTTTGTGAAGCAACTCGCTCAATATTTTCTAGATGACTGTGCGTATGTTAACGGACAGCACATAGTTTTTGAATTTCAGGTTGTTTTTTCCACGGCTGTCCGTCGTGCTATAATGAAAATGATACAAATAAAGTTACAAACACCACCTACGGTCAATTATATCATGCCTTTTTAGCTCAAAAGCGCTACCTGCAGAGGTGCGGGTACACCATAAGTGTGCTGTGGGTGCATGAGTGGCGTGAAATGTTTAAAAATGATTCAGAGGATCACCACCATCTATGAGATATGGTATTTTCCAAACACCAGCGATGATCTGTTTGCCACCTACATTAAACTACACTATAGGGGCGAGCTGTAGAGGCCCGGGACTTGTCCGGGCATGCCCGGACATGTCAGTTCTGAAATAACGAATTTGTCATCAAGTTGCTGAAATCGTGTTAGTAATCAAATTAACACATCTTGGTTCGCTACAGTATTCGTATGGTAACTATTAAAATAGCAGCTGAGAGCCAGAAACACAGCTATGCTAAAAAGTTTGTACCCGATTTTGCTGGATGGTGGTCAAAATCGTTGCATAGGTGTGGTCCTGTGCCAAAATAGGCCGGGACACGTCCCAACATGCCTGTCTTTTATATCTGATGGGGCTTAGCATCTTTAAAAATAGGCCTGTGCTGCAAGAACGCTGCTCATCATATTAAAATAGCACCTGAGAGTCAGAAACACAGCTAATAATCTATTCTATCAAGTGAAACAGAATTAACCTATGCAGGCTGGTTATGGTGTCACAATTAGTTCAATGCTTGAAATGTCTTTGAGATGTATTTATTTATTACAATAAAATCATGTAATCATGTTTTACAATACCGCGTCATTGCTTTTTTTAAGTCAAAGAGCTGGTGGGCATCATGTCACAGCCATCCATGGGCAACAAATAGTTTTATTTTAATTACAGACTAGCAGTACACAGAGATGACTTGCACAGAGAATTCACCTTACTGTTTAACAGTTTCTTACTAATTTCATATACATATTATCACCTTGAAACAATCACTATGATAGCAGACGATAACAAATCATGAACACAACTTGTTGAGATTTAATCAATTACTGTCAAAGAGCTGGTGGGCATCATGTCACAGCCATCCATGGGCAACAAATAGTTTTATTTTAATTACAGACTAGCAGTACACAGAGATGACTTGCACAGAGAATTCACCTTACTGTTTAACAGTTTCTGACTAATTTCATATACATATTATCACCGTGACCACTTCATAATGTGACCTCGCCTTGACTTTTCCCACACAATAGCCTGATCACAGGACTTGTCCTGTGTGAAACACACACAGATAAAATACCTTTACATACATTTATTGCGGGCCTTAAAAGAACCTTATAAATCAAGATTCACAATAGACTGATCTCTGTACATACACTAGTAAACTATATCCCTTCTATACACAATACATGGGGTAATTACTATATGTACATTCTAGCAGCTGAATTACTATATCTAAATAGCATCGTCCTTCTCACAATTGTACTTACAGGGCAAATCAGTTCATGTCAACAATGGTTCACTCCATCTCTATGGTGCAGTAAAGATGTATATCTCTGTACCGTGTTAGCCAGTAGATAGAAAAATATTTAGACTTCTAACACAACACAAGACCGGTACACCCCATGCTAATAAGTAAGCTATCTTTAACAAACCCTGCCAAGATTCGCTCTTTAATTATGTAGCCTATGTACTTGTTAATTATCCCATGGGGAAAACTAGCTGTCTTTCACATACATTTACTGTTTTTACATACATATAAAACAAACCGAAGTCTGTATTTCACTAAAACTCCTTATACATTTACTGATGTACTTAAAATCTCTCCCACAAAAAAGACCCTTATAAAAATCAAGCTTCGCCTTGATACAACTTTCCCCACAGTCTGATCAAATCCACAAGGCGATGGATAAAATATAAATAGAGACTTATAAAAATCAAGATTCGCCTTGATACAACTTTCCCCACAGTCTGATCAAATCCACAAGGCGATGGATAAAATATAAATAGAGACAAATAAATTCATGAATCACTTTGATTGAAATTCACAGATTCAGCAGTCCAGATTTCCCAGCCAGATCAAATCCCAGGGAGACGGATTAAATGATAGGGGGCGTGTCGACCTGTCAGATTGAGTTTGACGAATACTGGTGCCCCTATACTACTAACATTCAAACTGTGATTAGCAAATGGAAAATCAGGGGCTCTGTAAAAACAAAACCAAGGTTAGGTAGACCAACAAAAGTTTTGTCCACAACTGCCAGGAAAATTGTTCGGGATGCAAAGAAAAACCCACAAATAACATCAGCTGAAATACTGGACTCTGAAAACTAGCGGTGTGGCTGTTTCAAGATGCACAATAAGGAGGCACTTGAAGGAAAATTTACTGCATGGTCAAGTCGCCAGGAGAAAGCCATTACTGCGCAAATGCCACAAAGTATGCAGCCTACAATATGCAAAACAGCACAGAGACAAGCCTCAAAACTTCTGGAACAAGGTAATTTGGAGTGATGAGACCAAAATTGAACTTTTTGGACACAACCATAAACGTTACATTTGGAAAGCTGTCAACAAGGCCTATGATGAAAGGAACACCATTCCCACTGTAAAGCACGGAAGTGGATTGCTGATGTTTTGGAGATGTGTGAGCTACAAAGCCACAGAAAACTTGGTCAAAGTTGAAGGAAAGATGAGTGCAGCACGTTATAAGCAAATACTGGAGGCAAATTTGCAATCATCAGCCCGGAAGCTTCGCATGGGTCGTACTTTGATGTTCCAACATGACAACGATCCAAAACACAAAGCCAAGTTGACCTGTCATTGGTTACAGTAGAACAAAGTGAAGGTTCTGAAGTGGCCATCTCAGTCTCCTGACCTCAATATCATTGAGCCACTCTGGGGAGATCTCAAGCACGCAGTTCATGCTAGACAGCTCAGGAATTTACAGGAACTGGAGGCTTTTTGCAAAATAGAATGGGCAGCTTTACCATCTGAGAAAATAAAGAACCTCATCCACAACTACCACAAAAGACTTCAAGCTGTCCTTGATGTTAGAGAGGTCAATACACGGTATTAAGAAATGGGGTATGTGAACTTTTGATCAGGGTCATTTGGATGTTTTGGGTTGTCATTATGATTTAAAGGGAGAAAACACAGTAGTTTGACAATAAATGGCTTCACCCAACCACTAACCATGAGTGGAGAAAAAGTTTTGGTGTTATCAAATTCTTTGAAAAAAGGCCAAGAAAGCAAAAATTCTGCTGGGGTATGTAAACTTTTGAGCACAACTGTATGTTCTGCTGCTATCATCCGGTGGTGTTGAGACGTGTGTGACAAACCAGCCCTTGTTAATTTTGATAAGAGTCTGCCTGTCAGCATTTTCAGTTGACAGGCGGATGTACCAATCAGTTATAATACCCGCGACTGCACTAAAAACCCTCTCTGACAAAACACCTTCAAGATGTAGAGAGACAGTTTATGCCAAGTGTCTAGCTTGGATATTCAATAGTTGTAAGGCACAGAGGAATCACGGAGGATGCTGGTATGATCTGCAAAGTACTCTTTCGGCATCTTCCAAAACTTTTCACTCCTTTTTAGAGTACCCAGCGCATCAGGGCTTGGGCACTGGGAGGGTCTGAGAAAACTGTCCCAGACTTTTGATAGTGTTCCCCTGCCTCTGCTGCATCTAGTGTGTCTCCTTAATCTTTACTCCTTGGTTATCCAAGGACCTGTGACCTCTGCCACCAGTGTTGTCAGATGGGAATTTTTCTAATAATTCTTCAACTAGGGCCTTCTGGCACTGCATCATTTTATTAGACCTCTCCGCCATGAGAAGGAGAGATGTAAAGTTCTCCTTTTGTAGCGTGGGCCTAGAAGGGTGATTAACCAGTATTTAGCATACAGCGCGATGGTCATGGGAAAGGCAGTGGAACATAAACTCAACCATGTGTGCCAGACTTCCAACAGCCAAGACTTCCCTGTACCTACCAAGAAGACGACTATTCATCTTCTCCTACTCGTCCTCATTCTCCTCCTCGTCCTGCCTCTCCTCTTCATCCTCAGGCCATCCACGCTGAACAGACGGGATGAAGGTGGTGTGCGTAGTACCATCTGTAGCACAGGAAATCAGCTCCTGTTCCTCCTCCTCAATATCACCCAATCCGCGTTGAGAGGATGAGATGAGGTTAGGCTATGTCACATAACCCTGTATAGTTTATTGCTCCATCTCAGCTTGCTCTGCCTGCAAAGTCTCCTCTTTAATTGTGAACAGCAAGCATTTCAGTAGACAGTGAAGTGGGATGGTTATGCTGATTATGGCGCCATCACCGAGTCCTCAAAGTTTTGGGGAACCGCACAGATTTAAGACATCCATTTCAATTCATCAGTTCCTTTGTGGGGAGTCTGACCGAAATACCGATGGGCTTGTTGTAGCTGGTATTCAACCACTGCCCTCTACTGCTCACAAAGCCTTGCCAACATATGTAATGTTGTGTTCCAACGCATGGTGACATCACACACCAGTCAGTGAGCTGGAAATTGCAAATGCTGCTGCAGCACTCACTCGGCTTACTTTCACAAGTAGCTCAGGCAGATCTGGGTATTGAGAAACCACTGAATCACTAAGTTGAGCACCTGGACCAGGCATGGTACATGTGCGAGGTTGTTAAGCTTCAGAGCTGCCACTAGGTTACGGCCTTTGTCACATATGACCATGACTGGTTGTAGATTCAGGGGCGAGAGCCACAGATCAGTCTGGTCTGTTAGATATTTCAACAACTCTGAGACGGTGTGCAGTTTGTTACCAAAGCAGATTAACTTCAGCAGAGACTGTTGCCACTTGGCCATGGCAGGGCTGCAGTGCTTGAAGCTTGAAACTGATGTTGACGTTTTGGAGATGAAGGGTGAGGAGGAGGTGGTGTAGGAACTGCTGTAGAAGGTGGGAGGAACCCTGATTGAACCAAGGCCCACAATCCTCAATGTCGGTAGCATGTGTTCTGTCCCAGGATCCGACAGGGTCCTGGCTTACACAATGTTCACGCAGTGTCCCATCAGGGAAATGTAACATCCCTAGCCTCAAGCACTTGTCCATGTATCCGTGGTTAAGTGGATCTTCCTAGTAATCGTGTTGGTCAGGGCACACCGGGAAAAATAATGGTGGCTGACAACTGAGTACCGAGAGACTGCCGCCTACATGAGGTTGCAGAATGCTTCGGTCTCCACCAGCCTAAACAGAAACAATTCCAAGGCAAGCAGTCTGGAAATGTGGCAGTTTAGTATTGTGGCCTGTGTGTGGTTGGCTGTGTATTTACTCTTGCGTTCTAAGGACTGGGGTAGGAACAACTGTACGTTGCGCTGTAACAAGGACGTGGATGTGGTTACTGAAGTTGGTTGCAAGTTTGCGACAACAGATGTAGGGTGGGAGGCATCTTCGCCTACATCATGAACAGGGGATTAGCGTGCACGTAGAACAAGAGAAGAGGCAGTGTTGTCACCCACAGACACTGTTTCTGGACCCTGCCATTCGGCCCAACTAATCAGGGGGCTTTGCTGTCATGTGCCTGAGCATGCTGGTGGTGGTCAGGCTTGTAGTTGTGCTGACCCTGCTAATGCTGGCATGGCAGATGTTGCAAATGGCCTAGTTTAAGTTAACGGGACCATCTTTATAAAAAAGCACCAGACTCAGGAACACCTAAACTTTGCCTGGCAACTTCACCTATGTTGGTGCTCTGGGGAACACTTGCCTGCCTTGTGTCTCTGGACACCTCAAAGCCTCTTCCTGACAATTGTGGTGCTGCAGATCCCTCCCCATCTGTGCTGCTGTCCTCGCTCTGTATGTTACCTTTCCAGATTGGGTCAGTGACTTCATCATTCACCAACTCGTCTTGCACTTCCGCACCCAGGTTCTCCTCCTGACTTGCTGACTAAGCAACATCAGTTGTTGGCAATTGTGTCTCATCATCATCCACCTCTTGCGACAGTAATTTCATTTTCCCACCATTTCCTTTTTATGACCATGGCTGCTCAAATATTTGAGCATCGCTACATACGATCTCCTCATGTCCCGCTTGAAATGGACAGGGCGAGAAGCCAGAATCTGTAAATGGAAATTTGAACAGCTCTTTGGAGTATCCAAGTGTGGATCACTTGTCTCCTGGCATTCGGCATGGTGGGAGGAAGGAGGATAAGAGTGAGGATTTTGTGGTCCAGAATCATGGGTACTGAGACTTGACCGTGTGGATGATAGGGTGGTGCTGGCAAACTGACTGGAAGCATTATCTGTTATCTATCCAACAACCTTTTCATACTAGTCTGGCATCAAGAGTAGAGTACAACACCTCCCCTACAATGTGGGACAGGAAGCATCATGTCATAAATTTCGTATGATGTATCCCTGTTGAGAAATCTTTGCAGGATTAGTATTCCAGGAAAATTTGCCCACCTCAGATGGACTTGTTACACTGGAGTAGCAATATAGCGATGCTATTGCTAGTCAACCAAGTCTGCCTGTATGCTTTTAATGCACAACTGCCACAGTATAAATGAAGCATAATATTTCCCCGGTCAGGACCATTTGCAGGATTAAAAGCAAAAAGAATATTATTAGCCCTGAGAAGGGCTTTTGGTATTAAATGCAGCAGAAAGAAAGTGAAATTAACCCTATCCTGTCTTACAATATCCCTTCAGCACAATCTCTCCCTAAGTGTGCTATTATCAGTATTAATACTTATTATAATTATCCCTAATAAGGGCTGTTGTTGCAGTTGAAAGAAATATTAATGGTGTCTAATCCCTGACTATATGCAGCCAAAACTCTGTCCCTAGGCCAGCAGCTCCTCTCTCTGCTCTGCCTGTTTCCGTTGGTACACTGTGCTGAGCATGGCGTCCTAAGTCTTATATAGACCTGATGACAATATGCGGCCAGCCAATCACAGTAATGCCACAACCAAGATGGCTACGGCTATACAGTGACTGACAGGCAATAACCGCATGTTTACAGGCTGTCTGAGTCGCCCGCCAGGGCCGTGGGGTACTCGGCACCGAGCCCGTTTACTTTTATGGGGGATGTCACGGCGACACAGCTCGGTCCGTGGCCCTGGGCGCTCACTGAAAAGGGGGATATTTACAGGGGATTATAAGGTTTGTAGAAATTCGTGACGCCACCTGTGGTTCCTGGTCAGGGTGACCAGCGCTGCTATACAGATCCACTGAAGGGTTGGTGTTGAGCAGCAAGGTGTTAAGCCTTCCACAGGCAAGGCTGGGGTCCTTCAGGGTAAACGGAGTGTAGGGGTGCAGGATGGAGGAGGGGAGTTCAGCAGCGGGAGTAATAAGGTAGACACACACAAAAGTCTCTTTCTGTACCTTTACTGATGGAATGGCAGGCACGTCCCGGGGTGCTGGCAGGGTGAAGGATGCACGTCCAGTTCTTCCCACTGAGTAGGTGTAGGGCCTCTTCTCTCCTGTAATGTGAGTCTCTGACCTGTATGAAACGAGGTCTAACTCTGTCTTCAGCTTTACACCCGGCTGATTTTGTATAGGGCTTTCTATTGGAAGAACACAGTCTCTGATGGCTGTTCCTGCCAGACTCCTGTCTTCCTAACCCATAGGACCAAAAAAAGAGACGACCACAGACCCAAAGAGTAGAAAAGTAGAAAATGCTTTATTAAGACATAAAATGGAGTGGATAAACAGATACACAAAAGACGGTGACAAATAGAGTGGAGTAAATGTCAACCTCGACATACACCAAAAAAGACCCTAGTGACTGAAATCCCTGACCGCTGTGACAAAGACCTGTGGGCATCATATTGTATGATAATCATTCTGTGTAATACTCCCTGACTGTGCCGTCTATTTTCCACTGAGGTAATACCCTTTGATATACTGGCACCTTGAACTGTTATATGGGCAGCAATAGGTCACTAGTGTTTTCTGCAGCAGTATATACAAATCTATGTGGTGGTATCCTATTTGCACTTGCTCTTTAGGTAATTTGTGCCCCACAACAGCTGCTTTATCTTAAACAGTATTACACAGAATGATTATCATACAATATGATGCCCACAGGTCTTTGTCACAGCGGTCAGGGATTTCAGTCACTAGGGTCTTTTTTGGTGTATGTCGAGGTTGACATTTACTCCACTCTATTTGTCACCGTCTTTTGTGTATCTGTTTATCCACTCCATTTTATGTCTTAATAAAGCATTTTCTACTTTTCTACTCTTTGGGTCTGTGGTCGTCTCTTTTTTTGGTTTTATACCAAAATCCTATCAATATTATTGCGATAGATCCTTTATTTTCCTTTTGCAACCTTACTACTAATTATTATGTTGTTCTGGTTCATCTGGTTGCTTTGTCATATAGGCTATATGTCTTCCTAACCCAGCCACGTATCAACACCTATGGGCTCCTGCGACTTGTAGTCCCGCAGGGTCTCCGGTATCTCCTGCTAGTCGTGAAGGATCCAGCAAGCTCGGACCCGGCGTCCGGTAAATCAGAGTAGAGGTAAGCTATCAATGCTATTTCCACCTGTCACTCTCTTCTTATCCACTCGCCTTTCGTCCTACTCGACCCTCACATAAGCACACGCTAGCAGATGGTGAACTGCTTCTTTCCTTTCTTCACCGCTCTCAAAGCGTTGGCACGCTTGCTCACTGAACTGCATTCGGTTGACTCAGTTCTGACTAGGCTGGAGTGGCTTGCTTTCCACTTGTACTAGCCTCCACACGTTGAACTAAGCTAGGAGCTGCAGATTTCAGGTTCTTTCAATAACAGATGTCCTCTCTCTTCCCTGAGAGAACTAATCTGTGAGCTCTCTGAGGTGACTACTGACTGCAGCCCTCAGACTAAGGCCTCTTTCACACATCCGTTGTGCGCCTGACGGCGCCCTCCGGCATTTTTTTGTCCAACCGCATCCGGCGAAATGTAATGCCGGATGCGTTTTTTTTTTCCATTGACTTTCATTAGTGCCGGATCGCGCCTGATGTCATTGCGTTGTATCCGTTTTTGTCCGGATCCTGCGGAAATGTAGATTCCGGCGGCCGGACAAAATGAAGCATGTAACGTTTTTTTTTTTTTTGCCGGAGCCGCCTGATGTGCCTGAAGCGGCGCATCAGGCGGCCGGAAACAATAGAATTCAATGGAACCGGATCAGACTTTTGTGCAATCCGGCAAAAGTCTGATCCGGATTCTGGAAATCAAGGACTACCACTACTACTACTACTACTACTACTACTTTTTCCAGTGTCTCCGGGCATCAGAAACCCTCTTTTTCTGGGTTCAAAAGTTCAGGACGGATCCAGCAAAAAAACGGATCCGTTGCATCAGTTTTTTTGTTTCAGCGCCGGATCCGTCCATTCATGTGTTCGACGGATCATGCCTGATACAAAAAGACGGATGTGTGAAAGAGGCCTAACTAACTTCCTGCGGCTTCACCATCCTTATATACACTACAAAGGCTCCCTCTGGTGGCTCTAGGATTGGTGAAGATGTGTGTATGCATATTGGGTCCTCTAGTGGTCATTACCTTCGGTGCATCTCTCTGGGAAATGAGATTCCAAGCGCAGCTGGGCTCTACATAACAAGTGTCAAACATGTCAGGCGGGGACTCGAGCTTGCGCACGAACATTAAAAAATACTGGCAGAGTAACGAGCATCTCGAGCACATTGATGCTCGAGCAGATTCCGAGCAGTGACAAGCACACTCACTCATCACTAAATATCACATGTATGTGAGACTCAAAAGTATATGAACCTTTGCTTTTAGTATCTGTGCAATAATAATTGTATCTAAACATTTTCAGTTTTGTTGATTAATCCAGAACATCGATTCAGAGGAATATTAGCCCATTCATCTCTGTTATGTTGGTAGGTTTTCTCCCATAATCTGCTCATTTCAGGTCCTTCCACAACATTTATAGGATTAAGGTCAGGACTTTGACTTGGCCAGTACAAAATGTTAAATTTATTCTGCTTTAACCATTCTTTTGTAGAATGACTTTTGTGCTTTGGGTTGGGGTTTTGATTTCAAGACCCACATTCTCTTCTGATGCAGCTTAAGGACAGATGTCCTGACATTTTCCTTTAGAATTTGCTGGTATAATTCAGAATTCATTGTTCCATCACTTGTGACAAGTCAGTCTAGCCCTGATGCAGCAAAACAGTCCCAAACCATGCTACTACCATAATTGTGTTTTACAGATGGTATTAGGTTTTTATGCTGTCATGTTGTTTTTCTTACTTCAAACATAACGCTTCTCATTTAAACCAAAAAGTTCTATTTATTCTCGTGTGTTCACAAAACATTGTTCCAATAGCCTTCTGTATTGACCAGGTAATATTTAGTAAACTGCAGATACAAAACAATGTTCTTTTTGGAGAGCAGTGGCTTTCTCATTGCATTTCTGGCATGCACACCATGTTGTTTAGTATCCTCCTGATAGTGGAAAATTAGCAAATGTAAGAGAGGACTCTGGTCGCTTAAAAGTTGCCTTGGTTTTGTTTGTGACATTGCAGACTTCTAAATGTCTTATTTTGGAGTGATTTTTGTTGACAACCACTCCTGAGCAGGGTAACAGTGGACTTGAGTTTGTACACAATCTGTCTGATTATGGATTGGTAGAGTCCAACCTCTTTAGAGATGGTTTTGTAACCTTTTCCAGCTTGGTGAACATCAACAATTGTAGTTCTGATGGCTTCATCATGGGCGTACCCACCGTGGGGCAGGGGGGGCAGGTGCCCCCCTCCTAGAAGCAGGGGCACACAATGAAAGAGAGCGGAGAGAGCAGCACTATGCCGGCTCCCTCTGCCCCAGGTTGCAGTGCCTGTCTGTGTGCGCAGTGCATGGAGCTGCTGTCTCACCAGAGGAGCTCCCTCCTTCCTTCCTTCCTGGCGGCAGCAGCTGTAGTTTCACTTTCTGCCCTGCAGGCTCTGGTTGTCTCAGCCACACTGGGTCCTAGTGCCCTCTGTGTGCAGACACTGGACACTTCCTGCTCCTGCCTCAGTCACTGCCTGCAAGCTTCATGGTAAGAGGGGATGGGGGTCTAGTGCCCTCTGTGTGCGACACTGGACACTTCTGCTCGGTAGGTCATGGCCCGCAGCTTCATGGTAAGAGGGGATGGAATTTATTAGATTATTTGGCTCAGGCATGCATGGTCACTGAGGGGGAATGTGAGAGGATGGGGTACAGTGGGGAGGGTACAGGGCACTGGGGTTGAATGTAAGAGGATGGGGGTATTGTGGGGGCTAGGGCATGGGGGGGTTAATGTGAGAGGATGGGGTATGTGGGGGAGGGGTACAGGGCACTGTGGTGAATGTAAGAGTATGGGGTATTGTGGGGGCTAGGGCACTGTTGGGTTGAATGTGAGAGGATGGGGGTATTGTGGGCTGAGTGGGGGGGGCATGGGCACAGGGTGAATGTGAGAGGATGGGGTATTGTGGGGAGGGTATACAGGGCACTGGTTGGTGATTGAGAGATGGGAATGAGGGGGTGGACAGGTTGATGTGTGGTGGTATTGTGAGGAGGGAACAGCACTGGGGTTGATGTAAGAAGATGGGGGTATTGTGGGGCTAGGCACTGGGGTTACTGAAGATGGGGTATTTTGGGGCTGAAGTGGGTGTGCACAGAGCACTGAGGGGTGCATGTGAGAGGATGGGGGTATTGTGGGGTCAGTGGGACAGAACACTAAGGGGTGCATGTGAGACGATGGGCTGTTGGGGTGTGGGTGGGGGACAGGGGAGGTAGGGGCTTTTTTTTACTTGTGAGCTCCTCAATACTTTAATAATAGATTAATATTTCAGTATTATTATAACAAGGGCATAGACAGACGGCCGTATAACTCATGCGAGGATCGCACTGCAATCCTCGGACTTGCTGGTACCGCTCCTGACATGAGCGCGACTGCCATGTATAATATATGGTATATACAGCGTAGTGTCGCATACACTGCTGTATTATACAATATACAACAGTTCTAACGCTCCATACCTAATATGCAGTATAATGTACAGTGTATATGATGTAACCTGTATAAGATGCGACATTGGCTTGCCCCTCCCCCCCCCCTAGTTTTGATCCTGGGTACGCCCATGGGCTTCATCCTATGTTCATAACATGATGCACTTCCGCAAACATGTTGTGAAGATCAGACTTTGATAGATTCCTTTTCTTTAAATATAACAAGTTACCCACTCACATCTGATTGTTATTTCATTGCTTGAGAACACTATACTCAAATTTCACCTTTAAATTTTCTGCTAGCCGTAAAGCTCCACATACTTTTGCCACTCACAAACATGTTTGTCATTTTTTAAATGAGTCTAATATTTTTGACTCATTTGCTTGATTTGGTTCTCTATCTACTTTTAGAAATTGTATGAAAATCTAATGTAGTATTAACCCCTTAGTGACAGAGCCAATTTGCAGCTTAATGACTGGGCCAATTTTTACAATTCTGACCACTGTCACTTTATGAGGTTATAACTCTGGAACGCTTTAACGAATCCCGCTGATTCGGAGAATGGTTTTTCGTGACATATTGTACTTCACGTTAGTGGTAATTTTTTTTATATGACTTGCACTAATTTCTGAAAAAAACGGAAATATGGTGAAAATTTTGAAAATTTAGCAATTTTCAAACTTTAAATTTTTATGCCCTTAAATCAGAGAGATATGTCACACAAATTTCTTAATAAATAACATTTCCCACATGTCTACTTTACATCAGCACAATTTTGGAAACAAATTTTTTTTTGTTACGAAGTTATAAGGGTTAAAAGTTGACCAGCGATTTCAGTTTTACAACACCATTTTTTTTTTAGGCACAACATCACATTTGAAGTCACTTTGAGGGGTCTCTATGATAGAAAATACCCAAACGTGACACCATTCTAAAAACTGCACCCCTCAAGGTGCTCAAAACCACATTCAAGAAGTTTATTAACCCTTTACTTGCTTCACAGGAACTGAAGCAATGTGGAAGGAAAAAATTAACATTTAACTTTTTTTGCAAAAACTTTACTTCAGAACCAATTTTTTTCTCACAAGTGTTAAAGGAGAAAATGAACCACAATATTTGTTGTCCAATTTCTCCTGAATACGCCGATACCCCATATGTGGGGTTAAACCACTCTTTGGGCGCAATGCAGAAGTCGCAAGGGAAGGAGCGCCGTTTGACTTTTTCAACAGAATTGGCTGGACGCCATGTCGAAGAGCCCCTGATGTGCCTAAACAGTGGAAACCCCGAACAAGTGACCCCATTTTGGAAACTAGACCCCTCAAAGAGGTTATCTAGATGTGTGGTGAGCACTTTGAACCTCCAAGTGCTGCACAAAAGTTTATAACGTAGAGCCGTGAAAATAAAAAATCATTTTTCTCCTCAAAAATGATTTTTTAGCCAGCTATTTTTTTTCCCAAGGGTAACAGGAGAAATTAGAACCCAAAAGTTGTTGTGCAATTTGTCCTGAGTACGCTGATACCCCATATGTTGGGGTAAACCACTGTTTGGGTGCACGGCAGGGCTCGGAAGGGAGGGAGCACCATTTGACTTTTTGAACGCCACGTCGTTTTTGGAGACCCCCTGATGTGCCTAAATAGTGGAAACCCCTCAATTCTAGCTCCAACCCAAACCCCAACACACCCCTAACCCTAATCCCAACCCTAACCCTAATCCCAACCCTAATTCCAACAATAATTGTAATCCTAACCCTAATTGTAACCCTAACCCTTATTGTAACCCTAACTATAACCCTAACCCTAACGGAAAATGAAAATAAATATATTTTCTTTATTTATTATATGTCCCTAACTAAGGGGGTGATAAAGGGGGGTTTTATTTAATATTTTTTTTATTTTGATCACTGTGATAGCATTTATCACAGTGATCAAAATGTCCTGCACTGAATGAATGAATCTGCCGGCCATTTTCTTTGCAGGCAGAAGATTAGGAGCTGGAAGGAGCCATAGCAGGATATGGGGGACACTGGGAGGTACCGGGGGGGATCGGGGGTCCCGGGGACCCTATTTCTCTCCCCTCTGATGTGCGATCACATCAGAGGCAGAGGGGAGAGAAATTACATGCAGGATCGCGGCTTTTTTTTCTTTTGCGATATTCGTTATATAGTTAATAACGGCGATCGCAAATGTGGGGGACTGCGGGGGACAAGAAATATGTTCTCTGGGGTCTCTGCTACCCCTGGTAGCGGAGACCCTGGATAAACTCAGACTCGGCGAGCGCACTGCGCATGCACAGGAGCCCACCATTTTCTTTGCCGGGACAAGACGCAGGAGCTCGGGGAGACATGGGAGGACTGGGGGACACCAGGAGGCACTTGGGACTGATCGGGGTCCCGGGGACCCCATTTCTCTACCCTTTGATGTGCGATCACATCAGAGGAGAAATTGAATGGAGAATCGCGGCTTTTTTTGCTATCGCCGTTATAGGGTTAGCAACGGCGATCGCAAAAGCGGGGTCAGTAAAAACTGACCCGAATCATGTTCTCTGGGGTCTCGGCTACCCCCGGTAGCTGAGACCCCGGAGAAAATCTGACTCTGGGGGGCGCTATATACTTTCTCAACAGCGCCGTTAATTAACGGCGCTGTGGTTTAAGTACCTTTAACTACCGCTGTTAAAAGGCGTATCGGTGGTCGTTAAGGGTTAAGTCATACTTATGCAAAAATATGGAAAATTCTGAAGGGTTCGCAAAGGTTCAAGCAGCATTGTAAATCTCCTAAACTTGATAAAGGATGCTGCACATACTTTGAAAATTCATGTTAGAATGGTTGTAAATTGAATTTTAAAAGTTTTACTCAATTTCCTCCCAGCTAAGATGATTCACAGCTCTTCTGAGTCATCTTCTCTGCTGCAGAGATTTCACACTGCTCAGTACAAGCTGCAGCTGTAAGTCAGGCAGGGTGGGCAGTGGTTGAATACACTCATGAGCTATTTCATTCTACACTAGACTCATAAAATTCTCCTCATAATATCGGAATTATAGAGTCATTCTGAAATAGATTTTTCCAAGTATACCAGCCTCATCAGGTCTGTGAGATCAGTTTAATAATGTATACAGTTTGGATTTTAAAATATGGTGATGGATCTTGCTTTAAAATCAAGAATTAGATTTGACTGTATCAAAGTTTTTGGACTTTAATCTTTAATTTTCTGTATCTTTTATTCTCTATATACGGTAAGTGTTTTTTTTCACTAATATCCATTATTGTGTTTTTTTACAGAGAATATGATGTAAGCAAAATTAATTACATGTATGCCCAGTTTGTGGCAAACACCATGGAACCACTCAACATACCGTATGTGAGTAAGGACAAAAGATTTTATTGACAGTAAGTAAAATTAACATTCGAGATTTACTGCATCAGCAAAATATTAATTTGAAGGGGAAATTAAATGAAATGAACAAGATGATTGGGTGTTTACATTTTACAAGGGTTAATACTATACCCACAAAGGATTGAATAAGAAAAAGGAAAATATAGTGTAAAAGTATTTTTAATGCTGATTTTCTGCATAAACCAAGGTTTTGTGGATGCATGAACATAATTAATGTTTTAATAGTTGGTTAAATTGTATTTTATTTTTATTTTGTCAGTGCTAACTACAAATTCACAAATATTGACCTACGTGTTACAGTTTGCATAATGGAGAAGGGAAACCAGACTGAAAAATAGTGTTAACATTAATTGACCGCCGATACGCCTTTTAACGGCGGTAGTTAAAGGTACTTAAACCACAGCACTGTTAATTAACAGCGCTGTGGAAAAAGTATATAGCGCCCCCCAGAGTGGGATTTTCTCTGGGGTCTCGGCTACCGGGTGTAGCCGAGACCCCAGAGAACATGATTCGGGTCGGTTTTTACCGACCCCGCTTTTGCGATCGCCGTTATTAACTATATAACGGTGATCGCAAAAAAAAAACAAACGTGATTCTGCATTTAATTTCTCTCTCCTCTGATGTGATCGTACATCAGAGGGGAGAGAAATAGGGTCCCCGGGACCCCCGATCTGCCCCCCCATACCTCTTAGTCCCCTTGTCCTCCCGCAGCTCCCAGTCTCCCCGCGTCTTCTTCCTGTAAATGAAAATGGCGGGCGCATGCGTAGTGCGCCCGCCGAATCTGCCGGCCAGCAGATTCATTCTTTCAGTGAAAGTACATTTTGATCACTGTGATAAACTATCACAGTGATCAAAATAAAAAAAAGTAAATAAACCCCTGCCCTTTATCACCCTCTTAGTTAGGGACTTATAATAAAATAAAGAAAATGTATTTATTTTCATTTTTCGGTTAGGCTTATAATTAGGGTTAGGGTTGGATTTAGGGTTAGGGTTACAGTTAGGGTTAGGGTTATAATTAGGATAAGGGTTGGAATTAGGGTTAGGGTTACAATTAGTGTTGGAATTAGGGTTAGGATTAGAATTAGAATTAGGGTTAGGGTTAGGATTAGGGTTAGGGGTGTGTTGGGGTTAGGGTTGGAGCTAGAATTGAGGGGCTTCGACTATTTAGGCACATCAGGGGGTCTCCAAACACGACGTGGCTTTCAAAAAGTCAAATGGTGCTCCCTCCCTTCTGAGCCCTGCCGTGCGCCCAAACAGTGGTTTACCCCAACATATGGGGTATCAGCATACTCAGGACAAATTGCACACCAATTTTAGGGTTCTAATCACTCCTGTTACCCTTGGGAAAATAAAAAATAGCTGGCTAAAAAAATCATTTTTGAGGAAAAAAATATTTTTTATTTTCACGGCTCTGCATTTATAAATTTCTGTGAAGCACTTGGGGGTTCAAAGTGCTCACCACACATCTAGATAAGCTCCTTGGAGGTCTAGTTTACAAAATGGTGTCACTTGTGGGGGGTTTCTACTGTTTAGGCACATCAGGGGCTCTCCAAATGCGACATGACGCCCGCTAAACATTCCATCAAAGTCTGCATTACAAAATGGCGCTCCTTCCCTTCCAAGCTCTCCCATGTGCCCAAACAGTGGTTCCCCCACATATGGGGTATCCGTGTACTCAGGAAAAATTGCACAACAACTTTTGGGGTCCAATTTCTCCTGTTACCCTTGGGAAAATAAAAAAAAATAGTAGGCTAAAAAATCATTTTTGAGGAAAAAAATTATTTTTTATTTTCACAGCTCTACGTTATAAACTTCTGTGAAGCACTTGGAGGTTCAAAGTGCTCACCACACATCTAGATAAGTTCCTTAAGGGGACTAGTTTCCAAATTGGGGTCACTTGTTGGGGGTTTCCACTGTTTAGGCACATCAGAGGCTCTCCAAATGCGACATGGCATCCAGCCAATTCTGCGTTGAAAAAGTCAAACGGCACTCGTTCCCTTTCGACCTCTGCTGTGCGCCCAAAAAGTGGTTTACCCCCACATATGGGGTATCGGCGTATTCAGGAGAAATTGCACAACAAATTTTGTGGTTCATTTTTTCTTTTAACACTTGTGAAAATAAAAAAATTGGTTCTAAAGTAAATTTTTTGCAAAAAAAGTTAAATGTTAATTTTTTCCTTCCACATTGCTTCAGTTCCTGTGAAGCACGTAAAGGGTTAATAAACTTCTTGAATGTGGTTTTGAGCACCTTGAGGGGTGCAGTTTTTAGAATGGTGTCACTTTTGGGTATTTTCTATCATAAAGACCCCTCAAAGTAACTTCAAATGTGATGTGGTCCCTAAAAAAAATGGTGTTGTCAAACTGAGAAATCGCTGGCCAATTTTTAAACCTTATAACTTCGTAACAAAAAAAATTTTGTTTCCCAAATTGTGCTGATGTAAAGTAGACATGTGGGAAATGTTATTTATTAAGAAATTTGTGTGACATATCTCTCTGATTTAAGGGCATAAAAATGTAAAGTTTGAAAATTGCTACATTTTCTAAATTTTCGCCATATTTCTGCTTTTTTCATAAATAAACACAAGTCATATAAAAAAAAATTACCACTATCGTGAAGTACAATATGTCATGAAAAAACATTTTCAGAATCAGTGGGATTTATTAAAGCATTCCAGAGTTATAACCTCATAAAGTCATGTGGTCAGAATTGTAAAAATTGGCCTGTTCATTAAGCTGCAAATTTGCTCTGTCACTAAGGGGTTAAGCCTTTATGGGGACTTGCCAGATCACCTGACTCCTGACTTGTATTTCCCATAATGTAACAATTTTGGAGAATTTTTCTTAGAAAACTGCATTGTGCCATTACTCTGTTATTCCTTGTAAAAATGTATAAATAAATTGATAATTAGTTGGTGTTTTATCTCTGACACTGTCCAATAAATGTTGTCAGCTAACTCTATGCCAGGACACATCACTTTCACTAGTTGAATTGTAACCATTACAGCTCGTTATCAATTTATTTGCAAATTTCCAAGCAGAATAACAGCGGAACAGCCCAATGCAAGGTTCTTAAAAATGTGATATAAAATATATTCTTAAGTTATTATGCTTTCCTTATATATTATTATGCTTTGCTTATATAGCGCCAACATATTCCACAGCGCTTTACATACATTATTATCGCTGTCCCTATTGGGGCTCACAATCTAAATTCATTATGAGTATGCCTTTGTAGTGTGGGAGGAGACCCGGGAACCTGCGGGAAACCCACACAAACACGGAGAGAATATACCAACTCCTTGCAGATGTGGTCCTTGGTGGGAATTGGACCCAGGGCCCCAGAGCTGCTACAGTATATATAGTATTTTGCGGACTATAAGACGCACCGGACCATACGAACCACAAATTTTCGGGAGGAAAATAAGAAAATAATTATTTTACTAAAATGGTAGTGTTTTGTGGGTTTATTAATCAATGCATTTTGTATTTTGATGTGCATGCCGCTCACTTCCATACGGATCAATTCAAAGTTTTATGTATAATCATGTTACTTCCCTCCCGAGCTCTTGCGTGGGCAAATCAGCTTATAGAGACTTGTGACCCTCATTTGAATAACCTTGATGATTTTCCTGCTGCAATGTCTATGATGTTTGATGATCCTAATCGTCGCACTACAGCTGAAACCACATTGTTATCATTATGTCAGGGTAAGCCTTCAGTCGTTGAATACGCTACTGAATTTAGACGGCTGGCGGTGGATATGATTTGGGACTGTTATGCCCAATTACCCATTTTTAAGAGGGGATTGTCTGGTGTGATTAAAGATGAGTTAGTCCATTCAGATGCTCCGCAAGAGTTAGAGGCATTCATACAACATTGTGTACACATTGACATAAGAATTACTGAGCGTAGACAGGAGAGATTTGCAGCCTCTAACTGTGTCACTAATTCTTCCCTTTCTCCTAAAGAACCTGCAGGCAAATCCTCTCGAGAGGTTGAACCAGTTCCCATGCAAGTGGAAGCTTTACAGCGGCGTGAGAGTAAGGAGAGCAGGGAGCATCATTTTCAGGAAAGTCTGTGTTTTTACTGCAGTCAGACAGATCACTTCCTTATCAACTGTCCCAAGCCGCCTCGCAAGGTACTAACCGTGGTAGAGGAATATGAGAATCAGGATGCTGAGTCTGTTGCTTCTGAGTCCAGTTCTTTTGTGAATGCCGTCTTTCATTCCCTCTCGGTGACTGCCTCTCCTAAAACACGGAGGGATAAAGAGACACATTGCTCCCTTCCCATAAACATCAGGTTGTCGGGACAATGGATCCCCTGTGCAGCCATGGTGGATTCAGGGGCATGAGGTAACTTTATGGACTTAACCTTTGCCAAGGAACATGGCACTCAGACTCAGCAGAGAGCCACCCCGGTAACCATGGAAACAGTGGATGGTTCCCCTCTAGTTTCAGGACCGGTGGATCAAGAAACTGTACCCTTGGAGGTTTTCATTAAATCCGATCATCAGAAAATACTACCCTTTATGTTTATTTCCTCACCACATTTCCCTTTAATTTTAGGAATTCCATGGCTGCAGTTGCAGAATCCTATTATCAACTGGAAGACCAAGGAGATCACTTTCCCACCAAGGGAGACACACATAACAAGTCAGGCAAGTTCTCAGGATACGGAATGTACCATTGAGGTATCTATGTTACCATCCATTTATAACGAATTCTCTGATATTTGTGAGAAGAAAATGGCAAACCAGCTTCCTCCTCACAGACCTTATGATTGTCCCATTGAACTGCTTCCAGGGGCGGCTATTCCATTCAAGAATGTCTACCCACTAGCAGCTCTGGAACTGCAGGCATTGAAGGAATACATTGATGAGAATCTGGCTAAGGGTTTCATTCGCCCCTCCTCATCACCGGCAGGAGCACCCATCTTTTTCGTAAAGAAGGATGGAACTCTTAGACCCTGTATTGATTATCGGGAGCTCAATAAGGTTACTATTCGGAACTGTTACCGTTTGCCATTAATTCCTGAACTGCTGGAAAGAGTACGACATGCTAAAATCTTCTCTAAGTTGGATCTTCGAGGAGCCTATAATTTGATTCGGATCCACTCTGGAGATAAATGGAAGACTGCATTTAGATGTCAGTATGGGCACTTCGAATACCTTGTGATGCCTTTTGGTCTCTGCAATGCTCCGGCAACCTTTCAACACTTGGCTAATGACATTTTTAGAGACCTGTTAGATCATTTTGTCGTGATTTATCTGGACAATATTTCGATTTTTTCTGATTCGTTGCAGGAACATCAGGAGCATGTTAAAACTGTCGAGATGCCTGAAGGAGAATCAGCTCTACATCAAGCCTGAGAAATGTGAGTTCCATCGCACAGAGATTCAATTTCTGGGGTTTGTCATCTCGCCACAGGGGCTTAACATGGAGGCAAGTAAGATCCAGGCTATTCTTGATAGGCCTGCACCTAAAAGTGTCAAGGAGGTACAGCGTTTCATCGGGTTCGCAAACTTTTATAGACGATTTATTCGTAATTTTTCTGAAATTGTTCGACCCATTACCCAACTAACCAAGAAGGAAAAGACTTTCTTATGGTCTACACAGGCTCAGGAAGCTTTTGATTGTCTTAAGTCCTGGTTTACTTCTTCACCTGTATTGATTCACCCTAACCCAGCAAATCCTTTCATCGTGGAAGTGGATGCTTCGGATTGTGCTCTGGGGGCCATCCTCTCGCAGAGAACAGGAGAGAAGGGTCTGATACATCCATGTGCTTTTTTCTCTCATAGACTTTCTGCTGCAGAGAAGAATTATGATGTGGGAGATAAAGAGCTTCTAGCCATTATCACTCCATTTAAGGAATGGAGGCATTATCTGCAGGGGGCAGCACAACAAGTTATTGTGCTCACGGATCATTGCAATCTGGAATTCCTTCGATCTGCTAGATGTCTTTCTCCACGGCAGGCTCGTTGGAGTCTATTTTTGAATAAATTTAATTTTGTCATTTCGTACAGCCCAGGTTCACGTAATGGGAAAGCGGATGCTTTGCCCCGAATCCATGCCATGGATTTCGTACCTGGGACGCAGTCTAAGACCCTTTTGTCTGATGCCAACTTTGTCGGAGTCATCCAGAATAAGGACTTATGGAAGACCATTAAGGAGGCCTATGACGCAGACCCATTTTTCGCTAACCCGACTGATGATGTGAACTTAGTTCTCAAAAACGGTATGTGGGTCCAGGATCGACGTTTATACGTTCCAGAGGCTGTAAAGCTGCAGGTCCTCAAGTTTGTCCATGACTCCAGGTTGGCAGGTCATCGGGGGTACAGAAGACACAGGTGTTCCTGAGTCATTTCTTTTGGTGGTCTACCTATCTGAAGGATGTGAAGAGCTATATTCTCTCTTGTGAGGTATGTGCACGCTTTAAGACTCCTTGTGTATCACCTACTGGATTGCTGCAACCATTACCCATCCCCTCTCGCCCTTGGGGGTCTATTTCCATGGACATTATAGTGGAATTGCCCACCTCTGGGGGAAAGAATTCTATTCTGGTGGTAATAGATCACCTTACTAAAGCTGCCCACTACATTCCTTGCACTGGCCTTCCCTCAGCCAAGGAGAAGGTAGATCTGGTCATTCAGAATGTGTTACGGCTTCTTGGAGTTCCGGATAAAATCATCTCTGATCGGGGAGTGCAGTTTACGTCCAGGTTCTGGAAGAGATTCTGTTCTGCACATGGTGTTGTTTGTCGGTCTTCTGCGTGTCATGCTCAGACTAATGGGCAGACGGAGTAGACTTATCAGACTCTAGAACAGTATCTTCGATGCTATATTAGTCATTCACTGGACGACTGGTTAGAGTTGCTTCCGCTAGCAGAATTTTGTTACAACAACTCACAGAGCGCATCTACTAAGGTAACACTCTTCTTTGCCAAGCTGGGTTATGATCCCAGTATTATTCCCAGATCCCCAGTCGATGCACCAGTGCCTGCAGCTTATGAAAGGTTGTCAGAGTTTCCAGAATCTGGAAACTCTGAAGGAATCGCTATCTACTGTGCAGGACACATATAAGAGATGAGATCTGCCAATATGTTTTGGAGGCCTGCACCTATGTTCAAGGTAGGGGACTCTGTGTGGTTTTCCACGAAAAATTTGAGATTGAATGTTCCATCACAGAAACTGGGACAAAAATTCATCGTCCCATTCAAGATCTCTGGGATCGTGAGTTCCGTTGCCTGTCGTCTGAAGTTACCAAGGACCATGAAGGTACATCCTGTGTTTCATGTCTTCCTATTAAAACCAGTGTCTCCGAATACTTTTCAAGGTCATATTGCACCTCCTCCTCAGCCTGTGTTGGTCGACAGACAAGAACAATTTGGCGTGGAGAAAATTCTGGGCTTTCGGATACGTAGTAATCAACTGCAGTACTTCATTAAGTGGCAGGGATATGCGTCTGAGTAGAACTCGTGGGAGCCTGTAATTAATATCTGTGCGCCACAAAAGATTGCTTTATTCCATCAGAAATATCCTGGGAAACCTGGTCCTGGATCGTCCTGAGGCCGCTTCTAAGGTGGGAGTAATGTAAGGATTTCGGATGTTCCTTGGAGCCTGTTTCGCCCTTATCCAAGATGGAGTCTGGTACTTCGCCCTGCCCCTGAACTTCCTGTCTGTTCTGCTCTTTTAGTTCGGGACAGGAGATCCTCCTTGCCTGAGTATTTTGAGCAGTTGGCTCCTGAGCTTCTGCCTGTTTGCTGGTGAACTCCCTGCTGCTGCTGCTCGTTACTCGGTGGTCTACCTCTCCACGTTCTGCTGCCTTCAGTCCTCTTTGCGTCTCACTGATCCTGTCCATGGTTAACTATTGCCTGGACTTCTAGTGAG
Organism: Oophaga sylvatica; assembly: GCA_033576555.1. NCBI lineage: Eukaryota > Metazoa > Chordata > Amphibia > Anura > Dendrobatidae > Oophaga > Oophaga sylvatica. The sequence continues at coordinate 239,170,760 of JARQOD010000001.1, forward strand.
GAGCTACTCGCCTCTGGAACAGCTGTGGTCAGTAGGAATTCTGACATCACTATCTCTTCTTGGACTGTGTTTGTGTGGGCTACAGTGCTGGACTTGAGCAGGACTTTTCAGCCCAAAAGTTATATATAGTGACCTTCTCCTTTAATTGTTCACCTGTGTATTGCTGGACTTCTACGTCTAAGTACCGTGTGCATTTTCACCCATATGATTGCTGGACTTTTACGCTTAGGTGCCGTGTGCATGCACACCCATATTATTGCTGGACTTCCTGGTTAAGTGCCGTGTGCATCTTTTGTATATTACTGCTGGACTCTTACGTTTGGTGCCTTGTGCACTCCTGCATCATATTACTGCTGGACTCGATCGTATTAGCGGTCGCGCCCCACTATTCAGTCATTAAACATTTCTATATTGTGCTGTGCATTCGTTACAATTGCAGGAAGTGCTCTGTTAGTTTTGTTTCACTTGAACTATTCTGTCTTGTGCTGATGTGTGGCCCAGCTGCGCTTGGTACACATGTTCCCTGGAGAATGCACAGAAAGGTAATTACAAAAACCTGATATTCATTCACACTCACACTTCCCAGTATTGCCACCAGAGGGAGTCTTAGACTATTTAAGGGTGTGGGAGACGTAGCAGTGAGGTCATTCTGGTCATTCTAGTTCCAGTCCCAGTCGAGTCAGCAGACAAGTCTTGGGTGATTCAGGAGTGAGTCATTCTAGCCAGACGGACGGAGATTTCCTGTCAGATGAGACAGAGGAAAGATTGCAAGCTGTTACCTCAGAACAGACTGACTGTTAGTACCCTATGAATGTGGAAAGTGACTCTCGAAGCGGGCTTGTATTCAGTCTGACGGAAGGTCCTGAAAGCTGCTTTGGACAGAGTCTATGAAGGAAAAGAAGGAAGGGGACTACAGTTATTATAACAACGAGTCAACTGAGAAACGGTCAGTGAGGTGTGGAAGAAAGAAAGCTGACGACTATACCTACTGCTACCCGTGCTTATGTTAAGGGTGAGAGTAGGGCGATGGGCGAGTGGTGACGAAAGGAGAGAGTGACCGAGGCGTTATAGCAACATTTGCTGCTTCCACTCTGCTTAACCGGACGCCGGGTCCGAAGCCTTGCTAGTTCCTTCACGGCTAGTAGGAGAAAACCGGTGACCCTGCTGGACTTCAAGTCGCAGAAGGGCCCTATTGTGCTGATACGTAACCGGGGTCAGGGAGAACAGGAGTCTTGCGGGACGCTGCATATAAAGGCTTAGTTCTTGCCAAAAGAAGGCTCCACCACAATGTCGGCCGGGCATAGCTGTTACACACAGAGTTGAACTTAGCTTTATGCAGGTTGGAAACTCACACATTAAAGAGAAAGGAGGCCTTAAACCTACTCGGTGATTACCTGGATGTGCATCCTCCACCCTGAGCAGCTTCCCGGGGCATACCTGCAAATACCACCAGTAAAGGTATGGAAAGAGACTGACTTGTGTGTGTCTGACTTATTGCCTGCACCCTGCACCGCCATATACTTAGAGGGACTAGTCTTACCTGTGGAAGACTTAACATCTTGCTGCCCAGTAACAACCCCTCTGAGGATTTACCCTGCAGCGCTGGTCATCTTGATCAGAAACCACAGGTGGCGTCACAAACTATTACTACAATCCCCTGTAAATATGCCCCCTTTGAATGAGCGCCCAGGGCAACGGACCGAGCTGTGCTACTTGTGACATTCCCCATAGACTTCAACGGGCTCGGTGCCGAGTACCCATAGGCCCTGGTAACGCGTGAGCGGCTCACTGTGCATTCGTTACAATTGCAGGAAGAGCTCTATCAGTTTTGTTTCACTTCATTAATATACTTATTTGCATCAGCTTTGGTCTCAGATTCGTTTTATCCCACACAATCAGATTCTGTAGTACCCACATAATTGTTACAGTGGTGGAGCGGGGGCCCAGGAGGAAGGATTGCTGCAGAAGGAAGCCAGCAGCAGCAGGAGTGATGCGATACTGCGGGACCGGAGCTGGGAGGAGAGGGTGTTTCGCGGTTCAAGGCTCCAGGCTTTCAGAAAATGTTCGGAGTCCTCGCACTTCCCATTCTTTTCACTGCGGCGGATCTCGGGAAATTGGCCACTGGAGGCAGTGCATTCACAGATTGAAATTGAGATGGTGAACACCATTTAAAACACTTACATTTTGCAGAGTACCTTCTACCGTTAAGTCTCTGAACTGTTCTGTCTCAAAATTGTCCTGGGACTCCTCCAGGTCAGGGATATTGGCTTCAAAGGATGCTGCCTCATGATCCTTTGTAGCCAGTACAGTGAAAGAAAATGCCTCCATTTACATCATATGACCTTGTTGCTGTAGCCGACTCCTGGCAACATACTGGACTACCGGGTGCTACATCTATAGCCTATAATAATGAGAAATGACAAAGGAAAAAAGTATTGAACACATGAAGAAAAAGAGGTGGAAAAAGCCATGGAAAGTCATGACACAAGCTTAAGTCTATCAGTAATTAGAAAACATTCCTGCCACTTAGTGAAAAATAATAATTACCAAGATGTCACACGAGAAGCAACTCATGATGGGTAAAACCAGTGAGCTGTCTCAAAACCTTAGAAACCTTATTGGTGAAAAACATACTGATGGCACTGGTTACAAATTTCTAAACTACTGAAAGCTCCAGAGAGCACTGTTAGGGCATTATCTGGAAGAGGAAAGAACATCATTTCACCATAAACCAGCCTCGACCAGGTGTTCCCCACTGTATTTCAGACAGAGGAATGAAAATAATTATCAGAAGAGTTGTCCAAGAGCCGAGGACCATCAAAAAGACCTGAAATCAGTGGTACAATTGTTTAAAAGAAAATGATAAGTAAGGCCTCTTTCACACATTTTGCCGCAGCGCCGCATGTGAAAAGCTTTCACACTTCCGGCGCCCAAAATGCGTTTTTTTGCCGGATGGTCTCTGATGCTTGGAGAGATAAGAGACCATCCGGCAAAAACAAAAAACGTTACATGCAGCGTTTTTTCCGGACGCCGCAATGTACATTTGCGCCGCATCCGGACAAAACCGCATGCAACGCATTGACATGCGGCGCCATCCGGCGCTAATGCATGTCAATGCGAAATAAGCCGCATGCGGCGCATCAGATTTTCAGATGCGGCGCTGCGGGAAAATGCCGGGGGCGCCGCAAGGCGCCCGCCGGATGTGTGAAAGAGGCCTAATGCATTCAACCTCCATGGCCTGGTTGCATGCTCACCATGCAAGACTCCATTTCTGAACAAAAAGATTGTTCAAGCTTGATTAAAGTTTGCTCAACAACATTTAGACAAGCCTGTGAAATATTGGGAGAACATGGTATGGTCAGATGAGACCAAAATTGAATTCTTTGAATGTCATATTGCACACCATTTTTGGAGGCCAAAACCAAAAGGCATTGTCTATCATGCCAAAAACACCATACCAACAGTGACGTTTGGAGCTAAAAACATCCTGGTGTGGGACTGTTTTTTAGCATACAGAACTGGCAAACTTGATATAATTGAAGGAAGGATGAATGGACAAATGTACCTGGACATTCTTGATAAAAATCTGCTGCCATGTACCAGGATGATGAAGATGAAATGAGAGTGGACATTTCGGTAAGACAATGATCCCTAAAACACAGCCAAGGAAACTGTCAATTGATTTCAGAGAAGGAAAATAAAGCTGCTAGAATGGCCCTGCCAATCACTTGTAATCACCAACAAAGGCTTTTGTACGAAGTATTAAGTCAATTTCAGACAGCTTGCTCAATACTTTTTCCCTGTGTCATTTTCTTGTCACCAACATCTGGTGAGAATTTCATGTCAATAGCACCTTTAGAAATATATTTACTTAGAAAATTGGTGAAGTGTTTAATATATATTTTACCTGCTGTGTGAAAAAAATTATATATATATATATATATATATATATATATATACAGTACAGACCAAAAGTTTGGACACACCTTCTCATTTAAAGATTTTTCTGTATTTTCATGACTATGAAAATTGTAAATTCACACTGAAGGCATCAAAACTATGAATTAACACATGTGGAATTATATACTTAACAAAAAAGTACCGTATATACTCATGTATAAGCCGACCCCCCTAATTTTGCACAAAAAACTGGGAAAACTTATTGACTCACGTATAAGCCTAGGGTGAAAAATGATTTGCCCCCATATGATGCTCCACAGGTTATGCCCCCATATGCTGCACAGATTATGCCCAATATGCTCCACAGATTATGCCTCCATATGCTCCAGATTATGCCCAATATGCTTCAGAGATTATGCCCCCATATGCTCCAGATTATGCCCCCATATATTCCACAGATTATGCCCCCGTATAATCCACAGATTATGCCCCCATATGCTCCAGATTATGCCCCCATATGTTCCACAGATTATGCTCCCATATGCTCCAGATTATGCCCCATATGTTCCACAGATTATGCCCCCATATGCTTTAGATTATGCACCATATGTTCCACAGATTATGCCCCCATATGCTCCATATTATGCCCCCATATGTTCCACAGCTTATGCCCCCATATGCTCCAGATTATGCCCCCATATGTTCCACAGCTTATGCCCCCATATGCTCCAGATTATGCCCCATATGTTCCACAGCTTATGCCCCCATATGCTCCATATTATGCCCCCATATGCTGCACAATTATGCCCCATAGTATAGGCCTCATATGCTGCTGCTGCAAAAAAAAAAAAAAAAAAAAATGACATACTCACCTCTCATCGCTGGGGGCCAGGTGCCGGTGTCCTGAGCAGGCGGTAACAGCGGTGCGCTATGGGGGACAGGTGCCGGTGTCACCGCTCGCTCAGGACCCCGGCACCTGAGATATTTACCTGTCCTCTCTGCACTGCTGCGCTGCTCCCTCGGTCTGACTCCTCTGGCTGTGAATGATCTAGCAGGGGGCGGGACACACACTAATGATGTCATCGCGCCCTCTGCCTGATTATTCACAGCCAGAGGAGTCAGACCGAGGGAGCAGCGCAGCGGTGGCACGGGGACAGGTAAATATAGCTATACTCACCCCTCCGCCGCACATCACTGAAGCCTCTCCTCTCCTCCCGGCGCTCTCTGCAGCGCTTCAGTCCTGCAGCGGTCACGTGCTACCGCTCATTAAAGTCATGAATATGTGCATATTCATGACTTTAATGAGCGGTGCCATGTGACTGCTGCAGGAAGGAGCCGGAGATCTTGGGAGAAGCAGGGGGGCTGCAGAGACCGCGCCGGCGGAGGGATGAGTATGATCCGACACCCCCGCTCCCCAGCCGACCCCCGTATATGACCCGCGCATAAGCCGAGAGGGGGACTTTCAGCCCTAAAAAATGGGCTGGAAATCTCGGCTTATACATGGGTATATACGGTATGTAACTACTGAAATTATGTCTTATATTCTATGTTCTTCAAAGTAGCCACCTTTTGCTTTGATGACTGCTTTGCACACTCTTGGCATTCTCTTGATGAGCTTCAAGAGGTAGTCACCGGAAATGGTTTTCACTTCACAGGTGTGCCCTGTCAGGTTTATTAAGTGGGAATTATGGCCTTATAAATGGGGTTGGGACCATCAGTTGTGTTGTGCGGAAGTCTGGTGGATACACAGCTGATAGTCCTTCTGAATAGACTGTTAGAATGTGTATTATGGCAAGAAAAAAGCAGCTAAGTAAAGAAAAATGAGTGACCATCATTACTTTAGGAAATGAAGGTCAGTCAGTCCGAAAAATTGGGAAAACTTTGAAAGTGTCCCCAAGTGCAGTTGCAAAAACCATCAAGCGCTACAAAGAAGCTGGCTCACATGAGGACTGCCCAGGAAAGGAAGACCAAGAGTCACCTCTGCTTCTGAGGATAAGTTTATCCAAGTCACCAGCCTCAGAAATCGCAGGTTTACAGCAGCTCAGGTTAGAGACCAGGTCAATGCCACACAGAGTTCTAGCAGCAGATACATCTCTACAACAACTGTTAAGAGTAGTGTTGAGCGATACGATACCGCAAGTATCGGGTATCGGCCGATATTAGCTCTATCGGCCTTTCGATACTTAGTTCCGATATTTTCGTCTTATCGGATACCGGAATCGGGATTGTCACTGTCACTGTCAGTGTCCGTCGGTCGGGTCTGTCAGGAGTCAGCGGCACTTACCTGGCAGAAGATCTCCCGTGGTCACGGCCTGGACTGCTTCATGGCCGCCATCATCTTTCCCCGGCGGTCACATGCAGTTTCTCGCGATAACTGCAGTGACTGCTGGGTAATCCCGGCCGTAAAGCAGTCAGTCCGATAACGTCACCGCCGGGGAAGCAGGTAATCAGCTGTGCTGCGTCGCGATGACAGGCTCTGCCTGTCATTGCGATGTAGCAGAGCTGGATCGTCGTGGGACTGTCGTTACTATGGACTGCGTCGGACAGGTGGTATACTGTTGGTTTGGTTTTTTTCTTTTTTTACAGGAGATCGATGGCGTCGCAGGAATGAGAGTATAATAAAAGAAATGAAAACTGTGTTGTCTCTTTTATTTCATTAAAAGACTTTTTTCTTGCTTTGTCTTTTTTTTATACATTTAATAACTTTGGGATTAATAATGGATCGGTGTCTTATTGACACCTCTCCATTATTAACCGGGCTTATTGTCACCGTGCAATCAACGGTGACATTAACCCCTTATTACCCCACTTGCCACCGCTACAGGTCAGTGGGAAGAGCCGGGTAAAGTGCCACAATTGGCACATCTTTTGATGCGCCAAATGTGGGGCTGCTGTAGCCTGGTATTATCAGGCTGTTGAGGGCCAAAATCCATGGGCCTTGACAGTCTTTTAATACCAGGCCGCAGCAGTCTGCATTTTACTTGGCTGGTTAACAAAAATAGGGGGACCCCTACGCCGTTTTTTTTTCGAGGGGATCCCCTATTTTTGTTAACCAGCCAAGCTAAGCAGACTGCTGTGGCCTGGTATTATCAGGCTTGCAAGGTCCATGGATATTGGCGCCTTACCAGCCTGAAAATCCAGGCCTCAGCGGTCTGCTTCATCTGGCTGGTTAACAAAAATAGGGGGGACCCCACGCCAATTTTTTTCGAGGGGATCCCCTATTTTTGTTAATCAGTTCCCTCTGACGTCACTGATTGTGTCCCTGGCTGACCTGAAGTGAAAGTGGAAAGCAATCAATTAAGCTTTCCACTTCCTCTCCTGTCAGCCAGGAGAGGAACTCATTCATTTGGGGGTTTACTGTGAGGCTGCAGCATTAGCTGCGGTCCCTGCAGTAAACATTAACCCTTTCTGAAGGATTACACCGTGGGACCTGACTGTGCATGGGATAGGTAAGAATAATTTTGCTTTTTTATTTTATTTTTATTACAGGAAATGGTTTTTGCAGTCAAATAAAAGATGGTCAAAAACATGTGTCTTTATTTCATTAAAATGATTTTTAATTAAAGTGTGTGTGTTTTATTTTTATTTCATGCAATAGGATTAATAATTGATAGTTGTCTAATTGACAGCTCTCAATTATTAACCTGGCTTAAGGTCACCTTTTCAATTGCAATGTGGCTTTAACCCCATATTAACCCATTCGCCACCGCTACAGGGCAATGGGAATAGACGGGCAAAGAGCCAGAAAGGGCGAATCTAATTATAGATTTGTCTTTTCTGGGGTGTCTGGGGGCAGATGTTAGTAGCCAGGGGGGGCCAAAAATAATGGTCCCTCTCTGGGCTATTATTATCTGCCCCCATTCGCTGGCTTTGTCTGTCTGGTTGCGAAAATAGGGCGGGAGCCCACGCATTTTTTTTAAACAATTTTACACCTCATATATATATATATATATATATATATATATATATATATATATATATATACATACATGTCATTGAATTTGTGACACATATATATATATTTATATTTATAGTTCATACACTTCTACATAGTATAATAGCCGCTAATTCAATTGACGGCTTTTGTGAAAATGTGAAAACCTGACATGAAATGACACTTGGTGTACATAGGGTTAACCATGTCTTTTCATGTCCTTTGCTATCTGATTTGCACAAACAATTACATCAGTCTATGTGTGCAAAATTTCACACCTGTAGGGGTTAATTAAAGGTGTAAATTCATAGCAAAAAAGTCCGTTTTTTTTACAACGAATTTACACCTTTAATTAACCCCTACAGGTGTGAAATTTTGCACACATAGACTGATGTAATTGTTTGTGCAAATCAGATTGCAAACGACATGAAAAGACATGGTTAACCTATGTACACCAAGTGTCATTTCATGTCGGTTGCTTCTGTCTTTTCACAGAAGCCGGCTTTACCCGGCAATTGAATCAGAGGATATTTTACTATGTAGAAGTGTATAAACTATACATATATGTATATATATATGTCACAATGACATGTATATATATATATATATATGTATTCTATGTGTGTATATTTAGTGTTTACAAGGAAATAAAGGTTTTTTTTAGTTGCGATATTTTGTTCCCATAGACTTACATGGGACTTCCGGTATCGGAATCGGATATCGCCGATATTTAGTGATATCGGCGATACCATTCCGATCCGATATTTTTAGATATCGAGCAGTATCGCTCAACACTAGTTAAGAGGAGACTTTGTGCAGCAGGCCTTCATGTTAAAATAGCTGCTAGGAAACCACTGCTAAGGACAGGCAACAAGCAGAAGAGACTTGTTTGGGCTAAAGAACACAAGGAATGGACAATAGACCAGTGGAAATCTGTGCTTTGGTCTGATGAGTCCAAATTTGAGATCTTTGGTTCCAACCACCGTGTCTTTGTGCGACGCAGAAAAGGTAAACGGATGGACTCTACATGCCTGGTTCCCACCGTGAAGCATGGAGGAGGATGTGTGATGGTGTGGGGGTGCTTTGCTGGTGACACTGTTGTGGATTTATTCAAAATTGAAGGCATACTGAAACAACATTGCTACCACAGCATCTTGCAGCGGCATGCTATTCCATCCGGTTTGCATTTAGTTGGACCATCATTTATTTTTCAACAGGACAATGACCCCAAACACACCTCCAGGCTGTGTAAGGGCTATTTGACCAAGAAGGAGAGTGATGGGGTGCTACGCCAGATGACCTGGCCTCCACAGTCACTAGACTTGAACCAAATCGAGATGGTTTGGGGTGAGCTGGACTCCTTCAAGATTGTTGGAAGACCATTTCCGGTGACTACCTCTTGAAGCTCATCAAGAGAATGCCAAGAGTGTGCAAAGCAGTCATCAAAGCAAAAGGTGGCTACTTTGAAGAACCTAGAATATAAGACATAATTTTAGTTGTTTCACACTTTTTTGTTAAGTATATAATTCCACATGTGTAAATTCATAGTTTTGATGCCTTCAGTGTGAATTTACAATTTTCATAGTCATGAAAATACAGAAAAAAATTTAAATGAGAAGGTGTGTCCAAACTTTTGGTCTGTACTGTATATACAGTACAGACCAAAAGTTTGGACATACCTTCTCATTCAATGATTTTTCTGTATTTTCATGACTATGAAAATTGTATAATCACACTGAAGGCATCAAAACTATGAATTAACACATGTGGAATTATAAATTACACTTTACAAAAAAGTGTGAAACAACTGAAAATATGTCTTATATTCTAGGTTCTTCAAAGTAGCCACCTTTTGCTTTGATTACTGCTTTGCACGCAGAAAAGGTGAACGGATGGACTCTACATGCTTGGTTCCTACCGTGAAGCATGGAGGAGGTGGTGTGATGGTGTGGGGATGCTTTGCTGGTGACACTGTTGGGGATTTATTCAAATTTGAAGCGGTGAGCTGTCCAGCTCACCCCAAACCATCTCAATTGGGTTCAGGTCTGTTGACTGTGGTGGCCAGGTCATCTGGCGTAGCACCCCAACACTCTCCTTCTTGGTCAAATAGCCCTTACACAGCCTGGAGGTGTGTTTGGGGTCATTGTCCTGTTGAAAAATAAATGATGGTCCAACGAAACGCAAACTGGATGTAATAGCATGCTGCTGCAAGATGCTGTGGTAGCCATGCTGGTTCAGTATGCCTTCAATTTTGAATAAATCCCAACAGTGTCACCAGCAAAGCACCCTCACATCATCACACCACCTCCTCCATGCTTCACGGAGGGAACCAGGCATGTAGAGTCCATCCGTTCACCTTTTCTGCGTGCAAAGCAGTAATCAAAGCAAAAGGTGGCTACTTTGAAGAACCTAGAATATAAGACATATTTTCAGTTGTTTCACACTTTTTTGTAAAGTGTAATGTATAATTCCACATGTGTTAATTCATGGTTTTGATGCCTTCAGTGTGATTCTACAATTTTTATAGTCATGAGAATACAGAAAAATCATTGAATGAGAAGGTGTGTCCAAACTTTTGGTCTGTACTGTATATATGTATATATATATATATATATATATATATATATATATATATACACACATATATATATATATATATATATATATATATATACACTGCTCAAAAAATAAAGGGAACACTCAAATAACACATCCTAGATCTAAATGAATGAAATATTCTCATTGAATACTTTGTTCTGTACAAAGTTGAATGTGTTGTAAACAAAATCCCACAAAAATCATCAATGGAAATCAAATTTTTGAACCAATGGAGGCCTGGATTTGGAGTGACCCCCATAATGAAAGTGGAAACAAGTCAAAATGAAAATCAAAACAAGACAAAATTAAAGTGGAAACAAGTCAAAATGATGCTCAGTATTGTGTGTGGCCTCCACGTGCCTGTATGACCTCCCTACACCTCATGGGCATGCTCCTGATGAGGTTGTGGATGATCTCCTGAGGGATCTCCTCCCAGACATGGACTAAAGCATCCGTCAACTCCTGGTCAGTCTGTGGTGCAACGTGACCTTGGTGGATGGAGCGAGACATGCTGTCCCAGATGTGTTCAATTGGATTCTGGTCTGGGTAATGGGCAGGCCAGTCCATAGCTTCAATGTCTTCATCTTGCAGGAACTGCTGACAAACTCCAGCCACATGAGGTCTGGCATTGTCCTGCATTAGGAGGAACCCAGGGCCAACTGCACCAGCATATGGTCTCACAAGGGGTCTGAGGATCTTATCTCGGTACCTAATTGCAGTTAGGCTACCTCTGGTGAGCATATGGAGTGCTGTGTGGCCCTCCAAAGAAATGCCACCCCACACCATTACTGACCCACTGCCAAACCGGTCATGCTGAAGGATGTTGCAGGCAGCAGGTTCACACTCAGCACATGTGACAGACGTGACAGAGTCTGGAGACGCCGTGGAGAGCGATCTGCTGGAAAAGGCATTGTTGATCGCCAAACTGCTCTTGGAGGGTTGGGAGAAGTTGCTCTTGGAGGACATTCTGGTACCATTCTTTATTCATGGCTGTGTTTTTAGGCAAGACTGTGAGAGAGCCGATTCCCTTGGCTGAGAAGCAACCCCACACATGAATGGTTTCAGGATGCTTAACAGTTGGCATGAGACAAGACTGGTGGTAGCACTCACCTTGTCTTCTCCGAATGAGGCGTTTTCCTGATGTCCCAAACAATCGAAAAGGGGATTCATCAGAGAAAATAACTTTACCCCATTCCTCAGCAGTCCACTGCCTGTACCTTTTGCAGAATATCAGTCTGTCCATGATGTTTTTTCTGGAGAGAAGTGGCTTCTTTGCTGCCCTCCTTGAGACCAGGCCTTGCTCCAAGAGTTTCCGCCTCACAGTGCGTGCAGATGCACTCACACCTGCCTGCTGCCATTCCTGAGCAAGCTCTGCACTGCTGGTAGCCCGATCCCGCAGCTGAAACACTTTTAAGAGATGGTCCTGGTGCTTGCTGGTCTTTCTTGGGCGCCCTGAAGCTTTTTTGGCAACAATGGAACCTCTCTCCTTGAAGTTCTTGATGATGCGATAGATTGTTGACTGAGGTGCAATCTTTCTAGCTGCGATACTCTTCCCTGTTAGGCCATTTTTGTGCATTGCAATGATGACTGCACGTGTTTCTTTAGAGATAACCATGGTTAACAGAAGAGAAACAATGATGCCAAGCACCAGCCTCCTTTTAAAGTGTCCAGTGGTGTCATTCTTACTTAATCATGACAGATTGATCTCCAGCCATGTCCTCATCAACACCCACACCTGTGTTAATGGAGCAATCACTGAAAAGAGGTTAGCTGGTCCTTTTAAGGCAGGGCTGCAATGATGTTGAAATGTGTTTTGGGGGATAAAGTTCATTTTCTAGCCAAATATTGACTTTGCAAGTAATTGCTGTTAAGCTGATCACTCTTTATAACATTCTGGAGTATATGCAAATTGCCATTAGAAAAAGTGAAGCAGAAGACTTTGTAAAAATTAATATTTGTGTCATTCTCAAAACTTTTGGCCATGACTGTACACACATCCACAGTGGGCATGGAAAGTATTCAGACCCCTTTAACCCCTTAGTGACAGAGCCAATTTGCAGCTTAATGACCAGGCCAATTTTCACAATTCTGACCACTGTCATTTTATGAGGTTATAACTCTGGAGCGCTTTAACGAATCCCGCTGATTCTGAGAATGTTTTTTTTGTGAGATATTGAACTTCACGATAGTGGTAAAAACATTTTTATATAACTTGCGTTTATTTATGAAAAAAACGGAAATATGGCGAAAATTTTGAAAATGTAGCAATTTTCAAACTTTAAATTTTTATGCCCTTAAATCAGAGAGACATGTCACACAAATTTCTTAATAAATAATATTTCCCATATGTCTACTTTACATCAGCACAACTTTGGAAACAAAATTTTTTTTGTTACCAGGTTATAAGGGTTAAAAGTTGACCAGCGATTTCTCATTTTTACATCATTTTTTTTTAGGGACCACATCACATTTGAAGTCACTTTGAGGGGTCTATATGATGGAAAATACCCAAAAGTGACACCATTCTAAAAACTGCACCCCTCAAGGTGCTCAAAACCACATTCAAGACATTTATTAACCCTTTACGTGCTTCACAGGAACTGAAGCAATGTGGAAGGAAAAAATTAACATTTAACTTTTTTTGCAAAAAATTTACTTCAGAACCAGTTTTTTATCTTTTCACAAGTGTTAAAAGAAAAAATGAACAACAAAATTTGTTGTTCAATTTCTCCTGAATACGCTAATACCCCATATGTGGGGGTAAACCACTTTTTGGGCGCACGGCAGATGTCGAAAGGGAAGGAGCGCCGTTTGACTTTTTCAACGCAGAATTGGCTGGACGCCATGTTGCATTTGGAGAGCCCCTGAAGTGTCTAAACAGAGGAAAACCCAACAAGTGACCCCATTTTGGAAACTAGACCCCTTAAGGAACTTATCTAGATGTGTGGTGAGCACTTTAAACCTCCAAGTGCTTCACAGAAGTTTATAACGTAGAGCCGTGAAAATAAAAAAATAATTTTTTTCCTCAAAAATGATTTTTTAGCCCTCTATTTTTTTATTTTCCCAAGGGTAACAGGAGAAATTGGACCCCAAAAGTTGTGCAATTTTTCCTGAATACGCTGATACCCCATATGTGGGGGGGAACCACTGTTTTGGCGCATGGCATGGGAGAGCTTGAAAGGGAAGTAGCGCCATTTTGTTATGCAGACTTTGATGGAATGTTCTGCGGGCGTCATGTCGCATTTGGAGAGCCCCTGATGTGCCTAAACAGTAGAAACCCCCCACAAGTGACACCATTTTGGAAACTAGACCCCCCAAGGAGCTTATCTAGATGTGTGGTGAGCACTTTGAACCCCCAAGTGCTTCACAGAAATTTATAAACGCATATAGCGTTTATCACAGTGATCAAAATGTACTTTCACTGAATGAATGAATCTGCCGGCCGGCAGATTCGGCGGGCGCACTGCGCATGTGCCCACCATTTTCTTTTACAGGAAGAAGATGCTGGGAGCTGCGGGAGGACAGGGGGGACACCGGGAGGTACGTGGGAAGATCGGGGGACCCGGGGACCCTATTTCTCTCCCCTCTGATGTGCGATCACATCAGAGGAGAGAGAAATTAAATGCAGAATCGCTGCTTTTTTGGGGGGGTCGCTAAAAAATTGGGGTCAGTAAAAACCGACCCGAATCATGTTCTCTGGGGTCTCGGCTACCCTCAGTAGCCGAGACCTCAGAGAAAATCCGACTCTGGGGGCGCTATATACTTTTTCCACAGCGCCGTTAATTAACGGCGCTGTGGTTTAAGTACCCTTAACTACCGCCGTTAAAAGGCGTATCGGCGGTCGTTTAGGGGTTAAATTTTTCACTCTGTTTCATTGCAGTCAATTAGTAAATTCAAAAAACTTCATTTTTTTTTTTATTAATGTTCACTCTGCACCCCGTCTTGACTGAAAAAAAGCAGAACTGTAGAAATTTTTGCAAATTTATTAAAAAAGAAAAACTGAAATATCACATGGTCATAAATATTCAGACTCTTTGCTCAGACACTCATATTTAAGTCACATGCTGTCCATTTTCTTGTGATCCTCCTTGAGCTGGTTCGACTCTTTCATTGGAGTCCAGCTGTGTTTAAATAAACTGATAGGACTTGATTTGTAAAGGCACACACCTGTCTATATCAGATCTCACAGCCCACAGTGCATGTCAGACCAAATGAGAATCATGAGGTCAATGGAGCTGACCAAGGAGATCAGAGACAGAATTGTGGCAAGGCACAGATCTGGCCAAGGTTACAAAATAATTTCTGCAGTACTCAAGGTTCCTAAGAGCACGGTGGCCTCCATAGTCCTTAAAAGGAAGAAGTTTGGGACCACCAGAAGTCTTCCTAGACCTGACCATCCAGCCAAACTGAGCAATCATGGGAGAAGAGCGTTGGTGAGAGAGGTAAAGAAGAAGCCCAAGATCACTGTGGCTGAGTTCCACAGATGTAGTAGGGGGATGCGAGAAAGTTCCACAAAGTCAACTATCACTGCAGCCCTCCAAGAGTCAGGCCTTTATGGCAGAGTGGCCCAGCAGAAGCCTCTCCTCAGTGCCAGACATATGAAAGCCCACATAGAGTTTGCTAAAAAACACATGAAGGACTCCCAGACTATGGGAAATAAGATTCTCTGGTCTGATGAGACGAAGATAGAACTTTTTGGGGATAATTCTAAGCAGTATGTGTGGAGAAAACCAGGCACTGCTCATCACCTGCCCGGCACAATCCCAACTGTGAAACATGGTGGTGGCAGCATCATGCTATGGGGGTGTTTTTCAGCAGCAGGGACAGGATGACTGGCTGCAATTGAAGGAAACATGAATGCGGCCAAGTACAGAGGTATCCTGGATGAAAACCTCTTCTAGAGTGCTCTGGACCTTACACTTGGCCGAAGGTTCATCTTCCAAAAAGACAATGACCCTAAGCACACAGCTAAAATAACAAAGGAGTGGCTTCAGAACAACTCTGTGACCATTCTTGACTGGCTCATCCAGAGCCCTGACCTAAACTCAATTAAGCATCTCTGGAGAGACCTGAAAATGGCTGTCCACCAGCGATCACCATACAAACTGATGGAACTGGAGAGGATTCTTCAAGAAAGAATGGCAGAGGATCCCCAAATCCAGGTGTGAAAAACTTGTATCATTTCCAAGAAGACTCATGGCTGTACTAGCTCAAAAGGGTGCTTCTACTCAGTTTTTCTAAATTTGCAAAAATTTCTACATTTCTGTTTTCTTTCCGTCAAGATGGGGGGCATAGTGTACATTAATGAGAAAAAAAATGAACTTTTTTGAATTTGCCAAATGGCTGCAATGAAACAAAGAGTGAACAATTTAAAGGGGTCTGAATACTTTCCGTACCCACTATATATATATATATATATATATATATATATATGTATATAGTAGTCAAAAAGCAGGAACAGCACACCGTTTTCTTGTGAAGGGTAGAACTAATTTATTAAGCCCATAGTGGTGACGTTTCGGTCCTAACAACACGGACCTTTCTTAAGTATTTAAGGTTTGGTATTTGCCTTTGGGAGCGATCCTGCACCTGTACTCAACTTTTTTGTTTATTGTGCTGCTCTAAGTTTATTTTTGATATATATATATATATATATATATATATATATATATATATATTATATATATATATATTGTGAGACAGTGAAGGAATATGTGTCGAATGGGGTGTACATTTCACCTAGGTACTGTGCTGTATGGTATAAGGGAAATGTGTGGCTTTGTAAACCTAGTGGTAGAGAAAGGTCACTACACCTTACATTCAGTACACACTTGCAGCTCAGGCCTGAAACCATTCAGCTGTTAATTAGGAGACCAGAAGTAGGTGTCTGCGAACAAAGTCAGAGAGCTCGCTTAGTCTGGACACAGGAGGGGTCCAGGCACAGAAGGTGTCTCCAGGAGTTTGAGCTATCTCAGTCTGGGTGCTCGATGTACCCCGGACACAGGAGTAGTCTCTGTGAGAATCAATGCGGATAGCTGCTGAATAGGAGGGGAGCTCTCTCAAGTCTGGACGTTGAAGGTGCCCTCAGACACAAGGAGGAGACTCTGTGAACCTACATGCTGGTAAATGCTGAACATATGTGTTGTTTTGGCCCGGCTGTTAGAGTCGGGACCCGGATAGATAGGGAAATCTATTTATGTGTAGTAAGTGGTTGGACAAGCCCAGGTCTTCTGTTTATGATTTGTTTTTATCTGTTTGCTGTGGACTTTAAATAAAACTGGTTGCGGCCAGTTGCACCAGTACTGCTGTGAATGAACTGTTTCCGTGCCACTCTGTCTACCCAGACGGCGATCCCAGAGCTATATCCCTGAAAAGCTTACAATTGGCGGAGAATGCTGGGGCAGCACAGTGGCTGATACAATTGGTGCTGGAATGTGCGTGCAGCACAGTGGCTTAGAGACAGCAATAAAGGTGAAGTCTGTTGAAGCAGCAGCAGAGAAAAAAAAAGTGTGTCAGCAAAAGAAAAGTCTATTGGAGCAGTCTTAAAGAGACAGTAGCCCTAATAGAGTTTGCAAAAGAAAAAAAAAAAAAAAGTGTGTCTGCACAGCAAAGCTGAACTTGTTGTGGAAAAGACTGTGGAGTGTGCAGCAGCAAAGGAAAAGTCTGTTGGAGCAGTCTTAAAGAGACAGTGGCCCTAATAGAGTTTGCAGAGAAAAAAAAAAGTGTCTGCACAGCAAAGCTCAATTTTCAGTGGAAAAGACTGTGGAGTGTGTATGTCTTGAGTGAAGACTGCCGTTGTTGAGACAGAGAAGTCTGACAGCATGGATGACAGCATGGAGGCGCTGTTTGAACAAATGGCGCAAGTTAATGTGCAACATAAGACTGCCGTGGTTGAGACAGATAAGTCCGGCAGTATGGAGGAGCTCGTTGAGTACCTGGTACAGGCCCAGCAGAGCATGCAACTGCAGTGCCAGCAGCAGCAGCAGGAGAATAACCGGTTGTTGGAGCAGATTGCAGCTCTCAGCATCTCGTCCCAGAGTAATGTTGTGAAGGCACCT
Source organism: Oophaga sylvatica (assembly GCA_033576555.1). Classification (NCBI taxonomy): domain Eukaryota; kingdom Metazoa; phylum Chordata; class Amphibia; order Anura; family Dendrobatidae; genus Oophaga; species Oophaga sylvatica. The sequence goes on from JARQOD010000001.1 coordinate 239,188,250, forward strand.
GCGTTGTCCGCTGTAAAGAAGGCGGTAAGACGGTCCCTGAAAAAGATGACACCTCGTGATGATGTGGAGGTATATCTCACTAGGTTTGAGGGACTGGCAGAGAAGGAGAATCTGCCCCTATCTGAATGGGCCTTGATGGTCGCACCCTATTTGATTGGAGAACCCCAAAGGGCCTATGCTGACCTGAGCGAGCAGGACAGCCAAGACTATGCCAAGCTGAAAGCGGAGATTCTTACCCGGCTGGGTGTTACGGTGACAGCCCGTGCCAGGGGAGTTTATGACTGGAGATGCAGTTGGGAGTCTGCAGTCAGCAAACCTGATTATGGAGTTGAAAAGGTGATAGTGGACCGCTACACCCGAGCATGTCCTCCTGAGGTACAGCCAGAGGTCGGACAAGGAGACCACCAGGACGTCAATCGTCTGGTCAGCCTGATGGAGAAGGCCTTCGCCAGCAAAGACTGTCTCCGTGACCAGCCGTCTGAGAGGTCGTCACTTCAGAGTTCCCGGACGCTGAACTCTCGCGGTAAGAGCGTTCCAGCTGTTGGGGACATGGGGTATGCTGATAAGTGGGTTCGGGCCTGAGGGGACATGTGGGTGGAAAAGTGTGATGGACAGGGTTGGAGATGTCGTGAAATTGCAGCCAACTGTCCAATAGAGGGGGAGCCTATGTATTGTGATGTTGGCAGATCCCTCTCTCCCTGCGCAGAGCCTGTGTGTGTGTCCACCTCAGCCGAAGAGACTGGACCACAGGGGTCCCCGGTGGTTGTAAATGACTGCCCAGCACAGGCCCTCTTGGACTCAGAGAGTCCAGTGACTTCCGTATGTGACAGCCTGATTGATAGGGACTTCTTCCCTGATAAGCACCTGAGTGTGGTGTGCGTCCATGGAGACACCAAAGTCTACCCAGAGACTGCCGTGGACTTGATCCCCAAACGCGGGGAGGTTTCATGTGAAGTGGGGGTAGTGAAGAACCTGGTGCAACCCGTTATATTGGGTAATGACTTTCCCCGATCTAAGGATCTCTGGGGGAAAAGTGTTTCTGATGGACAGTGTGATGAAGCTCCTACTGAGGGTGCGCAGTCCCGAGGGGCGGAACACAATGCAAGTGGGCCGTTAAACTTATGTGATAATGATGATGATGATGATGATAATGATAATGATAATGATGATGATGATCATGATAATGATGATGACCATGATAATGATGCTGATGCTGATAATGATAATGATGATGATCATGATAGTGATGATGATATGATCATAATCATGATAATGATATTGATAATAATGATGACTGTGATAGTGATGAAATTCCTTTGCAGGTGATGTTGGGAGACGAGGATGGTGGTTCTCGGGAACCGAGTGTCCCTGACTTACCTGTGTCCTGTGACAATTTTGAGAGTGAGCAGTGGCGAGACCCCTCTCTTAAAACGGCCCAGGAAAATATAAATGTTCTAAATGAGGTTTCCCAAGAGCCTGGCTCTGAGGAGAGGTTACCTCATGTTGCCATAAACACTCACCTGTTGTATAGGGACACTGAAGTCCAGGGAGAGGTCGTGAGCCAGCTCCTAGTACCTGAGCTATATAGAAGTATAGTGCTGGGGTTGTCACATAGTCACATACTTGAGGGACCAGATGGTGAAGTTAATGTTGTGGATGACATGTTAACTAAGGTTCCAGATCAAGATGTGAATGAGAATGAATTGTATAGCCCTGACAGTGAGCCGGATGTGAATGAAAATGAAGTGTATAACCCTGAAAGTGAGCCAGATGTGGCTGAGAAAAAGGGGTCAGACAGGGATAGTGGTAGTGATAGTGAATCATCTGATGACCATAAAGCAACCAGTGCAAATGAGGAAGGCATGGTAGCAGAGGAGGTTGAGAGTCCTGAGAAGAAAGCTGATGCTGACCTTACAGCCGGACAGAAGATGGCATCTGAAGATGTTTTACAGTTGGCCGGTTCCCTGGCGAAGACTAAGGTGAAAGGAGGAGAGCTGAGCTTTAAAGGCAGGACTCTGAAACTGAACACAGCACAAGTGGATGCTGTTGAAGATGAGAAGTTATCAATGTATGGTATGGAGCTGCATCATGCCCAGGACTCTGAAGGTAATGCTGCAGAGGTGGAAAAAGCCATGGAAGTGGTGGTCACCAAGCCAGATGCCTCATCAGAAGCTGAGGTCTCAAGTGAAGTTGTGAGGAACAAGACTGAAGATATGGGGGCTGACTCTGTCCAGGAATCTGTTTTTGCCGAAGACAGCGGCGTGGACAGGTTACGGTCCGGATCAGTAGCTGCAACTCGTGAAGCTCAGGCTGGAAGTTCGGCGCCCGGAGCCCCAGCAGTGTTCCCGAGTGATACCAAGGATCTGGATAAATCACAAGATGAGATTTTGAGACATCAGGCTGGCATTGGTGAGCTCAAGCGCACTTTCATGGAGTCTACATCGGAGCCACGTCCCAACAAATGGGAAAAGCGGTGTGTCACTCCGTTGCCGCTGCAGACACACGGGAGCTCAGATGAGATGCAGAACGTGGTGGAAGAGAAGAATCCGGCGGGTTCTGAGTATACAGATGCAGCTATCAAGGAGAACTTGAGAGCTGGAATAAATGGAGATATTGGAGACCATAATGAAGAGGTAGAATGTAAGACTGACGGTAAGGCTTCTGAGCATGTTCTACCAGAAGAGCCTGAAGAAGGGGCCGAAGACATAAAGGACGTCCAACAGGTACCAGATGAATTGATTACTTCTCAGAAAAAACTCCAAACTGTGATGAAGGAGTGTGATTAAAGCCATGAGCATCTTCGTGAGAAAGTCAATGAAGTAAAAGGAAGAATACAGGGAATCTCTTCGTTGCAAGAGCAAATGCTGCTCAATAAGTCTAAGGCTCTATATATGAATGCTGTTGTCACGGTAGAACATTACAATTCAGCTGGAGACTTAGCGGATGAGTTATGTGTACTGCAAGGGAGGGGCGGTCTGCTCCTTCTGCAGTCCCAGTCATTTGAACAGAGTAGCTTGGGATGGTCAGAGACCATGGCAGAGGAGCTTAAGGTCTGTGAAATAGACTTTGTGAGTCCACCGATGTTCGAGAAAATAGATGTGCTAAAGAGGGTTCAAGGGGAACTAGAGAAAAGTAAAAAACCCCCTATACCTTCTGTGATAGTTGGTGACACATGGTCAGTGCACCAAGGACAGGAGGTACGTGAGTTTCTGAGGAAGAGTCAGCAGAAGTGTTCTGATGTGCCGGGTCGTACTTCTCTGGCCAGGCACTATATCGAAACTGAGCCCGGCCCTAAGGTCAAGATGAAACCGTGCAGGATACCCGAGGCCCGCAGAGAGCATAGGCCTGGGAGGGTACAGGGTAGTGCGGATGCTTCAGATGAAGAGAAAGCTGATGTTGGCTATGGCTCAGGTGAAGATACAGATGACAGTAGTGAAGATGAAGCTGATGAAGGGCATGACTGGTCCAGAGTTCACTGTCTCTTTTGGATTGTTGACCAGCCCTCCGGTCTGGATGACCAGCCCTCCGGTCTGGAGAAGAGGGGGGGGATATGTGAGACAGTGAAGGAATATGTGTCGAATGGGGTGTACATTTCACCTAGGTACTGTGCTGTATGGTATAAGGGAAATGTGTGGCTTTGTAAACCTAGTGGTAGAGAAAGGTCACTACACCTTACATTCAGTACACACTTGCAGCTCAGGCCTGAAACCATTCAGCTGTTAATTAGGAGACCAGAAGTAGGTGTCTGCGAACACAGTCAGAGAGCTCGCTTAGTCTGGACACAGGAGGGGTCCGGGCACAGAAGGTGTCTCCAGGAGTTTGAGCTATCTCAGTCTGGGTGCTCGATGTACCCCGGACACAGGAGTAGTCTCTGTGAGAATCAATGCGGATAGCTGCTGAATAGGAGGGGAGCTCTCTCAAGTCTGGACGTTGAAGGTGCCTTCAGACACAAGGAGGAGACTCTGTGAACCTACATGCTGGTAAATGCTGAACATATGTGTTGTTTTGGCCCCGGCTGTTAGAGTCGGGACCCGGATAGACAGGGAAATCTATCTATGTGTAGTAAGTGGCTGGACAAGCCCAGGTCTTCTGTTTATGATTTGTTTTTATCTGTTTGCTGTGGACTTTAAATAAAACTGGTTGCGGCCAGTTGCACCAGTACTGCTGTGAATCAACTGTTTCCGTGCCACTCTGTCTACCCAGACGGCGATCCCAGAGCTATATCCCCTGAAAAGCTTACAATATATATATATATATATATATATACAGTGGGGAAATAAGAATTTGATCCCTTGCTGATTTTGTAAGTTTGCCCTTTGACAAAGACATGAACAGTTTGTAATTTTAAGGGTAGGTTAATTTTAACATTAAGAGATAGAATATGAAAAATAAAATCCAGAAAATCACATTGTATAAATTATATAAATTTATTTGCATTTTGCAGTGAGAAATAAGTATTTGATCCGTCTGGCAAACTAGACTTAATACCTGGTGGCAAAATGCTTGTTGGCAAGCACAGCAGTCAGACATTTTTTGCAGTTGATGATGAGTTTTTACGCACACGTCAAGAGGAATTTTGGTCCACTCCTCTTTGCAGATCATCTCTAAATTATTAAGATTTTGAGGCTGTCACTTGGCAACTCAGAGCTTCAACTCCATCCATAAGTTTTCTATGGGATTAAGGTCTGGAGACTGGCTTGGCCACTCCATGACCTTAATGTGCTTCTTTTTGAGCCACTCCTTTGTTGCCTTGGCTGTATGTTTTGGGTCATTGTCTTGCTGGAAGACCCAGCCACGACCCATTATTAATGTCCTGGAGGAGGGAAGGAGGTTGTCACTCAGGATTTTACTGTACATGGCTCCATCCATTCTCCCATTGATGCGGTGAAGTAGTCCTGTGCCCTTAGCAGAGAAACACTCCCAAAACATAATGCTTCCACCTCCATGCTTGACAGAGGGGACGGTGTTCTTTGGGTCATAGGCAGCATTTCTCTTCCTCCAAACACGGTTAGTTGAGTTAATGCCGAAGATCTCAATTTTTGTTTGATCTGACCGCAGCACCTTCTCCCAATCACTTACAGACTCATCTAGGTGTTCATTGGCAAACTTCAGATGGGCCTACACATGTGCCTTCTTGAACAGGGGGACCTTGCGGGCACTGCAGGATTTTAAACCTTTATGGCGTAATGTGTTACCAATAGTTTTCTTGGTGACTGTGGTCCTAACTGCCTTGAGATCATTAACAATTTCCCCCCTTGTAGTTTTAGGCTGATCTCTCACCTTCCTCATGATCAAGGATACCCCACTAGGTGAGATTTTTCATGGTTCCCCAGATCGATGTTGATTGACAGTCATTTTTGTATTTCTTCCATTATCTTGCTATTGCACCAACAGTTGTCTTCTTCTCACCCAGTGTCTTACATATGGCTTTGTAGCCCATTCCAGCTTTGTGCATGTTTATGATCTTGTCCCTGACATCCTTAGTAAACTCTTTGGTCTTGCCCATGTTGTAGAGGTTAGAATCTGACTGATTTATTGAGTCTGTGGACAGGAGTCTTTTATAAAGGTGACTATGTAAGACAGCTGTCTTTAATGCAGGTAAAAAGTTGATTAGGAGTGTCTAACTGGTCTGCAGAAGTCAGAACTCTTAATAGTTGGTAGGGGATCAAATACTTATTTTTCACTGCAAAATGCAAATAAATTTATATAATTTATACAATGTGGTTTTCTGGATTTTATTTTTGAAATTCTATCTCTCAATGTTAAAATTAACTTACCTATAAAATTATAAACTTACAAAATCAGCAAGGGATCAAATACTCACTATTCTGCCCACGGAGGTAGACACTGTCTTGTTAAATATTCTGTTGCTTTATTATACATGTGGCATAAACCAGCATGAAGTGAAAAATAAACACAGCCCTTTGGACAAAACAAGAAAACAAACTGAAATGGTATCCAGTCTCTGAATCCACCTGCTCAGGATAATAATCACTCACTGGTTCAGTTTTTCATTCTCAGGAAACAAAACACTTGAGTTCTTCTATCCAGCCCTACTGACCACTGAATACCTCTGGAGGCTGACTATTTAAGCTCTAGACCACACCCCGGGGTGGCGATAAGGTAGACAACCTCCCACCTGGAAAATGAGCAATCAACCCCTCTCAACAAATACTGTGCTAGAGGAATCAGTTTCAAATCACTGAGGCTAATAGCCCCAGTGAAATGTATCTCCCCTCCAGCACTTTACCAGTGACTTCGTCACAATATATACACTGCTCAAAAAATAAAGGGAACACTTAAACAACACAATGTCACTCCAAGTCAATCACACTTCTGTGAAATCAACCTGTCCAGTTATGAAGCAACATCCAATTTTGAATCAATTTTTCCTGCTGCTGTACAAATGGAACAGACAACATGTAGAAATGATAGGCAATTAGCAAAACAACCCCTAAAAAGGAGTGATTCTGTAGGGGGTGACCAAAGACCATGTCTCTGTTCTCATCCTTTTTGGCTGTTGTGTTGGTCACTTTTGCATTTTGTCATTACTCTCACAGCTAGAAATACTGTACAGTAGCATGAGGCAGTGTCTACAACCCACAGAAGTTGCGCAGGTAGTGCAGCTCACCCAGGATGTCACATCAATGCGAACTGTGGCAAGAACGGTAGCTGGAGCATGGAGAAGATGCTAGGAGACAGGCTAGCACATCAGGAGATGTGGAGGGGGCCGTATGAGGGCAACAACACAGCAACAGGACCGCTACCTCCTCGTTTGTGCAATGAAGAACCAGAGGAGCAGTGCTAGAGCCCTGCAAAATGACCTCCAACAGGCCACTAACATACATGTTTGGTCACTATCTATTCACGGTCGATACTCTGAGCCATTTTCACAATTATTATACCCTTATTTAGGCAGCATTCTTCACTTGGGGCACCTGTCTCTCTAGGAACCATTTTCTATATACATATAAGGTATGGCACTATTTTTTCCTGATTTTCCTATTTAGGATACCACCACGACTGTCTATGCATACTCGTAGCCAATCCACTCGTTTTCTTTTTGTTCTTGATTTAGACCCATATAGACATATTTTGTATATATTTTAGTTTATTATGCTTTTTCCTTTTTTGTCTGTACAAATTCTTATGCATTTGAATTGTTATTTCAGTAGTTACTGATGAAGGTCACCAAGACCGAAACGTTTTGAAGATACTACTATAAAATTATTAAGTTGATTGCTTAGTCTTTTCTTTGTTATTAGTACCCGGTGTGGGAACCTAGACTTTAAGCACCATTTCCATTAAGGTTGTGCTCACAATCTATTTTCAAACTAACATCCATGTGTCTGCTCAAATTGTCAGAAACAGACTCGATTCGGGCCCAACGTCCACAAGCAGCTGTTGTTCTTACAGCCCAACACTGTGCAGGGCGATTGGTATTTGCCAGAGAACACAAAGATTGGCAGATTCGACATTGGTGCCCTGTACTCTTCACAGAAAAGAGAGCAGGTTCACTCTGAGCGCATGTGACAGACGTGACAGTGTCTGGAGACGCTTTGCCTGCAACATCCTGCTGCCTGCTACATCCTCCAGCATGACACTGCGCTCACAGCAGCTCATTCCCCCGTGGTCTTCAGTCTGGACGAAATGTATCTTGGCACGTCCAGGTTGAAAACCACTTATCATAGACATGGATTACGGCGTGGGACAGAACGTCGAACATGGTTACAGGGACAGGGATATGGTTATTTTTCTTTTTTTTTTTTTTTTTACAGGAGACAATGGCTTCAGTGGAATGGGTGATGACATGAGTATGTTTTAATTTAGATCTATTAAAGGAGTCTGTGTCATTCTTTCAATTAAAGGACTTTATACTGGGTGTGTGTTTATTTACAATATAACTCTAGGATTAGTAAGGTATAGGCATCTTACAGACGCCTCTCCATTACAAATTCTTGGGCTTGATTTCACCAGACAAATTAAAGGTGACCTCAACCCACAAAATATGAACCACACTTGCCATCACCACAGGGCAAGTGGGAAGAAGTGGGCAAAGCACCAAAATTGACATCACTAAAAGGGCTTCAATGGAATAAGCATTCGGTGAGTGTTATTGTTTATTATTTTCTGTGTTTCACAGGGGACGAGGACTTCAATGGAATTGGGCGCAAGGTGAGTATAACTTTTTTTTTTAAATAAGAAAGTAAAACGGTGTTTATTTTAATTTCAAATTAAGGACTTTATTCTGGCTGTGAGTTTATTTACAATCCAATGGCCCCTTACCAGCCTGAGTATACCAGCCCCCAGCTGTCTGCTTTGGCTTGGCTGGTTGTCAAAAATGGGGGGGCACAGTGTTTTTTTATTTAATCATTTAAAAAGCAGCATGTGGACCCCTCTATTCTTAATAACTGGCCATGATAAAGCTGACAGCTGAGGGTTGCAGTCTGCAGCTGTCAGTTTTGCCATGCTGGTTATCAAAAATAGAAGAGACCCCACGCCGTTTTTTTTTAATGTTATTCATAGTGCAGGCGCCAGCTGATGAACTGTCATGTTTTACTGGATTATACTTGACATTGTGAGGTCCTATAAATTTTGAGGTGGGCATTTATTCACACTCTATTGCTTTTTATCCGTTCTATGTGGCGTCACCTACTGGCTAGATATATACAGTATTTATATTTTAATTTCCATGTTTACATTTATTATTCTCTGCCTACTGTTTATCTCCAAATGAAAGCAGACACCCCCAAAAGCATCACACTTACCAGACCCTAAACTATAGAGGTGGCAAGTAAATGGGCTCTCACATAAAAATCTGTGTCACTGTTGGGTCTCCCTGCATTCCACAGCGGTCGGCTCCCCCTGCTGGCCCGAAGCAGTAACACTCATGTGAAGTTAGTGAGAGCAGAGTGATACTGGGACTCGATGTGTGTGTGTGATAGCGGAGTGATACTGGGACAAGATTTGTGTGTGCGAGCTGCAGGGCAGTGCAGCTGGAACGGAGAGAGACCTAACAGCATTTTTGGGGTAGGACTATTTTCGTGGAAACAAGATAAATACAGTTGTGCTCAAAAGTTTACATACCCTGGCAGAATTTTTGCTTTCTTGGCGTTTTTTCAGAGAATATGAATGATAACACCAAACTTTTTCTCCACTCATGGTTAGTGGTTGGGTGAAGCCATTTATTGTCAAACTACTGTATTTTTCTCTTTTAAAACATAATGACAATCCAAAACATCCAAATGACCCTGATCAAAAATTTACATACCCTGGTGATTTTGGCCTGATAACATGCAAAGAAGTTGACACAAATGGGTTTGAATGGATACTAAAGGTAACATCCTCACCTGTGTCCTGTAACAAATGCAAGGAAAATTGTTCGGGATGCAAAGAAAAATTCACAAATCACATCAGCTGAAATACTGGACTCTCTGAAAACTAGCAGTGTGGCTGTTTCAAGATGCACATGTCACGGGTGTGTCGCTGCGAAGATCGTCGCGATTGCACACCCTGACTTCTCACAGCTGAGTTTCTGGTGCTGGGTGTTTTTCGGCACTGAGGGAGTTAATTCTCACTCTCTCTGTGTTAGACAAGACCAGCCTCGCCCAGCTGCAATTAATGTTGTTGTAATTGGTTTCCTTCTAAAACCTGCCAGTCTGCTAGGAATGTGTTGGTGAAAGCATTCATGCAGACCAGCAGAGCGGATCATATTGAGAAGTCTAAAGCTAAGATTTCCTGTTGTGGTTTTCTCCTCTCCTCGCTTTCTTATTTATCTCCTTACCCGTTGGTGTTCCCTCTGTAGTGATAGTTTTGTATGCAAGGTGTCTTTTATTTTACCCCTTGTACTGTCTCGTTTGTCTTATACTGTGTGTGAAGGCAGTTACCTTCCTGTTCCCTGTGGTGGTAATCAGGGTCCTTCTCAGGACTAGATTACAGTGGTTAGGGATTCACAGGAGACAGGGTTACGCTGGCGGCCTGGACCTCTGTACCATCAACAGTACCTCCAGGTAGAGGGATTAGTCAGGACCCCAGCTTAGGGTCAGCATAGACCCCGGTCCTCCTGTATACAGAGACAGCGTGACATTTTCACCGACCACTAAAGATTTTCTCCAGTCACCATGGATCCAGTAGTCAGTCTAGCTCGGCAGTTGCAGAGTTTGTCCATGGAGCTGGCGGACGTTAAGTCCAAGGTTTTGTACCCCCCGGAGCAGGCCGGACCTGAACCTAAAGTAGCTCTCCCTGAGAGATTTACTGGGGGCCGGGACAAGTTTTGTGCTTTCCGGGAGGCATGTAAATTGTACTTTCGGCTGCGACCTCGGTCATCTGGGAGTGAAGAACAAAGGGTGGGGATTGTCATCTCGCTCCTACAAGGAGACCCCCAATCCTGGGCGTTCGCTCTTCCCCCGGGCGCCCCAGCTCTCCAGTCAGTGGATAGGTTTTTTGCAGCTCTGGGTCTTGTATATGATGACCCGGATCGGGTCTCCCTTGCTGAATCTAAGTTACGTAGGATACAGCAGGGAGATCGTCCGGCGGAGGAATTCTGTTCGGAGTTCCGTAGGTGGGCCACGGACACCCAGTGGAATGACCCGGCTCTTAGGAGCCAGTTTTGTCAAGGGTTATCTGACAAATTAAAGGATGTGCTGGCACAGTATGACCCTCCCACGTCACTGGAAGCCGCTATGGCCCTTGCTATTCGTATTGACAGACGTCTTCGGGAGAGGTGCGGGGTAACTTCGCCCCTGTGATGACTCCAGGGTCCCTTATACGGAGGTTCCCCTGGTCAGTCCAGAGGAGCCTATGCAATTAGGAGGGACATCATTCCGGGGGAGGGGATCGGTGGGGTGCCACAAAACAAGAAGTTGTTTCTTCTGTGGGAAAAAGGGACATTTTATTGGGGGGTGTCCATCCCGTCCTTTGCAGAGTGAGAAGTCGCCGGAAAACTATTGATCCCAGATTGTGTGGTGGACGGCAATCTGGGAGTAAGTATTTCGTCCCTAAATTCGTCTCAGTTTCTCGTACCAGCGGAGGTGGTGGTGGGTGCGAAAACTGAGAGGATATCTGTTCTTCTGGATAGTGGGGCCGGGGCTAATCTGGTGGATGCTCGCTTTGCCCGGGTTCAAGGTGTTGGCTAAACCCGTCCCCATCTTCTCGATCGACGCCAGACCTCTCGGTCAGGGAAGTTTTTTGCAAGCAGTGCATAACGTAGATCTTCAAGTGGGGGCGTTACATAAAGAATTGTTGTCTTGTTATGTGTTGGAGGGTCTTCCCACTCCTATAGTGCTGGGCCTTCCTTGGTTAACTAAGCATAACCCGGTTATTAATTGGCAATCCAGAGAGATAAGCCAATGGAGTGAATTCTGTAATAAAAACTGCATGAAAACGGTCATTGGTGCGGTCGCTCCTAGGGCCTTACCTCCATTTCTGGTGGACTTTGAAGATGTATTCTCAGAGAAAGGGTGTCAAGAACTACCTCCTCATCGCGAATATGACTGTGCTGTTAACTTGCTCCCTGGGGCCAAATTACCGAAATCTAGGTTGTATAACCTTTCTGGTCCTGAGAGACAGGCCATGAAGGATTATATTTCAGAGAGTCTGGCTAAGGGGCATATTAGACCTTCATCTTCCCCGGTGGCCACGGGGTTCTTCTTTGTGAAGAAAAAAGATGGAGGCCTACGCCCTTGCCTGGATTTCCGTGAGCTTAATCGGATTACGGTCCGAGATAAGTATCCGCTCCCACTTATTCCCAATCTCTTCAATCAGATCGTGGGTGCCAAATGGTTCTCTAAGTTGGATCTCAGGGGGGCGTACAATCTTATTAGGATGAAGGAGGGGGATGAGTGGAAGACGGCGTTTAACACTCCGGAAGGGCATTATGAGAACCTTGTCATGCCATTTGGTCTGAGTATTGCCCCGGCGGTGTTTCAACACTTTGTAAATGACATCTTTCGCCACCTAATGGGACAGTTTGTGGTCATATATCTGGATGATATCTTCATTTACTCGCCGGATCTTGTGTCTCATCAGGAGCATGTTAGGCAGGTGTTACAGATCTTGCGGGATAATAAACTGTACGCCAAATGGGAGAAGTGTGTGTTCGCCGTACAGGAACTTCAGTTTTTAGGGTTCCTGGTGTCAGCATCCGGTTTTCGGATGGACCCTGGGAAAGTGCGGGCAGTTCTTGAGTGGGATCTGCCAGAGGATCTTAAGGCATTACAACGTTTCCTGGGGTTTGCTAACTACTACCGGAAGTTCATTCGTAATTTTTCGTCCATAGTTAAACCTCTCACAGACATGACTAAAAAAGGGACATATTTTTCAAAGTGGTCTGACAAGGCTTGTCAAGCGTTTTCCTCTTTGAAAAAATGTTTTGCTTCAGCACTAGTGTTGAGCATTCCGATACCGCAAGTATCGGGTATCGGCCGATATTCGCTGTATCGGAATTCCGATATTTAGTTCCGATATTTTTCCTATATCGTATACCGGAATCGGAAGTTACCATAATTCTTTGAGAGGCACTGTGATTTTAGTCAGCCAATGAGGAATCCTACGAAGTGTGGGCACATCCTGTACTGCTGCGGTCATCTTAACTAATGGCATGGCTGTGATTGGCTGCTGAAATGATGTCAGAATGCACTATAAAAGGCGCCGCCGCCATTTTAGCGTCACTGTGCTGTGAACTCAGTTAGGGACAGAACGCTGCTCTGCTGACTCTGAGGGACAGTTAGAGATTGCGATTTTGTGTACTGTGGTTTAGGCAGGCTATTTTACCAACCGCTGTGTAAAGCTTCCTTTTGCCTTGCAGTGTTGTTTTAACAGCTCTGTGCAAGGTGTGTGTGTGAGAGTGCAGGTGACGCTGCAGTTTGCTCTGCATCCACCGCTGTTTGTAGGCATCTGCACGTGTCACTCACTGACTTTTTTTTATTTTATTTTGTGTAATTGGTGCAGCTCCATTCAATAGAAATTAACAGTGATCTATTAGCGTGACGCGCTTCCATCCGTATACAATACATTGGTTGCAAACACTATAGAAGTACAGAAAGGAGCCTTTCACAGATAGTGAACAGTTGTGTGCAGTGTTCACTGTAGTCTATGAGCTTTTCATTTTTTGAGTGCAGATTACGCTCCAGTTAGTTCTTCAACCACTGCTGGTTGTAGTCTGCTGAGCGTGTGTCACTGCCTCATCCTTCACATTTTTCTCAAATTGGTGCTGCTCCATTATATTTGAAAAAAATCTAATCTATTAGTGTGACGCGCTTCCATCCGTATACAATACATTGGTTGCAAACACTATAGAAGTACACAAAGGGGCCTTTCACAGCTACTGAACAGTTGTCTGCAGTGTTCACTGTAGTCTGTGAGCTTTTCATTTTTTGAGTGCAGATTACGCTCCAGTTAGTTCTTCAACCACTGCTGGTTGTAGTCTGCTGAGCGTGTGTCACTGCCTCATCCTTCACATTTTTCTCAAATTGCTGCTGCTCCATTATATTTGAAAAAAATCTAATCTATTAGTGTGACGCGCTTCCATCCGTATACAATACATTGGTTGCAAACACTATAGAAGTACACAAAGGGGCCTTTCACAGCTACTGAACAGTTGTCTGCAGTGTTCACTGTAGTCTGTGAGCTTTTCATTTTTTGAGTGCAGATTACGCTCCAGTTAGTTCTTCAACCACTGCTGGTTGTAGTCTGCTGAGCGTGTGTCACTGCCTCATCCTTCACATTTTTCTCAAATTGGTGCTGCTCCATTATATTTGAAAAAAATCTAATCTATTAGTGTGACGCGCTTCCATCCGTATACAATACATTGGTTGCAAACACTATAGAAGTACACAAAGGGGCCTTTCACAGCTACTGAACAGTTGTCTGCAGTGTTCACTGCAGTCTCTGAGGAATAACCACACTTAGGCCTTATAACTTTTCTGACTTTCTTTATCAATCTACCAAGATGAAGAAGGCAGGGAGTAAGGCACGTGGTCGTGGCCGTGGAGTTTCAGCAGGGAGAGGACGTGGGGATTCTGTGGCTGCTGCCGCACCCAGTGACACAGCATCCACCAGTTTTCCCCGTGAGCGTTCCTTTATGCGCACTTTTGTAGGAGCTCGGCGTACCCCCCTGCTGCGGGAAGAACAAATTGAAGCCGTTGTTGGTTGGATGGCAGCCAATGCATCGACTTCAATTGCTTCCACCTCCTCTCAGGACCACAGCACTGTTGAACAACCATCTGTCTCTTCACCGCCTGCCAAATTGCCCAGGCATTCAGAGAGCTCTGTAAAGGAGCCAGCTGAGTCTCTGCTTCTGTTCTCAGAATCTGTTGGCTTGCAAACAGGGGCCCAGCCAAGCAGCATTCTGGAATCTGAAGAAGAGGGAGTATGCAGTGATGCGCAACAGCTGTGTCTCTCTGAATGTGAAGAGGCGGGTGAGCCAGTGCCGATGGTCAGCACACCGCAGAACGCATCTGATGATGATGAGACTCAGGTGCCAGTTTCTGTTGAGCATGGTGCTGGCCAGACCACCCAACAGCAGCAGGTGTTGGAAGAGGGTAGTGGAGATGATGAGGTCCAAGACCCAACATGGCGTGAGGAACAGGAAGGTGGTGGTAGCAGCTCTGAGGAAGAGATTGCCCCAACGGTCCAAAGAGTAGGGAGAGGTAGGCTGCAGACTCGGTTACCTGTAGCCTCCAGTTTGGCACCCGTTCGTAGCAGTTCTCTTCCAACAGCCAAAACGGGCGCTCCCAAGACTTGCACTGCGTGGTCCTTTTTTGACACACTTGCAGATGATATTTGCTATGTCAAATGCAAGCTGTGTAATCAAAAAGTAAAAAGAGGTAAAAGTGTCAGTAACCTTAATACCACAAATATGTGGAAACATGTGCGGTCAAAGCACGTGGTTCAGTTACAAAGACACACTGGAGATGTAGGCCAACCTACAGCAGCACCTACATCTTCAGCTCGTGTTGGAGCCTCTTCCTCCAGCTCACACACAGCTGGTTCGGCTTCCTCACAGGATCGCCATGGAAGAACCTCTGTCACTGACTGTTGTCCAGAGACACAGTGTTATTCCACCCACAGCTGCAAGTTCCCTGTCATCCTCACACTCCCAGGCCACAAAACAGCCGTCGGTAGCACAGGCATGGGATAAAAGACGGCCATACTCGGCAAACCATCCACGAGCACAGGCTCTGAATGCTGGCATTGCAAAACTCCTGTCCCTTGAAATGCTGTCATTCAGGCTGGTGGAGACTGACAGTTTCCGTAACTTAATGGCATTGGCAGTCCCACAATACAATGTGCCCAGCCGATTTTATTTCAGCAGGCAAGCCGTCCCTGGTCTGCAAAAGCATGTTGAGGGAAAAATTAAACATGCGCTACTAAACGCCGTCAGTAGCAAGGTCCACCTGACCACCGATGCGTGGACCAGTACCCATGGCCAGGGACGATACCTTTCCCTCACTGCCCATTGGGTCAATGTTGTGGAGCCGGGTACAGATCTTGCGAGTGGCGCTGTACGTGTTCTGCCAACTCCAAGGATTGCAGGAATCCAGTCTGTCCACATTGACTCCTCCTCCTACTCCAGTTCCTCAGAATCATCGCTGCAGGAGCCGTCACGGTCTACCTCCACATGGACCCGTGAACGCTTACCTGTTGCGACCGATATGAGCACAGCCGTGGCCAAACGTCAACAGGCCGTCCTGAAATTAATTCCCATGGGGAATCGAAGCCACACAGCGTAGGAGCTCTGGAATGCCATCAAGCAGGAGAGCGACGTTGGTTTTTGCCAGCGAATCTCCAGCCAGGCTTGGTAGTGTGTGACAATGGCCGAAATCTGGTGGCAGCTCTGGGCCTTGGCAACCTCACTCACATACCATGTCTGGCACATGTGCTCAACTTGGTCGTGCAGAGTTTTTTGAGGGACTATCCGGATCTTGATGCACTGCTGCACAAGGTTCGCCTAGAGTGCGCTCACTTGCGACGTTCCAGCATGGCCAGATCGCGCATTGCAGCTCTGCAACACAGATTTCGCCTTCCTGAACATCGCATCATATGTGACGTACCCCCAGGTGGAATTCCACGTTACATATGTTGGAGCGGTTGTGTGAGCAGCAGCCAGCAGTAATGGAGTATCAGCTGCATCAGGCGCAATCAACTCGCAATTTGCGCCGTTCACACTTCACCACTACTGAGTGGGCCTCTATGAAGGACATCTGCCACGTTTTGCGTACGTTTGATGAGTCAACGCGGATGGCGAGTGCAGATGATGCACTAGTCAGCCTGACTGTCCCCCTTATCTGCCTGCTTCAAAAAACACTGCAAGCACTAAGGGATGAGGTTTTGGAAGAGGTGGAGGATGAGGAGTCACAAATTCCATCACCTTCTGGACAGTCAGCGCAACGTGGTTCCTCACAAAGGGCTGGGCAGGGCTCACTTTGTGAGGAGGATGAGGAGGAGTCAATGGAGGAGGAAGACATCGCTCCAGAGGGAGGTACACAACGCTCTAGTCAGTATGTAGAGCGAGGGTGGGGTGATGCAGAGCAGGCAGAGATGACGCCTCTTGCAGGGGACAGCGTTTCTTGGCCATTTGGGAGTCTGCAGCACATGGTTGATTTCATGCTGCAGTGCCTGAGAAACGACCGCCGCATCGCCAACATTCTCACCACGTCTGATTATTGGGTGTACACCCTCCTAGACCCTCGCTACCGGGACAACTTACAAAGCCTCATCACACCGTTGAACCGGGAGCGTAAAATGCGGGAGTACCAAGACACACTGGTGCAATCTATAATGTTCTCCATTCCAGCCCAGAGCACTGCTGCTGCTACTGCTTTACAAAGCAGCTCTGTGCGTCGAGGCAGTGGAGACAGCTCTGCAACAAGAGGGAGCACAAGCAGCGCCTCTGCACAGGGCAAGACCAGTATGTTCCAAATGTGGCGAAGTTTTGTGGCAGCGCCACAAATGTCTATACCATCCGAGACGGCTCCAGTCAGCAGGAGGCAACGTTTGCCGTAAGATGGTGACAGACTACATGTCTTTCCCTCTCAGTGTACTCCCAGATGGCTCTTCCCCATTCAAGTTTTGGGTCTCTAAGCTGGATACATGGCCAGAGCTTAGCCAGTATGCATTGGAGGTGCTGGCTTGCCCTGCTGCCAGTGTATTATCGGAGCGCGTCTTTAGTGCTGCAGGTGGTGTACTAACAGACCGTCGCATGCGACTATCCTCCGATAATGTAGACCGGCTTACTTTTCTGAAAATGAACAAGGCATGGATCTCGCCAGAATTTGTCTGTCCGTTTTCAGATTAAATAACTGGTTCGCAACGTTATCCATGTCTCCTGTTATGTTCATCTTTCTACCACCTGAACTCTACTCCCTGGGCTACAACACTGCCAGTTGCTGCTCAGAAGTGTCGTGTCCACAGACCAATACACAAGCTATAGTGTTAGTGGGGTTCAATAACGCCAGCTGTTCCCCTGCTGTGTGTCCGGCAAGAAGTCTCCTGTTCCCTACACATGCACAGAAAAACCCATGTGGAACATGCTCCAAATAGGGAAGAGCCGTCACCCTGATTGTTATGCTTAAAACAGGAAATTGTGAAGTTTTCCAGGCCTAGAATGATAAATTTTTATAACAAATATGGACAAATAATAATTTGTCATCAAGCGCATATCTGCACATGTCTATTAGAAATGGTAACAAAAATTAAAACATAGTGTTCACTTTTTGAAATTAATGCATAAAAGTACATTTCATACTTATCAATTAATGCTTTTTAAGGAACTTTATCTGTACCTGTAAGATAATGCAGTCAATGGATGTACGAATCATAAAATCCTCATCATCATCATCACGAGTTTTATTTATGACAGACATTATAAAATACACATACTGATGCCAACTGTAACTTCACACACCATATATGAAATGGCCAGCATCTAAACCTGGTAATAATGTGCAATAATAAATTATTACATCTTGAAAGTGCATCATGCATACTGACAATAGGTAGTTATACCTGCAAGTGCTGTTGAAACAAGCACAACAGATATAAATTAATAATGGTATATAGGTATCACAGTGCATAGTTACTCATGGACAATGTCGATGTAATACTGTACCTCAATAAAGTCAGCATCAACCATTATGCTTGTTAGTCTTGTAGATTGTTAAAGAGGGAACGGGCTTTTTTTGTTGGTCATAGGTGGAGTATTAGACAGTAAATGATTACTGCTGTCGTATTTTTGGCGTCCCTAGGGCACAATAACGCTGCGTAACTTCACATTTTATAGAGTCATCTAATTGACACACGCTACCCTACCCTACGCATGACAGTAGGAAGGTAGTGTTGACGGATAAAGCCTTGCGCAACCAGACATGCTTTTACCCTCTTCAACACTGTACAAGCAAAAAATGCATGATTGCAGCCGCAGACTTTATTGACGTACAGTATAACATCGCCATTACCCATCAGAGGCTGTCCACTGTCTGATACAGACATAGAATATACCTTTGCTATCCTAGCCTTTGTTTCACCTACACTTGCAGGCACACACTTACATTGTGACAATGCATAATGTTTTTTTAAATGGTTATTTTTTATCGTACATTATTGCGTCATCACATTGATGAGTCCATGCTGGACATGTCATACATGCTGTACAAAGTAACGATTTTATTAACTTAAATAATTGAAATGTCTGTGACTGTCACATATAAATTGCAATGATGATGATGAGTGACTATTACAAAATCCATTGTCTTCACTATGTTATGGTTTAACATAGCGTTCCTTAAGCATTATTCATAAATACAAAAATGGACTTTTATTATTAAATTTACAACACTATATTTTGTAACAAATTTTTTGGGTGGTGTGTTGTTCCATTTCTTGTTGGCATGTGCATATATGCGTTTATATTTGCAGGGTCTTTAGTTTTATTCTTGAAGTTAGGAAATGTGTATCTTCGTACCGTGTTAGCCAGTAGATAGAAAAATATTTAGACTTGAGAGTCCGCAGTGGTTGATACCTTTTAATGGATAACTGAAAAGATGGTAACAAATTGCAAGCTTTCGAGGCTACTCACATCTCTTCATCAGGCAAAGACTAAAACAAAAAATGAAGCATCACATATTTCTATACACAACAGGACACAGGAATAGTGCAATAGGTAAGACAAGTAAGTCACGTGTAGCAGAACTGTCATTATGACAGAGGGATGAACATAAATATTGGAACAGTTCCTAGATAAGGATAGAAAGTTTTATTGCCCTCTGATTGGGGTCTGGTTTTGTGTTTTCATGCCCCTGGAAGGGCACAGACGCAGATTCCTTAATTGATATAGAATGACAAAATCCGTGTGATCTATTCATTCCATCACTGAGTGTCAAAGGTCATGATGAGCTTATATTCTGAAACCTTTGTATCTTTCTCATATTTGAAGTTATATTTTAATACCAGTAATTCCATATCCATCATGCTCTGACCGGGCATACAAAAGTGTTTTGCCACAGGTAAATCCATTATTTTTTCTCTTATTGTGTGGCGCTGATAATTCATCCTTGTTCTCATTTATTGGCTGGTCTCCCCTCACTTGTCCCTCCCTCACTTGTCTTACCTATTCCTGTGTCCTGTTGTGTGTAGAAATATGTGATTCTTCATTTTTTGTTTTAGTCTTAGCCTGATGATAAGACCTGAGTAGTCTCAAAAGCTTGGAATTTGTTACCATCTTTTCAGTTAGCCATTAAACGGTATCAACCACTGAGGACTCTCAAGTCTAAATATTTTTCTATTCTTGGAATTGAAATTCATCATTTTATTGTCCTAGTAAAACTTCATTTATTCTTGTTTGAAGTACATACATTTGCAATGGCCACGTAACAAGGCAATAACTCAATATTTTATGCCTACACCCTCCTTGACCCTGGGCTTCAACACCGCCAGTTGCTGCTCAGAAGTGTTAGATGCACAGATGAAAACAATTGATGATGTGTTTGTGGGGTTCAGTAACGCCTGCTGTTCCCCTGCTGTGTGTCTGGCAAAAATTACTGCTGCTAACTACAACTTCAACTTCAAACATCTCATACAAGGCCTCTGCCTACACCCTCCTTGACCCTGGGCTTCAACACCGCCAGTTGCTGCTCAGAAGTGTTAGATGCACAGATGAAAACAATCGATGATGTGTTTGTGGGGTTCAGTAACGCCTGCTGTTCCCCTGCTGTGTGTCCGGCAAAAATTACTGCTAGCTACCTACACATGGTGAAAAAAGCATGACATGTCAAAGTGTCTAGTGCTACACATAGATATGAGGCTGCACCCTGATTTCTAAGCTGTAAACATTTGAAACGTCAGCTTTAAAACCATAAAATGATTAGTCTTTGTCACAAATCTGTAACAAAATAATTGTGACATATTATTTCAGATATGCACATGTCGAAAACAAATGCTAACACAAAAGCCTACTTATGCTATAGGATACTGATGGTCAACCTTGTCACTCCATAGCTTCGACAAATCCAACTCACATCATGACTCAAATGCTACAATGTTGGAAGTGCATAATGTGGGTTGAACTTTGACAACAGCTGCAGTGCGAAGGTTAGACTTCAGTGTTCTTGGCTTTTAAATAAAAGCATACAAGTAAATATAATAATCCAATGTTGATTAAGGGACGTGATGTACACCTGTAATATTGTGCAAACAATGCATGTAGGAATAGTCCTCTTCAACATTACTTATATTTGTGTCATTTTAAAAAATACATATTTAATTAGAAAGTTAACAGCCCATATCATAAAGGTCCTTCATGTAAACATGATAATCGCTAACAAAAATCATGCATTACCTTGTTAAAGTCAATACTGCATAGTCACAATAGCAAAATATATACCTGTAAGTGGTGCTGAAAGAACGACAACTGATAGAATAGGTGAATGATATCTATTTATCAGACTGAATAGCGACACCTGTACAATGTCGATATAATACTGTACCTTAACAAAACAGCTGTGTCACACCTCACACTCGTTTTTCTTGTAGCTTGTTATGTAATAGGGCACATGCGTGTATGTTTCATCATAGGTGCATGTTTACTGAGTAAAGCAGTCATGACAACGCCTTTGTGTTGTCGGTACGCTTGCGATGATGAACAATGCGCACCGTGAATGTTAGTCTGCGTCATAAGACGCACAGACGCTCCAATACCCAACGCGTCACAGCAGGAAACCAGTCTGTGCGTCCAAACAAAGGCGCAACCATACATGCACGTAACCTTTTATAAAGCTATATAAAAAAAAGGATGTAGTAGTAACGCACATTTTATTGAGGTACAGTATTACATCGCCATTCAACATCTGTGGCTATGCAGTCTCATCTATATATACCTTATCTATCCGTTGTCATGCTTGCAAGTCCACAGTCAGGCATAAATAGCTGTTTTGACTATGCACTATGCACTTTTTAAAGTTTTTGTTTGTTAATATAAATGATTGGCACATATTATCAGTATTACATGATGGAAATTTTAGATATTTTTAAAAACTTTTTAGTGATATTATTCACCAAATGTAAACTTTTATGAATGTCAAAGATAACTTGTAATGCTGATTATGTTTTTAAGTCAGCCATTCATTGTCTACACAATAGAAATGGTGTACATACTGTTACTTAGCCATCATTAATGGATTCTGATATGTACTTGTATGCTTTTATTTTAAACCGTATAGCAGATTATTTAACCTATTTTAATTGTGGTTTGCATTGCTTTTCAACATGTTAATGTATGCGTTTATGTTTGTAAATTATTAATTTACATATATTTTTTTAAGTAAAATCATCATCTTATGGTACTAAAGGTTATATTTCTCTTGTTTGGAGTATAGACATTTTTAATTGACACGTAACAAGGAAAATACTTGATCTAGTATTTAAACATCCTCCTTGACCCTGGGCTCCAACACCGCCAGTTGTTGCCTGGAAGTGCTGTTAGCACAGTCAACACTTGCTCCTGTGTTACTGGGGTTCAGTAATGTCAGCTGTTCCCCTGCTGTGTGAACGGCAAAAAGTCCTGCTGCCTCCACCCTGTTGTCTTCTCATCCCTGGGCTCCAACACCGCCAGTTGTTGCCTGGAAGTGCTGTTAGCACAGTTAACACTTGCTCCTGTGTTACTGGGGTTCAGTAATGTCAGCTGTTCCCCTGCTGTGTGAACAGCAAAAAGTCCTGCTGCCTCCACCCTGTTGTCTTCTCATCCCTGGGCTCCAACACCGCCAGTTGTTGCCTGGAAGTGCTGTTAGCACAGTCAACACTTGCTCCTGTGTTACTGGGGTTCAGTAATGTCAGCTGTTCCCCTGCTGTGTGAACGGCAAAAAGTCCTGCTGCCTCCACCCTGTTGTCTTCTCATCCCTGGGCTCCAACACCGCCAGTTGTTGCCTGGAAGTGCTGTTAGCACAGTTAACACTTGCTCCTGTGTTACTGGGGTTCAGTAATGTCAGCTGTTCCCCTGCTGTGTGACCGGCAAAAAGTCCTGCTGCCTCCACCCTGTTGTCTTCTCATCCCTGGGCTCCAACACCGCCAGTTGTTGCCTGGAAGTGCTGTTAGCACAGTCAACACTTGCTCCTGTGTTACTGGGGTTCAGTAATGTCAGCTGTTCCCCTGCTGTGTGAACGGCAAAAAGTCCTGCTGCCTCCACCCTGTTGTCTTCTCATCCCTGGGCTCCAACACCGCCAGTTGTTGCCTGGAAGTGCTGTTAGCACAGTCAACACTTGCTCCTGTGTTACTGGGGTTCAGTAATGTCAGCTGTTCCCCTGCTGTGTGAACGGCAAAAAGTCCTGCTGCCTCCAACCGGTTCTCTTCTCATCCCTGGGGTCCAACACCGACAGTTGTTGCTCGGAAGTGTCATTGGCACGGGTACTCACTCCTGCCCAGACTGGTTACAGCACGCCATCTGTTTCCTGTCAGTGTAAACGTCACTTAGCCTCCAATAAGTTGTCCTGTCGTGTTGCGGTCGGGTTACCCGACTCTATGGTGCCTGGAGTTTAGGTGCTTCCTATGTGTGCTGCGGGATATGCAAATAAAGGCTGTTTCCGTTGTGACAATAGGACAATCACCCACTGTAGTACTGTGGGATTCGGTAACTGCGGCCGGCTCGCGGCCTGTCAACTTAAATTTCCATGGGTACCTTCTGCTACCCGTCCGGGTTCCAGTACCGTCAGCTGGTTCTCCGCAGTGCCTTTGGCCTAGGTGCCTCCATCTCGGTATCCGAGTTCCAGCAACGTCTGCTGGTCCTTGGTAGTGCTTTGCAGCACAGGTACCTCCTGCTTAGTAACCGTGTCCCAGTAACGTCAGCTGGTCCTTGGTTGTGCCATTGGCTCTTTTCCTTCTGCTGCCCCTCCGGGTTCCAGCACAGTCAGCTGGTCCTCGTTACTTGCATTGGCTCTTGTACCTTCTGCTACCCGTCCGGGTTCCAGTACCGTCAACTGGTTCTCCGCAGTGCCTTTGGCCTAGGTGCCTCCATCTCGGTATCCGAGTTCCAGCAACGTCTGCTGGTCCTTGGTAGTGCTTTGGAGCACAGGTACCTCCTGCTTAGTAACCGTGTCCCAGTAACGTCAGCTGGTCCTCGGTTGTGCCATTGGCTCTTTTCCTTCTGCTGCCCCTCCGGGTTCCAGCACAGTCAGCTGGTCCTCGTTACTTGCATTGGCTCTTGTACCTTCTGCTACCCGTCCGGGTTCCAGTACCGTCAACTGGTTCTCCGCAGTGCCTTTGGCCTAGGTGCCTCCATCTCGGTATCCGAGTTCCAGCAACGTCTGCTGGTCCTTGGCGGTGCTTTGGAGCACAGGTACCTCCTGCTTAGTAACCGTGTCCCAGTAATGTCAGCTGGTCCTCGGTTGTGCCATTGGCTCTTTTCCTTCTGCTGCCCCTCCGGGTTCCAGCACAGTCAGCTGGTCCTCGTTACTTGCATTGGCTCTTGTACCTTCTGCTACCCATCCGGGTTCCAGTACCGTCAACTGGTTCTCCGCAGTGCCTTTGGCCTAGGTGCCTCCATCTCGGTATCCGAGTTCCAGCAACGTCTGCTGGTCCTTGGTAGTGCTTTGGAGCACAGGTACCTCCTGCTTAGTAACCGTGTCCCAGTAACGTCAGCTGGTCCTCGGTTGTGCCATTGGCTCTTTTCCTTCTGCTGCCCCTCCGGGTTCCAGCACAGTCAGCTGGTCCTCGTTACTTGCATTGGCTCTTGTACCTTCTGCTACCCGTCCGGGTTCCAGTACCGTCAACTGGTTCTCCGCAGTGCCTTTGGCCTAGGTGCCTCCATCTCGGTATCCGAGTTCCAGCAACGTCTGCTGGTCCTTGGTAGTGCTTTGGAGCACAGGTACCTCCTGCTTAGTAACCGTGTCCCAGTAACATCAGCTGGTACAAGGTTGTGCTACAAATACAAGATACAGAACAAGAGACACAAGAACAATAAGCAGAAGATCTAAAAGCAGAAGAACATGAAGTATAAGACCAAAATGAAGAGCAAAATATATGCTCTAAATTATAAGCAGAAGAAGACTAAGCAGTGTATGGGGGTGAGTCCGTTCCTCCTCGTGGTGCCCCTGGTAAATGCCTGATGCTGCAGGCTAAACTGAACACGGACAAATACTGTTGTAATTTAAATCTTTTGTGGCAGCAAGAACGGAACGATGAAAAAATCATACTTTTACAGATTACAAGTACAGGAATCTCTGTCACAAATAAGAATATGATGAAGAAGATGAAGGACTATAATATGAAGAAGAATAATAGTTTAAAAAGAACAATATGAGTAATGTTAACAAAAAGATGAAAAGCAAGAAGTTTTAGAAGAAGATAAAGAAGGTGAAGATGAAGAATAATTTGATGACAAAGATGATGCTGCTGAAGATTATGAAGGAGAAAGTGTGGCAAAAGTTAAAAAGGTGAAGAGCATGGAAGTTGTGAAACATACATATTTGCCAAAATAGAAAAAAGGTTAACAAAATTGTTAATTTCTTCGTCAATCCGAACGTATTTCCTAAAAAAAAAAATTAATGCTATTCCATTGGATTGGGTTAAACATCTATGCCTTTAATGTCTCCTCAACCTCCCCAATACATTCTACATTACTCTTTGTTGTTTTCCTTCATGTACAATTAACCTACAAGGCAAGAATGGGTTTTTTTTTATTTCGATATTTTGTTCCCATAGACTTACATTGGACTTCCGGTATCGGTATCGGGTATCGCCGATATTTTTTGGGTATCGCGATACCATTCCGATTCCGATACTTTTGGATATCGGAAAGTATCGCTCAACTCTATTCAGCACCCATACTTATTCAACCGGATGCGTCACAGCCGTTCATTGTTGAGGTGGACGCTTCTGAGGTAGGGGTGGGAGCAGTATTGTCACAAGGTTCGTCCCCTGGTAAATGGCATCCGTGCGCCTTCTTCTCTAAAAAATTGTCGTCCGCTGAGAGGAATTATGATGTCGGCAATAGGGAACTCTTGGCCATTAAGTTGGCTTTTGAGGAGTGGCGTCATTTTTTGGAGGGGGCAGTCCACCCGGTCACCGTCATTACCGATCACAAAAACCTGCTATATTTAGAGTCCGCTAAACGTCTGAATCCCAGACAAGCTAGGTGGTCGTTGTTTTTTACCAGGTTTAATTTTGTCGTCACGTATCGTCCTGGCTCAAAAAATGTTAAGGCGGATGCCTTATCTCGCTGTTTCCCAGGGGCTGGGAATACGGAGGACCCGGTTCTGGTCCTTCAGGAGGGGGTGGTGGTGTCGGCAGTATGCTCTGAGCTTGAGGAGGAGGTATTGGAGGCTCAGGGGGACGCCCCTGTAGGACCTCCAGGGAGACTGTTTGTTCCAAATCAGTTGCGACAAAAGGTGATCGAGGCACACCATAATTCAGCTTTGGCAGGACACCCAGGGAGTAAAGCAACTGAGGATCTCCTCTCGCGCCGGTTTTGGTGGCCTAACTTACATAGGGAGGTGGTAACTTTTGTTGCGTCCTGCGAGGTTTGTGCGCACTCTAAGACCCCACATACCCGTCCGTCGGGGACCCTCTTACCTTTGAAGATCCCGGAGCGTCCGTGGACTCATCTGTCTATGGACTTCATTACGGACCTCCCGCCATCTTCAGGTAAAACAGTCATACTCGTTGTAGTGGACAGGTTCAGCAAGATGGCACATTTTATCGCTTTTCCTGCTCTTCCTAATGCTAAAACTCTTGCGCAGGTGTTTATTGGGGAGATTGTAAGGCTTCACGGGGTACCCTCCGATGTGGTGTCGGATCGGGGGTCTCAGTTTGTGTCCAAATTCTGGAAAGCATTTTGTACACGGCGGGGGATGCAGTTGTCATTTTCATCAGCTTTTCACCCGCAGACCAATGGTCAGACAGAGCGTATGAACCAGAGCTTGGAGACATATCTCCGGTGTTTTGTGTCAGAGAACCAGGAGGACTGGGCTTCTTTCTTGCCTCTGGCGGAGTTTGCTCTAAATAATAGGCTGGTAAGTCCCCGTTTTTTGGGGCATATGGTTTTCACCCCCAGTTTTGTACTTTCAATAGGGGGGGCTCTTCTGGGGTTCCTGAGGAGGAACGATTTTCGTCGTCACTTGCTTCAGTGTGGAGAGGAGTGCTGAATAATCTGAGTACTATGGGGAACCGATACAAACGTATGGCTGATAGGAGGAGAGTGTCTGGTCCGGACCTAAGTGTGAACGATCTGGTATGGTTGTCTACCAAAAATATAAAACTTAAGGTTCCCTCCTGGAAACTGGGTCCCAGGTTCATCGGGCCATACAAGATCAGTGCTATAATTAATCCGGTTGCATTCCGTCTTGACCTCCCTCCTACATTTAAGATTCATAATGTGTTCCACAGATCGTTGCTTAAGAGGTATGTGGCGCCGGTGATACCTTCACCTTTACCTCCTCCTCCTGTGGTGGTCAATGGTAACTTGGAGTTCCAGGTGTCGAGAGTCATCGATTCACGTCCGAATCGCCGATCCCTTCAGTACCTTGTTCATTGGAGGGGGTATGGTCCTGAGGAGAGGACGTGGGTTCCTGAGTCGGATATTAACGCAGACCGATTAATTCGGGCCCTCCACACTACTCACCCAGATAAACCTGGCCCTGAGGGTCCGGAGGCCCCTCGTAGAAGGGGGGGTACTGTCACGGGTGTGTCGCTGCGAAGATCGTCGCGATTGCACACCCTGACTTCTCACAGCTGAGTTTCTGGTGCTGGGTGTTTTTCGGCACTGAGGGAGTTTATTCTCACTCTCTCTGTGTTAGACAAGACCAGCCTCGCCCAGCTGCAATTAATGTTGTTGTAATTGGTTTCCTTCAAAAACCTGCCAGTCTGCTAGGAATGTGTCGGTGAAAGCATTCATGCAGACCAGCAGAGCGGATCATAGAATCATAGAATCATAGAATGGTAGAGTTGGAAGGGGCCTCCTGGGCCTTCTGGTCCAACCCGCTGCTCAAAGCAGGATTCTCTAAATCATCCCAGACAGATGTCTATCCAGCCTCTGTTTGAAGACTTCCATTGAAGGAGAACTGACCACCTCTTGTGGCAGCCTGTTCCACTCATTCATCACCCTAACTGTCAAAAAGTTTTTTCTAATATCTAATCTGTGTCTCCTCCCATTCAGTTTCATCCCATTGCTTCTAGTCTTTCCTTGTGCAAATGAGAATAAAGATGATCCTTCTACAATGTGACAGCCCTTGAGATATTTGTAGACAGCTATTAAGTCTCCTCTCAGTCTTCTTTTTTGCAAGCTAAACATTCCCAAATCCTGCAACCGTTCCTCATAGGACATGGTTTGCAGACCGGTCACCATTCTGGTGGCTCTTCTCTGAACTCCAGTTTGTTGATGTCTTTTTTAAAATGTGGTGCCCAAAACTGGACACAGTATTCCAGATGAGGTCTGACCAAAGAGGAGTAGAGGGCAATAATGACCTCACGTGATCTAGACTGTATGCTTCTGTTGATACATCCTAGAATTGCATTTGCCTTTTTTGCTGCTGCATCACACTGTTGACTCATGTTAAGTCTGTGATCAATTAGTATACCCAAGTCTTTTTCACATGTGCTGTTACTTAGCCCTATTCCTCCCATTTTGTATATGCTTTTTTCATTTTTATTGCCCAGATGTAGTACTTTGCATTTTTCCCTGTTAAAATCCATTCTGTTAGTTGCTGCCCACTGCTCCAGTTTATGTATATCTTTTTGAATCCTCTCTCTCTCTTCTCTAGTATTAGCTACCCCTCCTAGCTTTGTGTCATCAGCAAATTTGATCAGTTTACCCTCAATTCCTTCATCTAAATCATTGATAAAGATGTTGAACAATACAGGGCCCAAAACAGAGCCTTGTGGTACCCCACTTGAGACATTCTTCCAACTGGATGTGCAGCCATTTACAACCACTCTTTGGGTCCGATCACTAAGCCAGTTATGAATCCACCTAACAGTTGCCTTGTCCATTCCATACTTAGTCATTTTTTCAATAAGGATTGTGTGAGATACTTTGTCAAATGCTTTGCTGAAGTCAAGATATACTATATCTACAGCATTTCCCTGATCCACCCAGTCAGTGATTCTGTCATAGAAGGAAATTAAGTTAGTCTGACATTACTTATTAGTTACAAACCCATGCTGACTCTGTTTAATCACTTCATTCTTATCCAGGTACTTGCATACATGTTCTTTAATAATTTGTTCAAAGATCTTTCCTGGTATAGAAGTCAGACTCACCGGCCTGTAGTTCCCTGGGTCCACCTTCTTCCCCTTTTTGAAGATAGGAACAACATTTGCTCTTCTCCAGTCTTCTGGGACTTCTCCTGTTCTCCAAGAATTTTCAAAGATTATGGACAGTGGTTCAAGAATTTCTTCTGCTATCTCCTTCAGTACCCTGGGGTGTAATTCATCTGGACCTGGAGACTTGAATTCATTTATGTTAGCTAAGTGTTTCCTCACTGTCTTTCTGTTTATAGATATCCTGGATTCTTCTATTCCTTTAATAGGACAGTGAAGATCAGTTGATGTTACATTTCCTTTCTGAGAGAAAACAGATGCAAAATAGGAATTTAAAAGTTCAGCCTTCTCAACATCCTGACTTACCATTTCATCATTTTCATCCTGTAAAAATCCTATAGCATCTTTGACTTTTCTTTTACTTTTGACGTATCCCCAAAATCTTTTTTTGTTGCTTTTGACGTCACTTGCAAGCCTTAATTCATTGTCAGCTTTAGATAATCTGATTTGTGCCCTGCAGGTTCTGCAGACGGCATTATATTCTTCTTTAGATATGCCTCCCTCTTTCCATTTGATAAACATTTCTTTCTTCCTTTTTAGCATGTGTTTAAGTTCTATGTTCATCCATCCTGGTTTCCTTAAATGCTTCCCATTCTTCCCTCTTTTCGGAATTGTTAACGATTGTGCTTTGAGAATCTCATTTTTCAAGATTTTCCATCCTTCCTGGACATTTTTGTCCTTAAGGATATCCAGCCATTGGATCCCTCCAATTCTCTTTCTGAGTTCCTTAAAATCTGCCTTTCTAAAATCTAACCTTGACGTCTGAGTCTTCACAGGTCTTCCTCCTCTTGTTATCCAAAATTCTAAAATAGCATGGTCACTACCTCCTAGAGTCCCAGCCACTCTTACCTCCTCCACCATTTCCTCCCTGTTTATGAGGATTAGATCCAAGGTAGCAGATCCCCTTGTTTTCTCCATTACCTTTTGGAAGATAAAGTTGTCAGCAAGAGAGGATAAGAATTTCCTGGACCTGTTAGTTTTGCCTGAGAGAAATTCCCAACAAATGTCTGGATAGTTGAAATCTCCCATGACCACTATGTCATATTTTTTGGAGAACTTGGCCATTTGATGCATAAAGAGTTCATCCATATCTTCAGCTTGCACAGGCGGCCTGTAGTAAATGCCTACAATGGTGTCCTTTCCATTGTTCTGTCCTTGTATTCTTACCCAAACAGTTTCCACAGAACTCCCAGTCTCTGAAGCGTCAATCTCTGTGCAGATATACGCTTTTCTAACATACAATGCAACACCTCCTCCTCGTTTATCAAGTCTGTTTCTTGCAAATAAGTTGTATCCTTCTAGCCTTGTATTCCAATCATGTGTATCGTCCCACCAAGTCTCAGTGATTCCAATGACATCATATTTCTTCTCCTGCGTTAGTAGCTCCAGTTCTCCTTGTTTGTTGCCCATGCTTTGTGCATTCGTATAGAAACACTTTAGTTTGTGATTGGTTTCTCTTCCTTCAATATTTTTATTATGTAAATTTTTTTGTCTTTGTTCTTCCCCTTCACTTCTAATAGCAGAAATCTCAATAGTATTTGTCAAGTGTATGGCTTTTGCTGGCGTTTTGCTTCCCTTCCCACATTGTTCATATTGAGAAGTCTAAAGCTAAGATTTCCTGTTGTGGTTTTCTCCTCTCCTCGCTTTCTTATTTATCTCCTTACCCGTTGGTGTTCCCTCTGTAGTGATAGTTTTGTATGCAAGGTGTCTTTTATTTTACCCTTGTACTGTCTCGTTTGTCTTATACTGTGTGTGAAGGCAGTTACCTTCCTGTTCCCTGTGGTGGTAATCAGGGTCCTTCTCAGGACTAGATTACAGTGGTTAGGGATTCACAGGAGACAGGGTTACGCTGGCGGCCTGGACCTCTGTACCATCAACAGTACCTCCAGGTAGAGGGATTAGTCAGGACTAGAGTTGAGCGATACTTTCCGATATCCAAAAGTATCGGAATCGGAATGGTATCGCCGATACCATTAAAATATCGGCGATACCCGATACCGATACCGGAAATCCAATGTAAGTCTATGGGAACAAAATATCGTAACTAAAAAAACCCCATTCTTTCCTTGTAAACACTAAATATACACACATAGAATACATATATATATATATATATATATATATATATACATGTCATTGTGACATATATATACATATATTTATAGTTTATACACTTCTACATAGTAAAATAGCCTCTGATTCAATTGCCGGGTAAAGTCGGCTTTTGTGAAAAGACAGAAGCACCCGACATGAAATGACACTTGGTTTACATAGAGTTAACCATGTCTTTTCATGTAGTTTGATATCTGATTTGCACAAACAATTACATGAGTGGCTGTGTGCAAAATTTCACACCTGTAGGGGTTAATTAAAGGTGTAAATTCGTTGTAAAAAAACCGGACTTTTTTGCTACGAATTTACACCTTTAATTAACCCCTACAGGTGTGAAATTTTGCACACTTACACTCATGTAATTGTTTGTGCAAATCAGATATCAAACTACATGAAAAGACATGGTTAACTCTATGTAAACCAAGTGTCATTTCATGTCGGGTTCTGCATTTTCACAAAAGCCGGCAATTGAATTAGCGGCTTGTTGTGAATGGGTTTGAGATGAGTTCTGAGCAGAGGCTCCCTCTGGTGGTTACAAGCGGTGCTAGTGAAGATTGTGAGGACTGGGAATCAGGTGTTACTGACTGGTCTTATATAAGGAAGTCATTTTCCCATCAGGGTTGCCGGTGATCAATTGTTCTGGTCTGAATCCTTCATTCCAGTTTCCCTTGTAGCCTGCTGTGTCGTGTCTGCATCTCCTGCTTACAGATAAGACTTTTGCTTCTTTTGTGTTTGTGCTATATTTTTGCATTTTGTCCTGCACTTCTTTGGGGGCCTTCAGGGTCCCCTCCGGGGGCTTCTGCCCTCTCAGTTTAGTTCAGCCACTGAGTTTTGTTCTTTTGCTTTTTCCAGTTTTTTCAGTGGCTGCTGTTTTTATTTTGTTACACCAGAGAACTAATTTAGGTGGTAGAGGTCGTGTGATCTCAGGTGATTTTGAAATTAGTAGAGTTGGTGCTTTTCAGGGTTTTCTGGGATTGCAGTAAGTACCCTTCCTATCCTTTTCTATTTAGATAGTTTGGGCCCCAGCGTTTGCTCATACTATTTTCTTTCTGTGTCAGTATTTCCTCTTGTCTAACCGCCATTACATGTTTGGGGGCTTTCTGTTATCTTTGGGGTTCTGCTCCGGGGCAGATAGCTTTCCTATTTCTATCTTTAGGTGTAGTTAGTTTCTCAGGCTGTGACGAGGCGTCTAGGACCAACGTAGGAACGCTCCACGGCTGCCTCTAGTTGTGGTGGTTAGTCAGGGTACTGCAATCTCATAGATTCCAACTGCTCTGGTGTTTTGCCTTTTTTACCTGCACTCCTCAGTTACCGAAACATAACAGTATCACCGGCCTAAAAATTGAAATTGTATGGTACTCACAGAAGGAAAAAAAAATATTGTGAAAAAAAAAAAGTTGTCAGAGTTGTCAGAGATATTTTTCTGTTTGTTGTATTTTTTTTTTTTCCTCTGTATCTCTGGGTGCTGGGGAGGATCTTTTCTCCCAATGGAGTTTGCACAGTTGTCTGGCCGTGTGGATCAGCTTGCCACTGAGGTTCAGAGTATTGCTGCATATCTTGCTAGGTTGCCTGTTGTGGAACCTAGGATCCCCATGCCAGATTTGTTTTTAGGGGATCGAGCTAAGTTTCAGAATTTCAAAAATAATTGTAAATTGTTTTTTGCCTTAAAATCTAAGTCCTCAGGAAACGCAGCGCAGCAGGTTCAAATTATCATCTCTCTCCTGCGCGGCGATCCTCAGGATTGGGCTTTTTCCCTGATACCTGGGGATCCTGTTTTGAGTGATGTTGATGCGTTTTTTCAGGCTTTGGGGTTATTGTACGATGAGCCTAATGTCACTGATCAAGCTGAAAAAACCTTGTTGGCATTAAATCAGGGGCTTGATGACGCTGAGTTATACTGTCAGAGATTCCGTAGGTGGGCAGTCCTGACCAAATGGAATGACGACGCTTTGGCGGCCCTTTTCCGGAAGGGTCTGTCAGATAATGTAAAGGATGTTATGGTGGGATTCCCTGTCCCCTCTGGTCTCAATGATTCTATGTCATTAGCGATTCAAATTGACAGACGTTTGCGTGAGCGGAGAAGTATGCGTGGAATGGTGTTGCCTTGTGAACCAGCTTCTGAACCCATGCAGTATGATAGAGTGGTGTCTGGGGCACAGCGTCATGAGTTTCGAATGCGCAATGGGTTATGTTTCTACTGTGGTGATGCCTCTCATGCTATTTCAGTCTGCCCTAAGCGGGGAAGACGTTTTGCACGCTCAGTTGTCTTGGGTAGTGTTCAGACTAAGTTTTTATTAACTGTCACTCTGATATGCTCTCTGTCCTCATTTTCTGCTCAGGCTTTCGTTGATTCTGGAGCAGCTATTAACCTGATGGATTATGATTTTGCTAAACGTTGTGGGTTTCCCTTGATACCCCTACAGAAGTCTATTCCCCTACTGGGGATCGATTCTACCCCTTTGGCTGAGAATAAACCCCAGTTTTCTACTCAGGTGATAATGAGGGTTGAACCTGATCACCAGGAGTGCTGCAAATTTTTGGTTCTATATAATCTGCATGACATTATCGTGCTGGGTTTCCCTTGGTTACAGTCTCATAATCCTGTTTTGGACTGGAAATCTGTGTCTGTAACCAGTTGGGGCTGCCAATGTGTTAATACCAACACTCCTGTTTTTTCTGCCTCCCCCCAGGCTCAGGATGTTCCTGACTTTTTGTTTGATTTTTCTGATGTGTTTAGCGAAAGTAAATCTGCATCCTTGCCTCCCCATAGGAGCTATGACTGCGCTATTGAATTAGTGCCGGGTAGTAAATTCCCTAAAGGTCGCCTTTTTAACTTGTCTGTACCTGAACATGACGCTATGCGGTCTTATATTAAGGAATCATTGGAGAAGGGTCATATCAGACCATCCTCTTCACCCTTAGGTGCCGTTTTTTTCTTTGTGGCCAAAAAAGATGGTTCATTAAGGCCGTGTATTGATTATCGTCTCTTGAACAATATTACTGTGAAATATCAATACCCGTTACCCTTGATTTCTGACCTGTTTTCCAGGGTGAAAAACGCTACTTGGTTTACCAAGCTTGACCTCAGGGGGGCGTATAACCTTATTCGCATTAAGCACGGGGATGAATGGAAGACGGCATTCAATACCCCTGAAGGGCATTTTGAGTACCTAGTGATGCCCTTTGGGCTCACTAATGCTCCTTCCGTCTTCCAGTCCTTCATGAATGACAATTTCAGGGATTTTGTGGACAAATTTCTGATTGTTTATTTGGATGATATCTTGATTTTTTCTAATGACTGGGACTCTCATGTGAAACATGTTCGAACTGTATTCCAGATTTTGAGAGAGAAGGCTCTGTATGTGAAGGGATCAAAGTGTCTTTTTGGTGTACAGAGGATCTTATTTCTGGGATTCATTTTGTCCCCATCTGTTATTGAAATGGACCCGGTCAAGGTTCAGGCCATCTGTGATTGGGTCCAACCTACTTCATTAAAGGCTCTTCAGAGATTTTTGAGTTTTGCCAATTTTTATCGTAAATTTATTGGTAATTTCTCGGTTATTGTTAAACCATTAACTGATTTGACCAGAAAGGGTTCTGATGTGGTGAATTGGCCTCCTGAGGCAGTCTCTGCATTTCAGGAACTTAAGCAGAGATTCACTTCTGCTCCTGTTCTACGGCAGCCTGATGTTTCTCTGCCATTTCAGGTGGAGGTTGATGCCTCTGAAATTGGGGCAGGTGTCGTTTTGTCCCAAAAAGATCCAGAGACCTCTAAAAGTAACCCTTGTGCCTTTTTCTCTCGAAAATTTTCTCCTACTGAACGTAATTATGACGTAGGTAATCGGGAGTTATTGGCCATGAAGTGGGCTTTTGAAGAGTGGAGACATTGGCTGGAGGGAGCCAAACATCAGGTGGTGGTCCTTACGGACCATAAGAATCTGGTCTATCTGGAATCTGCCAAGCGACTCAATCCTAGACAGGCCAGGTGGGCCTTGTTTTTCACACGTTTTAATTTTGTGGTTTCCTTTCTTCCTGGCACTAAGAATGTTAAGGCGGATGCCCTCTCGAGGAGTTTCCTTGCGGACTCTCCTGAGTTATCTGATCCTTCTGTTATTTTGAAAGAGGGTGTAGTTCTTTCCGCCATCTCGCCCAATTTGAGACTTGCTCTGGAGGGGTGTCAGGAGGATAGGCCCGAGCGCTGCCCTGTTGGAAAATTGTTTGTACCGGACCAATGGAAAAAGAGTGTGATGTCTGAGATTCATTGTTCCGCATTGGCTGGGCATCCCGGAATTTTTGGTACCAGAGACTTGGTTAGTCGGTCCTTTTGGTGGCCTACCTTGTCTCGTGATGTCAGGGAATTTGTGCAGTCCTGCGGGACTTGCTCTCGCTCCAAGCCTTGCTCTCGCTCTAGTGGTTTGTTGATGCCATTGCCTGTGCCCAAGAGACCATGGACCCATATCTCTATGGATTTCATTTCCGATCTTCCTGTTTCTCAGAGAATGACCACCATCTGGGTAATTTGTGATAGGTTTTCCAAAATGATACATCTTGTGCCATTACCTAAGTTGCCTTCCTCCTCTGAATTGGTGCCGTTGTTCCTTCAGCACGTGGTTCGTTTACACGGCATTCCTGAGAACATTGTGTCTGACAGAGGAGTCCAGTTTGTTTCCAGATTTTGGAGGACTTTTTGTTCTAAACTGGGTGTTCAATTGTCTTTCTCCTCGGCATTTCATCCTCAGACCAATGGTCAAACTGAGAGAACAAACCAGACATTGGAGACTTATCTAAGATGCTTTGTGTCTGCTGATCAGGATGACTGGGTCTCTTTTTTGCCTTTGGCTGAGTTTGCTCTTAATAATAGGGCTAGCTCTGCCACTTTGATGTCTCCGTTTTTCTGTAATTCTGGGTTTCACCCTCGATTTTCTTCAGGACAGACGGAGGCTTCTGTCTGTCCAGGTGTTGACTCTGTTGTGGAGCGTATGCAACAGATTTGGGACCAGGTAGTGGAGAGGTTGTCCCTCTCTCAGGAGAAGGCCCAGCGGTTTGCTAACCGGCATAGGACTGATGGTCCTCGGTTTAAAGTGGGGGACTTGGTCTGGTTGTCCTCAAAGAATATTCCTATGAGAGTAGCATCTCCTAAATTTAAGCCTAGGTTCATTGGACCTTATAAGATCATGGAGATTATTAATCCTGTTTCTTTTCGTTTGCTTCTTCCAGGGACATTTAAGATCCATAACGTGTTCCACAAGTCCTTGTTGAAGAGGTTTGTTGAGCCAGTGGTTCCTGCTGCTGTGCCTCCTGACCCTGTTTTGGTTGAGGGCAATCTGGAGTATGTGGTTGAGAAAATATTGGATTCTCGTTTTTCTAGACGGAAACTCCAGTATTTGGTTAAATGGAGAGGTTATGGTCAGGAAGACAATTCTTGGGTGTTTGCTTCGGACATCCATGCTAGGAGACTTATCCGTGCGTATCATAGAACTCATCCTGACCGACCTGGTTGCTCAAATGAGGGTTCGGTGACCCCTCCTCAAGGGGGGGGTACTGTTGTGAATGGGTTTGAGATGAGTTCTGAGCAGAGGCTCCCTCTGGTGGTTACAAGCGGTGCTAGTGAAGATTGTGAGGACTGGGAATCAGGTGTTACTGACTGGTCTTATATAAGGGAGTCATTTTCCCATCAGGGTTGCCGGTGATCAATTGTTCTGGTCTGAATCCTTCATTCCAGTTTCCCTTGTAGCCTGCTGTGTCGTGTCTGCATCTCCTGCTTACAGATAAGACTTTTGCTTCTTTTGTGTTTGTGCTATATTTTTGCATTTTGTCCTGCACTTCTTTGGGGGCCTTCAGGGTCCCCTCCGGGGGCTTCTGCCCTCTCAGTTTAGTTCAGCCACTGAGTTTTGTTCTTTTGCTTTTTCCAGTTTTTTCAGTGGCTGCTGTTTTTATTTTGTTACACCAGAGAACTAATTTAGGTGGTAGAGGTCGTGTGATCTCAGGTGATTTTGAAATTAGTAGAGTTGGTGCTTTTCAGGGTTTTCTGGGATTGCAGTAAGTACCCTTCCTATCCTTTTCTATTTAGATAGTTTGGGCCCCAGCGTTTGCTCATACTATTTTCTTTCTGTGTCAGTATTTCCTCTTGTCTAACCGCCATTACATGTTTGGGGGCTTTCTGTTATCTTTGGGGTTCTGCTCCGGGGCAGATAGCTTTCCTATTTCTATCTTTAGGTGTAGTTAGTTTCTCAGGCTGTGACGAGGCGTCTAGGACCAACGTAGGAATGCTCCACGGCTGCCTCTAGTTGTGGTGGTTAGTCAGGGTACTGCAATCTCATAGATTCCAACTGCTCTGGTGTTTTGCCTTTTTTACCTGCACTCCTCAGTTACCGAAACATAACAGCGGCTATTATACTATGTAGAAGTGTATGAACTATAAATATATATATATGTGTCACAAACTCAATGACATGTGTATATATATATATGAGGTGTAAAATTGCTGAAAAAAAATGCGTGGGCTCCCGCCCTATTTTCGCAACCAGACAGACAAAGCCAGTGAGTGGGGGCAGATAATAATAGCCCAGAGAGGGACCATTATTTTTGCCCCCCCCCGCTACTAACATCTGCCCCCAGACACCCCAGAAAGGGCAAATCTCTAATTAGATTTGCCCTTTCTGGCACTTTGCCCGTCTATTCCCATTGCCCTGTAGCGGTGGCGAATGGGTTAATAAGGGGTTAAAATGACCTTGCAATTGAAAGGTCACTTTAAGCCAGGTTAATAATTGAGAGCTGTCAATTAGACAACTATCAATTATTAATCCTATTGTATGAAAGAAAAATCAAACACACACACTTTAATAAAAAAGAAGTTTAATGAAATAATCACACAGTTTTTGACCATATTTTATTTACCTGCTAAAACCATTTCCTGTAATAAAAATAAAATAATAAAGCAAAATTATTCTTACCAATCCGATGCACAGTCAGGTCCCACGGTGTAATCCTTCAGAAAGGGTTAATGTTTACTGCAGGGACCTCAGCTAATGCTGCAGCCTCACAGTAAACCCCCAAATGAATGAGCTCCTCTCCTGGCTGACAGGAGAGGAAGTGGAAAGCTTAATTGATTGCTTTCCACTTTCACTTCAGGTCAGCCAGGGACACCATCAGTGACGTCAGAGGGAACTGATTAACAAAAATAGGGGTTCCCTTCGAAAAAAAAATGGCGTGGGGTCCCCCCTATTTTTGTTAACCAGCCAGATGAAGCAGACCGCTGAGGCCTGGATTTTCAGGCTGTTAAGGAGCCAAGATCCATGGACCTTGCCAGCCTGATAATACCAGGCCACAGCAGTCTGCATATCTTGGCTGATTAACAAAAATAGGGGATCCCCTCGAAAAAAATTAGCGTGGGGTCCCCCCTATTTTTGTTAACCAGCCAGATGAAGCAGACCACTGAGGCCTGGTTTTTCAGGCTGGTAAGGATCCAATATCCATGGACCTTGCAAGCCTGATAATACCAGGCCACAGCAGTCTGCTTAGCTTGGCTGGTTAACAAAAATAGGGGATCCCCTCGAAAAAAAAACGGCGTGGGGATCCCCCCTATTTTTGTTAACCAGCCAAGTAAAATGCAGACTGCTGCGGCCTGGTATTAAAAGACTGTCAAGGCCCATGGATTTTGGCCCTCAACAGCCTGATAATACCAGGCTACAGCAGCCCCACATTTGGCGCATCAAAAGATGTGCCAATTGTGGCACTTTACCCGGCTCTTCCCACTTGCCCTGTAGCGGTGGCAAGCGGGGTAATAAGGGGTTAATGTCACCGTTGATTGCACGGTGACAATAAGCCCGGTTAATAATGGAGAGGCGTCAATAAGACACCGATCCATTATTAATCCCAAAGTTTTTAATTGTTTAAAAAAAAGACACAGCAAGAAAAAAGTATTTTAATTAAATAAAAGAGACAACACAGTTTTCATTAATTTTATTACTCTCTCATTCCTGCGACGCCATCGATCTCCTGTAAAAAAAGAAAAAAAACAAACCAACAGTATACCACCTGTCCGACGCAGTCCATAGTAACGAGTGTCCCACGACGATCCAGCTCTGCTACAACGGAATGCCAGGCAGAGCCTGACATCCCGGCGCAGCACAGCTGATTACCTGCTTCTCCGGCGGTGACGTCATCGGACTGCTTTACGGCCGCAATTACCCAGCAGTCACTGCAGTTATCGCGAGAAACTGCATGTGACCGCTGGGGAGAAGATGATGGCGGCCATCAAGCAGTCCAGGACGTGACCGCCGGAGATCTTCTGCCAGGTAAGTGCCGCTGACTCCTGACAGACCCGACCGACGGACACTGACAGTGACAGTGACATTCCGATTCCGGTATCCGATATGACGAAAATATCGGTACTCTGAATCGGAATTCCGATACAGCCAATATCGGCCGATACCCGATATTTGCAGTATCGGAATGCTCAACCCTAGTCAGGACCCCAGCTTAGGGTCAGCATAGACCCCGGTCCTCCTGTATACAGAGACAGCGTGACAGCACAATAAGGAGGCACTTGAAGAAAAATTAGCTGCATGGTCAAGTTGCTAGAAGAAAACCATTACTGCGCAAATGCCACAAAGTATCTCGCCTATAATATGCAAAACAGCACAGAGACAAGCCTCAAAACTTCTGGAACAAGGTAATTTGGAGTGATTAGATCAAAATTGAACTTTTTGGCCACAACCATAAACAGTACATTTGGAGAAAGGTCAACAAGGCCTATGATGAAAGGAACACCATTCCTACTGTTTAACATGGAGGTGGATCCCTGATGTTTTGGGGATGTGTGAGCTACAAAGGCACAGGAAACTTGGTCAAAGTTGAAGGAAAGATGAATGCAGCATGTTATCAGCAAATACTGAAGGCAAATTTGCAATCATCAGCCCGGAAGCAGCGCATTCCAACATGCCAACAATCCAAAACACAAGGCCAAGTTGACCTGTCATTGGCTACAACAGATCAAAGTGAAGGTTCTGGAGTGGCCATCTAAGTCTCCTGACCTCAATATCATTGAGCTACTCTGGGGAGATCTCAAGAGCGCAGTTCATGCTAGACAGCCCAGGAATTTACAGGAACTGGAGACATTTTGCCATGAAGAGTGTGCAGCTTTACCATCTGAGAAAATAAAGAACCTCATCCTCAACTACCACAAAAGACCTCAAGCTGTCATTGATGTTAGAGGGGGCACTATATGGTATTAAGAAAAGGGGTATGTGAACTTTTAATCAGGGCCATTTGGCTTTCTTCTGGTGACACGACCATGCAGCCCATTTATTGTTCATCTTGAAACAGCCACACCACTAGTATTCAGAGAGTCCAGTATTTCAGTTGATGTTATTTTGGGGTTTTTCTTTGCATCCCGAACAATTTTCCTGGCATTTGTCTCAGGT
This sequence comes from Oophaga sylvatica, assembly GCA_033576555.1. Classification (NCBI taxonomy): domain Eukaryota; kingdom Metazoa; phylum Chordata; class Amphibia; order Anura; family Dendrobatidae; genus Oophaga; species Oophaga sylvatica. Next base: position 239,228,587 of record JARQOD010000001.1, read on the forward strand.
CACAGTCAGATGAGAATGTTACCTTTTGTAGCCATTCAAACCCATTTGTGTCAACATCTGTGCATGTTATCAGGTCAAAATCACCAGGGTATGTAAACTTTTGATCAGGGTCATTTGGATGTTTTGGGTTGTCATTATGATTTAAAAACAGAAATCACAGTAGTTTGATGATAAATGGCTTCACCCAAGCACTAACCATGAGTGGAGAAAAAATGTTGGTATTATCATTTATATTCTCTGAAAAAAGGCCAAGAAAGCAAAAATTCTGCTGGGGTATGTACTCTTACAGGTAGAGAGGACCAAGTCTCCAACTTTACTATGCTTCTGTTAATGTCTTAAGCTGTCCCCCCCCCACAAGGCCTAGGACAGATATGTTAGTGTATATACACATAAGGCAACCAGGGATAACAGTAAGCAACTTACATACAAAAATGCTCACCAAGAGTAGATAGGAATAAAGGGAAGGAAAGGAAGCTACAAGCAAAATGGGAATAGGATAATGAAGAAAACATACACTAAAAAAACTGCAGACAACAATCTCCAGCAGCAACTACGAACTCCAACTCCAGCACACCAACTTTAGCAGGCCAGGAAGCAAAACTTTCACAGGCAGGGATGAGAAGGTCTGGCCAGGTTTTATAGAGAGAGAAAACAAGCAGGTTAGGAGGAGCAGCTGTGAGATGAAACTACATGTCTCTAACCAGCATACAAAGCGTCGTTAACCTCTTCAGCGCCAAAGGAAATGAAGGTCATTTAATATGAGGAACAAAACATACAGGCTAAATGGAAGACCTGTGATTTAGAGTATGTAAAGATTGCCTAACCCCAGATCTCCCAGGAGGATGTGACACACTTGTGTCAATAATAGGTAATTTTTGAGCGTCATGTTCTATTTCTGTAGAAATACATTATCGCTGAACCTACATTTGGTCTGACAGCTGTGTGCCATTGCTGTTCATCTAGCCATATCTCTGGGGGTCTGTAAGATCAAAAGATGTTATTGTAGTACATGTGGTCAGTGACCACTGGTCACTATACACATGAAACAGTAGATAGAAGAGGAAAGTTTCAATATATTTAGATTGATATATTGTTTTTAAAAGTGCAATTAACACCGCAGATACTGTTCCCAAAACCCAGGCGAGATTGCAGCATGCATGTGTCATTTATTTTGAATGTAAGAGTTTGTCGTGCCTTTTCTTATTTGTGGTTTGTGAGTGGTAAGGAATATTTGATAGAGTGATGAATCGTTTAGGGTTCATGCATCTAAACAGTTATTGTACAATGCATTTACCGCCTTGGACAATAACAATTCCAAGAAAAGTCATTTTTGGCCAAACACAAATCCCTAGTAGGTTATCCTTGTTTTAAATCCAAGCAGCCAGCTTTCCAGATTAAACAGTGAGTGTCAAATGTAGCTGTGCTAAAATAGTATGAACATTAAACAATGTTTATATTGAAGCATTTGGTCTGGCTGGGAGCATCCGCTTTAAGTCAGTTATGCTAGCTGAATAAATGTTTACAACCCTTAGACACTTTACCCAGGAGCGGATGGAGGTTTCATTTATCGTAGTGAGTGTGTGCAATCTCCAAAATGCTGCAATAAAAACATACAGTCACACGCACATCATCAGTTTGTATTGGTGAAAACAAAAGTGAAGTTTGCTTCTCTTTTATTGGAAATACTGTGCAACTGCAGCCTTCTAGATCCCCTACTTTGCCAAGGGAGGAAACAGTAATAGAATAAATAACATTAAAATAATAATAATAACACAAGGATATTTTGTGTGAGTCTGGATGATTGGTATCCTATAGTTTGACCATTTAATCTTGACAGAATGAAAATGAAGAGAACAACAGCAAGCAAATTCAAAGTCTGCTTTGTACACCAATCAAGAATGGAAAAAAGAACAAAGTTATAGGTACCTCTTTCGTATCAATGTTGTTTTCATTTAAATATTTTAGAGAAATGTTTTTGTTCGATATGAAAACATCGGTCCACCCCACTAAAATCAGTGGATTCAGACGTCTTTAGTTTAATATTAAACTAAAGCTAATATCTATCTGATGGCAGGTAGGTAGGCTTGCCCATAGGGGAACAGGTTAATCCACCGGTGGGCCTCTCTGCAGCAATCTGTCCCCCATTCCAGTATTTGAGTATTCGTTGGCACAATACACTTGATTTGCTAAGTACAGAGCAAGCCAGCATCTCCCCATTAGCACAACAATCGATCTAGTGCAATTTTTTTAGAAGCATAGCTAAATTGTGAATGAGGGCAATGTAATATTAGCATGTAGCTTAACAGTGGGCCCCCAAAGTCAATGTTACTGTGGGTCCTTGGCAGGCGAGAGCAACACTGCATGTAGGTGGTATGGTAAAAGGGATGTTGGCTTGTTTTGACCGTCAAAGGCATATTTGCATTCTGCTAAAATTAGATATGATATGTTGCAGTGTAGAAAAAACTTAAAGATGTAGGTTTTATCTCCCCTGTTTTGAAGCAGTATAGCAGGACATGTGTGTGTCGTGGTATTTGGTACTGGTTTGCATCCCTGCCTTAAACGAGTGGAGTTGAAGGACTGAAGCTGGCCTGCAATATTTCTAATGTTCTTGTTAATACACACAATGCGATACTTACACTATAATCTAACCATTTTAATCTATAGGGCTGTTCACATGTCCTTGTTTTTTATGACCCAAGAGTATGGTTCCAGATGGCTTCCTAGTTGAACTCTAAGGCCACGTTCACGCGATCAGTATTTGGTCAGTATTTTACCTCAGTATTTGTAAGCCAAAATCAGATGTGGGTGAAAAATGGAGAAGTGGTGACTAGTGATGAGCGAACGTACTTGCCACTACTCGTTAGTCGCCCCAGTATCACGGCACTCGGTGTACTCAGCGAGCACCGAGCATTTCCAGGATTACTCGGCGGGAACTCAGGTATCCACCCAGCTTTTTAAGTGGACTTTACAGACACAATCACGATGCAGGGATTGTCTGCAAGGCAATGAAACACCGCAGCCATCTTTGTTGTGGTCGTGCAGTGATTGGCTGGCCGCACAGCATCACCAGGGGTATAAGAGACCGGTACGCCGCTCTGCTCAAGCTTGAGATAGCGTAGGGAGAGCTGCTGCCGAGATAGGGTCAGAATTGGGGATTTATTAGTTACTGTGGGGTCTAACATCCTAAACTACTCAAATCCAGCTAAACCAGCAGTACTTCTAAGGACTAATTCCAGAGTATATAGGTTCCAGGGTTAGGTAGTGTACGTCGCTCTATACAGATCAGTGCAAGTCCTGCAGGCGCTGTATGTGTGTATATAGATCATTGCATACATCAAGAGGGTCAATTCCCTTCCTGTGTTCTGGTGCTGCTGCTACCTGTAGGACATATTGGCCATATATAGCTAGCCCCAGGTGTAAATGGAATACAGGCCACACATTTTTTGGTGTGGTATCTCCATGCCAGCTCATATCAGTGTGTGCTTAAAGTTTGACCAGTTTATGGCGCTTTTCTTTTTTTGTCCAGGGTGAAACTGTACTTATATACAGCACTATTTAGCCACACAAAAAAAAGAAACAAAAAAACACATTTGTCGTAGTGGTATCTCCGTGCCATCTCAAATCTGTGCGTGCTCAAATTTTGGCCAGTTTAGGCCGGTTTTCCTTTTTTTGTCCTGGGTGTCACAGTACTGATATACAGCACTAGTTAGCCCAAAAATTAAAAAAAAAACAGGGCAAACATTTGTCGTAGTGGTATCTCCGTGGCAGCTCATATCTGAGTGTTCTCAAAGTTTGGCCAGTTTACGGCGTTTTCTTTTCTTGTCCTGGGTGAAACTGTACTTATATACAGTACTATTTAGCCATAAAAAAAAAGAAACAAAAAAGCACATTTGTCGTAGTGGTATCTCCGTGCCAGCTCATATCTGTGCATGCTCAAAGTTTGGCCAGTTTACGGCATTTTTCTTTTTTTGTCCTGGGTGAAACTGTACTTATATACAGCACTATTTAGCCACAAAAAAGAAGCAAAAAAACACATTTGTCGTAGTGGTATCTCTGTTCCAGCTCATATATGTGCATGCTCAAAGTTTGTCCAGTTTACACTGGTTTTATTTTTTTGTCCTGGCTGTCACTATACTTACATACAGCAGAATTTAGCAAAAAAATAAAAAAAAATACAGGCCACACATTTTTCGGTGTGGTATCTCTGTGGCAGCTCATATCTGTGTGTGCTCAAAGTTTGGCCAGTTTATGGCATTTTTCTTTTTTTGTCCTGGGTGAAACTGTACATACAGGGGTTGGACAAAATAATGGAAACACCTGGAAACATCAACAAAAGTTAGTTTAATATGGTGTAGTACCACCTTTTGCAGCGATTAGAGCCTCAATTCTCCGAGGTATGGATTCATACAAGGTGTGAATTGTTTCCAAAGGAATTTTAGCCCATTCTTCAGTTAAAACACCCTCCAGTTCTTTGAGCGACGATGGCGGCGGAAATCGACGTCTAACTTGAATCTCTAAAATCGACCATAAATGCTCAATAATGTTGAGGTCTGGGGATTGTGGCGGCCAGATGAGATGCTCAACTTCATTAGAATGTTCCTCGTGCCATGCTTTAACGATTCTAACTGTATGAATTGGTGCATTATCATTCTGAAAGATGGCGTTAACCTCCAGGAACAGTGCTTGAACCATAGGATGCACTTGGTCGCCCAAAATGCCTAAATAATCGCGGCTGTTAATTCTTCCATGAAGGGATATCATTGGCCTGGCGGATCTCCACAAAATAGCACCCCAGATCATCACAGAACCTCCGCCATGTTTTACGGTTGGGAGAAGGCAGTCTGGATGGAATGCTTCTTTCGGCTGTCTCCAAACGTACACGTGGCCGGAGGTCGGAAATAGGGAAAACGATGATTCGTCTGAGAATATCACATGTTTCCACGGCTCGAGGGACCAATTCTGGAGGTTTCTTCACCACTCTAAACGCTTGGAAACATTTGTCATTGAGAGCAGCGGTTTTCGAATTGCAGCTCTTCCGTGGAATCCAGATTTGTTCAGCTCCCGACGAACAGTTTTCGTGGAAACTGGGTTCTGTAGGTGTTCATTGAGCTCAGCAGTGATTTTCGGAGCCGTGGTCTTACGATCCTCTCTCACAATTTGCTTTAGAGTCCGACGGTCTCTCTCAGTCAACTTCGACTTTCGGCCGGACCTGTGCTTTTCTGCGGACGTTTTTCCTTCTCTTTCAAACGCAGTCATTACTTTGGAGACAATACCTCCTGACACGCCAAGCATTCGGGCACTTTCGGTTACACTAGCGCCTGCCATACCAGCACCAACAATTTGGCCTCTTTGAAAATCCGAGAGGTCTGCCATTGGTATCAGGTTCTCATCAATGTTCTTACAATTATGCAAAACAAACAGTTAATTTACATACACATATCACATAACACAAATAATCAACTACAAAACATTACCATATGTCACGGTTTGCATGTTTATAACATGTTTGAAGATTATGATGCCAAAACGTTAGGTGTTTTCATTATTTTGTCCAACCCCTGTATATACAGCACTATTTAGCCATAAAAAAAAGAAACAAAAAAACACATTTGTTGTAGTAGTATCTCCGTGCCAGCTCATATCTGTGCGTGCTCAAAATGCAGCCAGTTTTCCTTTTTTTGTCCTGAGTGTCACAGTACTGATATACAGCACTAGTTAGCCCAAAAATAAAAAAAAACAGGGCACACATTTGTCGTAGTTGTATCGCTGTGCCAGCTGATATCTGTGCGTGCTCAAAGTTTGGCCAGTTTAGGCCTAAACATTGTATTTTTTTGCAGTCTATTAACGTAATTATTAAATCTGATAAGGCCAAAACCATTTTTACCTAAAGTCCAGATAGGTAAAAGTGTGGTTTTCAAGCACACGTATCACATACAAGTTGCCTCCCAAATCACCCTTTTGTAGTGAACATGTATAATATTCTAGTCCATTTATAATGGGCAAGGTGCGTGGCAAGGGACGGGGAAGTGGACGTGATGGTGATGGTGCAGGCCAAGGCAGTGGGCAAGCTGAAATTGGCCCACTGAAAACACATCTTCTTGCTGGACCTTAGTGTCCGAAGTCTTAGGGGACCACGGCAAGACAGCACTATTGAAGCCCGAGCAGTGTGAAAAGGTTATGGTTTGGATAGCGGATAATACTTACAGTTACTTATCCACCACCACCAGCACCCTGTCTTCAGCACGGTCAAGTCACAGTAGCCGTGAATCTGGACAGCATATTCCTTACCCTGATTCTCCTTCCTCCCACCATGCTGAGTGCCCTGAGACAACTGATCCCATACTCGGACACTCCGAAGAGCTGTTCAGTTGTTCATTTGGAGATTGGTGCCTCTCGCCCAGTTCACTAGAATTGGGGCAAGATGATATTCCATGTAGCGATGCACATATCTCTGAGCAGCCACGGTCACAAGAAGTGGACGATGATGAGACACAATTGCTGGAAAGACAGGAGGAGGACCAGGGTGGGGAAGTGGAAGATGAGGTGGTGGATTATGTAGTAACAGATCCAACCTGGCAGGAGGACATACAGAGCGAGGACAGCAGCACACAGGGGGAGGTAGGCATCACACCACTTCAGGCAGGAGGAAGCAGTGTGGTGGCTGCAGACAGAAGGCGTGCAACAGTTCACTGTAACACCAACCTGACAGAAGTTACCAGTCCAACTGTTAGGTCTTCCCAAGTGTGGCTATTTTTTAAAGATTCTGCCGATAACCCGAAACAGGCCATTTGCAACACCTGTCATGCCACCATCAGCAGGGGTAGCAAAACTACCAGTCTTACCATGATCAGGCACATGCCAGCAAAGCACCCGACTTTGTGGGCCCAACCCCAGGCTCGAGGAACAGTGTCTGCTGGTGACACCACTGCTTCTTCCACTGTTGTGCGTGCAAACCAATCCCCTGTCCACGGTGTATGTGAAGATGCCTCCTGCCCTACACCTGCCATTGCCCACAGTTAAATAGCAACATCATCAAGCACGTCCACGTTCTTGTCCCAGCGCAGTGCTCAGTTGTCCATACCCCAGTAATTGGAAAGTAAGCAGAAATACGCAGCCAACGCCCCACAGGCCACAGTACTCAATTCTCATATTTCTCGTCTGCTTGCGGTCGAAATGTTTCCTTTTAGGCTCGTGGAGACAGAAGCTTTCTGCAAACTGATGGCTGTGGCCATCCCAAGGTACTCTGTCCCCAGTCGCCACTATTTCTCCCGCTGTGCCGTACTGGCATTACACAAGTACATATCCCACAACATTACCCGTGCCCTCAACAATGCAGTTACTGGGAAAGTACACCTAACCACGGACACGTGGACAAGTGCTTGTGGCCAGGGATGGTACATCTTGCTGTTGGCACACTGGGTTAACATAGTGAAAGCCGGGACCCAGTCAGACCTTGGGATGGAACACGTCCTCCCGACGCCAAGGATTACGGGACCCACGTCAATCAGGGTTGCCCCCACTGTGTACAGCTCCTACACCTCCGCCTCCTCCTCCTCTTCAGCCTCCATGTCAGAAATGAGCCCATCAGTCAAAAGCTGGAAGCACTGCAGCACTGCCAAAGCAAAGCGGCAACAGGCTGTGCTGAAGCTAATTTGCTTAGGTGACAAACCGCACAATGCTGAAGAGTTGTTGACAGCTCTGAAAGAGCAAGCAGATGTGTGGCTGACAACGCTAAATCTCCAGCCAGGCATGGTTGTGTGTGACAATGGCAGGAACTTGGTGGCGGCTTTGAGGCGAGGCGAACTGACACACGTACCATGCCTGGCCCATGTGCTGAACCTCGTTGTTCAACATTTTCTAAAAAGCTATCCAGAGCTGCCGGATCTGCTGGTTAAAGTACGCTGCCTGTGTGCACATTTTAGAAAGTCAGCTACAGCTTCAGCAGCCCTTGCCATGCTTCATCAGCGATTACAGATTCCAGCTCACCGACTGGTGTGTGATGTCCTCACGCATTGGAACTCTGCACTGCATATGTTAGAAAGGATTTGTGAGCAGAAGAGGGCAGTTGTTGAATACCAGCATCAACAAGGCCGTTGTTTGTCAGGTTTGACTCCACACATAAGACCTCATGAGTGGACATGGATGTCAGATATATGTAGCATCCTCCAAAACTTTGAGGAGTCCACCAAGATGGTGAGCGGTGATGACGCCATAATTAGCATTACCATCCCGCTCATCTGCATTCTGAAAAGCTCTCTGCTCACAATGAAAGAGGAGGCATTGCAGGCGGAGCATGAGGATATGGATCAAGGAACCATACAGGGTGATTACACACAGCCCAGCCTCGTGTCATCCCAACGTTGATTGGTTGACAATGAGGAAGAGGAGGAGGAAGAACAGGAACTACTTTCATGCGCTAAAGACGGTACTACAACCACAACTGTCATACCGTCTATTCAGCTTGGATGGCCTGAAGACAGTGAAGAAGAGAAGGAGGAGGAGGACACCTTGGTCAGTCGTCCTGTTGGTGAGGACACGGAAGGCTTGCCTGTTACCAGTCTGGCACGCATGGCTGACTTTATGTTCCGCTGCCTTTCCCGTGACCCTCGTATTGTCAAAATATTGGGTACCAGTCATTACTGGCTCGTGACACTTTTAGACCCACGGTACAAGGATAACTTTCAATCTCTTGTTCCAGAGGCAGAAAGGTGTACCAAAGTGGTGCAGTACCATAGGGCCATTGTTGCAGATTTAAAAAATTCCCATGTCAAAATGCTGGCGACAGAGATAACAATTCGTTGGCCAACCAAGCAGGACAGGCGAGACAGACACAAGTCCACTCCAGCAGAGGCAGGCAAAGTTCTGGGAAAGTATTCTAAGACCCTCCCATCACCCATGCAGTGAGGCGTGGGGTAATCTCACAGGGAATGCAATCTTCTCTAAGATGATGAGGGAGTACCTTGCTGACCGTACCAACATCCTCCGTGATTCCTCTGTGCCTTTTAATTATTGGGTATCCAAGCTGGACACAAGGCATGAGCTGGCTCTCTACGCCTTGGAGGTCCTGGCTTGCCCTGCCACTAGCATTATCACAGATAAGCGCTTTCGCCTTTCTACAGAAAATACAGACAGGCTGACTCTTATAAAAATGAACAAGGGATGGATTGGGCCTGAGTTCTCGACACCACCAAATGATGACAGCAAAGCATAAACTCCAATGAAGTGTATTCCCATGCACCTCTTCACAACCAAACATGGATATACGCTTCCTGATTTTGGCTATTTGGTGTCCTCCTCCTCCTTCCCCTCATCCTCACCGTCCACCACCACTTGAACACCAGGGTGAACGTATTCAGTCATGCTCCAGCCACTCTATGTTTTGGCAAAGGTGTTATAATGCCAGTTACCAAAATAAAAAATATATGTACACCCCCAAGGGAAATGTTTGCCAGCCCATACACTAAGTGTATGGGCATTCCAAGAATATTAGACCCGCTGCTAGAAATTGGCCCTATTTTTTAATCAGGCCTTCCTCCACTTCTGATCATCCACAGCCACTAGATCAAAAGGGTTTACTTGTTCCGTGCAGCTACAGCCAGTGTTGCATTATTAACAAGGGTGGGTGGTTAGGCTGTGCGTAAAAGCCTTGTTCTGAAAAAGATTGAGGTGTACCCCACAGGAGAAATGTTTGCCAGCATTCCAAGTCTAGGAGACCCGCTCCTTTTTAATGGGACATTTTTTGTTAAGAGGCCCTCCTCCCTGTTTCTTCCAAGGGGGGATTGGAGTTATTGGGGTGCATATGACTTGGCAACAGGGCAAGCCTTGCAGTCAATGCATAAGAAAACAGAATGGGAGTACAAATTGAATAATGTGAAGTCAATTTTCCTGGGCCCATCCAGTACCAGGGTTCAAAGGTTTATTGGGGTGCATATGACTTGGTAGCATGGCAGGCCTTGCAGTCAATCCATAAGAAAACAGAATGGGAGTAGAAAATGAATAATGTGAGTGGATTTTGCTGGGCCGATCCAGTACCTGGGTTCAAAGGTTTATTGGGGTGCATATGACTTGGTAGCAGGGCAGGCATTGCAGTCAATGCATAAGAAAACAGAATGGGAGTACAAAATGAATAATGTGAAGTGGATTTTTCTGGGCCCATCCAGTACCTCGGTTCAAAGGTTTATTGGGGTGCATATGACTTGGTAGCAGGGCAGGCCTTGCAGTCAATCCATAAGAAAACAGAATGGGAGTAGAAAATGAATAATGTGAGTGGATTTTGCTGGGCCGATCCAGTACCTGGGTTCAAAGGTTTATTGGGGTGCATATGACTTGGTAGCAGGGCAGGCATTGCAGTCAATGCATAAGAAAACAGAATGGGAGTACAAAATGAATAATGTGAAGTGGATTTTTCTGGGCCCATCCAGTACCTCGGTTCAAAGGTTTATTGGGGTGCATATGACTTGGTAGCAGGGCAGGCCTTGCAGTCAATGCATAAGAAAACAGAATGGGAGTACAAAATTAATAATGTGAAGTGGATCTTACTAGGCCCATCCAGTATGTGGGTTCAAAGGCTTATTTGGGTGCATATGACTTGGTAGTAGGGCAGGCCTTGCAGTCAATGCATAAGAAAACAGAATGGGAGTACAAAATGAATAATGTGAAGTGGATTTTCCTGGGCCCATCCAGTACCTGGGTTCTAAGGCATATTGGGGTGCATATGACTTGGTAGCAGGGCAGGCCTTGCATTCAATGCAACATTTTTTATGGAAGGCCTCCTGGACATCTTGTGAAAGGGGTATTGGGGTGCGTCACAATTCTTGGCAGCCCATCCACTCACTGCATAGGCTATAACAGTTTATGAGACCTACTGTTTAATAATGGCCCTTTAAGCTGATTAATGTTGCCTGATGCACCTGTAAAAATAGGCTCTGTGACTTTGAGTCCCTCCTACATAAATGAAACAAGATATGTCTGCTTATGTGTCACACACCACATAGCCAGCTAGGGTTGGTAAATGTTACAATGACATTTCCCAGTGAATGCATTTGTTTTGGTTGAAAGCAATTTTAAATTTGAAAAACGCTTCAAAAACGCTGCGTCTGAACATGGCCCAAGTGGTGGAGGAACATTTTGGTCTGGGGTTAATTATTTTGCCTTATATACAAGTCATTAACCTGGAAAGGATGTACCTTTACATATTTCCCAGCAAAATCTGTTTTGGTTTTGTTTTTGTATGTTTTTTGGTGCACCAGTAAAAATGGCATGAAACTCTGACAACATTGTTTAAAGCTGTGAACTAGGAGTCAGGAATGCTTTCAGGTGCGATTCCCCAGGATGTCCCCGTGTCATTTGAGCAGTGTTTCTATAATTTTCAGACGTTTTTAGACCTTAAAATGATCCTCGGGGGGATCGTGGTGAAAATGCTCGGGTCTCCCATAGACTTACATTGGGCTCGTTGTTCTGTCAAAGTACCCGAGTATTCCAATTTGCTCGACCCAAGCAACGAGCTCCCGAGCATTTTAGTGCTCGCCCATCACTAGTGGTGACTTGTTTCTATTATACTTTTCCTCTGATTGCTCCTGGTTCTGGCTTACAGATACTGAGGCAAAATTCTGAACATGTGATCGTGGCCTAATGCTGTCTGTTTTCCCTCACTGTGTGGTAGGAGAAGCTTGTGAAACCTCCACTATTTTTGTGTGCATGCGAGAAAAACTGACGACTGATGGTAAAAACCGACACGCTGACTGACTCGGATCCAAAACACTGACTATAATCAGGCCATTTTTTTCTTCGATGGGGAAAAAAAAAACAAATTTCAGAATGAGGCCTAATAAGAGAAAACACAAATACTCCTTAGGGTATGTTTCCACGGTCAGTAAACGCTGCGGTTTGGACACTGCGTTCATCCACAGCGTTCAACCCGCAGCATTCATATGTTACAGCATAGTGGATAGAATTTCATGAAATCCCATCCCCACTATGCGTGCACGGCCGCCTCCGGCAGCCCTGCATTTTACTCACAAGCGGCGCATCTTTCTAGATCACAGCATGTCAATTTATCTTGCGGAGACATATAAATGACATATAAAGCATGTCAAAACATGTTCCATGTAGTATTTCTTATTTTTACTGTGTCCCTATGTGTAGCAAAGGACAGCAGACTACACTTTCATATACAATAAAACAAAAAGTTATACATACTTTCCCATCATAAGCCAGAATGACACTTTTCTGGCATTTGCTGGATGCTTACAGACTAGTTAAATGAGTATGTTGGGAGTTTTCCGACACACGCTAAATGTAGCATAAAAACTAGGACCCCAATTCATCAAAGCTTTTACTCCCAAAAGTGGTGTAAAAGCTTTGACAAGTTGAAAACTTTTGGTGCAACTTGTAGTTGCAGCAAAAATTGTGCCTTTTGGCATTTTCAAGCCAGTTTTTACCAGTTCCACTAAACCAGGAGGAGCTAGGGTGAGACTGGGGCGCAGCGGGTACATGACACCACAGATCACCTAATTCATGACCAGATGCCAGAAATCTCATTCCACTACCTGACTAGAGTAAGATTTCTGGTGCGGCGCATGGAATTCCAAGCACGCCACTCGTCAGATGCTTCAGATTAAAGAGAGACTTGCACCTCTTCATGAATCAGGAGTGTCTGACTCTGCTGCAAGAAAATCGCCAGTTTTGATGAATAAGGAACTAAGTGTGGACAGAAACAAGGGTCTAAGGGTCTAAGTGTCGACAAAGCGTAAAAACTAAGTGTGAACACATCCCGACACAGATATAATGAATACACACCATCACATGCTCTCCATCAGTAGATGATCCCAATTGAGTTGATCACAACTGAATAGTTTCTTGCTCGTTTCTGTATAGTTGGAAAACGTCACACGACAAATACCAGTGCCAGATAATTAACTAATACATATTCATTCATATCTGTTCTGTTTTACTGACAACCATGGTTTTATTTTTTTTCTTTATTTCAAAGCAGCATTCTTGAATTTATTAATATGCTCAGTGATATATTTATCATAGGAGTTTGCCAACTTGTAAACAAGGTGGAAGAAAATTCTGGCAAAATCAAGACCTTCAACAGAAACGATGAGCAATTTCTGGAAGCATTTGCAATTTTCTGTGGCTTGGGGATCCAGAATACCCAGATGTATGAAGTTGTGGAGAGAGCCATGGCCAAACAGATGGTGACATTAGAGGTGAGTCCACAATAAAAGGATTGTTTCTTGGCAGACCACTGCGGTTCTAACATCTTGTTCAAGCATTAAATAATTATTGTCAAACGCGAGCTTTCAAACACCCTCCACAAGGATTTACACTTCTCTTGCCCTGCTCGATGGAATGTTGGCTGTAATAAATATTCCAGATAGCCATCTGTTGTTTGTCGCCACAGAAACTACTGTCTCTGATGCCTGAGATTACACTTGTAAGGGCAGCATTTCATAATTAGGATACCTGTAAGGAACCCCAGCAGGAATAATAAATGGCACAATACTGTTTAAAGAAAAATATGGAAATTGTATTATTTTAAGCTTATGCAAAGCTTTAGATTTCATATCCCAGTGATATACAGAGGCACCTCCTTTGTGATTGCTCCCATTCACTCCAATAGGAGCAAAACTGCTGTGATCTTCCAGCTCTATACGTTGTGTACTTCTGAGGGCTCTGGCATCTGCTAGTGTTTGATGGGTTAGGGTCCGAGGTATTGGACCCTTACCAATTTGATATTGATTACCTATCCTAGGGATACATTATCAATATCATATAGCTCCTTAATCTACGGAAGATCCAGCCAATCAGCATGGACATTTCACTGGTAAATCCCCTGTACTACTGAAGTTGAAGTGTATGCCCAGATTGGCTGGATAGTAGCGTAGTAGCGCCTCTCTTCAATGCAGTGCAGTACAAAATGTTCTGGGCCTGCCATAGTAGGTGCATAGGTTGCAATCGTACCCCACCCTTTATAGCCTAGGATGAGCCAAAAGGTCCCTTTGCACCATATAAAAAGCCATTTAATATTAAAGATCTATGACAGTTGGGGACCCTGTTGGAGATTTTGCATTGGAACCCACAAGCTTCAAGTTAAGCCACTGACGGCTCCATTTTACATATTGATTGTTTATACAGTACAGGACCCCAAAAAGTTCCTTTCCAGAAAAAAAACAAAGTGATTTCTAGTTTCCATCTATTCCTCCTCTGTTTTACATGTATGGGCTTCCTTTATTTGTATTAGATTTGGACTTATTTGTTTCTCATTTTAATTTTTTCTTATTTGGAATTACTAACTTATTTTTCATAGCGTTAAGGTTTCAATCTACACAGATTTAATTTACAATTGACCATTTAATGTTGTAACTTGAAGGCCCACTGTCATTGTAGCTAGAAAACGTTTTCGCTTACATAAATCATCAGGCCACGTTCACACGTTCAATATTTGGTCAGTATTTTACATCAGTATGTGTAAGGCTACTTTTACACATCAGTTTTTTTTACGTCAGGCGCGATCCGGCGTGTTTTTAAAAAAACGGATCCGGTACCGGATGCGTTTTTTTTGTAATTGACTTTCATTAGCGCCGGATTGCGCCTGATGTCGTTGCATTGCATCCATTTTTGGCCGGATCCGGCGGAAATGTACATTCCGGCTGCCGGACAAAACGGTGACTGCAACGTTTTTTTTTTTTTCCGGACCTGCCTGATAGTGCCTAAATCGGCGCATCAGGCGGCCGGAAATAATAGAAGTGTATGGAACCGGACCAGTCTTTTGTGAAATCCGTCAAAAGACTGATCTCTCTCTCTCTCTCTCCTCGGTCCGGACATGCGTACCTGCATTTTCCACATAGAAAATTTATTTTTCCGGGTTGAAAAGGTCAGGTCGGATCCGGCAAGAAAACTGATCAGTTGCATCAGTTTTTTCAAAATCAGCGCCGGATCCGTCCTATCAGGTATACGACGGATTATGCCTGACACAAAAAAACTGATGTGTGAAAGTAGCCTAAGCGAAAACCAGGAGTGGAACAGTCAGAGGAAAAGTATAATAGAAACACATCACCACTTCCATATTTATTACCCACCCCAGAATTTGACTTACAAATACTGATCTAAAAGACTGACCAAATACTGACTGTGTGAACATGGCCTCACCATCAGAGTGGCATACCCACCGATCAGTCACAATTAGATCCCAAATGGAATCAATGTACGGAGATGGAACAGCACAGTGCCGTACACTGTGTAGTCGCCATTCCTGTGTACTGTAGCTAAACACTAATGCAATTCAATAAAGGCAGAGCTGCAGTATCCAGTAACAGCCTCCATTACCATACACTGATTACATCAGACTGCTGCAGGGGCTGATGACACATGATTAGTGGTGGTGCCAGGTGTTGGACTCCACCAGTCTGATATAGAAATAGCCTAATAGTATAGTTATATAGGAAAACAAGGAACAAAACCAATAAAAGAATCAGCACAGGTGTCACGGGGCTACCGCAACTGAGCAGAGCCAGAAGACCGCAGCATATCGTTGCTCCTACTACGCTGAGAAGAAGCACTTCTCCAGTGTATTAAATGTGTTTATTCCAGCAGAACAGGGGTTAATCGGCCATATTGGAAAACTCCTACATTCAGCTGTGCTTGGTTAGCCACTCCTTTTCCCTATAAAATCTGAGCTCGATGACCAAGTCATCGTCAGAGTTAGCAATAGCTACATGATCTTGAAGTGAGAGTAGTTGGTGTTGTGAAGGAGAGCTGGAGGAGTTTACTAGCTACTGTTGCCTGGTTTTTATGCTTGGAAATTCCCTATCCTTCCCTGTTTTACTTTCTTCCCCCTCCCTACACACCCTGGTGAATATCTCTGTTATATGTGAGTGTATATTTTGTGTGTTTACCCTTGTCTTTGTTACCCTGTCTGTCGGGTTGGTGTACTGCGGTGCACAGTAGCACCTCTCATCCCCAGGTGAGGGAAGGGGACAGATGAAGGGCTGTTGTAGGAGATAAGGCAAGGGCGGAGGCCCCAGCATCTTCGCCATCTGAAGTATCCTGTGAAACAAGGCGAGCTAGGGCGCCCCCTAGTGTTAGGGCCAGGAAAGGTGCCCCTGGTCCCAGGTCACTAGTTAGTCGAATCGTGACAACAGGTGACTGCAGAAACAAGAGGGGCAATATCCTTGAGACATATACATATACAGTCATGGCCAAAAGTTTTGAGAATGACACAAATATTATATTTTCACTAGTGTTGAGCATTCCGATACTGCAAATATCGGGTATCGGCCGATATTGGCTGTATCGGAATTCCGATTCCGAGTTCCGATATTTTCGTCTTATCGGATACCGGAATCGGGATTGTCACTGTCACTGTCAGTGTCCGTCGGTCGGGTCTGTCAGGAGTCAGCGGCACTTACCTGGCAGAAGATCTCCGGCGGTCACATCCCGGACTGCTTCATGGCCGCCATCTTCTTTCCCCGGCGGTCACATGCAGTTTCTCGCGATAACTGCAGTGACTGCTGGGTAATCCCGGCCGTAAAGCAGTCAGTCCGATGACGTCACCGCCGGGGAAGCAGGTAATCAGCTGTGCTGCGTCGCGATGACAGGCTCTGCCTGTCATTGCGATGTAGCACAGCTGGATCGTCGTGGGACTGTCGTTCTGGACTGCGTCGGACAGGTGGTATACTGTTGGTTTGTTTTTTTTCTTTTTTTACAGGAGATCGATGGCGTCGCAGGAATGAGTGTATAATAAAATTAATGAAAACTGTGTTGTCTCTTTTATTTCATTAAAATACTTTTTTCTTGCTTTGTCTTTTTTTTATACATTTAATAACTTTGGGATTAATAATGGATCGGTGTCTTATTGACACCTCTCCATTATTAACCGGGCTTATTGTCACCGTGCAATCAACGGTGACAATAACCCCTTATTACCCCGCTTGCCACCGCTACAGGGCAAGTGGGAAGAGCCGGGTAAAGTGCCACAATTGGCACATCTTTTGATGCGCCAAATGTGGGGCTGCTGTAGCCTGGTATTATCAGGCTGTTGAGGGCCAAAATCCATGGGCCTTGACAGTCTTTTAATACCAGGCCGCAGCAGTCTGCATTTTACTTGGCTGGTTAACAAAAATAGGGGGGATCCCCACGCCGTTTTTTTTTTCGAGGGGATCCCCTATTTTTGTTAACCAGCCAAGCTAAGCAGACTGCTGTGGCCTGGTATTATCAGGCTTGCAAGGTCCATGGATATTGGATCCTTACCAGCCTGAAAAACCAGGCCTCAGCGGTCTGCTTCATCTGGCTGGTTAACAAAAATAGGGGGGACCCCACGCCAATTTTTTTCGAGGGGATCCCCTATTTTTGTTAATCAGCCAAGATATGCAGACTGCTGTGGCCTGGTATTATCAGGCTTGCAAGGTCCATGGATCTTGGCTCCTTAACAGCCTGAAAATCCAGGCCTCAGCGGTCTGCTTCATCTGGCTGGTTAACAAAAATAGGGGGGACCCCACGCCAATTTTTTTCGAGGGGATCCCCTATTTTTGTTAATCAGCCAAGATATGCAGACTGCTGTGGCCTGGTATTATCAGGCTGGCAAGGTCCATGGATCTTGGCTCCTTAACAGCCTGAAAATCCAGGCCTCAGCGGTCTGCTTCATCTGGCTGGTTAACAAAAATAGGGGGGACCCCACGCCAATTTTTTTCGAGGGGATCCCCTATTTTTGTTAATCAGCCAAGATATGCAGACTGCTGTTGCCTGGTATTATCAGGCTGGCAAGGTCCATGGATCTTGGCTCCTTAACAGCCTGAAAATCCAGGCCTCAGCGGTCTGCTTCATCTGGCTGGTTAACAAAAATAGGGGGGACCCCACGCCAATTTTTTTCGAGGGGATCCCCTATTTTTGTTAATCAGCCAAGATATGCAGACTGCTGTGGCCTAGTATTATCAGGCTGGCAAGGTCCATGGATCTTGGCTCCTTAACAGCCTGAAAATCCAGGCCTCAGCGGTCTGCTTCATCTGGCTGGTTAACAAAAATAGGGGGGACCCCACGCCATTTTTTTTTCGAAGGGAACCCCTATTTTTGTTAATCAGTTCCCTCTGACGTCACTGATTGTGTCCCTGGCTGACCTGAAGTGAAAGTGGAAAGCAATCAATTAAGCTTTCCACTTAAGGGCCCGTCTCACATAGCGATATCGCTACCGAGATCGCTGCTGAGTCACTAGTTTTGTGACGCAGCAGCGAGCTCACCAGCGATATCGCTGTGTGTGACATTCAGCGACGATCAGCCCCCCTGCCGGGTATCGCTGATCGTCGCTGAAATGTCAGGACCTTTTTTTGATCGCTGGTTTCCCGCTGACAGGCACACATCGCTGCGTGTGACAGGCGGGAGACCAGCGATCCGCTGGTAACCAAGGTACACAGCGGGTTTCCAGGCGCGGGGCTGTGCCTAGAAACCTGCTGTGTACCTTGGATACCAGCGCCCTGATGCAGGGAGCTGGTATCCAAGGTACACAGCGGGTTTCCAAGCGCTGCGCGGTGCCTGGAAACCCGCTGTGTACCTTGGTTACCAGCGGATCGCTGGTCTCCCGCCTGTCACACGCAGCGATGCGTGCCTGTCAGAGGGAAACCAGCGATCAAAAAAAGGTCCTGACATTTCTGCGACGATCAGCGATACCCGGCAGGGGGGCTGATCGTCGCTGAATGTCACACACAGCGATATCGCTGGTGAGCTCGCTGCTGCGTCACAAAACTAGTGACTCAGCAGCGATCTCGGTAGCGATATCGCTATGTGAGACGGGCCCTTAAGCGATGTTACCCGCAGTGTCGCTGTCCCAGATCGCTGCCTGAGCTGCCTGTTTGGCAGCTCAGCAGCGATCATGTAGCGATACACCAGCGATCCTGACAAGTGCATATCGTTGTCGGGATCGCTGGTGTATCGTTATGTGACACCCAGCCTTTACTCTCCTGTCAGGCAGGAGAGGAACTCATTCATTTGGGGTTTACTGTGAGGCTGCAGCATTAGCTGCGGTCCCTGCAGTAAACATTAACCCTTTCTGAAGGATTTCACCGTGGGACCTGACTGTGCATGGGATAGGTAAGAATAATTTTGCTTTTTTATTTTATTTTTATTACAGGAAATGGTTTTAGCAGGTAAATAAAATATGGTCAAAAACTGTGTGATTATTTCATTAAACTTCTTTTTTATTAAAGTGTGTGTGTTTGATTTTTCTTTCATACAATAGGATTAATAATTGATAGTTGTCTAATTGACAGCTCTCAATTATTAACCTGGCTTAAAGTGACCTTTCAATTGCAAGGTCATTTTAACCCCTTATTAACCCATTCGCCACCGCTACAGGGCAATGGGAATAGACGGGCAAAGTGCCAGAAAGGGCAAATCTAATTAGAGATTTGCCCTTTCTGGGGTGTCTGGGGGCAGATGTTAAGTAGCCGGGGGGGGGCCAAAAATAATGGTCCCTCTCTGGGCTATTATTATCTGCCCCACTCACTGGCTTTGTCTGTCTGGTTGCGAAAATAGGGCGGGAGCCCACGCATTTTTTTTCAGCAATTTTACACCTCATATATATATATATATATATACATGTCATTGAATTTGTGACACATATATATATATATATTTATATTTGTAGTTCATACACTTCTACATAGTATAATAGCCGCTAATTCAATTGCCGGCTTTTGTGAAAATGCAGAACCCGACATGAAATGACACTTGGTGTACATAGGGTTAACCATGTCTTTTCATGTCCTTTGCTATCTAATTTGCACAAACAATTAAATCAGACTATGTGTGCAAAATTTCACATCTGTAGGGGTTAATTAAAGGTGTAAATTCGTAGCAAAAAAGTCCGTTTTTTTTACAACGAATTTACACCTTTAATTAACCCCTACAGGTGTGAAATTTTGCACACATAGTCTGATTTAATTGTTTGTGCAAATTAGATAGCAAAGGACATGAAAAGAAATGTTTAACCCTATGTACACCAAGTGTCATTTCATGTCGGGTGACCCGACATGAAATGACACTTGGTGTACATAGGGTTAACCATGTCTTTTCATGTCCTTTGCTATCTAATTTTCACAAACAATTAAATCAGACTATGTGTGCAAAATTTCACACCTGTAGGGGTTAATTAAAGGTGTAAATTCGTAGCAAAAAAGTCCGTTTTTTTTACAACGGATTTACACCTTTAATTAACCCCTACAGGTGTGAAATTTTGCACACATAGTCTGATTTAATTGTTTGTGCAAATCAGATAGCAAACGACATGAAAAGACATGGTTAACCCTATGTACACCAAGTGTCATTTCATGTCGGGTGCTTCTGTCTTTTCACTGAAGCCGGCTTTACCCGGCAATTGAATCAAAGGATATTTTACTATGTAGAAGTCTATAAACTATACATATATGTATATATATATGTCACAATGACATGTATATATATATATATGTATTCTATGTGTGTATATTTAGTGTTTACAAGGAAAGAATGGGGTTTTTTTAGTTGCGATATTTTGTTCCCATAGACTTACATGGGACTTCCGGTATCGGTATCGGGTATCGCCGATTTTTTAGTGATATCGGCGATACCATTCCGATTCCGATACTTTAGGATATCGGAAAGTATCGTTCAACTCTAATTTTCACATGATCTGCTGCCCTCTGTTTTTATGTGTGTTTGACAGATGTTTTTATCACAGACAGAAATATAATTGCAAACATATGAGTAACAAAAGCTTATATTGACAGTTAGAATGAGTTAATGCAGCAAGTCAATATTTGCAGTGTTGACCCTTCTTCTTCAGGACCTCTGCAATTCTCCCTGGCATGCTCTCAATCAACTTCTGGACCAAATCCTGACTGATAGCAGTCCATTCTTGCACAATCAATGCTTTCATTTTGTCAGAATTTTTAGGTTTTTGTTTGTCCACCCGTCTCTTGATGATTGACCACAAGTTCTCAATGGGATTAAGATCTGGGGAGTTTCCAGGCCATGGACCCAAAATCTCTATGTTTTGTTCCCTGAGCCATTTAGTTATCACCTTTGCTTTATGGCAAGGTGCTCCATCATGCTGGAAAAGGCATTGTTGATCGCCAAACTGCTCTTGGAGGGTTGGGAGAAGTTGGTCTTGGAGGACATTCTGGTACCATTCTTTATTCATGGCTGTGTTTTTAGGCAAGACTGTGAGAGAGCAGATTCCCTTGGCTGAGAAGCAACCTCACACATGAATGGTTTCAGGATACTTAACAGTTGGCATGAGACAAGACTGGTGGTAGCGCTCACCTTGTCTTCTCCGAATGAGGCGTTTTCCTGATGTCCCAAACAATCGAAAAGGGGATTCATCAGAGAAAATAACTTTACCCCAGTCTTCAGCAGTACCTTTTGCAGAATATCAGTCTGTCCATGATGTTTTTTCTGGAGAGAAGTGGCTTCTTTGCTGCCCTCCTTGAGACCAGGCCTTGCTCCAAGAGTTTCAGCCTCACAGTTTTTGCAGATGCACTCACACCTGCCTGCTGCCATTCCTGAGCAAGCTCTGCACTGCTGGTAGCCCGATCCCGCAGCTGAAACACTTTTAAGAGATGGTCCTGGCACTTGCTGGTCTTTCTTGGGCGCCCTGGAGCCTTTTTGGCAACAATGGAACCTCTCTCCTTGAAGTTCTTGATGATGCGATAGATTGTTGACTGAGGTGCAATCTTTCTAGCTGCGATACTCTTCCCTGTTAGGCCATTTTTGTGCATTGCAATGGTGACTGCACGTGTTTCTTTAGAGATAACCATGGTTAACAGAAGAGAAACAATGATGCCAAGCACCAGCCTCCTTTTAAAGTGTCCAGTGGTGTCATTCTTACTTAATCATGACAGATTGATCTCCAGCCATGTCCTCATCAACACCCACACCTGTGTTAATGGAGCAATCACTGAAAAGAGGTTAGCTGGTCCTTTTAAGGCAGGGCTGCAATGATGTTGAAATGTGTTTTGGGGATAAAGTTCATTTTCTAGCCAAATATTGACTTTGCAAGTAATTGCTGTTAAGCTGATCACTCTTTATAACATTCTGGAGTATATGCAAATTGCCATTAGAAAAAGTGAAGCAGTAGACTTTGTAAAAATTAATATTTGTGTCATTCTCAAAACTTTTGTCCATGACTGTATATGAGCAGAAGTTTTCTTTGTGAAGTCTTTATAGTAAAAATTGTTGACTTTTCTGGTCATCACGAGACTTGCAGTTTCGACATAAGTTTGGTACAGTTTGATTTCTCGGTAATTGGCCATCTTCAAAAGTGAAGCTTATAAGCTATAAGTTGGACTTCTCAATTATTCCCAGCTTTAGCGATTGACACTTTATAAGACAAACATTTTTAAAGCTTATTTAACTTTGATTTAACTTCTACATTTCTATCGTAGATTCTTTCATATCATGCATCTGCTGCTGAAGAGGAAACCATGGAGCTGCAGGTAACAGCGGTAAAAACACTTTTATTTCTCTTATTAATTACAATATGTATATTTTTTATGTTTTTTAAAAGGTTTCTCATTGCTTCTTCCAAGGTTGCCCTTTTTGGGTTCTACTGCCTCCACATTTGCATTTTCAATTAGAATTTGAATCCAAGATGTCATAGAAGTATAGCAGTCTTGTTCTTGCATAGAAGCCCTAAGGTCAGCTTTATACATCCGATATTTATGGTGCAAGTATGGATTGTGATGTCCAAGCTGCCCGCAGATCTCCTGACTTGAACTCGACAGCCTCATATGGACTTTGCCTCTGCAGCATGGTAGCACTGACTCTTACCAGGATAAGAAGCAATGCATACAGTCTCAATAGACAAGGCGCAGTGGAAGCTCAGCCACTGCTGCTTAAAGGGAACCTGTCTATTAAAGGCTATTAACCAGCCTGTATGCGGATAGTCTGTGGGTTAGTTGCGTTATTTACCTGCCCGGCGCCCACACTTAGCTGAACGCTGAAGGGAGAAAATAAACTTTATTCCCCCGTCAGCATTCCGGTTTCAGTCATGGAGGTGGCTCCGGCGCTGCTTCAGTCACCACAGCAGTAGCTGTAACCGCTTCCCCTGCCCTGACTGACAGCCCCAATGCTATTAACCTGCAGATTAAACACATATATGTAGGTTAATAGCATTTTTTGTCATTACAGGTTCCCTTTAACTGCAGTCAGTTCCCTTGATTACAAGCTGTTAAATTAAAAAATACAGTAGTGATTATTGGTTAAAGGGGGGAGGGTAAATATAAACTAAATTGGAAAGGTACTGTAACCGTACTCATAAGACACATATTACATGTCCAGGCTGAGAAGGAACTTAAGTCCCCCCTATTAAATGTAAAATCACTATGTTGCTACAGTGTAGCAACAGTGTAGTACTCCGTTAATTATGAACACAAAGAAGACCAACTGATGAAGTAGCCACAAACCACCAATGAAGTATTAAAAATAACAATTTATTTAGAAATATTAAAAAAGTAACAATTACGGTATATACATGTATACATGCAGGTCTAGAAAGGAGGAAATGGTGGTAAAACATCCACATCATTATCATGGGTATATTTCTAAATAAACTGTTATTAATTACCGTATATACTCAAGTATAAGCCGAGGCACCTAATTTTACCACAAAAAACTGGGAAAACTTATTGACTCGCATATAAGCCAGGTATTCATGGTCCCCTCATCCCTATCCTTGTATGCATGGTCCCCTCATCCCCATCCTTTTATGCATGGCTCCTCATCCCTATCCTTGTATGCAGAGCTCTTCATCCATATCCTGGTATACATGGCTCCTCATCCCCATCCTAGCATGCATGGTCCCCTCATAACCATCCTGGTATGCATGGCCTCCTTATCTATATCCTGGTATGCATGGCCCCAACATCCCTATCCTGGTATGCATGGCCTCCTGATCCCTATCCTGGTATGCATGGCCTCGTCATACCTATCCTGGTATGCATGGCTCTTCATCCCTATCCTGGTATACTTGGCTACTCATCCCAATCCTAGCATGCATGGTCCCCTCATAACCATCCTGGTATGCATGGCCTCCTTATCTCTATCCTGGTATGCATGGTCCCCTCATCCCTATCCTGGTATGCATGGTCCCCTCATCCCTATCCTGGTATGCATGGCTCCTCATCCCTATCCTGGTATGCATGGTCCCCTCATTCCTATCCTGGTATGCATGGCCTCCTCATCCCTATCCTGGTATGCATGGCTCTTCGTCCCTATCCTGGTATGCATGGCTCTTCATCCCTATAGTTATGTGGCAGAAACTAAATGTGAACGTAGGGTAATTATTTGTAGAAATACAGTGGTTATATTGCTTTATATACAGTATAAATGTTATCACAGCGGAGTGAGATTCTAGTGTATTAAAAATCCTCTAATTCAAGGTCGATTTTAAGTAAATCGGAAGTCCTGTAATGTGTTAGATTAACTGTGTGTCTGACTATAATTCTGTAATATATAGATCTAAAATTAGACAAATCACATTACATACTTCCCACAGTAGTTACTGCTAGACAGTTCCTGAAAAGGAATTGCCTGTGGATTTACAGAGCTAACTCCTAGGAAGTCTGTGACAGCTGTAAGGGAAAGATGTACTGTCTGTCTGAGTCGAAAGTGAGCTGAAACCCCTGTCACAGCACCAAGAATAGATCTTTTTCCAAACAAACTCCAAATACTTTCTCTTTCTTTAATTATTTAGCTTAGGAAAATATGAAAAAGTGATGTGGGGGTACAAGAGGGTTAGAATTCGAGAGCAAACTGCTTGGTATACACAAGTAAAGAAGGAGAATTCACTGTGTGATCTCTTGGAGAAATCCATGTAGAATAAGAACATGCTATGTCCAGCAGAGCATTACTATATCCCTGGGCACAAAGCTATCCAGCCAGCTGCTTGTTAGTGAGGAAACTGGACTGATAACTAGAGTTGAGCGATACTTTCCGATATCCTAAAGTATCGGAATCGGAATGATATCGCCGATATCACTAAAAAATCGGCGATACCCGATACCGGAAGTCCCATGTAAGTCTATGGGAACAAAATATCGCAACTAAAAAAACCCCATTCTTTCCTTGTAAACACTAAATATACACACATAGAATACATATATATATATATACATGTCATTGTGACATATATATATACATATATGTATAGTTTATACACTTCTACATAGTAAAATATCCTTTGATTCAATTGCCGGGTAAAGCCGGCTTCAGTGAAAAGACAGAAGCACCCGACATGAAATGACACTTGGTGTACATAGGGTTAACCATGTCTTTTCATGTCGTTTGCTATCTGATTTGCACAAACAATTAAATCAGACTATGTGTGCAAAATTTCACACCTGTAGGGGTTAATTAAAGGTGTAAATTCGTTGTAAAAAAAACGGACTTTTTTGCTACGAATTTACACCTTTAATTAACCCCTACAGGTGTGAAATTTTGCACACATAGTCTGATTTAATTGTTTGTGCAAATTAGATAGCAAAGGACATGAAAAGACATGGTTAACCCTATGTACACCAAGTGTCATTTCATGTCGGGTTCTGCATTTTCACAAAAGCCGGCAATTGAATTAGCGGCTATTATACTATGTAGAAGTGTATGAACTACAAATATAAATATATATATATATGTGTCACAAATTCAATGACATGTATATATATATATATATGAGGTGTAAAATTGCTGAAAAAAAATGCGTGGGCTCCCGCCCTATTTTCGCAACCAGACAGACAAAGCCAGTGAGTGGGGGCAGATAATAATAGCCCAGAGAGGGACCATTATTTTTGGCCCCCCCCGGCTACTTAACATCTGCCCCCAGACACCCCAGAAAGGGCAAATCTCTAATTAGATTTGCCCTTTCTGGCACTTTGCCCGTCTATTCCCATTGCCCTGTAGCGGTGGCGAATGGGTTAATAAGGGGTTAAAATGACCTTGCAATTGAAAGGTCACTTTAAGCCAGGTTAATAATTGAGAGCTGTCAATTAGACAACTATCAATTATTAATCCTATTGTATGAAAGAAAAATCAAACACACACACTTTAATAAAAAAGAAGTTTAATGAAATAATCACACAGTTTTTGACCATATTTTATTTACCTGCTAAAACCATTTCCTGTAATAAAAATAAAATAAAAAAGCAAAATTATTCTTACCTATCCCATGCACAGTCAGGTCCCACGGTGAAATCCTTCAGAAAGGGTTAATGTTTACTGCAGGGACCGCAGCTAATGCTGCAGCCTCACAGTAAACCCCAAATGAATGAGTTCCTCTCCTGCCTGACAGGAGAGTAAAGGCTGGGTGTCACATAACGATACACCAGCGATCCCGACAACGATATGCACTTGTCAGGATCGCTGGTGTATCGCTACATGATCGCTGCTGAGCTGCCAAACAGGCAGCTCAGGCAGCGATCTGGGACAGCGACACTGCGGGTAACATCGCTTAAGGGCCCGTCTCACATAGCGATATCGCTACCGAGATCGCTGCTGAGTCACTAGTTTTGTGACGCAGCAGCGAGCTCACCAGCGATATCGCTGTGTGTGACATTCAGCGACGATCAGCCCCCCTGCCGGGTATCGCTGATCGTCGCAGAAATGTCAGGACCTTTTTTTGATC
The DNA here is from genome assembly GCA_033576555.1 of Oophaga sylvatica. NCBI lineage: Eukaryota > Metazoa > Chordata > Amphibia > Anura > Dendrobatidae > Oophaga > Oophaga sylvatica. The sequence continues at coordinate 239,255,237 of JARQOD010000001.1, forward strand.
GCTGGTTTCCCTCTGACAGGCACGCATCGCTGCGTGTGACAGGCGGGAGACCAGCGATCCGCTGGTAACCAAGGTACACAGCGGGTTTCCAGGCACCGCGCAGCGCTTGGAAACCCGCTGTGTACCTTGGATACCAGCTCCCTGCATCAGGGCGCTGGTATCCAAGGTACACAGCGGGTTTCTAGGCACAGCCCCGCGCCTGGAAACCCGCTGTGTACCTTGGTTACCAGCGGATCGCTGGTCTCCCGCCTGTCACACGCAGCGATGTGTGCCTGTCAGCGGGAAACCAGCGATCAAAAAAAGGTCCTGACATTTCAGCGACGATCAGCGATACCCGGCAGGGGGGCTGATCGTCGCTGAATGTCACACACAGCGATATCGCTGGTGAGCTCGCTGCTGCATCACAAAACTAGTGACTCAGCAGCGATCTCGGTAGCGATATCGCTATGTGAGACGGGCCTTTAAGTGGAAAGCTTAATTGATTGCTTTCCACTTTCACTTCAGGTCAGCCAGGGACACAATCAGTGA
>JARQOD010000001.1:239255864-239592567 GCA_033576555.1 Oophaga sylvatica
CGCTTGCGTGGAAGTGCAGGGGCTAAGTGTGCTCACAAAGCACTGCGCTCACCAGCTCAGCTTTACCATCTATCGGCTCCATGCGGTGATAATCCCTATAGTAGATTGGACCTGTTTATGCACAGTGAGTGTTGCGGTGTATATAACACTCGCAGGCAGTCCATACATCACACTAATCATATTATTGTCATTTCAGTAAGGTCTGGAGGAGTGGTTTTACTATCCACTGGTGTATACCTGAGCTCATCCACACCAGTGCCCATATAATATTGCTTCACATGACGGCTCTCCTTGCAGCAATTTAAATCCTTTACATATATGTGAGTAAAGTGGGTATTCATTATTTCCACAGAGTTTTCTCTCAGTATCAAAAAACTAATATATAATTATCCAGTTATCCAATTTAACATTATTTATTGCAGTAAGTAGACATATGGATTGAATTTGTTTTGGGTTCATACACATCTATATGAGTATACACATTTTTCCAATGTGCCACTATTTCAATACTGAACCCTGCGATTCTACAATCAAAAAGTCGTCACACCTTTAATTCTAATCTGTCAGTAAGTAATGCCAGTGTAATCAGTATATAGTACCATAATAGATACATTCTTGTTTTTGCACAAGCTAATCACTTACGGGCTGTCATATCTCTATATATATATAATTTTTCAGAACACACGTGAAGAAGATGCACTTCTAAACAACTCTAAACAACTTTTTCACAGGAATTCGGCAACTTACAGTGAGTGTATCATCTTGTAATATTGTTATATTTTAATTTATTACTAATATTAGGTACTTTTTGGTTAAGCGCAGTGTTTATCTTGTTGTTATTTTACATTTTTATCATTTTGGTAGGTTTACACAGAGCCCACCTTTAAACTACCAGCTGCTTTCCAAGTACCATTCCTGTCACAAATTACTATACACACCGTTTTTTTCTTTCTCTAATTTCAAGTGTAGCGCCAGTGTCAGTCTATTTATATGTGAGAAAACATGTTATGGTCTAATGAGACCGAGGTTGAACTTTTTGACCATAATTTTAAAAAGTATGTTTGGCGCAAAGCATACACTACATATCACCAAAAGAAAACTATACCCAGAGTGAAGCATGGTGGAGGCGGTAGTAGGCTTTTTGTTGTTTATTTAGCAGATGCAAGTGGAGCTTTAGGGAAGGTGGAGGAAGCTACAAACAGTTCACAATCAATTTTGCTAAAAAAAATGAAGAGAAATTAAACCTTTCACAAAGACAATGATCCTAAGCAAACCTCCAAATCAACAAAAGAATAACTTCACCAGAACAAGATGAAGGTTTTTGTATGGCCCAGCCAAAGACCAGACCTGAATATAATATAAAAACTGCCGGCTGACCTGTAGATGATTATACACAGGAGAAACGTGGATAAAGATTGTCAATTTTAGATGTGTCATGCTGATAACACTCCTACCCAAAAATATTGAATGGTGTCATAAATTCAAAGGGTGCTTCAACAAACTCATAAACCCGTAGAATCTTATAAGACCCCTAAAATATAACTTTTAATTATAAAGTTAAAACAAATGTCAAAAAACATGAGTGACTATACTACATACAAAGTCTCATAGTTCCCCTCAATTTTTTTTTTAATATTGCTATATACACCTCATGCATTGGCTATGTGATGGGATACCATTCATCTCTTTTAGTGGAACTCAGTCTTGATCACCTAAAGCATCTATATTGACACAAATTTTTAACACGTAATCGGGTGGTATTGGGGTTTACACCTGTAATACACTTTATGTTTGGGGTGTACTAGGGTCATAAGGGAGAGCCACCAATGAGTGAGGGCGTCATACCATGGAAACTTAGTGTGCCAACCTCCACTGATAGGCAGGGAATACACTGGGGAACTTATTCATTTAAAGGGAATCTGTCACCCTAAATTGGCGGGGTATTTAAATGATGGCAGTCAGGTCAGATGGGCGGTGTTTTGGGTACTTGCCTTAACATGTTGTTCGCTGCTGTCTCCATTATTTCTGGGAATTATAATCGTTGCCCTCCATATAACGCGCCTGCGCATTGCAATCTTGAATTGCGCACGTGCAGTATGCTTTGCCCGCAGATTGCAATGCGCACGCGCGTTATATGGATTATAATAGATTAGATACTGTATGTACATTATATCAGTTCTTTATTTTTATTTTTCCATCTGAAGATATTTCATTTTGTTTTTCAGTTGAATTGTACAGATTATGGGTAACATTAAAGGCGTAAAAAGTTCTGAAATGATTCTTTTGAGTGTAATTTTTTTACATGACAAAAAAAAACAGCATTTTAACAAGGGTGTGTAGAATTTTTTTATCCAGTCTATATAAGAACACAGCCTTTAAAAGAAAACAAAGCTCAGAAGACCAGAGATTTATATTAAAAAAAATACGAGCTATACTGAACCTACAGTCATGGCCAAAAGTTTTGAGAATGACACAAATATTATATTTTCACATGATCTGCTGCCCTCTCGTTTTTATGTGTGTTTGACAGATGTTTTTATCACAGACAGAAATATAATAATTGCAAACATATGAGTAACAAAAGCTTATATTGACAGTTAGAATGAGTTAATGCAGCAAGTCAATATTTGCAGTGTTTACCCTTCTTCTTCAGGACCTCTGCAATTCTCCCTGGCATGCTCTCAATCAACTTCTGGACCAAATCCTGACTGATAGCAGTCCATTCTTGCACAATCAATGCTTTCATTTTGTCAGAATTTTTAGGTTTTTGTTTGTTCACCGTTCTCTTGATGATTGACCACAAGTTCTCAATGGGATTAAGATCTGGGGAGTTTCCAGGCTATGGACCCAAAATCTCTGTGTTTTGTTCCCTGAGCCATTTAGTTATCACCTTTGCTTTATGGCAAGGTGCTCCATCATGCTGGAAAAGGCATTGTTGATCGCCAAACTGCTCTCGGAGGGTTGGAAGAAGTTGCTCTTGGAGGATATTCTGGTACCATTCTTTATTCATGGCTGTGTTTTTAGGCAAGACTGTGAGAGAGCCGATTCCCTTGGCTGAGAAGCAACCCACATGAATGGTTTCAGGATGCTTAACAGTTGGCATGAGACAAGACTGGTGGTAGCGCTCACCTTGTCTTCTCCGAATGAGGCGTTTTCCTGATGTCCCAAACAATTGAAAAGGGGATTCATCAGAGAAAATAACTTTACCCCAGTCCTCAGCAGTCCACTGCCTGTACCTTTTGCAGAATATCAGTCTGTCCATGATGTTTTTTCTGGAGAGAAGTGGCTTCTTTGCTGCCCTCCTTGAGACCAGGCCTTGCTCCAAGAGTCTCCGCCTCACAGTGCGTGCAGATGCACTCACACCTGCCTGCTGCCATTCCTGAGCAAGCTCTGCACTGCTGGTAGCCCGATCCCGCAGCTGAAACACTTTTAAGAGACGGTCCTGGCGCTTGCTGGTCTTTCTTGGGCGCCCTGAAGCCTTTTTGGCAACAATGGAACCTCTCTCCTTGAAGTTCTTGATGATGCGATAGATTGTTGACTGAGGTGCAATCTTTCTAGCTGCGATACTCTCCCCTGTTAGGCCATTTTTGTGCATTGCAATGATGACTGCTCGTGTTTCTTTAGAGATAACCATGGTTAACAGAAGAGAAACAATGATGCCAAGCACCAGCCTCCTTTTAAAGTGTCTAGTGGTGTCATTCTTACTTAATCATGACAGATTGATCTCCAGCCATGTCCTCATCAACACCCACACCTGTGTTAATGGAGCAATCACTGAAAAGAGGTTAGCTGGTCCTTTTAAGGCAGGGCTGCAATGATGTTGAAATGTGTTGTGGGGGATAAAGTTCATTTTCTAGCCAAATTTTGACTTTGCAAGTAATTGCTGTTAAGCTGATCACTCTTTATAACATTCTGGAGTATATGCAAATTGCCATTAGAAAAAGTGAAGCAGTAGACTTTGTAAAAATTAATATTTGTGTCATTCTCAAAACTTTTGGCCATGACTGTATATAGTCCTGGTCTATATTATATTGCTGGCAAATTAGACTTCATTCTTAAGGTGACAGTTTTATTGTAAGGAGTTAAGCAAGAAAATAGATTATAAAACAATACTAATTGAACATTTAGCTGGTTTAAATGAACTTAAAATATTTTGGTGATGGCACCTTTTATATTTCACCATATAAAGCTGAGTATCTGCTGTTCAGCGCATTTACTGTATAGCCTGTAGAGATAATTGCAAGTTATTAAAGTGTAAAAATGTTTTATTCTGACCTTAACGTTTGTGTATCTATAGAGTCTGGTGAATGGAGCTATGATTTAAAGAGTAAAGTTTGGATGTCTTTCTTTTTTTTTCTCAGGGTAATCAGATTCTAGGCGGTCTTTCTGTTCAGGACTACAAGTCTGCACTGAAGATGATAAAGCAGGCTATCCTTGCTACAGATTTGGCTCTTTATATAAAGTAAGTCCAAGGATTGTCTTGCATATTTGATTTATTCATATTCAGTTCTCTAACCGACCAAAAAAGGAATGGCTAAGATATTTTCCTTGGCAGTGCCTAGTACTTGTGTGCGTCGTAAGCAATCTGTCTTACAGCCTTCAGCTTCAAGTTTCATATAGGTATCCACCATGATGTTACTGGACGCACTTGCACTGCTTGCAGCGTCGGACTGGAACACCTTGGGCCCACCAGAGAAAATCATTCTTGGGGCCCACTATGTAGCTACATAGAAATAAATACAAGACCACAAATTGTGCAGTAAAACACACTAATATCAGGGTATAATATAAGGTAGTACATGTCTTAATTATGTAGCAGGAGTTGGGGCAGCCTCCCTCATAGATTATAAAGCAGCCTCCCTCATAGGGGATAATGCTGCCCCCCCTCATAGAGGATAATGCTGCCCCCCTCATAGGGTATAATGCTATATATATATATAGATAGATAATAGATAGATACCATATATACTCGAGTATAACCCGACCCCCTAATTTTGCCACAAAAAACTGGGAAAACTTATCGACTCGAGTATAAGCCTAGGGTGGAAAATGAGATTATGCCCCATATGCTGCCCCATGTATTATGCCCCACAAGATGCTCCATAGATTGTGCCCCATATGCTGCCCATGTATTATGCCCCCATAGATGCTCCATAGATTGTGCCCTCATAGATGCTCGATAGATTATGCCCCCATAGATGCTCCATAGATTATGCCCCAATAGATTATGCCCCCATAGATACTCCATAGATTATTCCCCCATAGATGCTCCTTAGATTATGCCCCCATAGAAGCTCCATAGATTGTGCCCCCATAGATGCTCCTTAGATTATGCCCCCATAGAAGCTCCATAGATTGTGCCCCCATAGATTATGCCCCTATAGATGCTCCATAGATTATGCCCCCATAAATGCTCCTTAGATTATGACCCCATAGATTATGCCCCCATAGATGCTCCTTAGATTATGCCCCCATAGAAGCTCCATAGATTATGCCCCCATAGATTATGCCCCCATAGATGCTCCATAGATTATGCCCCCATAGAAGCTCCATAGAATATGCCCCCATAGATGCTCCATAGATTATGCCCCATAGATTATGCCCCCATAGATTGTGCCCCCATAGATGCTCCTTAGATTATGCCCCCATAGATGCTCCTTAGATTATGCCCCCATAGAAGCTCCATAGATTGTGCCCCCATAAATGCTCCTTAGATTATGCCCCATAGATGCTCCATAGATTATGCCCCTATAGAAGCTCCATAGATTGTGCCCCCATAAATGCTCCTTAGATTATTCCCCATTCCCCCATAGATGCTCCATAGATTATGCCCCCATAAATGCTCCACAGATTATGCCCCCATAGATTATGCCCCCATAAATGCTCCACAGATTATGCCCCCATAGATTATGCCCCATAAATGTTCCACAGATTATGCCCCCATAGATTATGCCCCCATAAATGCTCCACAGATTATGCCCCCATAGATTATGCCCCCATAAATGCTCCACAGATTATGCCCCCATAAATGCTCCACAGATTATGCCCCCATAGATTATGCCCCCATAAATGCTCCACAGATTATGCCCCCATAGATTATGCCCCCATAAATGCTCCACAGATTATTCCCCCATAGATTATGCCCCCATAAATGCTCCACAGATTATTCCCCCATAGATTATGCCCCCATAAATGCTCCACAGATTATGCCCCCATAGATTATGCCCCCATAGATGCTCCACAGACTGTGCCCCCATAGATGCTGCAAAAAAAAAAAGACATACTCACCTCTCGTCGCTGGGGGCCAGGTGCTGGTGTCCTGAGCAGGCGGGGACACCGGCGCGCTATGGGTGAGAGGTGCCGGTGTCACCACTGGCTCAGGGCCCCGGCACCTGTATTTACCTGTCACCAGGTCCACTGCTGAGCGCCGCTGTCTTCGGTCCTCCGGCAGTGAATGCTCAGGCAGGGGGCGCGGCGCTCACTAATGACGTCATCGCGCCCTCTGCCTGAACATCGCAGCAAGAGAGGACGCGATGACACAGCGGCGCTCAGCGGTTGGAGCGGGTGACAGGTAAGTAATGATATTCACTGCTTCCCACGCTCATGTGAATATTCATTTCTCTTTAGCAGCGGGGACAGGGGCTCCTGCCTCCTGTCACCCGCTGCTGCTCCGCTGGCACGGGGCCCCCATGGCAGCTGCGTGGTGTGCCACTATTAGCGACACGCCACCGGCTGAGGGCCCCTGGAGCAGCGGGGGCCCTAGGCAACTGGCCCCTGTATGCCAGCAGGTGCAAGGGCCCCCCAGATGCCAGGGCCCACCGGAGAATCCTCCGGTTCTCCGGTGGGCCAGTCCGACCCTGACTGCTTGTATAATAGCAGAATCACAGGCTTGGCTGTAGATTAATATTTAAAGGTATGAAAATGAGACTCTTTTCTATCGTTACAGGAGAAGAGGAGATTTTTTTGACCTGGTTAAAAATAGGAATTTCAGGTGGGACCATTCAGCACAAAAAGAATTGTTTTTGTAAGTATTTTTCTCAGGAGCTGTTTTCTAATTTTCTAATTTGGCTAAAAGCTGAAGTCTAGTGAATAATGCTACATTCACAAGTCTGACATTCTGGATCCAAGTGTGGGCTACCATGCCTGGACCAGCTGCAGATCTTTTGATCCCAAGGGTATGTAGGAAAAATTGCCTGATTTTCATCCAGAAAACTCAGACGATTTTCATCCATATTGTCATCTATATTCTATGCGTGTCATCAGTTTGTGCATTTTTACAACCATGTGACATCCATATTTATACTTTAACTATAACTATAAGGAAACTATAATTTCCTTTTGTACTGGCAGTTAGGGTTACTGTATAAATTTTTAAGCAAAAAAAATTGGGACAAACAGATATTTTATAGTGGAATGAATATATAAGCCCAGCCTTTCAATAGTGTAAATAACCACCAATTATGTGAATCCATATGGGTTTGTTTATGCATAATATAAACATGAATTTTTGCATAAAGAATATAAACTACAGTAATGTTCAAAAGTTTTAGGCAGATGCAAAAATAATGCTGCTAAGAATGCGTTAAAAAATAGATGTGTTGATAGTTTATTTTTAATTATTAACAAAATGCAAAAGTTAGTGTATGAAAGAGAAATCTAAATGAAATAAATATTTGATCTAGAAAGAATTGCAGAACTTGGCAGGGAGGTTGTTCCAAACATCTTGAAGAACTCACCACAGATCTTCTGTAGATGTAGGCTTGTACAAATCCTTCTTTCTCTTCATGTAACCTCAGACAGACTTGATGATGTTGAGATCAGGGCTCTGTGGGGGCCATATGATCACTTCCAGGACTCCTAATTATTCATCTTTCCACTGAAGATAGTTTACTGGCAGATACTTATCCATCATTCATTAACATTTACACTGAAGATAGTTCTTAATAACATTGGCTGCATGTGTAAAGTCATTGCCCTACTGCATAAAAAAATTGTAGCCAATCCGATGTCTCTGTGATGGTATTGCATGTTTTAAGTATGAGTCTTTGTACTTTAAAATACCCTATACATTGATATAAGCATCCTGATTCCCACTTCTGATTTAAGGTTTCCACAGTATGATGGCCCTTCAGTAGTACTGAGATAGTATGATAGACCCTCATTAATCTCTACAAAGTATGGTAGCCCCTCAGTAGTTATCACACAGTTTAATGATCCCACAGTAGTCTTCACACAGTATAATGACCCCTCTGTTGTCCCCACACAGTGTGATGGCCCTAATTGTTCCCACTAAATATGATGGCCACATGCATTGTATGATCCCCACACAGTATAATGCCTCAACATTAGTGATGAGCGAGTGTGCTCGGTACTCGAGATTTCCGAGTACATGTGGGGATTTCTTAACAAACAGGCAATCCCCACATGTATTCAGGCTGTCTAACAGCTGCAAATCATGCAGCTGCGGCAACAAAAACTAAATCTCCGAGCACGCCCAAAATACTCGACCACCCAAGCATGCTCGGAAATCTTGAGTACCGAGCATACTCACTCATCACTACTCAACATTCCCCTGTAAGAACTGACTATTAAAATTTACAATAACATCATATTCTCACATAAAACTAGATCCTGGCGAGTGAGAAACAGACAGCATCACGGCAGGGGCAGAACAAGAAGATTTTGCCTTTGGAACAAGAAAATTTGCCTGGCAGAGTATGGAGAGCACAGCATTGTATCTTAATTAACCAGACAACTATTTTCAGCAAGCCAGAAAGAATAGACTGTTATCTATATGTTGAATGTTTTGAATTTAAGTGTTTTTTCTGATTGATCAAAAAAATAGACTTTTGCTTGTGTAAGCCTGTAATATTGACCTGTAAGTTGACATTTGATATAACATATTGTGCTCTTATCCTTAATGACTTGTGATGCTTTACTGATATGTAACTATGCATTGTTGACTTCAAAAAAAGGAGGAAAAACTATGCAAATAGATTAACCAAGTAACACTACTTGATCTCATTTCCATTCTTACCCTTTATGTAAATACTGAGACATTTTTTACGGACATCGGAATTTAAATTTTTGCCGGATCTGGAAAAAAACAGACAAAACGGGAGGCCATGCGGCGCAATCCGAAGCTAATATAAGTCAATAAGAAGAAAACGGATCCGGCAGTAGAAAACAACGGATCCGGTTTTTCAAAAAAAAAGCCGGATCACGCCTGATGCAAAAAAACTAATGTGTGAAAGTAGCCTTAGAGACACCACCTCGGCTTGGAGACTAGAATTTTATTTAGAAAGACATGAAGTATCTTTTTCTATAGTAGGGAGTCTCCTTTCAAATCTCTGGTTGAAGTTATTAGTACATGCTTCTTGCAAAGTTTTGTTTTGTGACTCAAATCCTAATCTCATGGCGTCACTAAAGGATTGGAAAATATTAGCTAGAAAACCCTCCGTAGCTTGTTTATTGGAGTTGAGGTATTCATCTAGATTAATTGATGGCGAAGGAATATTTAATGTAGATGAAGCCTCTGTGTGGTCTTTTTTGAATCTTTGCCTGTCAGGGCTATTATTGGGAGAGTAGTCCTCTGAGGTAGAATCAGAGTCAACTGCAGAGGGGTCTGGCTTGCTCTCCTGATTATCAGAGTTCTTTTCTCTTGGATGAGCTAGAAGTATCTGTTATGTTTTGGTAGCTGAGGAGAAATAGCAAAAATAGCAAAGTAGCAATACACCAGAGAGGCTGGAAACTATTGGGTTGCAGGACCCTAAACTAAATGCAACACTAGAAGTAGCCGTGGAACGTACCTACGGTGATCCTAGACGCCTCGTCACAGCCGGAGAGATAGCTACACCTAAAGGCAGAAAGATGAAAACTAACTGCCCTGTAGCAGAACCCCCAAAGAAATAGGAAGCCCCCAAACATGTAATGGCGGTTAGACAAGAAGAAAATATGAACACAGACAGAAAATCGAATGAGCAAACGCTGGGGCCCAATTCTGTCTATATAGAAAAGTACAGGAAAGAATTCTGACTGCAACCCAAAAAAACACTGACAAAAATACCAACACTTCTGATTAACAAAAAACCTGAGATCACACGATCTCTACCACCTAAATCAGATCTCTGGTGTAACACACAGCAATTCAGCAAATAAAAGTGCCACAGGAACAGAGCAAAAGTGCAAACACAAACTGAGCACAATTGCAGTGCCAGGCCCCAAAAGGGGACCAGGCTGAAGTCTACTGCAAGTAGCAAACCAGCAAGGAAAATCCAACCAGAGGAAAAAAAAACAGCAAATCACTTTTCTGAATGAGAGCAGGAATGCAAGCTGAGCTCCAAGCAAGAGCAGGAAGAACAATCGATTACCGGCAAGGCTGATGGGAACTCAGGTCACTTATATCAGACCATTCAGAGCCAGCTGAATGCCATTCAGCAATTGGTTCATTACCCTCAGCAACCACCGGAGGGAGCCCCAGCTCAGAAGTCGCCTCCAGAGTATTCACAAGTATCCATATCCTCTGACTTGTGTGGATTTAATTATAGTGATTTGGATACCCCTTTAATGCTACCCTTTAGGGAGAGAGCACTGGTTGATGGGTTAGATAGTGAAGATTTTTGACTGGTTCCCCCCTTTTCACTTTACTATAAGAAGGAATAAATTATTGTTTTGGATGAAGGGAATTTTGATCCCCCTTCTTAAGAGGGGATCTAGATTTTATGGGACAAAACAGATTTGGAAGGTCTTCAATAGACCTTGAACGAACACTATTATGATGTTTAAAATTTGACCTTTTCCCTGATGATTCCATTTTGTGTCAGAAATTCTCTAACAAGTGGTTAAACAGTGAAATGTGTAGCAATATCACCAATAATATGATATAGTATCCCCAGGAATACTGAAGTTCACTAGAGACTAGAGTTGAGCGATACTTTCCGATATCCAAAAGTATCGGAATCGGAATGGTATCGCCGATAACATTAAAATATCGGCGATACCCGATACCGATACCGGAAGTCCCATGTAAGTCTATGGGAACAAAATATCGAAATTAAAAAAAACCCATTCTTGCCTTGTTGGTTAATTGTACATGAAGGAAAACAAGAAAGAGTAATGTAGAATGTATTGGGGAAGGTTGAGGAGACATTAAAGGCATAGATGTTTAACCCAATCAAATGGAATAGCATAAATATTTTTTTTTTTAAAGATGTTCGGATTGACGAAGAAATTGACAATGTTGTTAACGTTTTTTCTATTTTGGAAAATATGTATATTACACAACTTCCATGCTCTTCATCTTCACCTTTTTAACTTTTCACACACTTTCTCCTTCATAATCTTCTGCAGCATCATCTTTTTCATCAAATTATTCTTCATCTTCACCTTCTTTATCTTCTTCTTAAACTTCTTGCTATTCATCTTTGTTAACATTACTCATATTCTTCTTATTAAACTATTATTCTTATTCATATTGTGGCACATCCCACGGCTGTGGGGCGCCGGGACATGGCATAGCTTGCCTAGCTAGCCAATGCTCCCACGCCGCCAGTCCACGACGACGTGAGGCATGGGTCCCAGATGATGAGAATGTGGACCCACTGGACCACGGAGGGAGACCCGGGCCTGCCCGGACTAGGGAAGGGCAGCGACCGGGATCCGTGGCAGCTGAGCATGTGGGCAAGGTGGCGACCTGCAGGACTAGACAACACCGCACAACTTCAGGTAAGAAGAAACATAAAGTTTACTTAAAGAAACACAGTACATAAAACAGAACATAAGACCGGGCTCCCGATTCCGCACATCAGAGAAGGGTACACGACTCAGGATCACAGACGAGTGCTGGAGGACATCACGGGTAGATGCAGTCCAGGGTTATCTGGCACGGGCATACTTGGACGGCCTCTCTCTTAGGCCTTAGGCGTAGCACAGGCTCAGCAGGAGAACATCAGACACCGACCTCAGACAGACTTCAGACGATGGCGGGGTCATCACGGGTTGATGAAGTCCAGGATCATCTGGCACGGGCATACTAGTATGGCCTCTCTCTCAGGCCTCAGGCGTAGCACAGGCTCAGCAGGAGAACATCAGACACCGACCCAGGACAGACGTCATCACAGGGTAGACCAAGGAGGAACCGGCAGGACAGGCAGGTTGTCACGGCAAGTGACCAAGGCAGTCTCTGGGACAGGCAGGTTGTCACAGCAAGTGACCAGGCAGTCTCTGGGACAGGCAGGTTGTCACGGCTAGTGACCAGGGCAATCTCTGGGACAGGCAGGTTGTCACAGCAAGTGACCAGGGCAGGCAGGTTGTCACGGCAAGTGACCAGGCAGGCAGGTTGTCACGGCAAGTGACCAGGCAGGCAGGTTGTCACGGCAAGTGACCAGGGCAGGCAGTTTGTCACGGCAAGTGACCAGGCAGGTTGTCACGGCAAGTGACCAGGCAGTCTCTGGGACAGGCAGGTTGTCACGGAAAGTGACCAGGGCAGTCTCTGGAACAGGCAGGTTGTCACGGCAAGTGACCAGGCAGTCTCTGGGACAGGCAGGTTGTCACGGCAAGTGACCAGGCAGTCTCTAGACAGGCAGGTTGTCACAGTAAGTGACCAGGCAGTCTCTAGACAGGCAGGTATATACGACCTGATATGGTGGAGCCTCCAGGTAGGCTGCAGTCGGATGGCAGATGATCGCTCCCAGGTGAGCAGGCAAGAGCCGGGGATCTCTGCAGATGATGTCCGAACTTCCGGATGGAGCTGCAGTCGGATGGCAGATGATCGCTCCTAGGTGAGCAGGCAAGAGCCGGGGATCTCTGCAGATGACGTCCGAACCTCTGGAAGGAACTGCAGACGGATGGCAGACAGGCAAGCCGACAGGTAACAGACAGGTAACTGGAATCAGGAGCTGATGGCTGAAACAGAGTTAGACTGCACAGGAACAACAGGAACACGGATTGGATCTCAGAGAGTCAGGAACACAGACAGGAACACGGACTGGGTCTCAGGGAGTCAGGAACACGGACAGGAACATGGATTGAATCACAGGAACAAGGACTGGAACACAGGCCTCGGACTCCGGACATCTGGCACCGATCAGCAGGCTCCGGACATCTGGCAATGATCGGCAGGATCCGGACATCAGGCAAGAAGGATAGGATCCGGACATCTGGAAGTGGTCGTCGGACATCGGACATCAGGCCATGGTCATCAGGCATAGGAACCGGACATCTGGCAGCGACCTGAAAAGGAACCCCAGCGGTCTGGTGCAAGCCCCGCCAGGCTCAACGGGAGCTGGCCGGGGATTGCACAGAGGCTGAGCACAGAGTAACAGAAACTCAGCACACACCGGACTCCTCCTTCCAAGATGAACTCAGGTTATATAGCAAGGATTCACAGTCACTGGCACAGGGTTCTGGACACAGCAGGATTTCAGGAACATAACACAGAGGACACAGTTCAGAAAGTCAGGTACAGGATGCGATCTAAGATCAGGGTTCAGGTAATTAGACACAGCAGGAACAGGCCTGGATATACAGCCTCCAGGAACGGCGATCTGGGTAATCAGCCCCCAGCATAGGCGGAAACACAAGACACAATTCAGACATTCAGGTACCGGGTTTGATCCAGGATCAGGGAACAAGACACAGCAGGAACAGGGAATCAGCTCTCCAGAGCTGATCAACTTCAGAGCAGGAGCTGAACACACAACCACATACGGCTAGGTTCAGGGATTCAGTGTGGATTCAATGCGAAGCTCTGGCAACGCCCACTAGGGCTGGGGAACTTTATATATGAGCTGCTTCACAGCGATAGGCTGGAGCAGTAATTCTAGTAAACACCCAATCCACATAAAAGCAGGACAGGTGTGGGCCGCGCCCCCTATGCAGAGCCAGACAGCACAACACAGAGGGAACCCAACAATGGCTGCTGCCAACCACGCAGTAAGTCATGCACCACTGCAGAGGACTTTGCAAGCTACGGACGGCTTTCACAGCAAGTCAGGAACCGCACATGCGGGCGGTCATGCAAAGCAGCGGAGCCACTCACGCAAGTACGGGTACGCAGCAGAGCCGGGAACTGAGCAGCATCCATATAGGTAACAGACAACAGTATCCCAGCTGGTTAGGGGGAAAGGAGCAAAAGGGTTAATGCAAAAAACATGCAAAGTAACGCTGGAAAACAAAGTACAGACAATACCAGCGTTACAGTATCCCCCTCCTCAGGCCCCCTCTTCTGAAGACCCAAGTAAAAAAAAATTCCCCAGAAAAATTCACTTGGGTTTGGCGGTAAGTCCCATAGTTCACAATATGGCAGCAGAGTTAATAGCTCGAAAAGTCCGAACCACTGACCAAGCGGGGAATCGAGCCATCTAGTCCACTTACCCTGTGGGGACCAAGTAGTCTAGTTCACACATCAGGTGGAGCTTGGAAAAAGTCCTGCAGACCGCACATGCTCAGCGGAGTCCATGGCCAGAGCTTACTGAGGCACATCCCACGGCTGTGGGGCGCCGGGACATGGCATAGCTTGCCTAGCTAGCCAATGCTCCCACGCCGCCAGTCCACGACGACGTGAGGCATGGGTCCCAGATGATGAGAATGTGGACCCACTGGACCACGGAGGGAGACCCGGGCCTGCCCGGACTAGGGAAGGGCAGCGACCGGGATCCGTGGCAGCTGAGCATGTGGGCAAGGTGGCGACCTGCAGGACTAGACAACACCGCACAACTTCAGGTAAGAAGAAACATAAAGTTTACTTAAAGAAACACAGTACATAAAACAGAACATAAGACCGGGCTCCCGATTCCGCACATCAGAGAAGGGTACACGACTCAGGATCACAGACGAGTGCTGGAGGACATCACGGGTAGATGCAGTCCAGGGTTATCTGGCACGGGCATACTTGGACGGCCTCTCTCTTAGGCCTTAGGCGTAGCACAGGCTCAGCAGGAGAACATCAGACACCGACCTCAGACAGACTTCAGACGATGGCGGGGTCATCACGGGTTGATGAAGTCCAGGATCATCTGGCACGGGCATACTAGTATGGCCTCTCTCTCAGGCCTCAGGCGTAGCACAGGCTCAGCAGGAGAACATCAGACACCGACCCAGGACAGACGTCATCACAGGGTAGACCAAGGAGGAACCGGCAGGACAGGCAGGTTGTCACGGCAAGTGACCAAGGCAGTCTCTGGGACAGGCAGGTTGTCACAGCAAGTGACCAGGCAGTCTCTGGGACAGGCAGGTTGTCACGGCTAGTGACCAGGGCAATCTCTGGGACAGGCAGGTTGTCACGGCAAGTGACCAGGGCAGGCAGGTTGTCACGGCAAGTGACCAGGCAGGCAGGTTGTCACGGCAAGTGACCAGGCAGGCAGGTTGTCACGGCAAGTGACCAGGGCAGGCAGTTTGTCACGGCAAGTGACCAGGCAGGTTGTCACGGCAAGTGACCAGGCAGTCTCTGGGACAGGCAGGTTGTCACGGAAAGTGACCAGGGCAGTCTCTGGAACAGGCAGGTTGTCACGGCAAGTGACCAGGCAGTCTCTGGGACAGGCAGGTTGTCACGGCAAGTGACCAGGCAGTCTCTAGACAGGCAGGTTGTCACAGTAAGTGACCAGGCAGTCTCTAGACAGGCAGGTATATACGACCTGATATGGTGGAGCCTCCAGGTAGGCTGCAGTCGGATGGCAGATGATCGCTCCCAGGTGAGCAGGCAAGAGCCGGGGATCTCTGCAGATGATGTCCGAACTTCCGGATGGAGCTGCAGTCGGATGGCAGATGATCGCTCCTAGGTGAGCAGGCAAGAGCCGGGGATCTCTGCAGATGACGTCCGAACCTCTGGAAGGAACTGCAGACGGATGGCAGACAGGCAAGCCGACAGGTAACAGACAGGTAACTGGAATCAGGAGCTGATGGCTGAAACAGAGTTAGACTGCACAGGAACAACAGGAACACGGATTGGATCTCAGAGAGTCAGGAACACAGACAGGAACACGGACTGGGTCTCAGGGAGTCAGGAACACGGACAGGAACATGGATTGAATCACAGGAACAAGGACTGGAACACAGGCCTCGGACTCCGGACATCTGGCACCGATCAGCAGGCTCCGGACATCTGGCAATGATCGGCAGGATCCGGACATCAGGCAAGAAGGATAGGATCCGGACATCTGGAAGTGGTCGTCGGACATCGGACATCAGGCCATGGTCATCAGGCATAGGAACCGGACATCTGGCAGCGACCTGAAAAGGAACCCCAGCGGTCTGGTGCAAGCCCCGCCAGGCTCAACGGGAGCTGGCCGGGGATTGCACAGAGGCTGAGCACAGAGTAACAGAAACTCAGCACACACCGGACTCCTCCTTCCAAGATGAACTCAGGTTATATAGCAAGGATTCACAGTCACTGGCACAGGGTTCTGGACACAGCAGGATTTCAGGAACATAACACAGAGGACACAGTTCAGAAAGTCAGGTACAGGATGCGATCTAAGATCAGGGGTTCAGGTAATTAGACACAGCAGGAACAGGCCTGGATATACAGCCTCCAGGAACGGCGATCTGGGTAATCAGCCCCCAGCATAGGCGGAAACACAAGACACAATTCAGACATTCAGGTACCGGGTTTGATCCAGGATCAGGGAACAAGACACAGCAGGAACAGGGAATCAGCTCTCCAGAGCTGATCAACTTCAGAGCAGGAGCTGAACACACAACCACATACGGCTAGGTTCAGGGATTCAGTGTGGATTCAATGCGAAGCTCTGGCAACGCCCACTAGGGCTGGGGAACTTTATATATGAGCTGCTTCACAGCGATAGGCTGGAGCAGTAATTCTAGTAAACACCCAATCCACATAAAAGCAGGACAGGTGTGGGCCGCGCCCCCTATGCAGAGCCAGACAGCACAACACAGAGGGAACCCAACAATGGCTGCTGCCAACCACGCAGTAAGTCATGCACCACTGCAGAGGACTTTGCAAGCTACGGACGGCTTTCACAGCAAGTCAGGAACCGCACATGCGGGCGGTCATGCAAAGCAGCGGAGCCACTCACGCAAGTACGGGTACGCAGCAGAGCCGGGAACTGAGCAGCATCCATATAGGTAACAGACAACAGTATCCCAGCTGGTTAGGGGGAAAGGAGCAAAAGGGTTAATGCAAAAAACATGCAAAGTAACGCTGGAAAACAAAGTACAGACAATACCAGCGTTACACATATTCTGCTTCATCTTCTTCATCATATTCTTATTTGTGACAGAGAATCCTGTACTTGTAATCTGTCAAAGTATGAATTTTTCATCCTTCCGTTCTTGCTGTCACAAAATATTTAAATTACAACAGTATTTGTCCGTGTTCAGTTTAGCCTGCAGCAGCAGGCATTTTCCAGGGGCACCACGAGGAGGAACGGACTCACCCCCATACACTGCTTAGTCTTCTTCTGCTTAGAATTTAGAGCATATATTTTGCTCTTCATTTTGGTCTTATACTTCATGTTCTTCTGCTTTTAGATCTTCTGCTTATTGTTCTTGTGTCTCTTGTTCCGTATCTTGTATTTGTAGCACAATCTTGTACCAGCTGATGTTACTGGGACACGGTTACTAAGGTACCTGTGCTCCAAAGCACTACCAAGGACCAGCAGACGTTGCTGGAACTCGGATACCGAGATGGAGGCACCTAGGCCAAAGGCACTGTGGAGAACCAGCTGACGGTACTGGAACCCGGAGGGGCAGCAGAAGGAAAAGAGCCAATGGCACAACCGAGGACCAGCTGACGTTACTGGGACACGGTTACTAAGCAGGAGGTACCTGTGCTCCAAAGCACTACCAAGGACCAGCAGACGTTGCTGGAACTCGGATACCGAGATGGAGGCACCTAGGCCAAAGGCACTGTGGAGAACCAGCTGACGGTACTGGAACCCGGAGGGGCAGCAGAAGGAAAAGAGCCAATGGCACAACCGAGGACCAGCTGACGTTACTGAACCCCAGTAACACAGGAGCAAGTGTTGACTGTGCTAACAGCACTTCTGAGCAACAACTGGCGGTGTTGGAGCCCAGGGTCAAGGAGGATGTTTAAATACTAGATCAAGTAATTTCCTTGTTACCTGTCAATTTTAAATGTCTATACTTCAAACAAGAGAAAGATAACCTTTACTACCATAAGATGATGATTTCATTTAAACTAATATCTAGATAAATAAAGAATTGACAAACATAAACACATACATTAACATGTTGAACAGCAATGCAAACCACAAAATAAATTAGTTAAGGAATCTGCTATACGGTTGTACATAAAAGCATACAAGTATATATCTGAATCCATTAATGATGGATAAGTAACAGTATGTACACCATTTTTATTGTATAGACAAT
Source organism: Oophaga sylvatica (assembly GCA_033576555.1). Lineage (NCBI taxonomy): Eukaryota > Metazoa > Chordata > Amphibia > Anura > Dendrobatidae > Oophaga > Oophaga sylvatica. Next base: position 239,274,219 of record JARQOD010000001.1, read on the forward strand.
GAATGTCTGACTTCAAAACATCATCAGCATTACAAGTTATCTGTGATATTACTAAAATGTTCCATTTGCTGAATAATGTCACTAAATATTTTATACAAAATTATACAATTTCCATCATGTAATACTCATAATATGTGGCAATAATCATTTTTATTAACAAACATAACCTTTAAAAAGTGCATAGTGCATAGTGAAAATTGCTATTTATGGCTGACTGTCGACTTGGAAGCATGACAACAGATAGATAAGGTATATATAGATGAGACTGCATAGCCACAGATGGTGAATGGCGATGTAATACTGTACCTCAATAAAGTGTGCGTCACTACTACATAATTTTTTTTATATAGCTTTATAAACAGGGTACATGGATGTATGCTTGTGCCTTTGTTTTGACGCACAGACTGCCTTCCTGCTGAGACGCATTGGGTAGTGAACAGTTGTGTGCAGTGTTCACTGCAGTCTCTGCGGAATAACCACACTTAGACCTTAAACTTTTCAGACTTTCTTTATCAATCTACCAAGATGAAGAAGGCAGGGAGTAAGGCACGTGGTCGTGGAGTTTCTTCAGGGAGAGGACGTGGGGATTCTGTGGCTGCTGCGGCCCCCAGTGACACAGCATCCACCAGTTTTCCCCGTGAGCGTTCCTTTATGCGCACTTTTGTAGGAGCTCGGAGTACCCCCCTGCTGCGGGAAGAACAAATTGAAGCCGTTGTTGTTTGGATGTCAGCCAATGCATCGACTTCAATTGCTTCCACGTCCTCTCAAGACCACAGCACTGTTGGGCAACCATCTGTCTCTTCACCGCCTGGCAAATTGCCCAGGCAGTCAGAGAGTTCTGTACAGGAGCCAGCTGAGTGTCTGCTTCTGTTCTCAGAATCTATTGGCTTGCAAACAGGGGCCCAGCCAAGCAGCATTCTGTAATGTGAAGAGGGAGTATGCAGTGATGCGCAACAGCTGTGTCTCTCTGAATCTGAAGAGGCGGGTGAGACAGTGCCGATGGTCAGCACACCGCAGAACGCATCTGATGATGATGAGACCCAGGTGCCAGTTTCTGTTGAGCATGGTGCTGGCCAGACCACCCAACAGCAGGTGTTGGAAGAGGGTAGTGGAGATGATGAGGTCCAAGACCCAACATGGCATGAGGAACAGGAAGGTGGTGGGAGCAGCTCAGAGGAATAATAATAATATTTATTTATATAGCGCCATCATATTCCGCAGCGCTTTACAGTTTAGCAGTTTCAGAACACAAGTCATAAGTAACAACGTTAACAATACAATAATTTAAGCTAAATAAGTCGCCCCTGCTCGTGACAGCTTACAATGTACAATGAGATGGGGGAGATACAAAGTATAGGTGTTTATATACAATGGTGCATTTACAATGATGTTCCAGCCATCTTAAGGGACTGAGGGATGGAGATAGTGAATGGGCTAGAGACACACACACAGTTACACAGAATACATAGAATGACTTTGATTAGTGAATGTGATAGGCCGCTCTGAACAAATGTGTTTTGAGGGAGCGCCTGAAACCATGCAAATTGTGGATAGTCCTAATTTCTTGGGGTACAGCATTCCAGAGGATTGGCGTAGAGCAGGAGAAGTCTTGGAGTCGGGAGTGGGAGGTACGTATTAGTGCAGAGGTTAGTCGAAAGTCGTTTGCAGAGCGCAGCAGTCGGTTAGGCCGATAGATAGAAATGAGGGAGGAGATGTAGGAGGGGTGCTGCACTGTGGATAGCTTTGTGGCTGAGAACCAGTACTTTGGTTGAAAGCTGGGAGAGGCCTAGAGAAATGGTTAGTGATAGAAGGAAGATAGAGGAAGACATTGCCCCAACGGTACAAACAGGAGGGAGAGTTAGGCTGCAGACTCGGTTGCCTGTAGCCTCCAGTTTGGCACCTGTTCGGAGCAGTTGTCTTCCAAAAGTCAAAACGTGCGCTCCCAGGACTTGCACTGCGTGGTCCTTTTTTCACACACTTGCACATGATATTTGCTATGTGAAATGCAAGCTGTGTAATCAAAAATTAAAAATAGCTAAAAGTGTCAGTCACCTCAATACCACAAATATGTGGAAACATGTGCGGACAAAGCACGTAGTTGAGTTACAAAGACACACTGGAGATGTAGGCCAACCTACAGCAGCACCTACATCTTCAGGTTGTGTTGAAGCCTCTTCATCGAGCTCACACACAGCTGGTTCTGCTTCCTCACAGGATCGCCATGGAAGAACCTCGGCCACTGTTGTCCAGAGACAAACTGTTATTCCACACACAGCAGCAAGTTCCCTGTCATCCTCACACTCCCAGGCCACAAAACAGCCATCGGTAGCACAGGCATGGGATAAAAGACGGCCATACTCCGCAAACCATGCACGAGCACAGGCTCTGAATGCTGGCATTGCAAAACTCCTGTCCCTTGAAATGCTGTGATTCAGGCTGGTGGAGACAGACAGTTTCCGTAACTGAATATCATTGTCAGTCCCACAATACAATGTGCCAAGCCGATTTCATTTCAGCAGGCAAGCCGTCCCTGGTCTGCAAAAGCATGTTGAGGGAAAAATTAAACATGCGCTACTAAAAGCCCTCAGTAGCAAGGTCCACCTGACCACCGATGCGTGGACCACTACCCATTGTTATGATCTGCTACAACCAGTAAGGAAAGAAGGGAATTCTGTCCCTACAATACAACTAAGCTGAATCCCTACGATGTAACGGGGAACCTGATCCTGCGACCAGACCCGCTAAAGTCCTCATCTAGTGTGAACGAAGACCTATAGTTGCGAGGGAGTAATCCCTACAAGATCTAGGGACTGGGAGAAAAGGTGGACACCTCCTAACATAAATTGTAGCATGGATAATTAAACAGAAAAATAAATACTTTGTGATCCTAACATCAAGCAAAACTCACAGATTAAGGCACCTAAGCACCCGGCTAGCTTAACAGTAGATAATACAATGAAGTCAAGCAAAGCCAGAAGGGCGGAGCCAGACTAAATAGGGAAAAAAGGTCATGTGACCAGCAAACTGAAACAAAACCTAACAAGAGGGTTCTAACACCCATGGCCAGGGACAATACCTTTCCCTCACTGCCCATTGGGTCAATGTTGTGCAGCCGAGTACTGATCTTGCGAGTGGCGCTGTACGTGTTCTGCCAACTCCAAGGATTGCAGGAATCAAGTCTGTACACATTGATTCCTCCTCCTACTCCAGTTCCTCAGAATCATCGCTGCAGGAGCCGTCACGGTCTACCTCCACATGGACCCGTGAACGTTTACCTGTTGCGACCGATATGAGCACAGCCGTGTCCAAATGTCAACAGGCCGTCCTGAAATTAATTTCCATGGGGAATCTTAGCCACACAGCGCAGGAGCTCTGTAATGCCATAAAGCAGGAGAGCGACGTGTGGTTTTTGGAAGAGAATCTACAGGCAGGCTTGGTAGTGTGTGACAATGGCCGAAATCTGGTGTCAGCTCTGGGCCTTGGTAACCTCACTCACATACCATGTCTGTCATATGTGCTCAACTTGGTCGTGCAGAGTTTTTTGAGGGACTATCCGGATCTTGATGCACTGCTGCACAAGGTCCGCCTAGAGTGCGCTCACTTGCGACGTTCCAGCATGGCCAGATCGCTGATTGCAGCTCTGCAACGCAGATTTCACCTTCATGAACATCGCATCATATGTGACGTACCCACCAGGTGGAATTCCTCGTTACATATGTTGGAGCGGTTGTGTGAGCAGCAGCCAACAGTAATGGAGTATCAGCTGCATCAGGCGCTGTCAACTCGCAATTTGCGCCGTTCACACTTCACCACTACTGAGTGGGCCTCTATAATAAGAATAATAATATTATTTATTTATATAGCGCCATAATATTCCGCAGTGCTTTACAGTTTAACAGTTTCAAAACACAAGTCATAAGTAACAACGTTAACAATACAATAATTAAAGCAAAATCAGCCGCCCCTGCTGGTGAAAGCTTACAATCTACAATGAGGTGGGGGAGATACAAAGTACAGGTGTTTATATACAATGGTGTTTTTACAATGATGGTCCAGCCATTTTAAGGGAGTGAGGGATGCATGGAGATAGTGAATGGGCTACACACACAGAATTACACATAGAATGACTTTGATTAGTGAATGTGATAGGCCACTGTGAACAAATGTGTTTTGAGGGAGCGCCTGAAACCATCCAAATTGCGGATAGTCCTAATTTCTTGGGGTAGAGCATTCCAGAGGATTGGCGCAGCGCGGGAGAAGTCTTGGAGTTGGGAGTGGGAGGTACGGATTAGTGCAGAGGTTAGTCGAAGGTCGTTTGCAGAGTGCAGCAGTCGGTTAGGCCGATAAATATAAATAAGGGAGGAGATGTAGGGGGGTGCTGCGCTGTGGAGAGCTTTGTTGGTGAGAACCAGTAATTAGAATTGGATCCTATAATGAATGGGCAGCCACTGCCAGTGTACTGAGTGGCGAATAACTCTATGAAGGATATCTGCCACGTTTTGCGTGCGTTTGATGAGTCAACGCGGATGGCGAGTGCAGATGATGCACTAGTCAGCCTGACTGTCCCCCTTATCTGCCTGCTTCAAAAAACACTGCAAGCACTAAGGCATGAGGTTTTGGAAGAGGTGGAGGATGAGGAGTCACAAATTCCATCACCTTCTGGACAGTCAGCGCAACGTGGTTCCTCACAAAGGGCTGGAGGACTTTCAAAGTACCATGCTGTATCAACAATTGAACCTCCAGAGTCGCTGTCTATATTTTCATAACCATTACAAACTTTTAATGTATTTACAAAGCACATAATGTACATTTTTTGTCTATCCTTTTGTAATGCTATTGTGTTTCCATAAACTGATGTTACAGAATTATGATACAAAGTTTTTAAATTTTGAGTTTTAAATTTTGTAAATTTATATGTATTTGAAGGACTTTGTGAGGAGGATGAGGAGGAGTCAATGGAGGAGGAAGACATCGCTCCAGAGGGAGGTAGACAATGCTCTAGTCAGTATGTAGACCAAGGGTGGGGTGATGCACAGCAGGCAGAGATGACGCCTCTTGCAGGGGACAACGTTTCTTGGCCAGTTGGGAGTCTGCAGCACATGGTTGATTTCATGCTGCAGTGGCTGAGAAACGACCGCCGCATCGAACACATTCACACCACGTCTGATTATTGGGTGTACACCCTCCTAGACCCTCGCTACCGGGACAACTTACAAAGCCTCATCACACCGTTGAACCGGGAGTGTAAAATGCGGAAGTACCAAGACACACTGGTGCAATCCATAATGTTCTCCATTCCAGCCGAGAGCGCTGCTGCTACTGCTTTACAAAGCAGCTCTGTGCGTCGAGGCAGTGGAGACAGCTCTGCAACAAGAGGGAGCACAAGCAGCGCCTCTGCACAGGGCAAGAACAGTATGTTCCAAATGTGTCGAAGTTTTGTGGCAGCGCCACCAATGTCTACACCATCCGAGACGGCTCCAGTCAGCAGGAGGCAACATTTCCGTAAGATGGTGACAGACTACATGTCTTGCCCTCTCAGTGTACTCCCAGATGGCTCTTCCCCATTCAAGTTTTGTGTCTCTAAGCTGGATACATGGCCAGAGCTTAGCCAGTATGCATTGGAGGTGCTGGCTTGCCCTGCTGCCAGTGTATTATCGGAGCGCGTCTTTACTGCTGCAGGTGGTGTACTAACAGACCGTTGCATGCGACTATCCTCCGATAATGTAGAACGGCTTACTTTTCTGAAAATGAACTAGGCATGGATCTCGCCTGAATTTGCCTGTCCGGTTTCAGATTAACTAACTGGTTGGCAACGTTTTCCATGTCTCCTGTTATGTTCATCTTTCTACCACCTGAGCTATACTCCCTGGGCTACAACACTGCCAGTTGCTGCTCAGAAGTGTCGTGTCCACAGACCAATACACAAGCTATAGTGATAGTGGGGTTCAGTAACGCCTGCTGTTCCCCTGCTGCGTGTCTGACAAAAATTAATGCTGCTAACTCCAAATTAAAGTTCAAATTAAAGTTCAAACATCTCATACTAGGCCTCAGGCTACACCCTCCTTGACCCTGGGCTCAGAAGTGTTGGATGCACAGATCAAAACAATCGATGATGTGTTTGTGGGGTTCAGTAACGCCTGCTGTTCCCCTGCTGTGTGTCCGGCAAAAATTACTGCTACCTAGCTACACATGTTGAAAAAAACATGACATGTTAAAGTGGCTAGTGCTACACATAGATATCAGGCTACACCCTTATTTCTAAGCTGTAAACAAGTGAAACGTCAAATTTAAAACCATTCAATGATTAGTGTTGGTAACAAATCTGTAACTAAATAATTGTGACATATTATGGCAGATATCCACATGTCTAACACAAATGCTAACACAAAAGCATACTTATGCTATAGGGTACTGATGGTGAACCTTCTCACTCCATAACTTTGACAAATCCAACTCACATCATGCCTCAAATGCTGCAATGTTGTAAGTGCATAATGTGGGTTGAACTTTGACAACAGCTGCAGTGCGAAGGTTATCCTTCTGTGTTCTTGGCTTTTAAATAAAAGCATACAAGTAAATATAATAATACATTGTTGATTAAGGGACATGATGTACACCTGTAATATTGTGCAAACAATGGATGTAGGACTATTCCTCTTCAACATTACTTATATTTGTGTCATTTGAAAAAATACATATTTTAGTTAAAAATTAAAAACCCATGTTCAGTAGCTGTGAAAGGCCCGTTTGTGTACTTCTATATTGTTTGCAACCAATGTATTGTATACGGATGGAAGCACGTCACTGTAATAGATTTGAATTATTTTAAATAGAATAAAGCAGCACCAATTTTAGAAAAATGACAAGGATGAGCCAGTGACAGACACTCAGCAGAGTACACGCAGCGGTGGTTGAAGAAGTAAATGGAGCGTGATCTGCATTTAAAAAAAAAAAAAAAAATACCTCACAGACTGCAGTGAACACTGAAACACAACTATTCACAATCTGTGAAAGGCTACTCCTTTGTCTACTTCTATAGTGTTTGCAACCAATGTATTGTATACGGATGGAAGCGCGTCACACTAATAGATTACATTTTTTTCAAATATAATGGAGAAGCACCAATTGGAGAAAAATGAAAAGGATGAGCCACTGAGACACGCTCAGCAGAGTACAAGCAGCAGTGCTTGAACAAGTAACTGGAGCGTGATATGCACTCCAAAAATAAAAAACACAGACTGAAGTGAACACTAAAACACAACTGTCCACAATCTGTGAAAGGCTACTCCTTTGTCTACTTCTATAGTGTTTGCAACCAATGTATTGGATACGGATGGAAGCGCGTCACACTAATAGTTAAATTGCATGGAGCTGCAAGAATTACACTGAAGCAAAAAAAAAGAGTCTGTGAGTGACACGTGCAGATGCCTACAGACAGCGTTGGATGCAGAGCAAACTGCAGCGTCACCTGCACTCACACACACCTTGCAGAGCTGTTAAAACAACACTGCAGGCAAAAGGAAGCTTTACACAGCGGTTGGTGCTAGCCTGCCTACAGCACAGTACACTAAATCGCAATCTCTAACTGTCCCTCAGAGTCAGCAGAGTAGCGTTCTGTCCCTATCTGAATTCACAGCACAGTGACGCTAAAATGGCGGCGGCGCCTTTTATAGTGCATTCTGACATCATTTCAGCAGCCAATCACAGCCATGCCATTAGTTAAGATGACCGCAGCATTACAGGATGTGCCCACACTTCGTAGGATTCCTCATTGGCTGACTAAAATCACATTGCCTCTCAAAGAATTATGGGAACTTCCGATTCCGGTATACGATATTGAAAAAGTATCGGAATTAAGTATCGGAATTCCGATAACGCGAATATCGGCCGATACCCGATACTTGCGGTATCGGAATGCTCAACACTACTAGAGACGAACTATCGTAGACAATTTATTGCAAAGGTTTCCACAAGTTAAAGTATAGGTAATCTCTATTCTTCAAACTGAAGTGTCCGTTGTGATGATTCCAGCTTTCTTGGATGAGTGCAAGGACTTGAAGAACAAGAACAATGATCCTATAGATTTGGAGGGACCCTATATTGTTGTGAAGGAAAAAATATATATATAAACCTTTGGCTTTGAGTCCTGAGGTTGAACGGTTATGTAACCTTGCTGGAGTTCTGGAGGTAGGCCTTTCTGGCTTAACTTCCTTGTGATGACTGTAGGAGAGATTCCCTGTTAGCAGATCCAATATGGATGAATCACCCAAAAAGTCCTTTCACAGCTCTGAAGAGTTTAGTATGTCCCACAAACTGAAAACCTGCAGTGTTGAAAGGCACAGGTATTTATAAAAGATATGCACTGAGCCGCTTGGATAATACTATGGGACCTTTAGATATGTGTCCACAGCGCTTTTTCCCCACAGTATGTGTAATTGTTTTTGACATAGACCCCTGCACTGACCTTTTATATTGCACCACTTGTTGATAAAGGCAATGTGGGGAAATATTCCTCCGCCTCTCAGTACAGAGCCACTGTTTTACCTCAGCTAAGGCAAATGATGAATTCTCTTGAAATAAAGCCTCCAAATTGCATCCACTTAGACCAGCTGGATTGAGGGAGTATTCAGCTGAATAAAAATTGAAAGAAGGCGTCCTCTTGTATGCTTTAAAGTGTAGCTTGAAGAAGCCCAGGTCAGGAGCTCAAAGCACTTGCCTCCTACATTGGCAGTGCTCAAGCCATGCCCCCACCACCCAACTTTTTAAGACAAGAACTGGAACAAATTATGCAGCAAATTTTGACCACATCCCTGGCCACACCCAATCCATGCCCATTTAACCATTTCTTTCTACTCTGGCAGCAGATGTCAGAGAGGGTGGTGGCAGTGATGGACATTCAGCAGATGCCTGAGACTGCAGGGCGTACACACAAATCCAAGTCTGTCTGCTGCTGTATGCGGGATGGTTGTGACTAGAGATGAGCTGATCGATTCACGTGTCTCTGGTCCAGCATCCAGATCACTGGTACCTGGCGGCTGGATGGGAGGCCGGAATTTACCTCCTTGTGGATTTTGATGTTATCTGTGTGTCCTGCTCATCTCTATTTGAGACCTGTGGATTTATTTTTTGTTTATACATTCATAGTCAAAGCCTCCAGATCTTTATGTAGCTTCACTACACTATATGATATCTGGCTTTTTAGTGTCTTTTAGGCCATGTTCAGGTGTTGCATAAATACTGTATTTTTTGTTTTCTGCAGGTGTCCACACCAAACTGCACAATAACAATTTTCTCTGATTATTACATTTGTGTTGCATTTTTTTAGACTTTTTTCCTCTTATTTGATGGGTTTTATTTGTAGATATGAAACCATGTTCTTAATGTGTGTTTTACAGTACAGAAAAGTATTGATTGTGCACTTAAAAAAGTAACTACATTTTTTTAACGTGTTTTTTTTTAGGCTCCACATAGAAGACAAGAGAGAAAAAAAAGCACCAAAACTGCAGAGTTCAGCAGCATCTTTAGACACACAGGAGGGGCAATTTTCATGAAATCACATTGATTTTGCTTGGGCAGTTACCGTATATAGTCGTGTATAAGCCGAGTTTTTCAGCACATTTTTTTGTGCTGAAAATGCCCCTGTCAGGCTTATACATGAGTCATTGCCCATAAAAGCCGGCGGGGGAGGGGAAGCGGCAGGTCTCAGAGGCAGGAGCCGGCGGCTGTAGCTGAAGCCTGTGCCGCTGCTGTAATAGCGCACAGTGCCAGCCACAGACATCATACTCTCCTACCTGCGCGCCTTGAGTGCTGGCACTGCATCTTGATCTGGCTGCCGGCACCTGCAGCTCTTCCTGCGGAGCGGTTACATGGCCCCGCTCATTAAGGTAATGAATATGCACTGCTCTCCAATCCCATAGGCGTGGAGCGCATATTCATTACCTTAATGATCGGGGCCACGTGACAGGTCGCCAGGAAGAGCTGCAGGCGGCGGCCGGAACGAGATGCAATGCCAGCACCCAGGGTGCGCTGGTAGGTGAGTGGGATGTTTGCATGTTTTCTATTGAAAAAAAACAAAAAAACAAACAGGGGTAGGGAATAAGGAGCTATGCATACAGGAATGGGATGGGGGAGGCATGCATACAGGGACGGAATGGGGGAGGCATGAATACAGGGACGGAATGGGGGAGGCATGCATACAGGGACGAGATGGGGGAGCCACGCATACCAGGACAGGGATGGGGGAGCCATGCATACAGGGACGGGGGAGCCACCCATACCAGGACAGGGACAGGGAGGCATGTATACAGTGACAGGGATGGGGAGGCATGCATACAGGGACGGGATGGGAGCCACGCATACCAGGACAGTGACGGGAGAGCCACGCATACCAGGACAGGGATGGGGGAGCCATGCATACAGGGACGGGAGAGCCACCCATACCAGGACAGGGACAGGGAGGCATGCATACAGTGACAGGGATGGGGAGGCATGCATACAATGACGGACGGGGGAGCCATTCATACCAGGACAGGGATGAGGGGACAATGCATACCTGGCTTATAAGCGAGTCAATAAGTTTACCCAGCTTTCTGTGGCAAAAATAGGTGCCTCAGCTTATATTCGGGTCGGCTTATACTTCAGTATATACGGTAAATGCAGCAGAATTTCTGTGCAAAAAATGCAGCAGAAAATACACAGCATTTAAGCTACATGAGAACATGGTCTAAACGTACAAGCAAAGTGGATGTGATTTTATGAAATTTCCGCCCTCTGTGCGTCTAAAGAAGCTGCTGAACTGTGCAGTTTGGGTGTTTTTTTTTCTCTATAGTCTTCTATGTGGAGCTTGAAAAAAACGCATGAAAAAAAACTTGTTGCAATTTAAGTGCAGAATCAAAGCTTTTCTGTAGCATTAAAAAAGCATTAAAATCGCGTATCCACATCTGCAGCAAAAAAACGCAATAAATATGGGGGACCACGCATAAAAGAAACAGCAATTTAGAGAAGACTGTTATTGCGTTGTGCAGAAAAAACTATGTTATAGAAATAAAATTATTATTATTATTATTATTATTATTAAAAAACGCAGCACAAAAAAGTAGCATTCACACTGTGTAAACACTACCACAGTGTTACATTTTTATTATATTTTTATGGGTTTTAGAGAGAAAAAAAATGAATCACACCATTTTTTATGCCATTTATCGATCCCCGTAAATAATCTGATTGCTGTGTTGTGTGGGTCATCTGTTGATTGCTGTGTTGTGTGGGTCCATGTTAATTTGTGATGTTTATTTTAAAAAAAGCAGTAAAAAGTACATTTATGTAATTGTTTTTCATTATTTTTTAGAAATTTTTAAGGAAGAAAGAAATCTTTCTTTTATTCTCCCTCTAGAATACAGAGGAATAAAAATACAATGTATCTATGTCTCAATATAATCTACCTGCAGGGTTAGTGGCCGCAACACAGCTCAATAGCTTTAGCTCCTGCCTGTAATTATAGAGGTTGTTGGTTCAATTACAGGGAAGACTCATAAAAAGAGAGAAAATACATAGAAATACACTGCTAAAGTCTAAACAATGTATCTTTATGTATAATAGTATAATCTGCTTCTAAGTTCACTGACTGCAACACAGCTCAAGATTACCAAATTCTACATCATTGTGGGCTGTGGCTCATTTCTAGGGCTGCTACATGAGCTCGTCAGTTCGAGTCTCAGGGAGAGCAGATCACAAGACAGGAAGTAAATCATTTAATTTATGCACTGAGCAGAGATCTGGCCCCGCCCCGAGGAGCTAAGGAGCAATGAAGAAGTCAAAGAGAGGTACAAGAAGCTGGGACAAAGCCTTGATGAAGCGTAATTGAGCCCTCAAATCGAGACAGTCCCACTGAATCCGGAACGGTTGGAAGCTATGCTGTACATCTTAAATCTCATTTATCTGCCCTGCCTGGTGAAAAGTCTATACAATATGTAACATTGGAAGGTCACGTCTAGAGCAAAATCATATGCTATGTATTGTAAATCACCTGGAAAACAGCTTTAAATGGTTATTCCCATGTGTTCTTTTATGGTCAAGATTGCCAAGTGCTTGTAAAAAAAGAAACTTCGCAATTTACTTATTATTAAATGTCCTCTACATTGTCAAGAATGAACGGATTTTTCAGCGTATTTCTTACTGCTGGTTACAAGCCTATTAGTGGTGGCCATACGCAGTGCTTACAAGCTCTTTCCAACAGAACTTGTAAGCGCTGCTGTGAAGCTGGCCAGGATTGCTGAAGCACACTGTTTGGGGCAGGGAGACAGGTTCCCTGTAACATCCCAATAAAATTAATATTTAATTTATTTGATTATTTTTCTCCTTAGGATAATTCCAATTTATCACTGAATATAATAACCCTGTAATACTTGATCGTAAATAATATTCTTGTCTCTCCTGCAGAGCTATGTTAATGACTGCCTGTGATCTGTCTGCAATAACAAAGCCCTGGCCAGTTCAACATCGGGTCTGTATCATTTGTAGTAAAATTCCTGCGTGTTGTTTTTTGTTAATTATGACTAACATCAGTGAGGCCTCATTCAAACGTCTTTTATTTTTTTATGTAGGTGAAAAAAGGGTCTAGTTTCATCTAATTTTCATCAGAATATCATCAGAGTTTGGTCAGGGTTTCATCAGTTTTTTTTCACTGATGAGAAAGAGGAAAAAAATGTTTCCCGACTTCTGTCTATTTGGTCTTATTCACAGGTCAGTGTTTGGTCAATATTTTGTATTCCAAAAAACTATCATTGAAAGATTGACACCTGCTCTGTGTTTTGGCGACACTTCTGGTTTTGGCATACAAATACTGATTAAATTCTGATAAAAAATGCTGATATGTGAACAAAGCCTCAGTTAATGAAAAGCAGACAGCAGACCGATTGCATCTGAATCCTGGTAGATCTTTTTCACTGACTTTCATTGCAGATTTTGATCCAACACTCGGATCAATATCGTGCAAGTCTGCACAATTTGGCTTGGACTGCTCAGTCTGTGGAAATAATGACATGTGAACAGCCCCATAGGCTATCATAGGTATGAGTGCTATCATATACAGATAGTACTCTTAGGCCGGGGTCACACTTGCGAGTGCAATGCGAGAAACTCGTGCCTCAACACACGGCACTGCCGCCAGCCTCGGGACCGGAGTGTGCGGCTGCATGTATTTCTATGCAGCCGCACACTCCAGTCCGACTTCCGGGTAATGAGGCGAGAGACTCGCGCGAGTCTCTCGCATTGCACTCGCAAGTGTGACCCCGGCCTTAGGTGAAAAACTGACATGAAGATGAGTCGCACATGGTACCAGGGTTATGGGGTACTCGGCACCGAGCCCATTGAAGTCTATGGGGAATGTCACTGGCAGCAGAGCTCGGTCCGTGGTCCTGGGCGCTCATACAATGGGGGAATATTTACAGGGGATTGTAGTAATAGTTGTTCGTGACGCCACCTGTGGTTTCTGATCAATAAGACCAGCGCTGCAGGGTTAATCTTCTGAGGGGATGTTTTTAGGCAGCTAGATGTTAAGTCCCCCACAGGTGGGACTGTTCCCTCAAAGTCTATGGTAGTGCAGGGTGCAGGTAATAAGTCAAACACACACAAGCTGGTCTCTTTCCATACCTTTACTGTTGAAGGTTGCAGGTATGTCCCGGGAAGCTGCTCAGGGTGGAGTATGTACATCCAGGTAATCGCTGAGTGAGTTTAAGGCCTCCTTTCCTTTTAATGTGTGAGTTTCCAACCTGCGTGAAGCGAAGTTCAACTCTATGTATAACAGCTACGCCTGGTCGACATTGTGGTGGAGCCTTTTCTATCTCTGGTGACCAGATGTTGGAAAGAACTAAGCCGTTGTGGCTGATCAGGCCGACTCTGTCCTGTTCCCCCTGACTCCTGTTACGTATCGACACTTAGGGCTACCTTCTGTGACTTGAAGTCCAGCAAGGATTCCGGTGTTTCTCTCACTAGCCGTAAAGGTTCTAGCAATACTTCGGACCCCGGTGTCCGGTTAATCGAGTGAAGGTGGTCTGTCACCGAAGTCACTCCTTTCTTGGGTAACCACTTGCCCGTCGCCTCACTCTTACCCTTAACATAAGCACGGGTAGCAGTGGGTGTAGTTGTCAGCTTTCTTTCTTTCCAGCTCACTGACTGTTCTCAGTTAACTCGATGTTCTGCAAACTGTAGTCCCCTTCCTTCTTTCCTTCAAAGACTCTGTCCAGAGCAGCTCTCAGGACGTTCCGTCAGACTGAATACACGCTTGCTCCGAGAGTCACTTTCCACATTCATGGGATACTAGCAGTCTGTCTGTTCTGAGTAACAGCTCAATCTCTCTCCTTCTGTCTCTGACAGGAATCACTTCAGCTCTCACTGAGCTCTGGCAGGAACTAATCTGGCTTGAACCAGACTGAACACTAACTGATCTCACTGAATTGACCTGCTACTGCTACCTAACTCACCCTTAAATAGTCTAAGATTCCCTCTAGTGGTAGTGTTGGGAAATGTGAGTTGTGAATGAATATCAGGTTTTTGCAATTACCTTTTTGTACATACTCCTGGGAACATGTGTACCAAGAGCAGCTGGGTCACACATCCCCCCCTAGTTATCATCAGCACTCCCGGGCTGAAATAGAAAAACATTTTTATATTAACATCAACATAACTATAAACATAACTCATCCCTTGCGGGAGGTAAAGACACTTCGAACGTTACATTTTGTACAAGTGCAATTAGAAAAATATCAAAATACTTTTCACAATGAATACAATATTCTTTGTGGAGGACCCGCACCAAAAACCTCCCACGTGGGTCCTGGGTGGGCTGCAGGACTTCTCTGTTGCAGACCTCACTCTAGGCCACACCATACGGGTTTTTCTTCAGAGGTAGTAAGGCTTTATGTAAAACCAAGATGGAGCACCGAAGTGCGAACTATTTACAATTAAAGTTTTTGTGCTGCAAGAGTCCTCAGCACGCAGTCCTTGCATAAAACATTTTTAGGAAAATCACATTTCTATAATAATACTTCAATATTTCACATTAATACTTTAGTACTCATTACCCAACTGGGGTATTCTACTTAAAATTATGCAAATTATGCAAACATTCAAATACAGCAGGCACCTGTCCAGGTGCAGCAATACTTCATCAACTATTTACAGTACTGAAACCTTGTCTAGGTTAGACATTTACTTAGCTTGGGGTGACACCTGGTGGCGGTGCCAGTACAGGACCATTCCTATTCACGGGCCCAGTGCCTAGCACCAAGATCATCGACTCCACCATCAGATCATGTCTAGCCCCCAGCCGCCGCTGCCCCTGCACAGTACCTCTCATCTGCTGCATCCGCTGCTGGGACAGGCGGCGCTCAGCACATCCAGGTGCGGGAGTCGGCTCGTCCCGGTTCTCCAGGCCGCAGGGCCTGTCCTTCTCCGGCGATGCTTGTGGCAGGCACGGATCTTGTGCAGGCGGCGTGAGAAGACGTTCCTCTGTGGGCTCCTCCGTGGAGCTGGGTGCCTCCGCTGTGGTGGCAGCTCCGATGTCGGGATCCTCCTCTGCTCCAGGTACGGTGTCTGGTTCCGGGCCTAGCTGGCGTTCCGGTCCGGGCAAGGCCTCCGCAGCCTCCTCTCCTCTCGCCGCGCTCTGGGCAGGGAGCGGTTGGCTCTGCTGCAGCCGCAGCTTTACAGCCCGACAGCTTCGCTCCATTTTCTCCACTTCATCGCTGGGGAGGGTGAGCTCCTTCATTCCCTCCCATGACAGCTCACAACCGGCAGCCATCTTTTTCCGATCACCCGTCCCTTCTTCATCCGGGGGGTCCCGTTTTTTTGTACAGGGGCAGGGTTTCCTTTTCCTCCTCTTCACTCCCTTTGGGATCAGGAGGCGGACTTCCCTTGCTGATGGGCGTGTCCGGTTAAGGCAGTCACATTTAGGGTAGGTGGACATCTCTTTCGCGCCACAGGGGAGGTACGCCCACGAAGGCACGCCCACCTTCTTCACCAGCGCCTCAGGGCGCGAATATGGCGGCAAAATGGCGGAAAATGGCGCCAAAAATCACAAATACTGCACACAGTCTTTTCTGCAGAAAACAGTCCACAAAGGCCCACAGGACTCACAAATTGTAAGCTTCGTATCCTGTTCGTGACGCCAAAGATGAGTCGCACATGGTACCAGGGTTATGGGGTACTCGGCACCGAGCCCATTGAAGTCTATGGGGAATGTCACTGGCAGCAGAGCTCGGTCCGTGGCCCTGGGCGCTCATACAATGGGGGAATATTTACAGGGGATTGTAGTGATAGTTGTTCGTGACGCCACCTGTGGTTTCTGATCAATAAGACCAGCGCTGCAGGGTTAATCTTCTGAGGGGATGTTTTTAGGCAGCTAGATGTTAAGTCCCCCACAGGTGGGACTGTTCCCTCAAAGTCTATGGTAGTGCAGGGTGCAGGTAATAAGTCAAACACACACAAGCTGGTCTCTTTCCATACCTTTACTGTTGAAGGTTGCAGGTATGTCCCGGGAAGCTGCTCAGGGTGGAGTATGTACATCCAGGTAATCGCTGAGTGAGTTTAAGGCCTCCTTTCCTTTTAATGTGTGAGTTTCCAACCTGCGTGAAGCGAATTTCAACTCTATGTATAACAGCTACGCCCGGTCGACATTGTGGTGGAGCCTTTTCTATCTCTGGTGACCAGATGTTGGAAAGAACTAAGCCGTTGTGGCTGATCAGGCCGACTCTGTCCTGTTCCCCCTGACTCCTGTTACGTATCGACACTTAGGGCTACCTTCTGTGACTTGAAGTCCAGCAAGGATTCCGGGTGTTTCTCTCACTAGCCGTAAAGGTTCTAGCAATACTTCGGACCCCGGTGTCCGGTTAGTCGAGTGAAGGTGGTCTGTCACCGAAGTCACTCCTTTCTTGGGTAACCACTTGCCCGTCGCCTCACTTTTACCCTTAACATAAGCACGGGTAGCAGTGGGTGTAGTTGTCAGCTTTCTTTCTTTCCAGCTCACTGACTGTTCTCAGTTAACTCGATGTTCTGCAAACTGTAGTCCCCTTCCTTCTTTCCTTCAAAGACTCTGTCCAGAGCAGCTCTCAGGACGTTCCGTCAGACTGAATACACGCTTGCTCCGAGAGTCACTTTCCACATTCATGGGATACTAGCAGTCTGTCTGTTCTGAGTAACAGCTCAATCTCTCTCCTTCTGTCTCTGACAGGAATCACTTCAGCTCTCACTGAGCTCTGGCAGGAACTAATCTGGCTTGAACCAGACTGAACACTAACTGATCTCACTGAATTGACCTGCTACTGCTACCTAACTCACCCTTAAATAGTCTAAGATTCCCTCTAGTGGTAGTGTTGGGAAATGTGAGTTGTGAATGAATATCAGGTTTTTGCAATTACCTTTTTGTACATACTCCTGGGAACATGTGTACCAAGCGCAGCTGGGCCACACATAAAGAGCCCTAAGAGTTCTTTTTATTGTTAAGTGAGTGCTGTACTGTGGTGCTCTACAGAAATAAAAAACTTTTATGTAGAAGGGTATGTTACAATATAAATACTCTAATTAACAAAAGCTGACATGCCGGATACACATTACATGTATAGTTCCATAATCGGAACCTATATTCAAAGAATAGAGTAACTCCCTACATAATAGAGTCCTACAAGAAAACAATGGAGCAATATGCCCTGATTAATAAAGTGAGATGAGGCACAGTAATATCAGTGACATATAAAGAATTTTTATTAAATACTCACTCACACACTTGCGAGAAACTCGCACGAGTCTCGCACCTCAATACCCGGCACTGCCACCGGCACTCGGGACCGGAGTGTGCAGCTGCATGTATTTCTGTACAGCTGAACACTCCGGTCCCGAGTGCCGGCGGCAGTGCCGGGTATTGAGGTGCGAGACTCGTGCGAGTTTCTCGCAAGTGTCACCCCAGCCTAAGGGTGTAAATAATCCATAGTAAAATACAAGATGAGTATAAAAGGGGGAAAAGACCTAGCAACACGTATCATCAAAAAATCTCATATCAAAAAATAGCAGCACAAATAAGTCAGCATATCTCAAAGAGACTTTAGGTAACAACCAAAGATCCATATGATAAGGTAGTATGTAACATAACAAATGTGCATTAACATTTCATGGGTATAAAGTGACGCTCATAGTGCAGTAAAAGACTGGTGCTTACCCATGTGGGAGAGAAAAGGTGATGGACCATGTATGCCGCAGCCCTGACGCGCGTTTCACGTGATGGGCTTCCTTGGGGGCTATGTGGACTACCTCCCATGCTGCGATATATAAAGGGAACCTCTCCAGGTCTAAATGATTGATGCCGCACTCTCATGAGCGCAAGTGGGGCGGGTCCACGGCTGCATGCGTGTCACATCCGGCCATCCAGGATGCAATGCGGGTCTAAGGAAAACACTTCTTGTGACGTCACTGACCCACACTGAGCCGTAAGGATGCCTTCTGAGGCGCAAGCTGACCGGGGTTCCATGGCGCATGTGCGCAGTGTGGCAGCAATCTCAAGTATGGGAAGAGGTATGAGTAAATAGAGAAAGCATGTTTGGTAAATATAGAAAAAACAAGTATGCAGTAATAAAAATGAAAACTATTGGAAAGAGCTAAAAGTCCACCGGTCATAGGGTAATACATACAAGGGACATAAATAATGCAGGACAATGGGAGAAAAAAGTCTCTATGCGAAAGACGTGCCAAATAGGTATCATTATTGATATTCCAGATAATCCTCCAAAAGAGAATCTAGCAAAAAATTGTGTACAATCCAGACAAGAAGCATAGCCCACCTCATATCCTGAGCGCTGGAAGTAAGTTGTACAGCAATAATACTACACAATCAGAAACGCAATCATGACTTCCCACAACTTGTATTTGGCATGTATTATTTCTAAGGGCTCATTCAGTCAATGATTTTTCTCTTACACCAAAAAAACTTTCATTGGAGATTTTGATCAGCTTTTCATTAGAGTTTTGGCAGTGTGTCATTTTTTAATCATCAGAGTTTGGTCAGAGTTTCATCAGTTTTCCTCAAAAGAAAAAAAAAATGATGGACATTTCAGAAGCTTTCATAATAAACAGTCTGTTAAAAACGGACAGCACATGGATGGTTTCAGAGTGCTGTCCGATTTTTTCATTTTCACGAGCCCATACAATTGCATTGGCGACTTTGATCCGAGACTCAGATGTCTCCATGATTTTGTGCGGACCACTCGGTTCATAAGAATACAGTCATGGCCAAAAGTTTTGAGAATGACACAAATATTATATTTTCACATGATCTGCTGCTCTCTGGTTTTTATGTGTGTTTGACAGATGTTTTTATCACAGACAGAAATATAATTCTTCAGGACCTCTGCAATTCTCCCTGGCATGCTCTCAATCAACTTCTGGACCAAATCCTGACTGATAGCAGTCCATTCTTGCACAATCAATGCATTCATTTTGTCAGAATTTTTAGGTTTTTGTTTGTCCACCCGTCTCTTGATGATTGACCACAAGTTCTCAATGGGATTAAGATCTGGGGAGTTTCCAGGCCATGGACCCAACATCTCTATGTTTTGTTCCCTGAGCCATTTAGTTATCACTTTTGCTTTATGGCAAGGTGCTCCATCATGCTGGAAAAGGCATTGTTGATCGCCAAACTGCTCTTGGAGGGTTGGGAGAAGTTGCTCTTGGAGGACATTCTGGTACCATTCTTTATTCATGGCTGTGTTTTTAGGCAAGACTGTGAGAGAGCCGATTCCCTTGGTTGAGAAGCAACCCCACACATGAATGGTTTCAGGATGCTTAACAGTTGGCATGAGACAAGACTGGTGGTAGCGCTCACCTTGTCTTCTCCGAATGAGGCGTTTTCCTGATGTCCCAAACAATAGAAAAGGGGATTCATCAGAGAAAATAACTTTACCCCAGTCCTCAGCAGTCCACTGCCTGTACCTTTTGCAGAATATCAGTCTGTCCATGATGTTTTTTCTGGAGAGAATTGGCTTCTTTGCTGCCCTCCTTGAGACCAGGCCTTGCTCCAAGAGTCTCCGCCTCACAGTGCGTGCAGATGCACTCACACCTGCCTGCTGCCATTCCTGAGCAAGCTCTGCACTGCTGGTAGCCTGATCCCGCAGCTGAAACACTTTTAAGAGACGGTCCTGGCGCTTGCTGGTCTTTCTTGGGCGCCCTGAAGCCTTTTTGGCAACAATGGAACCTCTCTCCTTGAAGTTCTTGATGATGCGATAGGTTGTTGACTGAGGTGCAATCTTTCTAGCTGCGATACTCTTCCCTGTTAGGCCATTTTTGTGCATTGCAATGATGACTGCACGTGTTTCTTTAGAGATAACCATGGTTAACAGAAGAGAAACAATGATGCCAAGCACCAGCCTCCTTTTAAAGTGTCCAGTGGTGTCATTCTTACTTAATCATGACAGATTGATCTCCAGCCATGTCCTCATCAACACCCACACTTGTGTTAATGGAGCAATCACTGAAAAGAGGTTAGCTGGTCCTTTTAAGGCACGGCTGCAATGATGTTGAAATGTGTTTTGGGGGATAAAGTTCATTTTCTAGCCAAATATTGACTTTGCAAGTAATTGCTGTTAAGCTGATCACTCTTTATAACATTCTGGAGTATATGCAAATTGCCATTAGAAAAAGTGAAGCAGTAGACTTTGTAAAAATTAATATTTGTGTCATTCTCAAAACTTTTGGCCATGACTGTACACGGACATGTAAACGGCCACATAGACTATATCGAATATGATTATTATCCACAAAAAACATAGATAAAAGTCATATGTGAAGAACAGATGTCTCTATGAGCCTTAAAGTGGTTTTCTCATGAACATTGTATATTTTAATTAACCCTTTAACCCTGGGCCATTTTCCATTTTTTTGCGTTTTCATTTTTTGCTCCCCTTCATCCCAGAGCTTTGGTTTTTTTATTTTCCGGTTAATATGGCCTTGTGAGGGCTTGTTTTTTGCGGGACAAGTTGTACTTTTGAATGACACCATTGGTTTTAACATATTGTGTACTGGAAAATGGGAAAAAAATTCCAGGTGTGGTGAAATTGCAAAAAAAAAGTGCAATTCCACAGTTTTTTTTTTTATTTTTTACCATGTTCAATAAATGCTAAAACTGACCTGCCATTATGATTCTCCAGGTCATTACAAGTTCATAGACACCAAACATGTATAGGTTCTTTTTTATTTAAGTGGTGAGAAAAAAATCTAAAATTTGTTTAAAAAAAAATGGCGCCATTTTCCAAGACTTGTAGCGTCTCCACTTTTCATGATCTGGGGCTGGGTGTGGGCTTATTTTTTGAGCTGATGTTTTTTAGTGATAGAATTTTGGTGTGCATGCAATGTTTTGATCGCCTGTTATTGCATTTTATTGCAATGTAGCGTCAACGAAAAAAATGTAATTCTGATATTTTGAATTTTTTTTCTCATTACGCCATTTAGCAATTGGGTTAATTCTTTTTTTTATATTGATTGGGCGATTCTGAAAGCGGCGATACCAAATATGTGTATATTTGATTTTTCTTTATTGTGTTATTTTGAATGGGGCAAAAGGAGCGTGATTTGAACTGTTATATTATTTTTAGTTTAATATTTTTTAAAACTTTTTTTTACCTTTTGCATGCTCCAATAGTTTCCATGGGAGATTAGAAGCTGCAGTACTTTGATCGCCTCTGTTACACACAGGTGATGATCAGATTTCCTGCGTGTTGTCAGAAATTGACAGTGGCATTTAACTAGTTAACAGCCGTGGATGGATCGTGATTCCACCCGCGGCTGTTGCGGGCATATGTCAGCTGTATATCAGCTGTCATGTGCCCGGAAATGTGCGTGCTTTGGCGCTAAGGGGGATTCCTTCATATGCGTACTATTACGCCACATGTCGGACAGGGTTATTAGATCTTGGAGTAAAAATTTCCACAATTGGATGTGTTTAAAAAAAAATGTTCCTGTTCTGAGATAATCTTATATATATGACCCTGCTGTGTGCTGTGTAATGGCTGTGTTTCACTGTACAGGAACATGGTCTGATCAATGCCCAGGTACTGGGCAGGGAAGGATGCAAAAGAGAGCATACAGTCAGGACAGTACGGGAATCACAGCTGATTGGTTCTGTAAGGTAAAATATTTCACTTGCGGTTTTTAAACAATCCTTTACTTTATAGAAATAATCAGCTGTGATCCGGTGCTGTGATATCTATATTCTCTCTATCTCTTCCTCTCCTGCCCAGGAGCTGTGGTATGATCAGACCATGTCCCTGCACGATCAGACACAGACATTACACAGTACACAGCAGGGGCACATTTATAAGATTATTTCAGCACAGGAACATTTTATTTAAACACATCCAATTGTGAAACTTATTATTATTCAAACATCTATTGATTAAAATTTTGAATAAATAAACTTTGTTCATGGGAAAAACACCTTTGAGGATTTGTCTCACTGACAGTTTTATTTTATGACAAAAATGTATGTACAGTTGAAACCAGAAGTTTCCATACACAAAAAGACACATATGCATGTTTTTCTCAATATCTGACATGACATCAGAATAAACCTTTCCCGTTTTAGGTCAATTAGGATTACCTAATTATTAATATTTGCCAAATGCCAGAATCATAAGAGAGAGAGAATGTTTTAAGGCATTTTTACTACTTACTGCAGAGTCAAAAGTTTATATACACTAAGACCACTATGCCTTTAACCCCTTAACGACTGCCGATATGCCTTTTAACTGTGGTAGTTAAGGGTACTTAAACCACAGCGCGTTAATTAAAGTGTATAGCGCCCCCCAGAGTCGGAGTTTCTCCAGGGTCTCGGCTGCCGACTCCGGGTTGCAATCGCAGTTATTAACCGTATAATTAACCCCTTTCTGCCATCGGACGTACTATCCCATCCATGGTACCTGGGCCCGTATGACCATGGACGGGATAGTACGTCACATGCGAGCGGCCGCGCTCCAGGGTGAGTGCCGCCGATCGCGGCCGGGTGTCTGCTGATTATCACAACTGACACCCGGCACTATGTGCCAGGAACGGTCACGGACCTCTCCTGGCACATTAACCCCTGGCACACTGCGATCAAACATGATCGCAGTGTACCGGGGGCACAGGGAAGCATCGCGCAGGGAGGGGGCTCCCTGCGTGCTTCCCTGAGACCCTCAGAGCAGCACAATGTGATCGCGCTGTTCTGAGGGCCTCCTCCCTGCAGGACCACGGATCCGAGATTGCTGCAGGGTCCTTCCGGGTCCTGCAGGGAGGCGGCTTCCTCAGTGCCTGCTGAGAGCAGACGCTGAGAAAGCCTGCTGAACTGCCTGTGAGATCGCCGATCTGACACTGTGCAGTGTCAGATCAGCGATCTCACACTATACAGTGATGTCCCACCCTGGGACAAAGTAAAAAAGTAAAAAAATAAAAATAACTTGTGTAAAAAAAAATTCCTAAATAATGAAAAAAAAATATTCCCTAATAAATTCATTTCTTCATGTAAATAAAAAAAAACAATAAAAGTACAAATATTTAGTATTGCCGCGTCCGTAACATTAACCCCTTTAGTGAACTCCTTAAAAAAATAAGAAAACAATGCTTTATCATCATACCGCAGAACAAAAAGTGGAATAACACGCGATCAAAAAGACGGTTATAAATAAACATGGTACCGCTGAAAACGTAATCTTTTCCCGCAAAAAAGCTACCATACAGCACCATCAGTGAAAAAATAAAAAAGTTAGAGCTCGCAGAATAAAGCGATGCAAAAATAATTATTTTTTATATAAAATTGCTTTTATTGTTTAAAAGCGCCAAAACATAAAAA
The DNA here is from genome assembly GCA_033576555.1 of Oophaga sylvatica. Taxonomy (NCBI): domain Eukaryota; kingdom Metazoa; phylum Chordata; class Amphibia; order Anura; family Dendrobatidae; genus Oophaga; species Oophaga sylvatica. The sequence continues at coordinate 239,298,079 of JARQOD010000001.1, forward strand.
AATGATATAAATGAGGTATCGCTGTAATCGTACTGACCCGAAGAATAAAACTACTTTATCAATTCAATTTTACCACACGCGGAACGGTATAAACGCCCCCCCAAAAGAAATTCATGAACTGCTGATTTTTGTTCATTCTAACCCCAAAAAATCGTAATATAAAGCGATCAAAAAATGTAATTTGCCCAAAAATTGTACCAATAAAAACGTCAACTCGTCCCGCAAAAAATAACACCTCACATGACTCCGTGGGCCAAAATATGCAAAAATTATAGCTCTCAAAATGTGGTGATGCAAGAACTATTTTTTGCAATAAAAAGCATCTTTTAGCGTGTGACAGCTGCCAAACATAAAAACCCGCTATAAATAGTAAATCAACCACCCCTTTATCACCCCCTTAGTTAGGGAAAATAATAAAATTAAAAAAATGTGTTTATTTCCATTTTCCCATTAGGGTTAGGGTTGGGGCTAAAGTTAGAATTAGAGTTAGTGTTTGTAGTTAGGGTTATGGTTAGGGTTGGGACTAGGGTTAGGGGTGTGTTGGGGTTAGGGTTGGAGTTAGAATTGGGGGGTTTCCACTGTTTAGGCACATCAGGGGCTCTCCAAATGTGACATGGTGTCTGATCTAAATTCCAGCCAATTCTGTGTTGAAAAAGTCAAACGGTGCTCCTTCCCTTCTGAGCTCTGCCATGCGCCCAAACAGTAGTTTACCCCCACATATGGGGTATCAGAGTACTCAGGAGAAATTGCACAATAACTCTTGGGAACCAATTTCTTCTGTTACCCTTGGGAAAATAAAAAATTGGGGGCAAAAATATCATTTTTGTGGAATAAAATTATGATTTTTGTATTTTTATGGCTCTACTTAATAAACTTCTGTGAAGCACTTGGGGCTTCATAGTGCTCACCACACATCCAGATAAGTTCAGTGGGGGGTCTATTTTCCAAAATAGGGTCACTTGTGGGGGGTTTCCACTGTTTAGGTACATCAGGGGCTCTCCAAATGTGACATGACGCCCGCAGACCATTCCATCAAAGTCTGCATTTCAAAATGTCACTACTTCCCTTCCAATCCCCGACATGTGCCCAAACAGTAGTTCCCCCCACATATGGGGTACCAGCGTACTCAGTACAATTTTGAGGTCCAATTTCTCCTGTTACCCTTGGGAAAATAAAAAATTGGGGACTAAAAGATCATGTTTGTGGAAAAAATATGATTTTTTTATTTTCATGCTCGGGCGTTATAAACTTTAGTGAAACACCTTGGGGTTCAAGGTTCTCACGACACATCTAGATAAGTTCCTTGAGGGGTCTAGTTTCCAAAATGGTGTCATTTGTGGAGGGTTTCCACTGTTTAGGCACATCAGGACCTCTCCAAACGAGGCATGGCGTCCAGCCAATTCTGCGTTGAAAAAGTCAAACGGCGCTCCGTCCCTTCCGAGCTCTTCCGTGCGCTCAAACAGTGGTTTTCCCTCACATATAGGGTATTAGCGTACTCAGGAGAAATTGCACAACAACGTTATCTGTCAATTTTCTCATTTTACCCTTGTAAAAATAAAAAAAATGTTTGTAAAAGATCATTTTTGTGTTCTCCTGTGAAGCACCTGAATGGTTAATAAACTTCTTGAATGTGGTTTTGAGTATCTTGAGGGGTGCAGTTTTAAAAATGGTGTCACTTTTTGGTATTTTCTGCCATATAGACCCCTCAAAGTGACTTCAAATGTGAGGTGGTCCCTAAAATTATGGCTTTGTAAATTTTGTTGTAAAAATGAGAAATCGCTGGTCAACTTTTAACCCTTATAATTTCCTAACGAAAAAAATTTTGGTTCAAAAATTGTGCTGATGTAAAGTAGACATGTGGAAAATGTTATTTATTAACTATTTTGTGTGACATATTTATCTGTTTTAAGGGAATAAAAATTCAAAGTTTGAAAATTGAAAAATTTTCAAAAATTTTGCCATATTTCCATTTTTTTCAAAAATAAACGCAAGTTACATTGAAGAAATTTTACCACTAACGTGAAGTACAATATGTCATGAGAAAACAAGAATCGCGAAGATCTGTTGAAGCGTTCCAGAGTTATAACCTCATAAAGAGACAGTGGTCAGAATTGTAAAAATTGGCCCGATCATTAACGTGCAAACCCTTGGGGGTAAAGGGGTTAAATGTGCCATTTAATTTCTCTCTCCTCTGATGTGATCGCACATCAGAGGAGAGAGAAATAGGGTCCTCCGAACCACCGATCACTCCTCCTGTACCTCCCAGTGTCCCCAAACCCTCAGGCATCCCCCCACCGCTCCCAGCGCCTTCTTCCTGAAAGAAAATGACGGGCACATGCACAGTGCGCCCGCCGAGATCTGCCGGCCAACACCCGGCAACAATAGGAAGATTTTTCCTATTGGTTCATTTTGGTCACTGTGATAAACACTATCATAGTGATCAAAATAAAAAAAATAGTAAATAAACACCCCCTTTATCACCCCTTAGGGTAAAATAATAAACTAAACAAAATATATTTATTTCAATTTTCCCATTAGTGTTAAAGTTAGGCTAAAGTGAGTTGGGCTGAAGTTTTAGGGTTACAGTTAGGCTAAAGTAAGTTGGGCTAAAGTTTTAGGGTTAAGGTTAGGCTAAAGTGAGTTGGGCTAAAGATTTAGGGTTAGGGTTATAGTTAGGCTAAAGTGAGTTGGGCTAAAGTTTTAGGGTTAGGGTAAGTTAGGCTAAAGTGAGTTGGGCTAAAGTTTTAGGGTTAGAGTTAGGGTTAGGCTAAAGTGAGTTGGGCTAAAGTTTTAGGGTTAGGGTTACAGTTAGGCTAAAGTGTGTTGGGCTAAAGTTTTAGGGTTAGGCTAAAGTGAGTTGGGCTAAAGTTTTAGGGTTAGGCTAAAGTGAGTTGGGCTAAAGTTTTAGGGTTAGGGTTAGGCTAAAGTGAGTTTGGCTAAAGTTTTAGTGTTAGGGTTAGGTTAAAATGAGTTGGACTAAAGTTTTAGGGTTAGGGTTATAGTTAGGCTAAAGTGAGTTGGGCTAAAGTTTTAGGGTTAGTTAGGCTAAAGTGAGTTGGGCTAAGGTTTTAAGGTTAGGGTTAGGCTAAAGTGAGTTGGACTAAAGTTTTAGGGTTATGGTTAGAGTTAGGCTATAGTGAGTTGGGCTAAAGTTTTAGGGTTAGGCTAAAGTGAGTTGGGCTAAAGTTTTAGGGTTAGGGTTAGGCTAAAGTGAGTTGGGCTAAAGTTTTAGGGTTAGGGTTTGGGTTAGGGGTGTGTTGGGGTTAGGTTTGTGGTTAGGGTTATGGTTAGGGTTGGGATTAGGGTTAGGTGTGTGTTTGGGTTAGGGTTGTGGTTAGGGTTGGGATTAGGGTTAGGGGTGTGTTGGGGTTAGGGTTGTGATTAGGGTTATGGTTAGGGTAGAGATTAGGGTTAGGTTTGTGGTTAGGGTTGGGATTAGGATTAGGGGTGTGTTGGGGTTAGGGTTGTGATTAGGGTTATGGTTAGGGTTGAGATTAGGGTTAGGGTTGAGATTAGGGTTGTGTTGGGGTTAGGGTTGGAGTTAGAATTGGGGGGTTTCCACTGTTTAGGTACATCAGGGGGCGACATGGCGCCACCATTGATTCCTGCCAATTTTGCGTTCAAAAAGTCAAACTGTGCTCCCTTCCTTCTGAGCTCTGCAGTGCGCCCAAACAGTGGTTTATACCCACATATGGGGCATCAGCGTGCTCAGGACAAATTGCACAACAACTCTTGGGGTATAATTTCCAAAATGGGGTCAGTTGTGGGGGGGTTTCTACTGTTTAGGCACATTAAAAGCTCTGCAAACGCAACATGACACCCGCAGACCATTCCATCAAAGTCTGCATTCCAAAATGGCGCTCCTTCTGTTCCGAGCTCTGCCATGCACCCGAACAGTGGTTCCCCCCACATATGGGGTATCAGCGTACTCAGGACAAATTGGACAACTTTTGGGGTAAAATTTCTCCTGTTACGTTTGTGAAAGTAAAAATTTGGGGGTGAAAATATCATTTTTGTGGAAAAAAAGCGATTTTTTTATTTTCACGGCTCTGCGTTATAAACTTCTGTGAGGCACTTGGTGGTTCAAAGTGCTCACCACAAATCTATATAAGTTCCTTAAGGGGTCTAGTTTCCAAAATGGTGTCACTTGTGGTGTGGTTTCCACTGTTTAGGCACATCAGGGGCTATCCAAATACGACATGGCGTCCGATCTTAATTCCAGCCAATTCTGCATTGAAAAAGTCAAACGGCGCTCCTTCCCTTCCGAGCTCTGCCGTGTACCCAAACAGTGGTTTACCCCCACATATGGGGTTTCGGCGAACTCAGGACAAATTTCACAACAACTTCGGGGGTCTAATTTCTCCTGTTACCCTTGTGAAAATAAAAATTTGGGGGCAAAAATATCATTTTTGTGGAAAAAATTAGACTTTTTATTTTCACTGCTCTACGTTATAAACTTCTGTGACGCACTTGGGGGTTCAAAGTGCTCACTACACATCTAGATAAGTTCCTTAAGGGGACTAGTTTCCAAAATGGTGTAACTTGTGGGGGTTTCCACTGTTTAGGCACATCAGGTTCTCTCCAAACGCGACATGGCATCCAATCTCAATTCCAGCCAATTCTGCATTGAAAAAGTCCATTGGCGCTCCTTCCCTTCCAAGCTCTGCCGTGCGCCCAAACAGTGGTTTACCCCCACATATGGAGTATCAGCGCATTCAGGAGAAATTTCACATCAAATTTGGTGATTCAATTTCTCTTTTTACACTTGTGAAAATAAAAAAATGGTTCTGAAGTAAAATGTTTGGAAAAAAAAGTTAAATGTTAATTTTTTTCCTTCCATCTTGCTTCAGTTCCTGTGAATCACGTAAAGGGTTAATAAACTTCTTGAATGTGGTTTTGAGCACCTTGAGGCATGAAGTTTTTAGAACGGTGTCTCTTTTGGGCATTTTCTGTCATGTACACACCTCAAAGTGACTTTAAATGTGATGTGTTCCCTAAAAAAATGGTTTTGTAAATTTTGTTGTAAAAATGAGAAATCGCTGGTCAACTTTTAAGCCTTATAACTTCCTAACAAAAAAAATTGTGTTTCCAAAATTGTGCTGATGTAAAGTAGACATGTGGGAAATGCTATTTATTAAGTATTTTATGTGACATAAATTTAAAGTTTGAAAATTGCAAAATTTTAAAAATTTTCACCTTATTTCCGTTTTTTTCATAAATAAACGCAAGTTGTATCAAAGAAATTTTACCACTATCATGAAGTACTATATGTCACGAAAAAACAATCTCAGAATCAGTGGGATCTGTTAAAGCGTTCCAGAGTTATAACCTCGTAAAATGACAGTGGTCAGAATCGTAAAAATTGGCCTGGTCATTAAGCTGCAAATTGGCTCCGTCACTAAGGAGTTAAACAATTCTGGACTGCTCATATGATGATGTCAAGTGTTTGGAAGCTTCTGACAGCATCTGAGTTAATTAGAGACTCACCTGTGGATGTATATTAATGCACACCTGAAAACACACTGCTTCTTTGTGTAGTATCAGACATACTAAGAGGATCAAACCAGATATATACAGTACAGACCAAAAGTTTGGACACACCTTCTCATTCAATGATTTTTCTGTATTTTCATGACTATGAAAATTGTAGAATCACACTGAAGGCATCAAAACTATGAATTAACACATGTGGAATTGTACATTACACTTTACAAAAAAGTGTGAAACAACTGAAAATATGTCTTATATTCTAGGTTCTTCAAAGTAGCCACCTTTTGCTTTGATTACTGCTTTGCATGCAGAAAAGGTGAACGGATGGACTCTACATGCCTGGTTCCCACCATGAAGCATGGAGGAGGAGGTGTGATGGTGTGGGGGTGCTTTGCTGGTGACACTGTTAGGGATTTATTCAAAATTGAAGGCATACTGAACCAGAATGGCTACCACAGCATCTTGCAGCGCCATGCTATTCCATCCGGTTTGCGTTTAGTTGGAACATCATTTATTTTTCAACAGGGCAATGACCCCAAACACACCTCTAGGCTGTGTAAGGGCTATTTGACCAAGAAGGAGAGTGTTGGGGTGCTACGCCAGATGACCTGGCCTTCACAGTCACCAGACCTGAACCCAATCGAGATGGTTTGGAGTGAGCTGGACCACTCAACGCTTCAATTTTGAATAAATCCCCAACAGTGTCACCAGCAAAGAACCCCCACACATCACACCACCTCCTCCATGCTTCACGGTGGGAACTAGGCATTTAGAGTCCAGCCGTTCACCTTTTCTGCGTACAAAGCAGTAATCAAAGCAAAAGGTGGCTACTTTGAAGAACCTAGAATATAAGACATATTTTCAGATGTTTCACAGTTTTTTGTAAAGTGTAATGTATAATTCCACATGTGTTAATTCATAGTTTTGATGCCTTCAGTGTGATTCTACAATTTTCATAGTCATGAAAATACAGAAAAATCTTTGAATGAGAAGGTGTGTCCAAACTTTTGGTCTGTACTGTATATATAGACAACATATAATGAGAATAAATAAATGTTTATAACTGTGGCAAAGTGTATGTTTGCTACTTGTAGAGACTGTAAACCATTCACATACATAAAAAGAACAGTTTTCTAATGATATAGATGACATGGTAGCAGATGGAGCGCTGGGCCTCTGGCCAAGAAGACAGAATTCCTGGAAAAAAGATAATGATGCATTCCCTTGACCTTATAAAACTGAGCTGTATAATTTGGATAACTGCAACCATCATTTTAGCTTTCCTCCATAATTATCTCTCATGTACCCTTAGTTTATAAGTCAGAGTAGTTATACACAGATTGGCCACTACATGTAAACCATATAAATACTTGTGTGATAGTATGGATGTGGATAGATTTACTTATGGAGCATTGCTCCTAAAACTAAAAATAAACAAAATATTTTTTAAAAAAAAATTTTATCCTGTCCTCATGCATGACATACCGTACATTTTTGTGAAAGATGGATAAAAGCTTTGCTTAGCGAGTTCAGGAGATGAGCCTGCTCCATTCTGAGCAGAACCTGGCTGTGTTACACAGCCAGCATCTGCCTTTAACAACAGCGACCAGTGCTAACTCCCATTGCTGTTGTTTAACCATTGAAATGTCACTGTCAATCCCTTACAATGACATTTAAACTGCAAGCTGGGCTTCACATGGGAATGTCAATAGCACTATATACTGCAATACTATTACATTGCAGTATACAATATAAGCAGTCAAACAATCACAGGTCCAATTCCCCTGGGGGAGGAAACAAAGTAACAATAAAAAAAAGTTTAAAAAAATAAAATAAATTTCCACTTCTTTTCCACATTAAAAAATAAAATAAATTAGAAATTAACATATTTGGCATCGGATTATCCAAACAATTCTAATCTATCAAAATATAAAATTTATTAAATAATTTGTTAACCTTCAAAAAAGAAAAGAACTGGAACCCCAGAATTACCGTTTTTCATTTACTGTAAAACTATAACTCATCACATAAAAACAAGGTTCTGAATTTTTAACAAGTAAAATATATTGCCGGAATTGTACTAACTTGTATTGCCAGGTTCTTACCTCTCAATGGATGATGTAAAAATCCGAAAAACAATTGTTTTTTTCATCATTTCACCCCTCTGAATTTTTCCCCCAAAAAAAACAATGGGTCATGAAATGGTTAAAGAAGACCTGGTGAAAAAAGTGACTCGTTTTTGCTCTTATTTTAGTCTCGCTACTCCCAGAATATTCCAATTTTTTTTTAATCTGCTATAAGGCTACAGAGACAAGGGCTTTGTATTTAGAGCCAATTTTTATCAAAAATAAAAAAGCCCATATCTCTGGAACAAAAAAAAGCAAAAAACTCAGGGGAACAGAGAATAAAATTAAAGTATAAACTGCTAACTTTTGGCTTGACGACAAGTTCTCTTTAAGGGCTCATACCAATTTGTGAGAAAAATGGACGAGTGCAATCTGATAAAAAAACATTGGATTGCACTCGGACCAATGTTATTCAAAATCGGACTGAGAAAAAAGTTGTAGCATGCTGCGTATTGCTGTGATTCTCGTACGAGACTCGCCAATACAAGTCAATGGGTGCGAGAAAAAAATCGGACAACACTCGCACCATGCGATTTATACACACCGGTGTCCTTTGAAAAGCCGGCAAATCATCCCTGGCTACTGTAAAATCACACTGACAGTTCACACACAATACATATATACACATAGAATACATTTTATATATATATTTATATGTATCAGTGACAAACATATATATATATATATGTTTTGAAAAATGTTTTTAAAACGATGTGTACAGATGTGTATTACAATGCGATTTTAACATGAGGTTTTATATACAGAGAACAGCATACGGATTGCATACACATGTCATACGGATGTTCCGTTGCAAAATCGCACGGAAATCGCATTACACTTGCATGACTCTCGCATAGCACTCGCCTGTTTTTTCGGTGCAGAAATCGGACTGTTTTTTTCTCACAAATGGGTATGAGCCGTAAAGGTGTAATCCAGCCAGCAGGGACATATGTCTGATGCTGCCAACCTAGTGGACTTTTGGCTATGTGTAGCACTAGTATTGGCACCATTTGCATCTTCACAATAAGCAGTGGGATGCCCAATAGAGACTCTGCGGGTAGATCTGATTTTCTAAGAGATAAATCATGAACGCACTCTCTAAATGAGATTAATGTTCTCACATAGTAACAACGGGAAACTTTCCAGAAAACTAGACAATGATTTGATTATAGTCACATGACATTAGAGAGGTCATTGTAAATGGCTCCCTGTTTTGTGTTATTAGCTATTACATTCCTAGCACTTTGTCAACTCATTGAAATTCAGGGACTTTCCAGACTCTGGGACATTCCTGATATAATCTATATAAAAAGTCTACGACCCCAAGGGCCATGTCACATATTTAAAGACATCACTGATTCTGCCCCTTCTTTATCTGCAGACTATAGAGGAAACCTTGGAGGTCTCCTTCTTGGTATCATAGTCGTAGTCATGCTATGCCCAACAGCATTACAGCACCTTGTGGATTTCATTTTCTGAGGTCTTTTCCAGTGATGACAGCCTGAATAAAGTTTGTTTGCATAAGGCCGGGGTCACACTTACGAGAAACTCGCACGAGTCTCGCACCACAATACCCGGCACTGCGTCCGGCACTCGAACTGGAGTGTTCAGCTGCATAGAAATACATGCAGCCGCAGACTCAGGTCCCGATTGCCGGCGGCAGTGCCGGGTATTGAGGTGCGAGACTCGTGCGAGTTTCTCGTAAGTGTGACCCCGGCCTTAGGCTGTAGATTTTCAGGATGAAGCGTGGCAGAATTAAAAAGATAAAATTATATATTTTTTTATCATCAAATTACATAAATAATTGTACTGTACATTTTTGATGATCAATTATAGTCAAGGCTGTTTCAGTTTTACCACTGACGGGTCAGGGTACTTCTGCTTTATGGTCACTAAATAATATACACATTTAGATATAATTCAACAATTTAGAACTATTTTAACCTCTTACTCTTAAAGGATTGTGTTTTGCAGGATAAGTCATGTTTTGTTATGGCACCGTTTTTAAAAGAAAAAAAAAACTATGCCGCAATTGTTTCTTACGCTGTTCACAATGTGGTATAAATGACACGTTAATTTAATATTTCAGATCAATATGATTATGGTGACACCAAATTTATATATATTTTGTAAGACAACTAGCGGACACATAATTGATGTGAGGAATGCTCTAGAGCACATAGCACTAAGAGGATTGTTTAGTGCATCCGGACCAGGGTTTACAGGCAACCTTAGAGAGATGGGCGGGTCTGGCTACCCACATATCCCACCTCTGGTGTGGTTAACTTGTTAAGATACAGTGTTATTTGACACATGGCCTCCTGTGTTACTGGATACTATTCAGCCTGTGAGACCAGAACTGGCTCTCATGAGACTTTGTCAAAAAACTGTTTATTTTGTTTTGTCAGCACTGAAGGCTGTTTATTTTTCCCTTTGCTTAAGGCTGGTTTATAAAGCAGTAATAAACCAGTATGGACTTTTAAATGGAAATGCTTTATGTTTTGCCTCCTGACGCACCCAAGTGAGTAGCATTCCCAAGTGTGACTGCCACAGATGTTTAGGAGCAGTGCTTTCTCAGGAGATACATGGGGAGGAGCACTCTATTCTCTACCCAATTAGGAAGCTCGCATGTGTGAAAATAATTATTCCATTGTAGAAAAGGAATGCTTGGCCATAAAGTGGGCAGTGGACACATCAAGGTACTATATTTTAGGGCAAAAAATTTAATTGGTATCAGACCATGCCCCACTCAGGTGGATGAGGGAGAATAGGGAAAATGTTAGGGTTACCGCAGGTTTTTAGCCCTACAGGATTTCAGCTTCTATGTCGAACATAGAGCCGGGAAGCTACATGGTAATGTTGATGCCCTGTCGAGAGTTGCCTGTCTAGTATTAGAAAGTGCCAAGCACTATGGCTTTGGGCAGAGGGGAGAGGTAATTAAGGCAGCTATCGGACACATAGTTGATCAGAGGTACATATCACAGAGATGCATGTCATCTGTGATGTAATCCTGGAGTATTGCTCTAGTGCATATGGCACTAAGAGGATTGTTTGGTTCATCTGGGCCAAGTTTAATGGGTGGGTCTGGCTGCCAACATACCGCACCTCTGGGTCTGGTTAACCTGTAAGATGGAGTCCATTGTTTGACACATGTCATGTCATGTGTGTGAAGGGAGAAGTACTCCTGTGTTGTATCCAGACTGAGATGGTATACTGGATGCTATCCAATCTGTGTGGCCAGGACTGGCTCTCACAAAACTTTGTCAAAGAATTTATTTTTGCTTGGCCTGCACTGAAGGCTGTTTATTTTTCCTTTTGCGTAAGGCTGGTTTATGAAGCAGCAATAAACCAGCATAGACTTTTAAATGGAAACGCTTCCTGTTTAGCCTCTTGACAGACACAAGTGAGTAGCATTCCCACAACTTTTTATGTTTTTCTACTCACAATAAAAAAAGTTTAAAAAACATTTGTTTTTGTGTTGCCATACATTCCACATCATATGTTTCTTATTTTGCTATGTATAGAGCTGTGTTAGGGATTGTTTGTGGGTCCCCGTTAGGTTTTCAACCAACCCGGCAAAACTATACAGCTGGGGGCTGCTATTCTCAGGCTGGAAAGGGGCCATGATTATGGACCCCCAGCCTAAAAACAGCAGCCCCCAGCTGCCCAGAAAAGGCGCATCTATTAGATGCACCTATTCTGGAGCTTTGTCGGGTTCTTCCCACTTGCCCTGTAGCGGTGGCAAGTGGGGTTCATAAAGGGTTAACGCCACCTTGCTATAGTAAGGTGGCGTTAAGCCAGGCTTAGTAATGTATAGGTGTCAATAAGACTTTAATCACTTGTAAGCTTTTCAGGGGATATAGCTCTGGGATCGCCGTCTGGGTAGACGGAATGGCATAGAAACAGTTCATTCAGACAGCAGTTCTGATGCAAACTGGCCGCAACCAGCTTTATTAAAGTCCACAGCAAACAGTAGGTGATCAAAACCAAATCATAAACAGAAAACCTGAGCCGCTCCGGCTACTCACTACACACAGATAGAATTCCCTCACTATCCGGGACCAGACTCTACCAGCCTGACCCAAAACAACACATTATATTCATTAGTTACCAGCGTGGTTTTCCTAGAATCTCCTCTTTGTGTCTGAATGGCACACCTAGCATCCAGACTGAGAGAGTTCTCCTTATATTCAGTAGTTTCCAGCATGGAGTGTCGCAGAGACTCCTCTTGTGTCCGGGGCACCTCGAGCACCCCGACTGAAAGAGCTCACCTCCCGGAGACTCCTTCTGTGCCTGGACTCCTGTCCAGACTAAGCGAGCTCTCTGTCTGTATTCCCAGACACCTACTTCTGGCTTCCTAATTACCACTTGAGTGAATTCAGGTTTGAGCTGCAAGTGTGCACTGAATGGAAGGTGTAGTGACCTTTCTCCACCACTAGTTTTACAAAGCCACACATTTCCCCTATACCAGTCAACAAAGTACCTAGGTGAAATGTACACCCCATTCAACACATATTCCTTCACTGTCTCACATATCCCCCCCCCCTTCTCCAGACCGGAGGGCTGGTCATCCAGACCGGAGGGCTGGTCAACAATCCAAAAGAGACAGTGAACTCTGGACCAGTCATGGCCCTCATCAGCTTCATCTTCGCTATTGTCATCTGTATCTTCACCTGAGCCATAGCCAACATCAGCTTTCTCTTCATCTGAAGCATCCGCACTACCCTGTACCCTCCCAGGCCTATGCTCTCTGCGGGCCTCGGGTATCCTGCACGGTTTCATCTTGACCTTAGGGCCGAGCTCAGTTTCGATATAGTGCCTGGCCAGAGAAGTACGACCCGGCACATCAGAACACTTCTGCTGACTCTTCCTCAGAAACTCACGTACCTCCTGTCCTTGGTGCACTGACCATGTGTCACCCTCACCAACTATCACAGGAGGTATAGGGGTTTTTTCACTTTTCTCTAGTTCCCCTTGAACCCTCTTTAGCACATCTACTTTCTTGAATATCGGTTGACTCATAAAGTCTATTTCACAGACCTTAAGCTCCTCTGCCATGGTCTCTGACCATTTTAAGCTACACTGTTCAAATGATTGGCACTGTAGAAGGAGCTGATCGTTTTTCTTTCTCAGTCCACATAATTCATCCTCTAAATCTTCAGCTGAATTGTAATGTTCTACCGTGACAACAGTATTCTTATATAGAGCCTTAGACTTATTGAGCAGCATTTGCTCTTGCAACAAAGAGATTCCCTGTATCCTTCCTTTTACTTCATTGACCTTCTCACGAAGATGCTCATGGCTTTCATCACACTCCTTCATCACAGTTTGGAGTTTTTTCTGAGAAGTAATCAATTCATCTGGTACCTGTGCAACCACTTTTCCTTGATCTTGCAAGGTACTATATACACTTTCCCTTTCATTTCGTGCTCTCTGGAGCAACTGCTGGAACCGCTCACGTTCCCGGCGAAAAGATGCCACATCCAGTTCACACTGCTGCAGCTGCTCGCGTAACGCAACATTCTCAGTCTTCATTTCTTTGGTGGAGACCTCATGGAGACGCATCTTCTCCTGTAGCTGTTGGACGTCCTTTACGTCTTCGGCCCCTTCTCCAGACTCTTCTGGTAGGACATGCTCAGAAGCCCTACCGACAGTCTTACATTCTACCTCTTCAGTCACATCACCATGGTATCCAATATCTCCATTTATTCCAGCTTTCAAGTTCTCCTTGATAGCTGCATCTGTATACTCAGAACCCGCCTGGCTCTTCTCTTCCACCACGTTCTGCATCCCATCTGGGCTCCCGTGTATCTGCAGCGGCAACGGAGTGATACATCGCTTTTCCCATTCGTTGGGACGTGGCTCAGATCTAGACTCCGTGAAAGTGCGCTTGAGCTCACCAATGCCAGCCTGATGTCTCAAAATCTCATCTTGTGATTTATCCAGATCCTTTGTGTCGCTCAGGAACACTGATGAATCACCTGTTGCCGAACTTCGAGCCTGAACTTTGCGAGTTGCCGCTACTGATCCGGACAGTACACCATCCACGCCACTGTCTCTGGCCGAAACAGATTCCTGGGCAGAGTCAGCCCCCACATCCTCAGTCTTGTTCCTCACAGCTGCACTTGAGACCTCAGCTTCTGATGAGGCATCTGGCTTGGTGACTACCACTTCTATGGCTTTTTCCACCTCTGCAGTATCTCCTTCAGAGTCCTTCGCATGATGCAGATCCACACCATACATTGATAACTTCTCATTTCCAACAGCTTCTACTTGTGCTGTGTTCAGTTTCAGAGTCCTGCCTTTAAAGCTCAGCTCTCCTCCTTTCACCTTAGTCTTCGCCAGGGAATTGGCCAACTGTAAAACATCTTCAGATGCCATCTTCTGTCCGGCTGTAAGGTCAGCATCAGCTTTCTTCTCAGGACTCTCAACCTCCTCTGCTACCATGCCTTCCTCATTTGCACTGGTTGCTTGATCGTCATCAGATGATTCACTATCACTACCACTATCCCTGTCTGACCCCTTTTTCTCAGCCACATCCGGCTCACTTTCAGGGTTATACAATTCATTCTCATTCACATCCTGCTTACTTTCAGGGTTATACAATCCCTCATCTTGATCTGGAACCTTAGTTAACATGTCATCCACAACATTAACTTCACCATCTGGTCCCTGGTTTCCCTCAGGTGGTCCCTCAAGTATGTGACTATGTGACAACCCCAGCACTATACTTCTATATAGCTCAGGTACTAGGAGCTGACTCCCAACCTCTCCCTGGACATCAGTGTCCCTATACAATAGGTTATTGTCCATGGCAGCATGAGGAAACCTCTCCTCAGAGCCAGGCTCTTGGGAAACCTAATTTAGAACAATCATATTTTCCTGTGCCGTTTTAAAAGTGGGGTCTCGCCATTGTTCACTCTCAAAATTGTCACAGGACACAGGTAAGTCAGGGACACTCGGTTCCCGAGAACCACCATCCTCATCTCCCAACATCACCTGCAAAGGAATTTCATCTTTATCACAGTCATCATCATTATCAATATCATTATCATGATCATCATCATTATCAGCATCAGCATCATTATCATGGTCATCATCATTATCATGATCATCATCATCATTATCATTATCATCACATAAGTTTAACGGCCCACTAGCATTGTGTTCCGCCCCTCGGGACTGCGCACCCTCAGTAGGAGCTTCATCACACTGTCCATCAGAAACATTTTTCCCCCAGAGATCCTTAGACCAGGGAAAGTCATTACCCAATATGACGGGGTGCACCAGGTTCTTCACTACCCCCACTTCACATGAAACCTCCCCGAGTTTGGGGACCAAGTCCACGGCAGTCTCTGGGTAGACTTTGGTGTCTCCATGGATGCCCACCACACTCAGGTGCTTATCAGGGATGAAGTCCCTATCAATCAGGCTGTCACGCACGAAAGTCACTGGACTCTCTGAGTCCAAGAGGGCCTGTGCTGGGCAGTCATTTACAACCACCGGGGACACCTGTGGTCCAGTCCTCTTCGGCTGAGGTGGACACACACACAGGTTCTGCGCAGAGAGAGAGGGATCTGCCAACATCACAATACATAGGCTCCCCCTCTATTGGACAGTTGGCTGCAATTTCACGACATCTCCAACACTGTCCATCACACTTTTCCGCCCACATGTCCCCTCGGGCCTGAACCCGCTTATCAGCATACCCCATGTCCCCAACAGCTGGAACGCTCTTACCGCGAGAGTTCAGCATCCGGGAACTCTGAAGTGACGACCACTCAGACGGCTGGTCACGGAGGCAGTCTTTGGTAGCGAAGGCCCTCTCCATCAGGCTGACCAGACGAGTGGCATCCTGGTGGCCTCCTTGTCCGACCTCTGGCTGTACCTCAGGAGGACATGCTCGGGTGTAGCGGTTCACTATCACCTCTTCAACCATGCCGACACGACGGCCGATGTCAGGCTCCCACCGCTTCTTTACTGCAGGCAACGCAGGTGCCTTCACAACATTACTCTGGGACGAGGTGCTGAGAGCTGCAATCTGCTCCAATAACAACCGGTTAGTCTCCTGCTGCTGCTGCCAGCTCTGCTGGGCCTGCTGCATGCTCTGCAGGTGTTTCTTAACAAGCTCCTCCAAACTGTCCTCCATGCTGTCAGACTTCTCTGTCTCAACAACGGCAGTCTTATGTTGCACATTAACTTGCGCCATTTGTTTAATCAGCTTCTCCAGGCTGTCATCCATACTGTCAGACTTCTCTGTCTTAACAACGGCAGTCTTCACTCAAGACATACACACTCCACAGTCTTTTCCACAGAAAATTCAGCTTTGCTGTGCAGACACTTTTTTTTTCTTTGCAAAGTCTATTAGGGCTACTGTCTCTTTAAGACTGCTCCAACAGACGTTTCTCCTGACACACTTTTTTTTTTTTTTTTCTCTACTGCTGCTTCAACAGACTTCTCCTTTATTGCTGTCTCTAGCCACTGTGCTTCACGCACATTCCAGCACCAATTGTAAGCTTTTCAGGGGATATAGCTCTGGGATCGCCGTCCGGGTAGACGGAATGGCATAGAAACAGTTCATTCAGACAGCAGTTCTGATGCAAACTGGCCGCAACCAGCTTTATTAAAGTCCACAGCAAACAGTAGGTGATCAAAACCAAATCATAAACAGAAAACCTGAGCCGCTCCGGCTACTCACTACACACAGATAGAATTCCCTCACTATCCGGGACCAGACTCTACCAGCCTGACCCAAAACAACACATTATATTCATTAGTTACCAGCGTGGTTTTCCTAGAATCTCCTCTTTGTGTCTGAATGGCACACCTAGCATCCAGACTGAGAGAGTTCTCCTTATATTCAGTAGTTTCCAGCATGGAGTGTCGCAGAGACTCCTCTTGTGTCCGGGGCACCTCGAGCACCCCGACTGAGAGAGCTCACCTCCCGGAGACTCCTTCTGTGCCTGGACTCCTGTCCAGACTAAGCGAGCTCTCTGTCTGTATTCCCAGACACCTACTTCTGGCTTCCTAATTACCACTTGAGTGAATTCAGGTTTGAGCTGCAAGTGTGCACTGAATGGAAGGTGTAGTGACCTTTCTCCACCACTAGTTTTACAAAGCCACACATTTCCCCTATACCAGTCAACAAAGTACCTAGGTGAAATGTACACCCCATTCAACACATATTCCTTCACTGTCTCACACACTTTACAGCAGGAGCGGCTGCTAATGAGACCGCTCTGGCTGTAAAGCACTGGGGAATAAATGGGAGCAGCGCGCACAGACTCAGTGAAGAGCGGTGACGTCACTGAGTCTGTGTGCGCTGCTCCCATTCATTCCCCAGTAGTTTTCAGCCAGGGCGGCTGCATTAGCAGTCGCTCCGGCTGTAAACTGATTAACCCCTGAGATGGATTTACGCCGTGGGACCTGACTGTAGGCCGGACAGGTATGGGTATATTGTTGCTTTTTTGTTTTATATTTTTTACAGGAGAACGAGGGCATCATTAAGGAATGGCAGTATAATAAAGATGTAAAAAACCTGTGTAGTGTATTCATTCATTAAAAAACGTTATTGTTACTGTGTGTGTGTTTTATTTAACCCTTTCTTTACTATAGGATTAGTAATGCATAGGTGTCTTATTGACACCTATGCATTACTAAGCCTGGCTTAACGCCACCTTACAATAGCAAGGTGGCGTTAACCCTTTATGAACCACACTTGCCACCGCTACAGGACAAGTGGGAAGAACCCGACAAAGCCCCAGAATAGGCGCATCTAATAGATGCGCCTTTTCTGGGTAGCTGGGGGCTGCTGTATTTAGGCTGGGGGGTCCATAATCATGGCCCCTTTCCAGCCTGAGAATAGCAGCCCCCAGCTGTATAGTTTTACCGGGTTGGTTGAAAACCTAAGGGGGACCCCACGTCGGGTTTTTCATTGATTCTCCCTGCTCGCTGTTGCCGGCAGAGCAGGGAGAATCATGACAAGCAGCTTCAGCACCACAAGGTAGGGGGACAGCGGCTAACAGTAGCCGTGAGTTTCCCAGCGGCTGTCCTTGCACACGGAGGACTGTGTGAACAGTTCTCAGTGTGCACGTGTGCCTGACGTTTTCCGGTCTGTGTGTCCGTGTCAAAACGGACATGTCTACGTGTTTGGCACACGGACACATGGTCCGTGTGAAAACACGCACATGTGCATAGACACATAGATTATAATGTGTCTATGTCTGTACGTGTCTCCAGCACGTGTGAAACCGGCCTTAAAGGGATTATGTCAGCAGGATTTTGCTACTTAATCTGAGAGCAGCATGACCAGTTTTCTCATAAGTGCTATCCCTGGATTTCATGGATAGCATTAGAACCTATGATATTCTATGGGGCTCTGCACATGTCCCGATTTTTTTTTCCTTGGACCAAATGGTCCGCGGAAAGAAAAAGGAGACAGTTCCTATTTTCATCTCAGTCATGGATAAAAATTGGCAATGCAACTTTGTTGGTCTGTGAAAAAAAAAAATCAGATAAGATTTTCATGGACTGACATAATTTAGTAGGTGGAGAAACTTTTTTTTTCTTTATAGAAACCAACTAAAGTGTCAGTTCAGTTTGTATGCATGGTAAACAACAGAGAGGACATCACAAAAAACAAAATTGCAAAGTTAGAAATTTTCTCTAATTTTATATGTTCTTGTAATGTTAACATTATCAGCAGTTTAAAAATAAATCCATTATTTTGCTGGTATAATGTATTCTTTATGAGACAAAAGCTTTGCATAATATTGGCTAAATACATGTGTTCCTTTCAGATAGCTGAACTTGTTGCTTCGGAATTTTATGACCAAGGAGATAAAGAAAGACGGGAACTGAAAATTGAGCCAAGTGTAAGTATAATGTTCAATGCATTGGGTAGGTGGCTATTTTGGACATGTGAATCACAAAGCTTTGAGGTATCTTTATTATAATATTGGTCATTTCTACCTGCTTAGTGTCAGACTGGGGTGCCAAAGGCCCAATAGTAACATTGACTCTAAGGACCCAATGTTCAGCTGCATGCAAATATTGCCTGACCCTTTTTCACATTTTTACCTATGCTTATATTCAATGAACTAATAATTTTGTTAAATGAACTATGAGATGCTGCCATTGTCTGTAAATAGTGAATTAAGTGTGTTGTAACACCTACTGCTTATTTAGGGGAGTGAGGCCTACTGTCATGCTGTTACAATCTTCGGTAAGAGAGAAAGGCCTCAAACTGTCCCTGGAACTGGGAACCTAACTATCCCTGTCCTGTGGGTACTCTTGAAGGTACAGAGGTCCAGGTCTCTGACTTTGCTATGCTCCTGTTAAGCCCTAATGTATCCCCTCTCCCATTCCATGAGGCATGGGGCAGAAATGTAAGGTAAACAAGACACAATGACAAAACAGCGATAACTGATAACTGAGGGACCGGGAGATAAACACACACGAACTACAGCAAACTACAGGTAACTACTACAATAACTCCATTTCAACCACTTAGCTTTAGCACTCAGCACAGGAAGACAAATCTTTCATCGGCAGGGACTAAACGTCCAGAGCCAGTATATATAGAGGGAGTAAATGATAAACAGTTGAAGGTGAGAACAACCAGGCTGTATGGTCTCAGCCAGCATGGAAAGAGTTCTTAACTCTCTCAGCAGCGGCAATCCAAAGGCACCAAAGGCCTTTGAAATAGGACATGAATCACACCATCTCTAAAGAAGAGTGCAAATCATTTCCTGACGTGAGCGTCTATCTCCAGGTCTTCCAGGGGAACGTGATACCCTTGTGACACCTACAAGGGGGATTCACCTGTTCTCCTGTGAGCCAGTCCAAGACTTCTTATAATCTAGGGTGAAAATAGATGGGGATATAGCAAAGGAAGAGGTTTCTTAGATGATGGTCATTACAAGGAGCTTATATAGCATTGGATGTCTGGCAGAATCATCATGAAAGTCAATTGAATTTAAAAGCCACATCATAATATTATAGTAACATTTCCTTTCAATACCAGCTTGAAGTTCCTTGCATCTACCATCAGGTGGCAGCCATAACAAAGGCCTTGCAGTGGAACCATATAGTTTAATGCATTTTGTGTGATTTCAGGATCTGATGAACAGAGAGAAGAAAGATAAAATACCCAGCATGCAGGTTGGATTTATTGATGCAATTTGCTTGGAGCTCTATCAGGTGCGTACATGTAAAAATATTTCTCTTTAAGTTCAACCCTTCAAATTCATATACATTGAGGAAACTAATCATCATGAATGTTAAACTTCTAGTGCCAGTATATGCAAATCTTGGTCATATAGTTGCATATGGTACCGATCATCACGCTAAGTAAAAATAACATTTCTGGTGCCCGATGAATTTTTTTTAAGGTTCAAATTGTATTGAACAGCATAATTTAGTGTTCTTGATTCCTCCACATGGCGGTATACCAAGACAAAGCCAAGACACATGTCAGAAAGATATTCTTCGGCATACATAGGCCCATTACAGCGATGATTATAAGACTAACATACAACACACTGTCATTAATGCAGTCAAAGTCGTGTTTTTAGCCTTTTCCATAATTTCTGTAAATGCTTCAGAGAGATTTACAGACCTCAATCATAGGAAGTAACATATCACTCATTGGTAGTCTGTAAAGGTGTGTTCACACAATGCCTTTTTCAAGCAGGCACGTTGGGTTTCTATCACTGCACTGAGTGCTTTGGTTTGTGTATGAGTTTGGTTAAGCTGGTACCGTAGTTTTCAGTCACATGCACAGATCCTGGAGTACGTATGGGCAGGGCCGGCTCCAGGTTTTTATGGGCCCCGGGCGAAAGAGTCTCAGTGGGCCCCTTTAACACAGACCACGATTCATGATGCACAGATATGGCAGAGAAATATGGGTATAGTTCAATGCCAAATACTTCACTTCTTCCATTACATGAGTGATATCTATTGTAAATTCTACAATAGCTCAGAAACCGCCAAATCCTCACAGCGCACAGTACAGACTGGACAGTACAGTCCTCCATACAGTATTATGGGCCAAATATAATGCTCCATAAAGAATATTGGACCCCAAATAATGCTCCATACAGGATACTGGTCCCCATATAATGCTCCATACAAAATATGGAGCTCTCCACTGCACTGTGCTGCGTTCTGCACTGTTACGGCTCAGGAAAGGGCGCTATGGAAAGACTCCCCATATCATCATCATTGCCTCCCATCATCATCATCATTGCCTCCCCATCATCATCATCATTGCCACCCCATTATCATCATTGACTCCCCATTATCATCATTGCCTCCCCATCATCATTGCCTCTCCATCATCATCATCATCATTGCCTCCCCATCATCATTGCCTCCCCATCATCATTGCCTCCCCATCATCATCATTGCCTCCCCATCATCGCCTCCCCATCATCATCGCCTCCCCATCATCATCATTGCCTCGTCACCACCATCACTGCCTCCCCCACCACCATCACACATACAGCACCACACACAGACAGCACCGCAGCACTCTCTCACATACACACACGCAGGCAGGCACACACAAACGCACACACACTGACACACACCACATCTCACCTGTCCGGCGTCCGCACCGCAGGCGGTCCAGGCCGCAGCATCACCGGCGCCCGCGCTTTTGCCACAGCCGGCCGCTGAATGATGACGTCATCCAGCGGCGCTGCTGTGAGAGGAAGCGCAGGCGCCCTGCAGGCGCATCTTGGATCCCGGAGCTGAGGAGGCACGGGGAGAGGTAAGTATTGTGCCGGCTGCTGCTGGGGCCCTGAGCAAGGGGGGGGCGACGTCTAGGTGCCCGACGGTGAGTGGGCCCCCGTCTGCTCATGGCCCCGGCACTTGCCCGGGTACGCCGGGTGCTGACGCCGGCCCTGCGTATGGATATGGTACATTACATCCACGCAGGATCTAGGAGTCTGTTTTCTTATTGCCAAAGTAACTTCATCTTTCCAATGGTAGATAGTTGAGCTCTGTGAATCTGGCCCTGGCTTTTTGGTCGTTCCAGGGCAGGGACATGTTTCTAGGAGAGTATGCTCTAAAATTTAATAAGGGTTAACAATGGAAATCACCAATCAATAATTTAGACTGCCTTTAGGCTGGAGCTACACGGGAAATATGCCCACAACACAGGTTGTTGGTCCAAAGATCAATGTATGCCACAGCATAGTCCATGAGAATAAGGTCCCTCGACCATGACAAGTAGTAAAAAACAGAATGATTTGGATGTTTTGCTACTTTTGCGTATCACAGTTGTAGTACTTTGGGGGAGTCGCAATGTCACCTCATGCATTTATACTATACTATCTTGGTCAGCTCAACCATGGCCAAAGTCACCATGTAGACCTATCTCTAAAACCCCAAGTAGGAATAGAGCCATATTTTACTTGATTTTGTTAAAAGGGTAAATAACAGAACCCATTGAACTGTGTCTGAATACCCTTCAAACTAATTGAATTCAGCTTTACATGTGTTATAATTATGGATCTGTTGACCTTTTGTTGCTGATTTATTGTTGTAGGCCTTAGCAGAGGTGTCTGAATCCTGCTACCCACTACTGGAGGGCTGTGTGAGGAACAAACAGATGTGGAAATTACTAGCAGAACAGCAGGAAAGAAGTCTTCTGAACGGAGACAGCAGCCAGCCAAAAACGAACTGTGACATAGAATAAGCAACACTTACAGCATCGTAGAGTCTCGTGGTACAAAATAGTATTACACTGTTTGGAAACCAAAATTTATATTTTGCCACTGTTATATTTATTAATTTCACATTTTCGTTGAAGGAAATAAGAACATGTAAATGGAATATTTTCTAGAGAAGCAATATATTTTCTGATGTGCGTGACATTATATTTACCCACTGGAGGCTCTTGGGCTCGATTCCTTTTTATATTGACCAGTGCCTTAATACGTAAGACACCTGTCTAGTGTAACTCAGCACAGTAAAGAATAACTGTAGATTTTGCTGTATACCTTTTTCACATAGTGAATCGACTTGGGCTAATATCGAAAATAATGTAACACAATGTGATTTGTTGCAGATCTCACCGGCTCAGTAGAGACAACGAGCTATTCTCACAACTCGCACCCTCATTTTTCATTTGTCTTCGAAGAACCTAGTTTTACATTTCCTGTTTTCTAATGTAACAATATAGCACAGAATGGTTTACATGGCTACTAACTAATTTTAATAGCATTAGTATAACCCTTCAACTGCAGGATATAAAATCGAAAGAACTCATATTGGAGCTTGGTGACCGAGCAAAGCTAAAGGTTCTGTAATTGTAGTGATACACCACAGAACCTTAAGTACATATTTTTATCTGAGAAGACGCTGGTTATTTTCTGTAATAGATAATTTTAATGATTTCGATTTTGGCCATTATGATATATTTCATCATGTGACAGCAATACTGTTTGCACGGGTTATGAGATCACTGCTCACAAGAATTAATTCATGATTACTATGTGATAAAAACAGTAATATTAGTACTGTACTGCACTTATAGTCTTACTTGTGTATATTGCCATTATTAGACTTAAAAGGGTTTTTATCTTATTTTCAAATGGTTTACATGCACCAAAATAAGTCACTTACAAATATAAGGACTGTAGATTATAGGCATCTAATTATGCTCAGTCTAACTTTCACTCATGACCGGGCTCCTGAATCGTATATCCTGCTTCTGTCATGTCCTATACTCTGAACATGTGTGAATATCCCCTGTAGTAAATGATGTCACACTTCACTTGCCTCTTATGTCCAATGCTTCCTTACTATCCCTGCTTCTTCTCTGTTTTTGGCCTAAATGTGTTTCTCAGCAGCAGAAGAACATCAGAGAGGTCTGTCAATAGCAAATGTATGTCTGGTAGAAGATATATGTGAGGACAGTAAGTAATTCCAGCATTACTTTACACTTTGAGGTAGAGGGGTATGCAGATAATTAAACAGGGGCAGCGTCTGTAAGAGAAGAAAGTAATAACGGGAAATGGCAGTTATCTCATCTTCTTAAAGAAAAGTAAAGATGCAAAGTGCTCATAAAAACAAGTAACTTTACAATTTGCCTCTTTTAATTATATTGTTCACTGCTTCTTGCCTGCCACCTCTGCCGTCTATCCGTATCAAGGAGTGCAGAGCTTACAAGCTTTATAGCTAAAAGATTGTAAGTGCTGCTCTGAAGCTGGCCATTCTGACGCTCCAGAGGCAGAGCACACAGTTCGGGGATAGCAGCACAACCAGACCGCTGGTCTGAACCATCAGTCAATCAGGAGGAATGCACTGATCCCCTAGCAGCAGGAAACTGTAAGGCTAGCAAGGGTGTACCGTCAATAGTAGCAGACCACACATCTGCTATGGGGCCCGGACAGGTGAGGGGGCCCGTGACGGCCGCTGTGGTTTGGCAGCTGTTCTGTGCTGACACAGTACTATCTCCTTTAATTAAATGTAAGCGACGGCCGCCGGCTGCTGTATACCCCCTTGAAGCTCCCCTTTTCCTTGTTTCCTGGTCAGCAGTTGGCTGAAGTCTCTGGCTGGATTTGCATAAGAACACCACGCCTCCTGGCAGCCAGAGAGCAGCACATGTGCATTGCAGGAAGCAGAAAACATTCATGAGCCTCTCTCAATCAGGGAGAGAGACACACACACAAGACGGTGAGCCTGGCTGGCTGGGGGACGGGGTGGATTTTTTTTGTTAAATGTGTCCCCTCACTGTGCTGCCACTTTACATTTACGATGGCTCTGGCTGCACTTTGCACCTTAGGGAGGGGGGCCCCATTCAGAATTTTGCTATGGGGCCCCATGATTTCTATATACGCCCCTGGAGGCTAGGGTATCATGTTCACCTTGAAACAATCCCCTTAACACACAACTACTCACAGAAAGCTCTGGCAGCATCAAAACAAAGTTGCAGCTCCTTTATCATAAAAATGAGAACTACTTCTGATCTATAGGGGCATCACCTGGTGAGCATTCAGACCTGTACAGCTGCTTTTAGATATTTTTTATGAGCTCGGAAACGTCTTTAAGTTGCTAAGATTAGCTTTACGGTGTTACACTAGTCGGTTATATGTGAAATCACCCAATTGATTTTGATTACACCGTTTACAGTGGCCACTGGGACAGTGCTGCCATTATGGTTAGGTTCTAGCAGAGATTTAGGGTTTAGACACGTTAGAGTGAACTTTAAGGCGGCTCTGCTCACTTGTCCATTCAGTTATTCCGTTTGTCTGTTCCGTTTTAGGAACAGGCAAGCGGAATTAGTGATCCGTTGCATCAGTTATGCAAGAGGAAGCAGTGGGGTCCCTTTGGTTGTGACATCCATCTGGGTTTAATTTTTTTAGAACGGAGGAAAAAATTACGCATGCAGAACATTTTTCCACTCCAAAAAATAAACATTAAACTGACCCCATAATTGGGTCCCTCAGCTTCCGTTATGTGTGCCTATAGTTGTTGCGTAACTGAAACAAATGATCACTTATTCTGTTTTTCTTTTCCGGAAAAAGTCATGTGCACGGAGTCAAACTACATTTCTAATAATTACTAATCATTTGGAATATGCCCATATTATTCTTATGTGGCCACTTGCCTAATATTGCTTGTAATGTTACAGAACGCAGAAAGTATTACAGTAACAGTTCTATTGTTGCTGTTAAATTGTGACCATGCTGATCTTTTTGCTGGGAGCATTCAATTGAACTAATATCTGTTTCATATTTATATTAATTGTGGCATAGAGCTGAAAGTATATGCTTCCATTTGCTATAATAGCCAAGATAGACTTGATATACCAGTAGGATGCGACAAGGTATTTTTTACTGGTGAGATGGTTCTCATCATCTTGGTCTAGACCCATACTTGAGATTGTGACTTGCTTATGGATACGTTGGTTGATATCAGATTCCACAAAACCAGTTGTCACCCCAAAATATGTGATTATGTTTGGATTTCAATTAGGCTGTGTTTACTTGTTGAGTTGCAAAAATGCATTATCCTGCCACTATATTCCAAAATTGTGGCAAAAAAGCTGCAGTTTTACCGTGATTTCAGCAACAAAGTGGCAACATGTGAATACAGCCTTATACATTTTATAACTGCAAATGGGTTAAAGGGTTTGTTTAATATTTTCAATAATTAGTGCCACTTGCTTTTTCAAGTAGTCAAGTGAAAGGCTGACCAGCAACAGCAACCACAGTCCATGGGCTATTTATTATTTATTTATTTCATTCTACTTACTTTTTGAGCATTTTTATAATCCACAGCGGTTTACAAACCATGTTGCTAAACAAAAAGTAGACCTATCTTCTCATCTTAAACAACTCGACTCGTTTTTCTAAAAATCCTATGAACTAGAGATGAACAAATTATTTCAGGCTGATGGAATTTGCATCAAATTTTACACTCAATTATGGATTCTCCCAAATCCAAACCTTTTGTGATTCAAATCCAAAAAAATGGCAGCTTGCAGGGCACAATTTTTCTAATCTGTAGAGGGCTGGAAAAGGGGTGAAAAAATATTACCTTTCTTGTCCCACCTCCGAAGAGCTCTGTCAGTTCATCCACACAACTCCCTTTGGTCTCTTCATTTCTCCACCGCACTTGATGTCCTCTTCCTCCATCTTCGTTGTGTGTGGTTTTTGAATGAGAAGGTGTGTCCAATCTTTTGGTCTGTACTGTAATATATATATATATATATATATATATATATATATATATATATATATATATAGTTTTTCATCCGAGTTTATTAAGCCCTGGCGGATAAAGAATCACCAGAGTATAATAAGGCACATTCCATTCTTGGCAAATAAACTTGTTTTGAATCGGATTCCCTGGCCAAATCAGAGCAAACTGCATAATCTGAATTTAGGCCAATACACTCATCAGTACTGCACATTCAAGTTGAGTTGGTTTATCAAACAACAGAATTGGTGAAAGTGTCCTCCAGAAACTGTGTCCATATTGTTAGCTGTATCGGGATCCTTTAAGCTCTATTACTATACATTGCAAAAAGAGAAGACTACTGCGGCTGTCCAGGTTGTAAATTGATGTAGCTGAGCAGAAGTTAGATATGACCAAAGACTCAACCCATAACCAGCGGCACTAAGATTGAGTCAGTTAGGAAAAAAGCTTTGATTTATTTTTGTAGTAATGCTAAGACAAATTCTGTTTTAATTTTTTGTACTTGTATGTATTTCATTAATCTATTAATTGTATAAAATGTTTTATAATATTAGTGTTATTTAAAATTTTACTTTTTAAATTAAAATCATAACAAAATGAACATTACAGAATGAAGATGCTTAAAAAGGCAGACACATTTAATTGTAGAATAAAAGTCATTTTAGTACAGGAAAAAAACAATAATCGTGTTTACATTTACAAGAATGGAGTTGTATATTGTCATGTTTTCTAGTCTCGAGAATCACCATTTATAATCTTTTAAATTACTATTACTAATAAAGTCATTTTGATAAAATATATTAAATATGATTTTATTTGTTAGAAGGCTGGGGCTACAAGTTAGCTTGTTGTGCGCCATGAAGATCGTTGTATGGCATGAGACATCAAATGTATAATGTTATGTTCCCACGATCCGGAGTTGCTGTGGGTTGGACACTGCATACTTATGCAGCGTCCAACCTGCAGCGGCCAGATGTTACAGCATAGTGGATGGGATTTCAAGAAATCCCATGTCCACTATGCGTCCACAGACACTGGTGGATCACCTGCGGAAATTTACATTCGGAACGTCTTTCCAGACCGCAGAATGTCAATTTTTCTTGCGGAGACGCTTGTCTCTGCAAGAGAAATTACATCAATAGAATGTATTGAATGCAGTAAATCGGCACGGTTCAGTGAACACATGTGGATTTACCTGCATTCAATAGACAGCATCGCTTTGAACGCAGCGAACATACGTGGATCGTGGGCACCCGGCCTAAACAGTCAATGAGGCTGTGTTGCAACCTGCGGTCTACCATTATTGCACCGCAAGTGCTATAAAAAAAGTTTTGGATTTTGGGTGGAAAGCTGCATGCGAATTTGCTCACATAAAACCAAATGCAAGTAAAAAGCTAATGCAACTTGCATTTAACCTGTCTGACAGGTTTTTTTTACAAAGTAGTCACCCAACAGCCAGATGCGGACTAGCTTCATAAATGATTTTGGCCGCATAATTGTATTAGAATTGCTCTTGCGATACACATCATTGTGTAGCCCTAGTCTAAAGCTATACAAGATCCAAAAATGTGGGGCCCCTCCATTGCGTCACTTACCTTGTACTGATCTTCAGTTACAGCCTGTATTATGCTCCAAAGCTGTAATCATAATTCAGTACATTAGGTTTGATGCTAAGAGGGCTCATTCAGAAGTAGCACTCATACGTGTGCCATTCACATGACCGTGATTTTCCGTGTACCGTGCGATCTGCGAAAGATCACGGAGACATGTTTAATTTTGCATCCAAGGTTTGGGTCAAAACCGGGAATGTGAGCTTATAGATCCATGAAAAAGTTTATTGACTTCTGACTGGAGAAGGTGGGTAAACTTTTTTCTTTCCACCACATATGAGAAAAACTGATGACATTTGGACAAGACTCTGATCAAAGTGTGATCCAAAAAATTGGTCCATTTTTCATGTACTTGGAAAAATTGGACGTGTGATTGAGCCCTTGGGTTTTTTTTGTCTTTTTTTAATCACTTTTACTGTATATTTCCAAATGTTCAGATATTCACAGAATAAGCTCATTAAGCAAAACGTGCAGCATTCTAGAGTATGGGAGCGTGTATCTATTGAACTTGTTATTAACACAGAGATATTGTCAGTAGAGATGAGCGAATTTGTTTCGGATTTTGTCCCCGAATCTGATTTTGACATATTCTAGCCATATTCAAACATTTGTGCCGAATGTACAGTACAGACCAAAAGTTTGGACGCACCTTCTCATTCAAAGATTTTTCTGTATTTTCATGACTATGAAAATTGTAGAATCACACTGAAGGCATCAAAACTATGAATTAACACATGTGGAATTATACATTACACTTTACAAAAAAGTGCGAAACAACTGAAAATATGTCTTATATTCTAGGTTCTTCAAAGTAGCCACCTTTTGCTTTGATTACTGCTTTGCACGCAGAAAAGGTGAACGGATGGACTCTACATGCCTGGTTCCCACCGTGAAGCATGGAGGAGGAGGTGTGATGGTGAAGCATGGAGGAGGAGGTGTGATGGTGTGGGGGTGCTTTTCTGGTGACACTGTTTGGGGTTTATTCAAAATTGAAGCGGTGAGCGGTCCAGCTCACCCCAAACTATCTCGATTGGGTTCAGGTCTGGTGACTGTGGAGGCCAGGTCATATGGTGTAGCACCCCAACACTCTCCTTCTTGGTCAAATAGCGCTTACACAGCCTGGAGGTGTGTTTGGGGTCATTGTCCTGTTGAAAAATAAATGATGGTCCAACTAAATGCAAACCGAATGGAATAGCATGCTGCTGCAAGATGCTGTGGTAGCCATGCTGGTTCAGTATGCCTTCAATTTTTAATAAATCCCCAACAGTGTCACCAGCAAAGCACCCCCACATCATCACACCACCTCCTCCATGCTTCACGGTGGGAACCAGGCATGTAGAGTCCATCCGTTCACCTTTTCTGCATGCAAAGCAGTAATCAAAGCAAAAGGTGGCTACTTTGAAGAACCTAGAATATAAGACATATTTTCAGTTGTTTCACACTTTTTTGTAAAGTGTAATGTATAATTCCACATGTGTTAATTCATAATTTTGATGCCTTCAGTGTGATTCTACAATTTTCATAGTCATGAAAATACAGAAATATCTTTGAATGAGAAGGTGCGTCCAAACTTTTGGTCTGTACTGTATGTCTTATGATCGGTTCCGAACATATTCGGTAATTTCTACTCCCATTGACTCTAATGATGTTCGGCTGTGTTTGATGAATATTGCAAAAACAATATTTGATTCCGATCATATTCGGAATCGAATCCGAAAAAATTCGCTCATCACTAATTGTCAGGATAACAATGTGAAGTTGTGTATCGTGTAGTTACTTCAGTCAACCTCAAGGTGGTGTGTTAATATACATAATAAATAATCTAGAATTTCTATTTTTTTAAACAATCACCTCTCCATTTAAATGCCACATATACACTACCGGTCAAAAGTTTAGGGTCACTTAGAAATTTCCTTATTTTTGAAAGAAAAGCAGTTTTTTTCCAATGAAGCTAACATTAAATGATTCAGAAATACACTCTATACAGTGTTAATGTGGTAAATGACTATTCTAGCGGCAAACGTCTAGTTTGTAATGCAATATTTTCATAGGTGTATAGAGGCCCATTTCCAACAACCATCACTCCAGTGTACTTATGGTATTTTGTGTTCGCTAACTGTGTAAGAAGGCTAATAGATGGTTAAAATACCCTTTAAAACCCTTGTGCAAGTATGTTAACACAGCTGAAAACCGTTTGGTTGATTAGAGAAGCTATAAACCTGACCTTCCTTTGAGCTTGTTGAGAATCTGGAGCATTACATTTGTTGGTTCCATTAAACTCTCAAAATGGCCAAAAAAAAAGAACTTTCTTGTGAAACTCGACAGTCTATTCTTGTTCTTAGAAATGAAGGCTATTCCATGCGAAAAATTACCAAGAAACTGAAGAATTCATACAATGGTGTGTAGTACTCCCTTTAGAGGAGTGCACAAACAAGCTCTAACCAGAGAAGAAAGACAAGTGGAGGCCCCGCTGCACAACTGAGCAACAAGACAAGTACATTAGAGTCTTTAGTTTGAAAAATTGACGCCTCACAGGTCCTCAACTGGCAGCTTCATTAAACAGTACACATTAAATGCCAGTGTCAACATCTACAGTGAAGAGGCGATTTGGGGATGCTGGCCTTCAGGGCATATTGGCAAAACAAAAGCCAATATTCCTCTGTCCAATGTCTGTGTTCTTTTGCCCATATTAATCTTTTCCTTTCATTTAAGCCAGTCTTAAATATGGCTTTTGTTTTGCCAATCTGCCCTGAAGGCCAGCATCCCCAAATCGCCTCTTCACTGTAGATGTTGACACTGGCGTTTAATGTGTACTGTTTAATGAAGCTGCCAGTTGAGGACCTGTGAGGCGTCAATTTTTCAAACTAAAGACTCTAATGTACTTGTCTTGTTGCTCAGTTGTGCAGCGGGGCCTCCCACTTGTCTTTCTTCTCTGGTTAGAGCTTGTTTGTGCACTCCTCTAAAGGAGTACTACACACCATTGTATGAATTCTTCAGTTTCTTGGTAATTTTTCGCATGGAATAGCCTTAATTTCTAAGAACAAGAATAGACTGTCGAGTTTCACAAGAAAGTTCTTTTTTTTTGGCCATTTTGAGAGTTTAATGGAACCAACAAATGTAATGCTCCAGATTCTCAACAAGCTCAAAGGAAGGTCAGGTTTATAGCTTCTCTAATCAACCAAACGGTTTTCAGCTGTGTTAACATACTTGCACAAGGGTTTTAAAGGGTATTTTAACCATCTATTAGCCTTCTTACACAGTTAGCGAACACAAAATACCATAAGTACACTGGAGTGATGGTTGTTGGAAATGGGCCTCTATACACCTATGAAGATATTGCATTACAAACTAGACGTTTGCCGCTAGAATAGTCATTTACCACATTAACACTGTATAGAGTGTATTTCTGAATCATTTAATGTTAGCTTCATTGGAAAAAAAACTGCTTTTCTTTCAAAAATAAGGAAATTTCTAAGTGACCCTAAACTTTTGACCGGTAGCGTACAATGGTTAATAAAAAGATGTTTTTTTTCTGTTCTACACGTATAATAATTTTTGCCACTAGTATAGGCAAAATACGTTATTACCACTAAATAATTTATTTTGATCTATTGGTGGTCAAAAGTATAATTACATTAATATAGCAAATGCAACAAGAAAAAAGTATGTTCCAAACTAGAGTGATCGCACTGTCAAAAATAACCCATGAAGCAAAACAGACACCTAACAAAATGATGTAAAGCTGATAATAGACATTAAAGTCAACTGAACCTGTGGATTTTGCTTAGAACAGCCAGCGTTCTGCTTCCTAATCCTGATGGCAGTTGTGAAAGGGGTAAGAAGGGCCAGCCATATTGTTGTGGGTGGAAGTAAAATACAATATAAGATCAGTGACTTATTTCCCCTTCCCAACTGAATTAAACATTTTTTATTGCATGAAATAAGTATTTGATACAATAGAAAAACAGAAACCTTTGTTTGGAATTACAGAGGTCAGATGTTTTCTGTAGTTCTTGACCAAATTCGTACAAACTGCAGCAGGAATTTTGTCCCACTCCTCCACACAGATCTTCTCCAGATCTTTCAAGTTTTGAGGCTGTTGCTGAGCAACATTGAGATTCAGCTCCCTCCAAAGATTTTCTATTGGGTTCAGGTCTGGAAACTGTCTAGGCCACTCCAGAACCTTGAAATGCTTCTTACATATCTACTCCTTAGTTTCCCTGGCTGCGTGTTTTGGGTCATTGTCATGCTGGAAGAACCAGACACGATCCATCTTCAATGTTCTTACTGAGGGTAGTTGGCTGTTGGCCAAAATCTTGCAATACATTACTGCATCCATCCTGCCTTCAATATAGTGCAGTCATCCTGTCCCCTTTACAGAAAAGCATCCCCACAGTCTGATGTTTGCACCACCATGCTTCATGGTTGGGACGTGTTTCTTGGTGTTGTACTCATCCTTCTTCTTCCTCCAAACACGGCAAGAGGAGTTGACACCAAAAGTTCTATTTTGGTCTCATCCGATCATATGACCTTCTCCCATGCTTCATCTGTATCATCCAGATGGTCACTGGCAACCTTTAAACGAGCCTGAACATGTGCTGGTGTGGGCAGGGGGACCTTGCATGCCCTGCAGGATTTTAATCCATGATGGCGTAGTGTGTTCCTAGCGGTAACGTTTGAGACTGTGGTCCCAGCTCTCTTCAGGTCATTGACCAGGTCCTACTGTGTAGTTCTGGGCTGATTCCTGACTTTTCTCAGAATGATCCTTAGCCAAAGATCTAGGTGAGATCTTACATGGAGCCATAGACTCAGGAAGATTGACAGTCATCTTGTGTTTCTTCCATTTTCTAATAATTGTGCCAACAGTAGTTGCCTTCTCACCAAGTTGCTTGTCTATTGTCCAGTAGCCTATCCCAGCCTTGTGCAGGACTACAATTTTGTCCCTGGTGTCCCTGACTGCTCTTTGGTCTTGGCCATGGTGGAGAGGTTAAAGTGCGATGGATTGAGTGTGTGGACAGGTAACTTTTATACAGGTAACATGTTCAAACAGTTGCAATTAATACAGGCAATGAGTGCAGAGTAGGAGGGATTCTTAAAGAAAAACTAACAGGTCCTTGAGAGCCAGAATTCTTGCTGGTTGGTAGGTGATCAAATACTTATTTAATGCAACAAAATGCAACTTAATTATGTAAAAATCATACAATGTGATTTCATGGTTTTTATTTTTAGACTTTGTTTCTCACAGATGAAGTGTACCTATGATAAAAATTACAGACCTCTTCATTTTCTGTAGGTGGGAAAACTTGCAAAATCAGCAGTGTATCAAAAAATACTTACTCTCCTCACTCTGTGTGTGTGTGTGTATATATATATATATATATATATATATATATATATATATATATATATATATATGTGTCAGCTCACTCAATACTTCCTCATGTGCATACTAAGGCACTTACATTTGCTGAAGTGGCTATTTTAGGCTACTATGGTATGTCTTCAGAAATTGTACTACAATAACAAGTAAAGGGTTAAGTGAAGTGGTGGATAACAGGCTGAGCATAAAATACTTAACAAAGACCTATCACCAGGTAAAAAGTGTCCTGTCTTATTTTGTTCCCACATTTCTCCTGAGTATCTTGTGTTTTGTTTTTATACAGTTCCAGAGATATGGGCCCTTTTTATTTAGTGCTACTTTTATGGTCTTTACAAGGAGGCAGTGCCCACAAGGTAATGATGTAGTGAGGCCTAAAGAACCGCCCCCAGAGAATATCATGAGCAGTGTTCCCTTGCTAGAGACCATACAAATTAGTACTAAATAAAATGCTGACAGCTCCCTTTACAGTCCCTTTGTTCCAGGAGCCACTTTTCCACATTCTACTATGAGCAATCTGTATGGCCTAAACATGCTACCATGCCCTGCAGCTTCTCTGGACTTGTCACCCACCAAGCACGTCTGGGACATCATTGATCAGCAGTTGCAAAGGGAGCTGCCAGCAGCGGATCTTGATGATTTGTGTACCCACGTGCATTCAGAACAGTATCCAGACAACCATTAGTATCGCCATTGATAGAATGCCATGGTGCTCAAGTGCCTGTATTTCTGCCAGTGGTACTGAGTAAATTAACAGTTCTTTCCATTTTTTTCAACGTATGTGTATATTATATATATATATATATATATATATATATTTATATATATATATATATATATACAGTACAGACCAAAAGTTTGGACACACCTTCTCATTCAAAGATTTTTCTGTATTTTCATGACTATGAAAATTGTAGAATCACACTGAAGGCATCAAAACTATGAATTAACACGTGTGGAATTATACATTACACTTTACAAAAAAGTGTGAAACAACTGAAAATATGTCTTATATTCTAGGTTCTTCAAAGTAGCCACCTTTTGCTTTGATTACTGCTTTGCACGCAGAAAAGGTGAATGGCTGGACTCTACATGCCTAGTTCCCACCGTGAAGCATGGAGGAGGTGGTGTGATGGTGTGGGGGTGCTTTGCTGGTGACACTGTTGGGGATTTATTCAAAATTGAAGCGGTGAGCGGTCCAGCTCACCCCAAACCATCTCGATTGGGTTCAGGTCTGGTGACTGTGGAGGCCAGGTCATCTGGCGTAGCACCCCATCACTCTCCTTCTTGGTCAAATAGCCCTTACACAGTCTGGAGGTGAGTTTGGGGTCATTGTCCTGTTGAAAAATAAATGATGGTCCAACTAAACGTCAACCTGATGGAATAGCATGCTGCTGCAAGATGCTGTGGTAGCCATGCTGCTTCAGTATGCCTTCAATTTTGAATAAATCCCCAACAGTGTCACCAGCAAAGCACCCCAAAACCATCACACCACCTCCTCCATGCTTCACGGTGGGAACCAGGCATGTAGAGTCCATCAGTTCACCTTTTCTGCGTGCAAAGCAGTAATCAAAGCAAAAGGTGGCTACTTTGAAGAACCTAGAATATAAGACATATTTTCAGTTGTTTCACACTTTTTTGTAAAGTGTATTGTATAATTCCACATGTGTTAATTCATAGTTTTGATGCCTTCAGTGTGATTCTACAATTTTCATAGCCATGAAACTATCGAGAAATCATTGAATGAGAAGGTGTGTCCAAACTTTTGGTCTGTACTGTATATATATATATATATATATATATATGTCTATTGATCCTGTGATTTCCTTAACTGTTTGACTTTTCCTTTTTGGTGTAGCAATTTAAATGGTGAATAATTTATAATACTCTTCTTCTGTCAGAGAGAGGGTCAGACAAAACACGGTTTTGCCTTCTAGTTTAATATATGCACCAAAAGCAGTTTTGGTACATACTGTAAATGGACCTAAAAATCGCACACTGCGAGGATTGTTTCCTCAGATCCGCTGTCTGTAACACACTGCCAGCCTATATATTTGTCTAATATAGCACAACGTGTAATAAGGACTATCCACTAAATTGAATTGTTGCCATGATAATAGCACTAGTAGTAAGTATAGTAATCCGGGTCATACTACCCTATCCTATAAAAGTTTGCGACTCATTAGTGATAGTGACTCTAGAATTATTATGTGATTTACTTGCATATGATATGTTGTAGCTATGGCCTTTAATTACTGCTCTTCCAAGAGTGTTCTGCACAAACCCATTATGAAATAACTTTATGGATTTTGTCAGCAAGCAATAAATATAATCAGTGTGGTGCAATGCTTGTTATAAAAAATCCAAGATAACAGTATCAGAAGAAGACAGTTCAGACAATGCCGGCCTTTGAAACTTTGGATTGTATGTGATGACATATTTGAGTTGCATATATTGCGTTTAGCCATCATTTATTAGGAAGATGTTTCCTTACCTACTATATTTACAACCATTTTGTTACATGCAGATTGTATTATGAGGCAACTGACAGCTCTAAGATGTTTTATGATGTGCACAGTATTGCAGAGTATTAGAAGCGTAGTTATATTTTAAAGATATGGAGTGAGTGGCACAAATGCATTAGACACACTGGCAACAAACAAAAAGGGATTCTCCAGGACATTTTTTTTTATGATGCCTAAAAACTACCAACTAACTATTCTACCCAGTGCGAAGCTCAGAGCAGTCACTGACCCCTCCTGCCAGTGATTTTGCTGCTCCACGTCAACAGAGCAGCTCTTCTACCGAGCTGCTCTATCAATGGTGTGTGACTGCCAATCTCATGCTGATTAACATCCAGGTCCCCACAGTTAGCGAGCGGGGAGCCAACTGTCAATCAGCATGATGTTGGCAGTCACATCCCATCAACAGAGGAGAGTGGATGAGAAGCCGCTGCTCTAGCGGAATCTGCTGAATCGCCGGCAGGAGCGGACTGTGACCGCTCTGTGGCACTAGAGATCGATGCCAGGCACAACAGGCAGGAAGTTAGTTCTTAGGCCTATAGTATAAAAAATGTAATAGTTCTGGATAACCTTTTTAACAGAATCAAGCTAATCTATTTGAGTTTAGTGGGATTTCTGTTTTTACATGGTAAAGTCGCCGAATTTATCACACAAACAATGTGAAGAGTAAAAGCAAGCGGACTGTCAAAAGTTAGTTGGCCAGTAGTTATCTCCTCTAGGTCCCACCAACATTCTGCACGTTCAGCTCCGCTGAGCTCGTTGTGTCTATAGAGGAGTGAGACGCTGCTGGACATGCAGAATCTTCCTAATAAATTGTAATGGACTGCTTTAAAATGCACTATGAATTCAAGCAGTATCTCTGATGTTTTCTGTACAGTATCATCAAAGCTAGGTGTAATCCCTTGTGCAGACTAAAATTTATGGTTCATTGTACAGTGTTGGTTCATCATCAAAGCTACTGTAAGTAATACAGCACTCCTAAGATGCAATCTAAACATGAGAACAGGCACCAATATACAGCAGTGTCAAATTCACTGTCCCAATCACAGACGATGTCATGTCTATAGCGAACATGGGACAACTGCTGAGAATGCGACATTTCTCCTGCTCGTCACGTTCTCAATTACTCCTGCTACTAAGCTGAGTATTAAATGAATAATACTGTTTATTAATTCCCCAATGTCTCCTGTAATCTACAAGGCTTCCAGGTAGATTTATCAACAGTTCTTTATCCCTCAGAAACTTAAAGGGAAGCTGTTACCAGGTTTTTCCACCTGATCTTTTACGTAGTGTACAAACCTTTTAGCATCAGTGCTGCTACAGTGCGCAGACCAACTTTTACAAATGCTGATTGAAAATTCCTATCTGGTATCCATGGCAAAATGCCCTCATTATACTCACTTTTCCAACTTTGATGGTTTAAGCACTGGTGAAAATATTCTTTTGAGGTCCGTAATAATCTAAAGGACCTCATACATAAAAAAAAGTTGTCCAAATCTACAGATTTTGGTAGGAATGGCATCAAATGGATGTGGGGGCGTCCTGACTCTCTACCAATAGATGATGTGGGTGGATGGAAGTACCGCCCATTTGAACTTATTTGCTCTATTCTTCTGCAGGTAAAGAGTCTGGCAGAGGCTCACTTCCCTCTCCAGTAGAGAACACATGAACGTTGGGCCAGGCCTAGCGTTCATGTTTATTGAGGAATCCGGAGAGATGGTTGAGTCAGCCAACAGTTATACAAGGTATATGGCCACCTTAAGTGATTTTTTTGTTAGCTCCTATTATCTCTTTTTGGTCTGTATTGTTAGTGGAATTATCAATATTATCAATTGTGCTAAATGATGGATTTGGCTTCTCACCAAATATTACTTGTAATGACAAAAGTATTCTTCAGACAGGTCACCCCTGTTCTCTGAAAGGTTGTAAATATATTTTTTCTGGTTAGCCAATAAAGGTATCACTCTGAGAATACTTTTGGGCATAAAAGTATTTACATCCATTTTTTGTCTAACATGATACCATAATATATATTTTTTATTGTACATCACCTAATATTCCAAAAGGTCTACAGTTAATTGATTAACATCTAATGTGCCTAGTGGCTTAGGATAGTGAAGTGGTAACTTTATTATATGCAGTGGTGTAGAACAGTAAATGGGTAACAATCTACATATACA
This sequence comes from Oophaga sylvatica, assembly GCA_033576555.1. NCBI lineage: Eukaryota > Metazoa > Chordata > Amphibia > Anura > Dendrobatidae > Oophaga > Oophaga sylvatica. Next base: position 239,336,098 of record JARQOD010000001.1, read on the forward strand.
GACAAAGTTGTGTGCTGCTTAATTCCATAATCTGCAAATTCATTATCGACCTGTTAACGAACCCTGACATATGACTTCAGATAAAAGCCGAACCAGAATCTCAATTGGCAGATTTTTCGGAGTGTTGTCCCTCCTACGTGCAAAGCATGATATCTTATTTGGCTGTATGAGAGGCCTCTTACTGGAGTCTAAAGGTACTGTCACACTAAGCGAGATCGCTAATGAGATCGCTAACGCGTCAGCGATTTTATGATGCAGCAGCGATCTCGTTAGCGACGCAGCTGTGTGTGACATGTAGCAGCGATGTGGCCCCTGCTGAGATGTCGTTGATCGCTTATGAACGTTCTGAGCCGTTTTTTGGTCGTTGGTGTCCCGCTGGTGAGCCTGAATCGCTGAGTGTGACACCCTTTTGAAACGACTTCACCAGCGTCACAGGTGGGACTAGGTTTTCCCAACGACCGCAGAGGTCGTTATACAGATCGCTGATGAGTTGTGTTTGGAAGCTAACTAGCGATCATATAGTGATCGCACCAGCGATCTCGCCAGGTCGTGTCGTTGTCGTGATCGCTAGTGCGATCGCTAAGTGTGACAGTGCCTTAAGGGGTAACGTTTCTCCTTGTGGAGACTGAGATGCCTGATATGCTAATGTAAGGAGACATGTAGGCCATGCAATGCTACTCTGCAAAATTAATATATGCATATTGCCTCTTTAGATAGAAGACACAATGAGGAGGAGAAGTTGCTATCTAACATGATATTTTGAGATTGACTTGATACATCTGAGTGATGACACTTTGTCATGACTGGAATATGCAGTTGTGCTACGAACATTGCATAAGCGATATTGGTCACATTGATTTTAGAGAAAATTGAATTGCAATTTCATTATTTCATTCATTTTTTAGAGACAATCTCTAGACCACGCAACAACTTGTTTTGCACAATTAATGCAATAAGATAGTTTATTAGGGTACATTTCCAACTTTCCTTTTCATTAAATGCTAGCCGAGTGGGTTGCTCTTAGTGTGTGATGAAATGGCTGTGATGTGTGCTCATTGGGCATTAGACGTCTTCTATCCAATGCTCCTTATTCACTCTCCCTCATTGAAGCACTGAGGCATGGAGATTCTGGATGCATCCTTCTCCTATGCTTCATTCTCCTACACCAGGGTTCCCCAACTCCAGTCCTCAAGCCCACCAACAGATCATGTTTTCAGGATTTCCTTTGTATGGCACAGGTGATGGAATTATTGCCTGTGCAGGTCATGCAATTATCACCTGTGCAATACTAAGGAAATCCTGAAAACATGACCTGTTGGTGGGTCTTGAGGACTGGAGTTGGGGAACCCTGTCCTACACAACAACACTGAGGCAGAGAGACTGTACCTGCAACCTCCTCCTCGACTAATATTTTCTGTTCCACAGTTTATTGGTGAGTGGCATTGGTGAGGTGTCGGATCAAGAACAGAGAGCCTAGAGGTACTTAAAGGGGTGAAACATGTTGGAACATGAGGAAAATGCCACTTCCTCTCCAAAGGTTATATCGCAAGATGTCATGGGTTTACAGACACTATTGATGTAAAGACTGAATATGTAGATATAGTAACATTTTCACTGTCAAGGAGATACAGTGCCTTGAAAAAGTATTCATACCTCATGAACTTTTCACATTTTCAATGTTACGCCCATCCAAAGTCCAGACCTAAACCCCACTGATAATCTGCGGCAAGACTTGAAAATTGCTGTTGACATGTCCAATCTCACTGAGCTAGAGCTAGTTTGCAAAGAAGGGGCAAAAATGTAATCTCTAGATGTGCAAAGCTGGTAGAGACGTACCCTAAAAGACTTGAATACAAATTCACATCGCAATTTTCAGATCTATATTTTTAAAATGTTTAGAAAACCATGTATAGTTTCCTTTACATGTCACAAATACTTAGTATTGGTCTATCACATAAAATCCCAATAAAATACATTTTAAGTTTGTGGGTGTAACATGAAAAAAATGTAGAAAAGTTCATGGGGTGTGAATACTTTTTCAAGGCATTGCATATTTCAGCTTAGATTTGAAATCGTGGTGTATCATATAAGTTGTAAGTTGTATTATTTAGGGCTGAACTTGTTTGATGTTGGGAGAAGATGAAAAGATGGAAGGTTTTACATGCCGGTCCTATGCGTGCAGTGGAGGGATGAGGATGCAAATGACACCTGGAAGAAAGATCACAGCCTGTTACTGTCATCTCCACCCCTGTCCAGTCTTCCAGTGATAATCAAATGCACATCTCATCACCCTCTGCACCTAGTCATTTTGATAAACCCATGATGCAGAAGTTCACCTTCAAGGGCGACTGCAGACAAACGTAAGAAAAATCGTTCATCTTTTAACCAGAAAACTTGGACGATTTTTTAAAAATGTTTCAGATTTTCATCCGTGTGCCATCTGTGTCTATTTTTTACGTCTGTGTGACATCCGTTTGATGGACAGTCAGACTGAGAAAAAGATTGTTCATCTAAACAACACCATTGAACAACATTGGTCAGTGTGTGTCTGCAATCTGCACAGGCCCTTAGCCTAAGTTCCTATGAAGAGTATTTGTTGAGGTTTTGATGTTGCCGATTTTGTTATGTTTTTCAGTGCGTTTTATTTTTTCCATGGATTTTTATTACGTTTTTAATGCTGCGCTTTTTGTCTCCTGTTGGTATGTCATGTCTGAAATAAAGCTGCTTTGTTTTTAATACTGCCTGTGTTTTAGATTTAACAAATGTAATGCAGATTACCTGTATTATCAGTACATTTCCATAGCGGAAACGCATTATTTTTTGACCTATAGTTTTTTCCCATCTAATGCAACTCTATGGAGAAAATCTGCACATAACTCAATGTACTGAATAGAGAAATTGACATGTTGCAGATTTGAAACACGCACCGCAGGTCAGCGTAAAAAAAAAAAAAAAAGCACCATCCACTTTGCTGGAACTGCAATTTTAACGCAAAGAAAATATGCAGTGTCAAAAACTCGCCCCAAAAAATATCATGGGAACTTAACGATGAAGCCACAGTTAGAGGAACATATATCCTTACCCACAGTACCGAGTGGGTGCACAGCTTTGCACTTCCAAAATCAATTGGCACCAAATGACATAATTTCCATTAGAACTATGCTTTTGACTGTTAATGTGTTTTCTTTAGTCCCCTTGTGTGATTTCGGTGTATGAAGGTAGGACTAATACCTTTGACATTTGATATCAAGCTCTTGTATTGAAGAGATACACTGTTTTTTTGAAGATGCAATTCTACACCAACTCTTTGTGGTATGGATGCGACTAATTGTGACTTCATTGTTTTTAATACAGATTTCAGTATAGGATAAGGGTGTTGCGTAGTGGTAACCAAGCGTGCTAAGATAAGGTGTTATCCGAGCATGCTAGGGTCCTAATCGAGTATTTTCGTTGTGCTCGAAAAATATGTTCGAGTCCCCATGGCTGCATGTATATCGGCTGTTCAACAGCCAAACACATGCAGGGATTGTCTCTGTGTTAAGTAATCCCTGCATATGTCGCGGCTGTCGAACACCCGATATACATGCAGCCGCGGCGACTTGAGCATATTTTTCTAGCACCCTGAAAATACTTGATTAGGACACGAGCATGCTCAGATAACACCTTATCCAAGCACGCTCGCTCATCACTAGTGTTAAGCCATTTTTTCGAGTGGTGTGGTATTTGAGAAACCTGTGCTCAGTGAGTCAAACTACAAATATTACGCCTATTTTGTGTCAATTGCTAACATTTTAGCCGTTTTTCTTTTCTTCCATGTCAAAATTGTGACCTGTTCACATGCAGTGTTTTTGTATGCAGCGCAAAAGCTCATTTTTAGGCTATGTGCACACGTAGCGGTTTTTAAGCGTTTTTGCAGCATTTTTACACGGCGTAATCGCTTAAAAAACGGTTACAAAACGCATCCCATGCAATCCTATGGGATTACGCATTGCTGTGCACATGCTGCATATTTTTGCGAAGCGTAATCGCTTAGCGTAAAAATAAGCAGCATGACCATTCTTTTTGCATAATCACGGTGATTACGCAGCCATAGGATTGCATTGAAATGCTGACTTTACGCTTGTGGCTATGCCTACCATGTGTGAAGTGAGCGCTTTATGTGCGGTTGGTACCCAGGGTCTGGAGGAGAGGAGACTCTCCTCCGGGCCCTGGGTACCATATTCCTGTCAAAAATAGAAATAAATAAAAAATATTGATATACTCACCTTCCGGCGGCCCCCGGAGTCTTCCCGCTCCTTAGCGATGCTGCCGGCAAGTCCCGTTCCCAGGGATGCATTGCGAGAATCACCCCAGACGACATAGCTGTTGCAAAGGCCACCAGAAGGTGAGTATATCAATATTTTTAATTTTTATTATTTTTTACGTTACTCATTACAAAAAAGGTGGTCACACTTGTCAGCACTATGCCTGACAAGTGTGACCAACCTGTCAATCAGTTTTCCAAGCGATGCTACAGATCACTTGAAAACGCTAGCATTCTGCAAGCTAAAAATGCTTGCAAAATGGTTGTGTTTTGCGTGAAAATGCATACTAATTACATTTGCGTTTTACCCGCGGCGGGGAGTTGCGCCAATGCTCCGTTAAATTACAGAGCATTGCATAACGTGTTTACATAGCCTTAAAGTCCCAGCACAAGCTAAGAGATTTCAGATACCTCGTGCACACACTTGTTTTTCTCCCTGACTGAATTTGAGAACTGCAGCAGTTTTGAAATCTGCAGCATGTCAGTTCTTTTAGTATTTTTGCAGCGTTACTTCACCTGTAGAAAGCAATAAGAAAGTGGAAAACAGCGGAAAAAACACACAACAAACGTTTTTGCAGCATTTTCACTGCGTTTTTGGTGGATACAACGAACTTTAAGATTTACTGTAGACAAAGCACACATAATCCGCATCCAAGAAATGGTACAAAAAGCCATGAAAAATGCCACAAAATGGGCATTATGAATGCAGCGCTTTTACTGCCAAGAGAGAAGGTTTTGGCCGCAGAACGTAGTCTAATTGATTTGCATTACCTGTTTTCACCTTTTCGTAATGGGAAGTCTGTAAAATCTGAAGTCGTTTTTGTTTTTGCACGAGCTTTATGTGCCTAGGGTTAGGACCGGTAGACACATTGCGCTATAGACCTTATTCTTGATTCTTGTTCCTAATTTCTGTGTAAGGTTATTAAAGTGCCACAAGGTTAGAGCAGAACAATTCTCACATTTTATTGCTCCTGTATTATCAGAGCTTTAAAACCTATGGAGGCTGTAAAGTGTGCTGACACATAAATTCTTTTATTCCTTAAAGTATATCATGTTGATTTTGCACCTTATTCCCAGAAATTGCATAAAACATAAGGAGTGTTGATTTATTCTTTTGTCTATTCTTTTCTATGACTAATAAGAAAATCTGAATATTTAAAAATGATGAGACCTAAAAATGATATATAAAACCTGTGGCTGTTAAGCCTGATGAGAGTTGTTGTAATTTTGTAAGCTGGCAAGCCACAGATCAAAAGCATTGTTATAAATAATGGTATTAGATGGATTTTCCTCCAACTATGTATCAATACCAGCTATTTTCTCCCCCATTTCGATGAGTGGGTGTGTTGAAGTCAGACAAGCTTAGTAAACCAGGAGCTTCTGACAAATGGCGTGTGGGCTATGGCAGAAATCCTACTGGAGTAAGATCTCTGGTGTAAGGAACGCATCACTCATCGTGAATAAGACAAGCTGTGGCATCATGCCCCCAATGCACCATATCTCACCACAACTCCACCAATCTTTTCAGAGCTGGGAAAAACTCTGAGATGCACAGAAATTTTGAGACTTTTCAAAGCAATTTACTCCAAAATTCTGATGAAATTATGTTGACGAACCGTGGCCAAAGTTGCTTGAGTCCAGATTCTAAGGAATGTGGTGACAGAAGTTGCTGTAAAATACAGACACACAAATGACTATGTGGATGAAAGTTTTCTAGATGAAAATTGGACAATTTTTCATACGCTCGTTTGAACCTAGTCTTATACTTGTAGCCAACAGTCTCCGGGCTGTGATCATTAAACCTTACTTACGTCTCCCCGGATGAGCAGTGTGATGTGTTAGAAGATAGGCTTCCTTGTGTCATTATTTATATTACATAAACTAAAAACAATTTGTCATTCCGAAATTAATTTTGTTTATCGTGGAATTTGCTTCTTTGTGTCACACATTAATAAGACATTCCTATTTACCTATGATCCATGTAGTGAATGCAATGGGGATGATTCAGTGCATGTGAAAAGTGGAGGTTTTATTTTCCAGAGAACCACTAGTAAATGAGAGAATGTTGAATTTTGATTGGTTGCTGTCAGTGGCGGTCCCACTGTTCTCGCACACTCGTGTCTCATATGTATATATTGTTAGATGGTGATTTATTTAATGATTTGTTATAATGATGGTCACTTTAATGTTTCCTCAGTTTGTACCATACATTACTCCTGAAATTATTTGCACAATCACTTGTTTTTGTCACTTTTCTTTTAGTTTCTTGAGTGTCAGGGTAAATTTTAGAGACTAGATCTGTGCACTCACGAATACATTAGTAATGTTGTTATAGCAGTCTACTTATAACCAGTCATGTATATTTTATTTGTACTCTTTTCTGACTGTGTAAATAAAGAAATTAATATTTTAAGCATTGACTTTGTCTTTTTTTAAGTGGATCTCCAATTATTATGTCCAAAACTCCAAACAAACTTAGTGATAGGTTATTTGGAATTTAGATTGAACCCCGAAGAAGACAGGGGCCGATGTGAGAGGTGAAAATGTCAATATATCTGTGCTATATAAATGAAGAAATACAATTATATCAGCTGCTTTTATCAGAACTTTAAAACTATTGATTGGAGGTGCAACCAGAAAAGTAGGTGTTCGGACTGCCAAAGTAATTGTATGAACCCAGAACATTTGGAAGAGAGACTTCCAGATATATACAGTTGCCTCTTGGTCAACTTACTTGAGCAGAATATAACTCCCCTAGTCAGGGATGGACATACCGCGTGTGCAACCAATGTAGCTGAGCCCCAAAAAATTGAAGTCCATGGTCCATCACACAGCTAGGGGCAGCATCAACACAACAGGAGAGGCAGAGGTCCGTTAAAGCACCATACTCATCCAATAATGGTGCGTCATTGCATGAATCTTTTTGTAAAATAGTTTCAAGATGGTATTTCACTCCCGCAAAAAATGGCTAAAGCGTTACCAGATAAATCTTCAGATCGCTGGAGACGCTGTGGTTTAAAAGGTGATTTGATTCATATGTTTTGGAGATGTCCCATATTGCAACCTCTCTGGAAAGATGTTTATTTTGATTAATAATGTTACTCATCAAAATATTATCCTAACGCCTCAATTGGCTCTACTGTCGTTAGATCTAGACAATATTAACCCGACGTATAGGTCAATAACTATTCACATTATTTTGGTAACCAAAAATTCCACCGCTGTGCATTGGAAAGAACATTCGGTTCAGATCATTAGTGATATCATAACTCATATGAAAAAAGTCATGCAATAGTTAATAACTACTATGAATCATATTTTAAGAAGTGGAGACCTTGCAGTATCTTCTCTTCATGAATATATACCATCACTATTTCTTCCATTTATGATTGATTTTCTACTGTAATAAGTCTTAACCACAGTTAAAATTGATATAAACTCACTGTTAACATTGTTATTCAAATAGTAAATGTTAGTTTATTTCCCTAATTCCCGACTTATCTTCCCTCCTGCTTTGTTCCATAATTAGGTAGTGGAAAACTATTGGACTCTGCCCCCCCCCCACAAAAAACTATGTTAAAATTCAAAAATGTCAATAAAGTTTCTCTCTGGTCTGTGTGCTGCTAATAACAGCCTGGACCGTGCACACTCTTGATGTAGATCTGTTGGAGGGGGAAGGATATGGAAACAGTTGGGTTGTTGGGAGGGAGAGGGAATTTAAGCTGAAGTGGGACATTAATCAATATGCAGAGTGCCATCATACAGGTACAGTGGTTTGCAAAAGTATTCACCCCCATTTGCTTTTTACCTATTTTGCTACCCCACAACTAGTGTTTAAATATTTTTGTCATCTGATTTGTGTGTGATGCATCAGCACCTAATGGTGAAGTGAGAAAAATACAGGCATAAATTAAATTTATGGGATCCAATATCTAAATATTGGCATGTGCATATGTATTTACCCCTTTTGCTATGAAGACCCTAAACATTTCTTAGGTAAGGAATTACCTTCATAAGTCACATGCTTAGTAAAAGGACATCCACCTGTGTATAATCTACGCGTCACATGGCCTGTCACTCGTATATACTTTACCTTTTCTGAAAGGCCACAGAGGCTGCAGCACCATTAAGCAAGAGGCACCACTAACCAAACAACACCAGGAAGACCAAGGAGATCTCCAAACAAGTCAGGGACAAAGTTGTTGAGAAGCACAAGTCAGGGTTGGGTTATACAAAAATATCCCAGTCTCTGAAAAAGAGGGCCGCCCACCAAAACTCTCAGCCCAGGAAAGAAGGGCATTAATCAGAGAGGCAAAACAGAGACCAAAGGTAACCCTGAAGCAGCGGCAGAGTTCCCAAACAGAGACTGGAGTATCTGTCTATACGACTACAATAAGCCGTACACTCCATATAGGTGGCTTTTATGGTACAGTGGGCAGAAAAAAAACCTTTACTTACAAAAATTGTAAGGCTCGTTCTGAGTTTGTAAAAAAAACATGTGGGAGACTCCCCAAATGTATGGAGTAAGGTGCTGTGGTCAGATGAGACCGAAATTGAACTTTCTGGCTACCAGGGTAAACTCTATGTCTAGCGCCAAACAAACACTGCTCATCATCCCAAGAATACAATCCCCACAGTGAAACATGGTGGTAGCAACATCATGCTGTGGAGATGTTCTGCAGCAGGGACAGGGAAAATGGGTTGAAGGGAAGATGGATATTGTGAAATACAGGGACATTTTTGAGCAAAACCTGTTTCAGTCTGTTAGAGATTTGAGACTGGGACAGAGGTTTACCTTCCAACAAGACAATGACACAACTGAGAATCTGTGGTCAGACATGAAGATAGCTTATTCACCAAAGGAAACCATCTAAGTTGAAGGAGCTAGAGCAGTTTTGCCTGGGGGAATGGACAAAAATCCCAGTGGCAAGATGTGGAAAGCTCATAGATTTATCCAAAGCAACTTACAACTGTAATTGCCACAAAAGGAGACTCTCCAAAGTCCTTACATTAGTGGGATGAATAGTTATGCACACGGGAGTTTTCAGTTATTTTTTTTCTATTTGTTGTTTTATTCATAAAAAAAGAAAACCAGATATTCACAGTTGTAGTCATTGTCTTTATATGAACTGATGAAAACCCTAAAAAAATAGTGGAATTCCAGGTTATGAGGGGGTTAATACTTTCGCAAGCCAGTTTAAAACTTTATTGGCACTGCCCAGTGCACACAGTGACATTTGTGCCTTATTCCCTGCCAGCAAATAAGAGACTCCGCTATATGACATCTGTGATTGTCTTGAAGGGGATGAAGAACAAATGTCTTCTGTGCCCTAGAGTCACAGCATGCAGTGGGTAGCTGCTGTAGAAATCAACTATAACGACCAGAGGTCCAAATAAGATCCAGTTGGTCACAAACTGAGACTGAGGCAGAAATAACAATACTGTCTTTACTAAAATGACAGTTGCAGTGAGATCTAGTATTGAAGAAAACAGACTGAAATGTGCCAATCCCAAAGTTCCTGCCTTGAGTGTGTTACACTGACATTTGGAATAAATTTACCTGTCCAAAAGGTCAAACCAGGTACTAAGAAAACAGGTGTAAATCGGATGAGGTGGTATTATGAGACCCCCAGGGATGGCACACTTAGTATAAACCATTCAAAACCCACAGTAACAATACATATAAATATAACAGAAGTTCTTAAACACCTAATCTGGGGATACCTGGGTATCTATTACTATGGTACCGCTAACCTGAGGTGTGTCTCTACTCAGGCATATAATTTGCATTGGCTGCAGCCAGTTCCAAAATCTTCAGAGTCAAAACAACCACAGGAACACACGGTTCAGCGTCTTGTCGGCCGATGCCGATACCACACGCTGGCGACTTACAGTTCTGAAGCCTCAGGATACAGTCCGGGATAGCACTTCAACAGAGCTTGCCAGGATCCCTTTCAATACGAATGGTACAGGATACCATCTCTCTTCCAGAAGTCACTCACAAATTCTCCTGAGAGCAAACCACCTTAATCTGCACAGGATAAATGTTTTCTACTGCTTCTCAGCTCAGTACAGCAGGGATTCCATAGAGCTCCACAGTCACACAGCTCTCAAGAATGCTCTGTCCTTGTTCCTCAGCAGAACCACAGGTTCACAAGAGGAAGGGTTAACACCCTCAAAAACATGCTGGCAGCAGTCTTTACAGGGTCCAGACTCCTGCTTCTCATCAGCTGCCTCACACACAGCATCTCACATGGCAGTCTCTCTTTCTAGAAGCATCACATCCCTGCGTCCTACACAGCAGAGACAAGGCCCCACCCCCCCCAGCACACAAAGTTTCCCAGGATTTTTCTCTCAGCTCAGACATGCAAAAGCAGCAGGGTCCTAATGCTCTATTGACGTCATTACAGTGCACACTCTTACACAACTGTGGACAAAACATCAAATGCAACCTTAAATCGTATCAAACAAAACATCAGCATGACACACAAAAAACAAGCTCTCACACAGCTCCATCAACGGAAAACTTAACATGTTACAGGTCTCTGAAAATGGTGAGACAAACCAATTTTGGAAAGAAAAATGTTCTCAATTTTTTTTTCTCATTACTTAAATGGGTTATTTGAGATTTTTAAATGGAACCTGTCATCAGTTTTTTCAATTCTGAACTAAGACTAGCACTTTAATCAGTGCCTTTGCTGCATTCTATATATAACATCCTGAAAGCCCCTGTATATAACCCCTTGTATAACCCTCAAAAACCTTTTAAAACTCTACCGCGCATTATGTAAATCCTTCCTGTCTGGTCCAATAGGCGACCTTGCTGAGGTGTCTATCTCTATCCATCCCTCCAGCTTCTGATCGCTGTCCTGCTCTGATTGACGTGGATGACGCCTCCTGCGTCATCCACATAGCCAGACTAAGTCTCGCACCTGTGCATAGACATCGTCGTCTCATGCCTGCGCACTTTGCTCTGCTTTTCTGCGGGCAGAGCGTAAACATAAGTGCACATGCACAGTAGGGCAGCGCAAAGTGCATGGGCATGAGCTAGCAACGTCTGTGCAGCCTCACAATTTCCCCCGTTTCTGTGGATGACGCAGGAGGCATCATCCAAATCAATCAGAGCAGAAGGACAGCAATCGGCATATATGCCTATTTAACCGGACCGGAATAACTTACATAGAGCACAAGAGATTTTTAAAAGCTTTTTGGGTGGTATACAGGGGGAGTCAGGGAGTTATATACCTATTTATAGAATGCAACACAGGTGCTAATTAAGGTGCTAGTCTTAATTCAGACATGGAAATACTGGTGACAGGTTCCCTTTAATATTTTTGCGAATGGGCCTAATAACTAACAGGCAGGTAGTTGCTAGCTACATGCTTATTCTGCCCAATGCCAATCTCTACCGGAACAGAGTGATCACGGATCGCTCCTGCCGGTATATTGGCAACCTCCACTGACATCACGTTAATAGAGTAGCCTGTTGTATAACTGCGGGGAAGAGGCTGTCAATCAGCAAGTAGTGACGTCCAGAAGAGAAGATGCTGCTCTGGTGACAAGGTATGAAGTGAAGTGGGTGAGTCGCTGGCTGAGATCATACAAGTGCAGAACAGGTAGGTAGTTAGTAACTATCCTGTTGTTTGTTCTTAGCCCCATATGCAAAAAATATTAAAAGTCTAGGTTAAACTGTCAGTTTTTGTATATTAAATATACAATAGTTAATACAAATAGCTTGAGATTAGTAAAAGACTAGGACCCGAGACCAGGGCCGCCATTAGAGCATTACTGCCCTTACCGGCGTATGGGGCCCAGTGAGCAGAGGGGCCTGTTCAATAACTGAACATGTGTCCTTGGGCTTTCATCCATGTGGCTTCCTAGAGTTTGACTCTGTTGGTCTTGTCCTCAGAGCTTTTATGGACTGATAACAAGCTTATTGGCTTAACCACAGATCAGAGTGGTATTATTCCTTCCCTTCACCTTTGCACTTCACATTTTTTCACTGGCTATGGCCACTCCAATAAAGAGGATGTGCTACAGCCTCAGCCTGGATCTCAGCTTCTGCAAGCGCAGCAAGAAGCTTTCTACAGAAGGGAACATAGCTGCTATGAAATTGAAGTTTGTCCGAATTCTGGAGCAGGCGAGCGATGACTGGGAGGTTGTTCTACCATATCTGGAATGTGAAGCCCAAGGTGTTGGCTTGTCGTACAGCATCTGATGGAGGTTTATACCACTCTTCTATGATGTAGACAGTTCCTTGTACTCATTCTCCACAGTCTGCACATTACACCACTTGTCGATGGGTTCAAGAACAACCTCTGAGTCGTCGCCTGCTCCAGAATTGGGACAAACATCGGTGCATCTTGGCACCATCGAGGTTGAAAACTGTTAATCCCCAGACATGGATAACAGCATGGGACAGAATGTCGGACAGGTGATTGATGTTGTTGTGTTTTTTGCTCCTGTTTTATTACAGGAGACGAGAGATTCGGTGGAATGGAAAAGTGTGTTTTGTTTTGATTTCAAATAAAGGACTTCATTCTGGCTGTGTCTTTATTTACCATACAAATATAGGATTAGTAATGGAGAGGTGTCTTATAGAAGCCTCTATATTATCAAGCTGTGGGCTTGATGTCACCAGACAATACAAAGGTGACATCAACCTCACAGATATGAACCGCACTTGCCACCGCTACAGGGCAAGTGGAAAGAGCTGGGCAAAGCACCAGAATTGGCACATCCAATAGATTTGCCTTTTCTGGGTGGCAGCAGGCTGCTATTTTTAGGCCGAGGGGGGTCAATATCCATGGCGTGGGGACCCCATGCCAGATTTTGTAATTATTTAAATTAAATAATTTAAAAAATGCATGGGGACCCCTCAATTCTTGATAGCCAGCCTTGCTAACTGGCTGTTTATCAAAAACACCGGGGAACCCATGCTGCAATTTTCATTTTTTTTTATTTATAGTGCAGGCGGCTAATGAATACTCCGATCAGCTGCTCTTACTGTTATTAGTCCCACCAGTAGAGATGAACGACTTTGCCTTTTTTAGGGTCGAGTCGGGTTTTCATGAAACCCGACTTTCTCAAAAGTGGAGTCGAACGAAATCGGCCGACTATCGGGAAAAGTCGGTGGTCCGACTGAAACATGAAACCCAATGCAAGTCAATGGGAAGCAAAGTCGGCAGCGAGTGGAGGACAGTAAACACACCTACAGTGCCCATTTCAATGCCAACGACATCAATTCTTATTACTTAAGATTGGCAACCTTCATTTACTTTATAATAATAGTTACGCATTGAAAACTGGGGGTTATTTGGCTAAAGTTGTGGGGGGGTGGTGCTGGCTACAGTTTTTCGTGTGCCCCGGGTGAAAAAGTGTCAGTGGGCCCCTTTAACACATACCACAATTCATGAGGCTCCGATACGGCACAGAAATATAGGTATAGTACAATGACAAATACTTCACTTCTTGCATTACATGACTGATATCTATTTTAAATTCTACAATAGCTCAAAAACCGGACTCGAGTATAAGCCGACCCGAGTATAAGCCGACCCCCCTAATTTTGCCACAAAAAACAAGGAAAACTTATTGACTCGAGTATAAGCCTAGGGGGGAAAATAAGATTATGCCCCAAATGCTGCCCCATGTATTATGCCCCACAAGATGCTCCATGTATTGTGCCCCATATGCTGCCCCATGTATTATGCCCCACAAGATGCTCCATAGATTGTGCCCCATATGCTGCCCATGTATTGTGCCCCATATGCTGCCCATGTATTGTGCCCATAGATGCTCCATAGATTGTGCCCCAAAGATGTTCCATAGATTGTGCCCCCATAGATGCTCCTTAGATTATGCCCCCATAGATGCCCCATGTATTATGCCCCTAGATTATGCCCCCATAGATGCTCCATAGATTATGCCCCCATAGATGCTCCACAGATTATGCCCCCATAGATGCCCAATGTATTATGCCCCCATAGATGCTCCATAGATTATGCCCCCATAGATGCTCCTTAGATTATGCCCCCATAGATGCTCCTTGTATTATGCCCCCATAGATGCTCCATAGATTATGCCCCCATAGATGCTCCACAGATTATGCCCCCATAGATGCTCCTTAGATTATGCCCCCATAGATGCTCCTTAGATTATGCCCCCATAGATGCTCCTTAGATTATGCCCCCATAGATGCTCCATGTATTATGCCCCCATAGATGCCCCATGTATTATGCCCCCATAGATGCTGCATTGAATAGGCCCCTTATACTGCTGCAACAACAAAAAAAAAACACATACTCACCGCTCGTCGCTGGGGGCCAGGTGCCGGTGTCCTGAGCAGGCGGCACCTGCGATACTTACCTGTCACCCGGTCCACCACTGAACGCCGCTGTCTTCCGGGTCCTCCAGCAGTGAATGATCAGGCAGATAACGTGGTTACTGCGCGCCGCGCCCTCTGCCTGAACATCACAGAAAGAGGACCCGAGGACACAGCGGCGAGCAGCGGTGGAACGGGACAGGTAAATATCGCTTATACTCACCCTTCCGCCGGCGCGTCTCTGCTCTTCTCCCGCGGTCCTCGGTGCCAATGTTCAGCGGTCACGTGGTACCGCTCATTAAAGTCATGAATATGTGCATATTCATGACTTTAATGAATGGTACCACCTGACCGCTGAACACTGGGACCGGAGACCGTGGGAGAAGGCAGGGGCTGCAGAGACCGCGCCGGCGGAGGGGTGAGTATATAGAACAGCTGTGCTCCGCCTCCCCCCTGTATATGACTCGAGTATAAGTCGAGAGGGGGACTTTCAGCCCTAAAAAATGGGCTGAAAATCTCGGCTTATACTCGATTATATACGGTATATTACTCCATACAGTATTATGTCCACCACATAGTGCGCCATACAGAACAATGAGCCCCATATATTGCTCTATACTGAATAATGAGCGCCATATATTGCTCCATGCAGAATGGGCTCCATATAATCCTCCATACCGAATAGGCCCCATATTTGCTCCATATGATGCTCCAAACCCTATATGATGCCCCATAAATAATGAACCCCATATGATGCTCCAGTATTTGATGGGCCCCATGGATGATGCTCCAGTGTATGATGGGCAAATAGAATGCTCTATATATAATGGGCCCCATTTAGAATGCTCCAGTGTTTAATGGGCCCCATAGATGCTGCTCCAGTGTCTGATGTCCCCCACTTAGAATGCTCCAGTATATGATGGGCCCCATGGATGATGCTCGTGTATGATGGGCCAATATAATGCTCCATATATAATGGGCCCCATTTAGAATGCTCCAGTGTATAATGGACCCGTAGATGCTGCTCCAGTGTCTGATGTCCCCCATTTACAATGCTCCAGTATATGATGGGCCCCATGGATGATGCTCCAGTGTATGATGGGCCAATATAATGCTCCATATATAATGGGCCCCATTTAGAATGCTCCAGTGTATAATGGACCCCGTAGATGCTGCTCCAGTGTCTGATGTCCCCCATTTAAAATGCTCCAGTATATGATGGGCCCCATGGATGATGCTCCAGTGTATGATGGGCCAATATAATGCTCCATATATAATGGGCCCCATTTAGAATGCTTCAGTGTATAATGGGCCCCGTAGATGCTGCTCCAGTGTCTGATGTCCCTCATTTAGAATGCTCCAGTATATGATGGGCCCCATAGATGATGCTCCAGTGTATGATGGAGCAATATAATGCTCCATATATAATGGGCCCCATTTAGAATGCTCCAGTGTATAATGGGCCCCATAGATGCTGCTCCAGTGTCTGATGTCCCCTATTTAGAATGCTCCAGTATATGATGGGTCTCATGGATGATGCTCCAGTGTATGATGGGCTAATATAATGCTCCATATATAATGGGCCCCATTTAGAATGCTCCAGTGTATAATGGGCCCCGTAGATACCGCACCAGTGTCTGATGTCCCCCATTTACAATGCTCCAGTATATGATGGGCCCCATGGATGATGCTCCAGTGTATGATGGGCCCCATATATCATTCTCCAGTGTATAATGCTCCCCATATATTGCTCCCAACACTAAACAAAATAAAATACCTCTCCTCGCTGGGTACTGCTCTACTCTGGACTCCTTAGTGTCGCCATCTTCCAGCTCTATGCACTTGGACTGTTTAGGCAGAGGGCATACAGACGTGACGTCATCGCGCTCTCTGACCTGAATGTCCCTGTCAGGAAACGCGGAAGACATCACAGCGGTGAAGCAGGGAGAGGTAAGTATTGCAAGTGCTATGGCACTGAGCAAGCAGGGGGGCCCACTCGTGGGTGACTGCACTGGCACAGGGCCCCTCATAGTACGCCGGTGTGTCTGAAGGCGAGTGGGCCCCCCCACCGTCAGAGACACTTTTGAATACTATGAGGGGCCCTGTGACAGTGCCGTCGCCCACGAGTCGGCCCCCCCACCTGCTCAGGGTATCGGCACTTGCCCGGGTGCGCCAGGTGCTGATGCCGGCCCTGGGGAGGTAGAGCCCAGTTAGGGAATGCCTCTAACAAATGGTTTACCAGAGTTGCTTGTTTGTTCGCCAATATTAGCTATAGGTTATCTTGTGGCATGATGTTCTGTAATTTGCCTTTATAGCGTGGATCGAGGATGCTGGCCAACCAGTAGTCGTCATCCTTCATAATTTTGGCAATGCGGGGGTCCCTTTTTAGGATACGCAAGACATAATCACACATGTGGGCCAATGTTCCAGGTGTCGATGCACTTAGAGTGGTGGGTGGAGGAGGACTTTCTGTCAAAAAGGGTACTGTATCACAAGCGCACAGCTGTATACAGTCTAGGGGTAATTGTAAATCTCCTTAGATATTTCCGGAGTAACAGACAGACGCTCACAGGCTCAGTATGGATTAGACCAGAATATGAAAAGCTGAAAAAAGGTACTGTATCACCAGAAACTAGGTATATATTGTATAGTGGAAATATTGTAAATCTCCTTATATATTTTAGGAGTCAGACAAAGAAGCTCACAGGCTCACTATGGATTAGACAAGAATATAAAAAGTAGAAAAAGGGTAATGTATTAGAAGCGTACAGCTGTATACAGTGTTGTGGTAATTTTAAATCTCCGTATACATTTCCAGAGTCAGACACAGACTCTCACAGGCTCAGTATGGATTACACGAGAATAGAAAAAGTAGAAAAAGGGTAATGTATTAGAAGTGTACAGCTGTATACAGTGTTGGAGTAATTTTAAATCTCCGTATATATTTCCAGAGTAACAGACAGACGCTCACAGGCTCAGTATGGAGTAGAACAGAATATGAAAAGCATAAAAAGTGTACTTTATCAGCAGCGTACAGTATTCGGGTAATTTTAAATCTCCATATATATTTCAGGAGTAACACACAGACGCTCACAAGCTCAGTATGGAGTAGACAAGAATACAAAAAGTAGAAAAAGGGTAATGTATTAGAAGCGTACAGCTGTATACAGTGTTGGGGTACTTTTAAATCTCCGTATATATTTCAGTCTCAGTAAGCCAGTCCAGACTCTCCGCTACAGGAAACTAGATGGATACAAGTACAGACTGAAAGTAGAGTGATTGCAGAAATTTGGGAATTCCTAATCATAGGAAAACCTCCCGGTAGAATTTGCAAAGGCGATGCTGATCCTCAATTACTTAGTCTGTGGAGACAGCGAAAACGGTTCTTTGTGAAGGGTTGCTGTATCGCAGTTGCGTGGATCCCATCACCGGTAGTCATCTCCATGAAATTGTGATCCCAAGGAGAGATGTAGACATGGTCCTCACTGCCTATCATTATCAGTCAGGTCACTTTGGAGTGCAAAAGACAGAAGCCACAGTCCGTAGGCAATTCTATTGGATTGGCATGAGATGAGACATTGAAAAATGGTGCCAGGAATGTCACACATCTGTGACTAGGAAAACTGTGAAAGCTGATCAGAAAGCACCACTGCATCTGATTGTGAGTCCACGTCCATTAGAAATGGTAGCCATTGATCATCTGAAGGTAGAGCCCAGAAGGACAGGCCATAGCTACGTCTTAAACATCATCAATCAGTTCACCAAATTTGTAGTGGCCGTCCCTGTGAAGGATTTAACTGCCCAGACTCCACAGCGGTGAAGCAGGGAGAGGTAAGTATTGCAAGTGCTGGGGCCCTGAGCAAGCAGGGGGGCCCACTCGTGGGCGCCGGCACTGGCACAGGGCCCCTCATAGTACGCCGGTGTGTCTGACGGCGAGTGGGCCCCCCCACCATCAGAGACACTTTATTGTACTATCTGTGCCAGTCCCGTCGCCCAAGATTGGGCCCCTCCACCTGTTCAGGGCACCGGCACTTGCCCACGTGCACCAGGTGGTGACCCCGGCCCTGGGGGGGACAGCCCAGTTAGGGAGGTGGAAAAACTGGCATATGTTGAGGTGTAGGCTGGACGTTCAGCAGCTGCAAATGGAGGAATTGGAGAAGTCCGAGGAAGAGGAGGACAAAGCGAGCCATTTTGCTGGCAACCTATGTGTCATCAGGGGAAAGTGGGACAAAATCCTTTGAAACCCAGGCATGGTTCATTTTAATGAAGGTTAGATCATCAACATTTTGGGTCGACAGACGGGTCCATCTTTCTGTCAGGATTGATCCAGCAGCACTGAAGACTCTTTCTGATAGCACACTACCAGCAGGGCAAGCGAGCTCATGTAAGGCATATTGTGCCAATTCAGGGAAGGTGTCCAGTTTACAGGACCAGTAGTTAAAGGGGAATGACCTGTGAGGGAGAACATCAATAGGAGAGGATAAGTAATTTTAAACCATAGTTGACAACTGCTGTCTCCTGTCTGTTGCAATCGATTCAGTATTACCAGTCGTGTGAGCGGTACTCGAGAAATCAGACCACAACATGGTCATGAAACCAACGCCACTTCGGCTGTGTGCACCACGAACACCTTTTCCATGTTGCCCAGTACGGCTCGTGGTAGAACCTGCACCGCTGCTGTATGCTGGGAATGCCTCTAACAAAAGGTTTACCAGACTTGCTTGTTTGTTCACCAATATTGGCTCTAGGTTCTCCTGTGGAATGATGTTCTGTAATTTGCCTTTATAGCGTGGATCGAGGATGCTGGCCAACCAGTAGTCATCATCCTTCATAATTTTGGCAATGCGGGGGTCCCTTTTTAGGATCCGCAAGGCATAATCACACATGTGTGCCAATGTTCCACGTGTCAATGATGAACTGCCAGTGGAGGGTGGAGGAGCACTTTCTGCCAAACCCACATCCCTCCAGTCACACACAAACCCTGTACCTGACCTTGGCAAGCCAAAATTTTCTCTTGCCCCATGAGAAGCATCCTCCTCCCCAAAATAATCATCTCCCTCATCCTTCTCCTCCTCTTCTTCCTCCACCTCGTCCAGGACAGTTCCCTGAGCAGACAAAGGCTGACTGTCATCAAGGCTTCCCTCCTCCGCTTCCTCATCCGCTGCAGACGCCTGATCCTTAATGTGCGTCAAAGTTTGCATCAGCAGACGCATAAGTGGGATGGTCATGCTTATGATGGCGTCGTCTGCGCTTACCAGCCATGTGCATTCCTCAAAACACTGAAGGACTTTACAGAGGTCTTTCAGCTTTGACCACTGCACACCCGACAACTCCATGTCTGCCCTCAAACTGCTTGCCCATGTATCCTCCCATAAATGCATTACAGCCTGCCTCTGTTCGCACAGCATGCATGGTGGAGTTCCACCTTGTTGCAACGTCTATGATTAGGCGGTGCTTGGGGAGGTGGAGCGATCGCTGCAGCCTCTGCATACGACTGGAGTCTACGGGCGAGCGACGGATGTGCGAGCACAGTCTTCGCACTTTATGGAGCCGGGCTGTTAACTCCGGATTATATTATTTAAGAAGCACTGCACCACCAGGTTCAAGGTGTGAGCCAGGCAAGGTATGTGTCTGAGTTTTGCCAGGGCTATGGCCGCCACAAAATTATGCCCGTTATCACTGACTACCTTGCCTGGCTCAAGATGTAGACTGCCCAGCCATGACTCAGTTTCTCGCTGCAAGTAGTCGGCCAGTACCTCTGCGGTGTGTCTGTTGTCGCCCAAAGACATCATTTTTAAAACAGCCTGCTGACGTTTACCACTAGCTGTTCGATAGTGGGACACCTCGTGTGCAACAGTGGAAGCTGCGTACACACAGAAATACAGCTAGCAGGCAGCCTAATAATCAGCTCTGCTGTTGCACACAAGAAATTCCTCCCCTGTCACTGGCAGGCAGCCTAATAACCAGCGCTGCTGCCCACAACAAAATCCTCCCCTGTCACTGCACACTAACTGTACAGCTAATCGCCATCAGCACAAGCACAGAATAACTTTTTTTTTTTCCTGCCTAACACTCTCCCTACTGAGAAACAGCGTCAGCAACTTCTCCCTATGCTAAGATCGGCAGAAGTAAAATGGCGGTCAGCGGTGAGGGCTTTTATAGGCACTGTGACGCCACACAAAGCAAGCCAATCACTGCAATGCCCTTCTCTAAGATGGTGGTGGCCGCTGCGCATGTCATCCCGTCGCTCACAGTGTGCGTCCTTGCTCATTGGCTGAGAAAAGGCGCCTGCAAGCATTATGGGAAAACCGACTTTGGCGCTTGGGTCGCAGAACGCATGGCCGACCTCACACTATGGTCGGGTTTCGCTCTGCAAAACCCGACTTTGGCAAAAGTCGGTGTTTTTTGAATCTGACCGACCTGTTTCGCTCAACTCTACCCACCAGCCAATTGCGGCTGCCATCACTGTTATCGCTTGAATATAACTCTCATCATTCTCCCTTGCTCACGCTGATCGACGAGCAGGGGAGAATGATGCGAGCTGTCTTCAGCACATGGCGCCAGGAAACAGCAGTAACTGTAACGCTGCTTCCCTGGCGCTGGTGCGTGTGCTACTGATGTGGCACATGGGCGGCACAGTTGCCACACGTGTGCCACAAGTATTACACACATGGATACATGGACACGGTTGTCTCCGGTATTGTTTGTAAAACTTTAGACTTAGCAGTAAGTAATAAAAATGCCTTAAAACATTCTCTCTCTCATTATTCTGACATTTAGCAAATATGAATCATTATGGTGATCCTAACTGACCTAAAACAGGAAAGGTTTATTCTGATTTCATGTCAGATATTGAGAAAAACATGCATATGTGTCTTTTTATATAGTGTATGTAAACTTCTGGTTTCAACTGTATGTCTTTAAATTTTTATGTGCCTGCAACATAACCTTGCCACTGCTACAGCGGCGCTTCCGGCCGGAGCTCACCGCCATCCCACATCTCCGTGTACTCGGGAGAGCCTTAGCAACAGGAGGATGCTCCCTAGGCTCTGCACAGGAGCTTGCCCTAGCACTACTCCTACCGACTATAGAAGTAAGTGATATTAATATAAACTGCATTACCAACTTGCTCTGCACACTTCTTGCTCAACTCCTTAGGTCTGTAAAACAGTGGTTTGTACACCACTTGCGTAAGTTTCTACGTCTGTAGCACAGTGATATAGTAACCTTTATATTTTAAGAAATGTTTAATAGGTTACAGTAGAGTAGCATCATGCCAAAAGAGTCTACTTTGTGGTGGTGGTGGCTTAAAAAATCTCTTAGCCAAAATAAAAGCTGATGGCTATATAAGTGATATGATGATGGGAGCTGTTAATGTGTTATTGGTGATTACATGGTGCAGAAGTGGAACTTTTCCAAGAGTGGGCAGTGGAAGGTTCGTGGGGTGTAGGCAGAGCTGGGGTGGAGCCTGGGCAGAGTCTCAAGAGTACCTGAAAATTTTGCCAGTACAGGGTCCTGAAATTCTTGGTGGCAGCATAGCTATATACATTGTTTAGTGGCCACGGCCAGGTATTTCAGCTTAGCCTCTATTCAAATGTCAGACCCCTACTGATCAAATATTCAGGACCTATTAAAGGAAGGTAACCAGTATCATTTTAATGGAAAACCTTTTATCTGTTTTATAAAGCATTATATTCATAGCCCAAAATCTCTTTTTAATGGCTCTTGTGTGTGAAAATGTTTGAACCAGTTCACTTAGGTACTTAAAAGTGACTTTCACAAGATTAACCCAGCTTTAATGGCTCTAGAGTGCTTAAAAGAAAAAAATAAAAGCCACTAGTCTCGCACTGGACCACCACTGTTTCTTCTGGGTTGGATGGAATATGAAGGTTGCAGCTGATTAGTGGCTGCTGATAGGCAGCATTATATCTGAGCTGCAGTCAATCAGTACAGGAACCATGGAGCTTGGAAGGTTTACCGGCAGCAGAATGGAGGGGCGGTGTTGGTCCAGTAGCTGAGCATGGGATATTTTTTATCTTTGCAACTTTTAAAGTAGTGGATAACCCTTTTAACTGAATTCTTGTTTTGCAGGGTCAAAAGTTGTCAAATAATTTTTATGTCCGCTGTTTTTTTAGCTGGGGGATTCACGGGTCATTAGAATGCTCTATCTATGTCAGTTCTACAGAGACAAGTAAAGCAACTCTAGTGTTTAGGACTGCAGCAGTGAAGGTCTCAGATTCCTAGACCTGGGGTATTAACAGTCATGAACGTAGGATGAGAAACCTCTGTAGTATATCACAATACCTTTATTTATTTTACCCATTTATACCTTTAAAAAGAAGGTCAGTTTGGATGTATCACAATAACCAATAACTGAATTGCATTGATCTGCTCATTCACACATGAATATTTTAATCACAGAAGCAAAGTTGATTTTAACAAAACATAAAAGCTGATTTAAATCATCACTCCAGCGTTTTATTTTATTGCAGGGCTGGAGTGGTGCCCCTAATCTAAGCTCCCTTCCCCTAATATTATACTTACCAGTCTCCTTCTTCATCTTTAATAGGCGCTGCTTCGGTTGTTCTCCCGCAGGTTGTGACATACTGGATCGCTCCAGAGTTTTCTGGAACGATCTGGAAGTAACTTCTCAATGTAAGTCTATGAGAGCCAGAACGAGACTCTCATAGACGTACATTGAGAGCTTGTGACTAGAGTTGAGCGATACTTTCCGATATCCTAAAGTATCGGAATCGGAATGGTATCGCCGATATCACTAAAATATCGGCGATACCCGATACCGATACCGGAAGTCCCATGTAATTCTATGGGAACAAAATATCGAAATTAAAAAAAACCCATTCTTGCCTTGTTGGTTAATTGTACATGAAGGAAAACAACAAAGAGTAATGTAGAATGTATTGGGGGAGGTTGAGGAGACATTAAAGGCATAGATGTTTGACCCAATCCAATGGAATAGCATTAATTTTTTTTTTTTAGGAAATACGTTCGGATTGACGAACAAATTGACAATGTTGTTAACCTTTTTTCTATTTTGTCAAATATGTCTGTTTCACAACTTCCATGGTCTTCACCTTTTTAACTTTTCACACACTTTCTCCTTCATAATTTTCAGCAGCATCATCTTTCTCATCAAATTATTCTTCATCTTCACCTTCTTAATCTTCTAAAACTTCTTGCTATTCATCTTTTTGTTAACATTACTTATATTGTTCTTATTAAACAGTTATTATTCTTCATATTCTACTTCTTCATCTTCTTCCTATTCATCCTTTTCATCATATTCTTATTTGTGACAGACATTCCTGTACTTGTAATCTGTAAAACTCTGAATTTTCATCCTTCCGTTCTTGCTGTCACGAAAGATTTTAATTACAACAGTATTTGTCCGCGTTCAGTTTAGCCTGCAGCAGCATCAGGCATTTTCCAGGGGCACCACGAGGAGGAACGGACTCACCCCCTATTACACTGCTTAGTTCTTTCTTCTGCTTAGAATTTGAAGCATATTAATTTGCTGCTTCATTTATGGTCTTATACTTAATGCTTCTGCTTTTGATCTCTGCTTAATTGTTCTCTAGCTCTTGTCGTATCTTGTAGTTTGTCTTACCTTCTTTGTCCTGTTGGGGTGATGGTACAAAAGCCAATGGAAGTAACGAGGACCAGCTGACTGTGCTGGAACCCGGAGGGTCAGCAGAAGGAAAAGAGCCAATGGCACAACCGAGGACCAGCTGACGTTACTGGGACAGGGTTACTAAGCAGGAGGTACCTGTGCTCCAAAGCACTACCAAGGACCAGCAGACGTTGCTGGAACTCGGATACCGACATGGAGGCACCTAGGCCAAAGGCACTGCGGAGAACCAGCTGACGGTACTGGAACCCGGATGGGTAGCAGAAGGTACAGAGCCAATGAAGTAACGTGGACCAGCTGACTGTGCTGGAACCCGGAGGGTCAGCAGAAGGAAAGAGCCATGGCACAACCGAGGACCAGCTGACGTTATGGACAGGGTTACTAAGCAGGAGGTACCTGTGCTCCAAAGCACACCAAGGACCAGCAGACGTTGCTGGAACTCGGATACCGACATGGAGGCACTAGGCAAAGGCACTGCGGAGAACAGCTGACGGTACTGGAACCCGATGGGTAGCAGAAGGTACCCATGGAAATTAAAGTTGAGGCAGCAGGACTGTTTGCCGTTCACACAGCAGGGGAACAGCTGACATTACTGAACCCCAGTAACACGGGAGCAAGTGTTAGACTGTGCTAACAGCACTTCCGAGAAACAACTGGCGGTGTTGTAACCCAGGGATGAGAAGAGAACATGGTGGAGGCAGCAGGACTTTTTGCCGTACACACAGCAGGGGAACAGCTGACATTACTGAACCCCAGTAACACAGGAGCAAGTGTAGACTGTGCTAACAGCACTTCCGAGAAACAACTGGCGGTGTTGTAACCCAGGGATGAGAAGAGAACATGGTGGAGGCAGCAGGACTTTTTGCCGTTCACACAGCAGGGGAACAGCTGACATACTGAACCCCAGTAACACGGGAGCAAGTGTTAACTGTGCTAACAGCACTTCCGAGAAACAACTGGCGGTGTTGTAACCCAGGGATGAGAAGAGAACATGGTGGAGGCAGCAGGACTGTTTGCCGTTCACACAGCAGGGGAACAGCTGACATTACTGAACCCCAGTAACACGGGAGCAAGTGTAGACTGTGCTAACAGCACTTCCGAGAAACAACTGGCGGTGTTGTAACCCAGGGATGAGAAGACAACATGGTGGAGGCAGCAGGACTTTTTGCCGTACACACAGCAGGGGAACAGCTGACATTACTGAACCCCAGTAACACGGGAGCAAGTGTAGACTGTGCTAACAGCACTTCCGAGAAACAACTGGCGGTGTTGTAACCCAGGGATGAGAAGAGAACATGGTGGAGGCAGCAGGACTGTTTGCCGTTCACACAGCAGGGGAACAGCTGACATTACTGAACCCCAGTAACACGGAGCAAGTGTTTGACTGTGCTAACAGCACTTCCGAGAAACAACTGGCGGTGTTGTAACCCAGGGATGAGAAGAGAACATGGTGGAGGCAGCAGGACTTTTTGCCGTTCACACAGCAGGGGAACAGCTGACATTACTGAACCCCAGTAACACAGGAGCAAGTGTAGACTGTGCTAACAGCACTTCCGAGAAACAACTGGCGGTGTTGTAACCCAGGGATGAGAAGAGAACATGGTGGAGGCAGCAGGACTTTTTGCCGTACACACAGCAGGGGAACAGCTGACATTACTGAACCCCAGTAACACGGGAGCAAGTGTAGACTGTGCTAACAGCACTTCCGAGAAACAACTGGCGGTGTTGTAACCCAGGGATGAGAAGAGAACATGGTGGAGGCAGCAGGACTGTTTGCCGTTCACACAGCAGGGGAACAGCTGACATTACTGAACCCCAGTAACACACGGAGCAAGTGTAGACTGTGCTAACAGCACTTCCGAGAAACAACTGGCGGTGTTGTAACCCAGGGATGAGAAGAGAACATGGTGGAGGCAGCAGGACTTTTTGCCGTTCACACAGCAGGGGAACAGCTGACATTACTGAACCCCAGTAACACAGGAGCAAGTGTAGACTGTGCTAACAGCACTTCCGAGAAACAACTGGCGGTGTTGTAACCCAGGGATGAGAAGAGAACATGGTGGAGGCAGCAGGACTTTTTGCCGTTCACACAGCAGGGGAACAGCTGACATTACTGAACCCCAGTAAACACGGGAGCAAGTGTTAACTGTGCTAACAGCACTTCCGAGAAACAACTGGCGGTGTTGTAACCCAGGGATGAGAAGAGAACATGGTGGAGGCAGCAGGACTGTTTGCCGTTCACACAGCAGGGGAACAGCTGACATTACTGAACCCCAGTAACACGGGAGCAAGTGTAGACTGTGCTAACAGCACTTCCGAGAAACAACTGGCGGTGTTGTAACCCAGGGATGAGAAGAGAACATGGTGGAGGCAGCAGGACTTTTTGCCGTACACACAGCAGGGGAACAGCTGACATTACTGAACCCCAGTAACACGGGAGCAAGTGTAGACTGTGCTAACAGCACTTCCGAGAAACAACTGGCGGTGTTGTAACCCAGGGATGAGAAGAGAACATGGTGGAGGCAGCAGGACTGTTTGCCGTTCACACAGCAGGGGAACAGCTGACATTACTGAACCCCAGTAACACAGGAGCAAGTGTAGACTGTGCTAACAGCACTTCCGAGAAACAACTGGCGGTGTTGTAACCCAGGGATGAGAAGAGAACATGGTGGAGGCAGCAGGACTTTTTGCCGTTCACACAGCAGGGGAACAGCTGACATTACTGAACCCCAGTAACACAGGAGCAAGTGTAGACTGTGCTAACAGCACTTCCGAGAAACAACTGGCGGTGTTGTAACCCAGGGATGAGAAGAGAACATGGTGGAGGCAGCAGGACTTTTTGCCGTACACACAGCAGGGGAACAGCTGACATTACTGAACCCCAGTAACACGGGAGCAAGTGTTAACTGTGCTAACAGCACTTCCGAGAAACAACTGGCGGTGTTGTAACCCAGGGATGAGAAGAGAACATGGTGGAGGCAGCAGGACTTTTTGCCGTTCACACAGCAGGGGAACAGCTGACATTACTGAACCCCAGTAACACGGGAGCAAGTGTTAACTGTGCTAACAGCACTTCCGAGAAACAACTGGCGGTGTTGTAACCCAGGGATGAGAAGAGAACATGGTGGAGGCAGCAGGACTGTTTGCCGTTCACACAGCAGGGGAACAGCTGACATTACTGAACCCCAGTAACACGGGAGCAAGTGTAGACTGTGCTAACAGCACTTCCGAGAAACAACTGGCGGTGTTGTAACCCAGGGATGAGAAGAGAACATGGTGGAGGCAGCAGGACTTTTTGCCGTACACACAGCAGGGGAACAGCTGACATTACTGAACCCCAGTAACACGGGAGCAAGTGTAGACTGTGCTAACAGCACTTCCGAGAAACAACTGGCGGTGTTGTAACCCAGGGATGAGAAGAGAACATGGTGGAGGCAGCAGGACTGTTTGCCGTTCACACAGCAGGGGAACAGCTGACATTACTGAACCCCAGTAACACGGGAGCAAGTGTAGACTGTGCTAACAGCACTTCCAAGCAACAACTGGCGGTGTTGGAGCCCAGGGTCAAGGAGGATGTTTAAATACTAGATCAAGTATTTTCCTTGTTACGTGTCAATTAAAAATGTCTATACTCCAAACAAGAGAAATATAACCTTTAGTACCATAAGATGATGATTTTACTTTAAAAAATATATGTAAATTAATAATTGACAAACATAAACGCATACATTAACATGTTGAAAAGCAATGCAAACCACAATAAAAATCGGTTTAAATAATCTGCTATACGGTTTTAAATAAAAGCATACAAGTACATATCAGAATCCATAAATGATGGATAAGTAACAGTATGTACACCATTTTCATTTGCTGAATAATATCACTAAAAAGTTTTTAAAAATATCTAAAATTTCCATCATGTAATACTGATAATATGTGGCAATCATTTATATTAACAAAAAAAACCTTTAAAAAGTGCATAGTGAAAACAGCTATTTATGCCTGACTGTGGACTTGCAAGCATGACAACGGATAGATAAGGTATATATAGATGACACTGCATAGCCACAGATGGTGAATGGCGATGTAATACTGTACCTCAATAAAGTGTGCGTTACTACTACATCCTTTTTTTTATATAGCTTTATAAAAGGGTACGTGCATGTATGCTTGCGCCTTTGTTTGGACGCACAGACTGGCTTCCTGCTGTGACGCGTTGGGTATTGGAGCGTCTGTGCGTCTTATGACGCAGACTAACATTCACGGTGCGCATCGTTCATCATCGCAAGCATACCGACAACACAAAGGCGTTGTCATGACTGCTTTACTCAGTAAACATGCACCTATGATGAAACATACACGCATGTGCCCTATTACATAACAAGCTACAAGAAAAATGCGTGTGAGGTGTGACACAGCTGTTTTGTTAAGGTACAGTATTATATCGACATTGTACAGGTGTCGCTATTCAGTCTGATAAATAGATATCATTCACCTATTCTATCAGTTGTCGTTCTTTCAGCACCACTTACAGGTATATATTTTGCTATTGTGACTATGCACTATTGACTTTACCAAGGTAATGCATGATTTTTGTTAGCGATTATCATGTTTACATGAAGGACCTTTATGATATGGGCTGTTAACTTTCTAATCAAATATGTATTTTTTAAAATGACACAAATATAAGTAATGTTGAAGAGGACTATTCCTACATGCATTGTTTGCACAATATTACAGGTGTACATCACGTCCCTTAATCAACATTGGATATTATATTTACTTGTATGCTTTTATTTTAAAGGCAAGAACACTGAAGTATAACCTTCGCACTGCAGCAGTTGTCAAAGTTCAACCCACATTATGCACTTCCAACATTGCAGTATTTGAGTCATCATGATGTGAGTTGGATTTGTCTAAGCTATGGAGTGACAAGGTTGACCATCAGTATCCTATAGCATAAGTAGGCTTTTGTGTTTGCATTTGTTTTCGACATGTGCATATCTGTAATAATATGTCACAATTATTTTGTTACAGATTTGTGACAAAGACAAATCATTTTATGGTTTGAAAGTTGACGTTTCAAATGTTTACAGCTTAGAAATCATGGTGTAGCCTCATATCTATGTGTAGCACTACACACTTTGAGATGTCATGTTTTTTTCACCATGATTAGGTAGCTAGCAGTAATTTTTGCCGGACACACAGCAGGGGAACAGCAGGCGTTACTGAACCCACAAACACATCAGCGATTGTTTTCATCTGTGCATCTAACACTTCTGAGCAGCAACTAGCGCTGTTGAAGCCCAGGGTCAAGGAGGGTGTAGGCAGAGGCCTAGTATGAGACGTTTGAAGTTGAAGTTGTAGTTAGCAGCAGTAATTTTTGCCAGACACACAGCAGGGGAACAGCAGGCGTTACTGAACCCCACAAACACATCAGCGATTGTTTTCATCTGTGCATCTAACACTTCTGAGCAGCAACTAGCGCTGTTGAAGCCCAGGGTCAAGGAGGGTGTAGGCAGAGGCCTAGTATGAGACGTTTGAAGTTGAAGTTGTAGTTAGCAGCAGTAATTTTTGCCAGACACACAGCAGGGGAACAGCAGGCGTTACTGAACCCCACAAACACATCAGCGATTGTTTTCATCTGTGCATCTAACACTTCTGAGCAGCAACTAGCGCTGTTGAAGCCCAGGGTCAAGGAGGGTGTAGGCAGAGGCCTAGTATGAGACGTTTGAAGTTGAAGTTGTAGTTAGCAGCAGTAATTTTTGCCAGACACACAGCAGGGGAACAGCAGGCGTTACTGAACCCCACAAACACATCAGCGATTGTTTTCATCTGTGCATCTAACACTTCTGAGCAGCAACTAGCGCTGTTGAAGCCCAGGGTCAAGGAGGGTGTAGGCAGAGGCCTAGTATGAGACGTTTGAAGTTGAAGTTGTAGTTAGCAGCAGTAATTTTTGCCAGACACACAGCAGGGGAACAGCAGGCGTTACTGAACCCCACAAACACATCAGCGATTGTTTTCATCTGTGCATCTAACACTTCTGAGCAGCAACTAGCGCTGTTGAAGCCCAGGGTCAAGGAGGGTGTAGGCAGAGGCCTAGTATGAGACGTTTGAAGTTGAAGTTGTAGTTAGCAGCAGTAATTTTTGCCAGACACACAGCAGGGGAACAGCAGGCGTTACTGAACCCCACAAACACATCAGTGATTGTTTTCATCTGTGCATCTAACACTTCTGAGCAGCAACTGGCGCTGTTGAAGCCCAGGGTCAAGGAGGGTGTAGGCACAAAATATTGAGTTATTGCCTTGTTACGTGGCCATTGCAAATGTATGTACTTCAAACAAGAATAAATGAACTTTTACTACAACAATAAAATGATAAATTTCAATTACAAGAATAGAAAAATATTTATACTTGACAGTCCTCTGTGGTTGATAACGTTTAATGGCTAACTGAAAATATGGTAACAAATTCAAAGCTTTCGAGACTACTCAGGTGTCTTCATCAGGCTAAGAGTAAAGCCAAAAATGAACAATCACATATTTCTACACACAACAGGACACAGGAATAGCTAAGACAAGTGAGGGAGGGACAAGTGAGGGGAGACCGGCAACAAAAAGGAGAACAAGGATGAATTATCAGCGCCACACAATCACAGATAAATTAATGAATTTACCTGTGGCAAAAGACTTTTGTTTGCCCGGTCATAGCATCATGGATATGGAATTACTGGTATTAAAATATAACTTCAAATATGAGAAACGTACAAAGGTTTCAGAATATAAGCTCATCATGACCTTTGACACTGTTAGTGATGGAATGAATAGATCACATGGATTTATGTCATTCTATATCAATTAAGGAATCTGCGTCTATGCCCTTCCAGGGTCATGAAAACCCAAAAAAATACGCCAATGAGAGGGCAATCAAACTTTCTATCCTTATCTAGGAACTGTTCCAATATTTATGTTCATCCCTGTGAGATAATGACAGTTCTGATACACGTCACTTACTTGTCTTACCTATTGCACTATTCCTGTGTCCTGTTGTGTATAGAAATATGTGATGCTTAATTTTTTTAGTTAGTCTTTCCCTGATGAAGAGACGTGAGTAGCCTTGAAAGCTTGCAATTTGTTTCCATCTTTTCAGTTATCCATTAAAAGGTATCAACCACTGCTGACTCTGAAGTCTAAATATTTTTCTATCTACTGGCTAACACGGTACAAAGATACACATGTTTTCTAATTTCAAGAAGGAAAAATAAAGAAAATACAAATATAAACGCATATATGCACATGCCAAAAATAAATGGAACAACACAACACCCAAAAAATTGGTAACAAAATATAGTGTTGTAAATTTAAGAATAAAAGTACATTTTTTTTTTTATGAATAATGCTTAAGGAACGCTATGTTAAACCATAACATAGTGAAGACAATGGATTTTGTAATAGTCACTCATCATAATCATCGCAAATTTTATGTGACAGTCACAGACATTTCAATTATTTAAGTTCATAAAATCGTAACTTTCTATAGCATGTATGACATGTCCAGCATGGACTCATCAATGTGATTGATGACACA
This sequence comes from Oophaga sylvatica, assembly GCA_033576555.1. Taxonomy (NCBI): domain Eukaryota; kingdom Metazoa; phylum Chordata; class Amphibia; order Anura; family Dendrobatidae; genus Oophaga; species Oophaga sylvatica. The sequence goes on from JARQOD010000001.1 coordinate 239,367,961, forward strand.
ATAATGTACAATAAAAAATAACCATTTAAAAAAACATTAGGCATTGTTTGTCACAATTTAAGTGTGTGCCTGCAAGTGTAGGTGAAACAAAGGCTACGGATAGCAAAGGTATATTCTATGTCTGTATCAGACAGTGGACAGCCTCTGATGGGTAATGCCGATGTTATACTGTACGTCAATAAAGTCTGCGGCTGAAATCATGCATTTTTTGCTTGTAGAGTGTTGAAGAGGGTAAAAGAATGTCTGGTTGCGCAAAGCTTTATCCGTCAACACTACCTTCCTACTGTCACGCGTAGGGTAGGGTAGCGTGTGGCAATTAGCTGACTATCAAATGTGAGGTTAGGCTGCGTTATTGCGCACTAGGGACGCCAAAAAAAATACAGCAGTAATAATTTAATGTGTAATACTCCACCTATGACAAACAAAAAAATTACGTTCCCTCTTTAACAATGTACAAGACTAACAAGCCTAATGGTTGACGCTGACTTAATTGAGATACAGTATTACATCAACATTGTCCATGAGTAACTATGCACTGTGATACCTATATACCAGTATTAATTTATATCTCTTGTGGTTGTTTCAACAGCACTTGCAGGTATAACTACCTATTGTCAGTATGCATGATGCACTTTCTAGATGTAATAATTTATTATTGGACATTATTACCATGTTTACATGCTGGCCATTTCATATATGGTGTTTGAAGTTACAGTTGGCATCAGTATGTGTATTTTATAATGTCTGTCATAAATAAAACTCGTGATGATGATGATGAGGATTTAATGATTCGTACATCCATTGACTGCATTATCTTACAGGTACAGATAAAGTTCCTTAAAAAGCATTAATTCATAAGTCTGAAATGTACTTTTATGCATTAATTTCAAAATGTGAAGAGTAGACTATGTTTTATTTTTTGTTACCATTTCTAATAGACATGTGCAGATATGCGCTGTGATGACAAATTATTATTTGTCCATATTTGTCATAAAAATTTATCATTCTAGGCCTGCAAAACTTCACAATTTCATGTTTTCAGCATAACAAGCAGGGTGACGGCTCTTCCCTATTTGGAGCATGTTGGTCATGTGTTTTTCTGTCCATGTGTCGGGAACAGGAGACTTCTTGCCGTTGACACAGCAGGGGAACAGCTGGCGTTACTGAACCCCACTAACAGTAGAGCTTGTGTTTTGTTCTGTGGACACGACACTTCTGAGCAGCAACTGGCAGTGTTGGAGCCCAGGGAGTAGAGTTCAGGTGGTAGAAAGATGAACATAACAGGAGACATGGATAACGTTGCGAACCAGTTATTTAATCTGAAAACGGACAGACAAATTCTGGCGAGATCCATGCCTTGTTCATTTTCAGAAAAGTAAGCCGGTCTACATTATCGGAGGATAGTCGCATGCGACGGTCTGTTAGTACACCACCTGCAGCACTAAAGACGCGCTCCGATAATACACTGGCAGCAGGGCAAGCCAGCACCTCCAATGCATACTGGCTAAGCTCTGGCCATGTATCCAGCTTAGAGACCCAAAACTTGAATGGGGAAGAGCCATCTGGGAGTACACTGAGAGGCAAAGCCAAGTAGTCTGTCACCATCTGACGGATACGTTGCCTCCCGCTGACTGGAGCCCTCTCGGATGGTGTAGACATTTGTGGCGCTGCCACAAAACTTTGCCACATTTTTAACATACTGGTCTTTCCCTGTGCAGAGGCACTGCGTGTGCTCCCTCTTGTTGCAGAGCTCTCTACACTGCCTCGACGCACAGAGCTGCTTTGTAAAGCAGTAGCAGCAGCAGTGCTCTCGGCAGTAAGGTAGAACATTAGGGATTGCACCAGTGTGTCTTGGTACTCCCGCATTTTACGCTCCCGGTTCAACGGTGTGATGAGGCTTTTGACGTTGTCCCGGTAGCGAGGGTCTAGGAGGGTGTACACCCAATAATCAGACGTCGTGAGAATGTGGGCGATGCGGCGGTCGTTTCTTAGGCACTGCAGCATGAAATCAACCATGTGCTGCAGACTCCCAACTGGCAAAGAAACGCTGTCCTCTGCAAGAGGCGTTATCTCTGCCTGCTCTGCATCACCCCACCCTCGCTCTACATACTGACTAGAGCGTTGTGTACCTCCCTCTGGAGCGATGTCTTCCTCCTCCATTGACTCCTCTTCCTCATCCTCCTCACAAAGTGAGCCCTGCCCAGCCCTTTGTGAGGAACCACGTTGCGCTGACTTTCCAGAAGGTGATGGAATTTGTGACTCCTCATCCTCCACCTCTTCCAAAACCTCATCCCTTATTGCTTGCAGTGTTTTTTGAAGCAGGCAGATAAGGGGGACAGTCAGGCTGACTAGTGCATCATCTGCACTCGCCATCCGCGTTGACTCATCAAACGCACGCAAAACGTGGCACATGTCCTTCATAGTGGCCCACTCATTAATGGTGAAGTGTGGACGGCGCAAATTGCGTGTTGATTGCGCCTGATGCAGCTGATACTCCATAACTGCTGGCTGCTGCTCACACAACCGCTCCAACATATGTAACGTTGAATTCCACCTGGTGGATACGTCACATATGATGCGATGTTCAGGAAGGCGCAATCTGCGTTGCAGAGCTGCAATGCGCGATCTGGCCATGCTGGAACGTCGCAAGTGAGCGCACTCTAGGCGGACCTTGTGCAGCAGTGCATCAAGATCCGGATAGTCCCTCAAAAAACTCTGCACGACCAAGTTGAGCACATGTGCCAGACATGGTATGTGAGTGAGGTTGCCAAGGCCCAGAGCTGCCACCAGATTTCGGCCATTGTCACACACTACCAAGCCTGGCTGGAGATTCGCTGGCAAAAACCACACGTCGCTCTCCTGCTTGATGGCATTCCAGACCTCCTGCGCTGTGTGGCTTCGATTCCCCATGGGAATTAATTTCAGAACGGCCTGTTGCCGTTTGGCCACGGCTGTGCTCATATCGGTCGCATCAGGTAAGCGTCCACGGATCCATGTGGAGGTAGACCGTGACGGCTCCTGCAGCGATGATTCTGAGGAACTGGAGTAGGAGGAGGAGTCAATGTGGACAGACTTGATTCCGGCAATCCTTGGAGTTGGCAGAACACGTACAGCGCCACTCGCAAGATCTGTACCCGGCTCCACAACATTCACCCAATGGGCAGTGAGTGAAAGGTATCGTCCCTGGCCATGGGTACTGGTCCACGCATCGGTGGTCAGGTGGACCTTGCTACTGACGGCGTTTAGTAGCGCATGTTTAATTTTTGCCTCAACATGCTTTTGCAGACCAGGGACGGCTTGCCTGCTGAAATAAAATCGGCTGGGCACATTGTATTGTGGGACTGCCAATGCCATTAATTCACGGAAACTGTCAGTCTCCACCAGCCTGAATGACAGCATTTCAAGGGACAGGAGTTTTGCAATGCCAGCATTCAGAGCCTGTGCTCGTGGATGGTTTGCCGAGTATGGCCGTCTTTTATCCCATGCCTGTGCTACCGATGGCTGTTTTGTGGCCTGGGTGTGTGAGGTTGACAGGGAACTTGCAGCTGTGGGTGGAATAACACTGTGTCTCTGGACAACAGTGACAGAGGTTCTTCCATGGCGATCCTTTGAGGAAGCCGAACCAGCTGTGTGTGAACTGGAGGAAGAGGCTCCAACAGGAGCTGAAGATGTAGGTGCTGCTGTAGGTTGGCCTACATCTCCAGTGTGTCTTTGTAACTCAACAAAGTGCTTTGACCGCACATGTTTCCACATATTTGTTGTATTAAGGTTACTGACACTTTTACCTCTTTTAATTTTTTGATTACACAGCTTGCATTTGACATAGCAAATATCATCTGCAACTGTATCAAAAAAGGACCACGCAGAGCAAGTCCTGGGAGCGCCCGGTTTGGCTGTTGTAAGAGAACTGCTCCGAACGGGTGCCAAACTGGAGGCTACAGGCAAGCGAGTCTGCAGCCTACCTCTCCCTACTGTTTGGACCGTTGGTGCAATCTCTTCCTCAGAGCTGCTCCCACCACCTTCCTGTTCCTCACGCCATGTTGGGTCTTGGACCTCATCATCTCCACCACTACCCTCTTCCAACACCTGCTGTTGTTGGGTGGTCTGGCCAGCACCATGCTCAACAGAAACTGGCAACTGAGTCTCATCATCATCAGATGCGTTCTGCGGTGTGCTGACCATCGGCACTGGCTCACCCGCCTCTTCAGATTCAGAGAGACACAGCTGTTGCGCATTACTGCATACTGCCTCTTCTTCACATTCCAGAATGCTGCTTGGCTGGGCCCCTGTTTCCAAGCCAACAGATTCTGAGAACAGAAGCAGAGACTCAGCTGGCTCCTGTACAGAGCTCTCTGACTGCCTGGGCAATTTGGCAGGGGGTGAAGAGACTGATGGTTGTTCAACAGTGCTGTGGTCCTGAGAGGAGGTGGAAGGTATTGAAGTCGATGCATTGGCTGCCATCCAACCAACAACGGCTTCAATTTGTTCTTCACGCAGCAGGGGGGTACGCTGAGCTCCTACAAAAGTGCGCATAAAGGAACGCTCACGGGGAAAACTGGTGGATGCTGTGTCACTGGGTGCGGCAGCAGCCACAGAATCCCCACGTCCTCTCCCTGCTGCAAATCCACGGCCTCGACCACGACCACGTGCCTTACTCACTGACTTCTTCATCTTGGTAGATTGATAAAGAAAGTCAGAAAAGTTAAGGCCTAAGTGTGGTTATTCCTCACAGACTACAGTGAACCCTGCAGACAACTGTTCAGTATCTGTGAAAGGCCCCTTTGTGTACTTCTATAGTGTTTGCAACCAATGTATTGTATACGGATGGAAGCGCGTCACACTAATAGATTAGATTTTTTTCCACTAAAATGGAGCAGCACCAATTAGAGAAAAATGTGAAGGATGAGGCAGTGACACACGCTCAGCACACTACAACCGGCAGTGGTTGAAGTACAACTGGAGCGTAATCTGCACTCACAAAATGAAAAGCTCACAGACTACAGTGAACACTGAAACACAACTATTCACTATCTGTGAAAAGCTCCTTTGTGTACTTCTATAGTGTTTGCAACCAATGTATTGTATACGGATGGAAGCGCATCACACTAATAGATTAGATTTTTTTCCACTAAAATGGAGCAGCACCAATTAGAGAAAAATGTGAAGGATGAGGCAGTGACACACGCTCAGCAGACTACAACCGGCAGTGGTTGAAGAACTAACTGGAGCGTGATCTGCACTCAAAAAATCAAAACCTCACAGACTGCAGTGAACACTGAAACACAACTATTCACTATCTGTGAAAAGCTCCTTTGTGTACTTCTATAGTGTTTGCAACCAATGTATTGTATACGGATGGAAGCGCGTCACACTAATAGATTAGATTTTTTTCCACTAAAATGGAGCAGCACCAATTAGAGAAAAATGTGAAGGATGAGGCAGTGACACACGCTCAGCAGACTACAACCGGCAGTGGTTGAAGTACAAACTGGAGCGTAATCTGCACTCACAAAATGAAAAGCTCACAGACTACAGTGAACACTGAAACACAACTATTCACTATCTGTGAAAAGCTCCTTTGTGTACTTCTATAGTGTTTGCAACCAATGTATTGTATACGGATGGAAGCGCGTCACACTAATAGATTAGATTTTTTTCCACTAAAATGGAGCAGCACCAATTAGAGAAAAATGTGAAGGATGAGGCAGTGACACACGCTCAGCAGACTACAACCGGCAGTGGTTGAAGTACAAACTGGAGCGTAATCTGCACTCACAAAATGAAAAGCTCACAGACTACAGTGAACACTGAAACACAACTATTCACTATCTGTGAAAAGCTCCTTTGTGTACTTCTATAGTGTTTGCAACCAATGTATTGTATACGGATGGAAGCGCGTCACACTAATAGATTAGATTTTTTTCCACTAAAATGGAGCAGCACCAATTAGAGAAAAATGTGAAGGATGAGGCAGTGACACACGCTCAGCAGACTACAACCGGCAGTGGTTGAAGTACAAACTGGAGCGTAATCTGCACTCACAAAATGAAAAGCTCACAGACTACAGTGAACACTGAAACACAACTATTCACTATCTGTGAAAAGCTCCTTTGTGTACTTCTATAGTGTTTGCAACCAATGTATTGTATACGGATGGAAGCGCGTCACACTAATAGATTAAAATTTTTTCCACTAAAATGGAGCAGCACCAATTAGAGAAAAATGTGAAGGATGAGGCAGTGACACACGCTCAGCACACTACAACCGGCAGTGGTTGAAGTACAAACTGGAGCGTAATCTGCACTCACAAAATGAAAAGCTCACAGACTACAGTGAACACTGAAACACAACTATTCACTATCTGTGAAAAGCTCCTTTGTGTACTTCTATAGTGTTTGCAACAATGTATTGTATACGGATGGAAGCGCGTCACACTAATAGATTAGATTTTTTTCCACTAAAATGGAGCAGCACCAATTAGAGAAAAATGTGAAGGATGAGGCAGTGACACACGCTCAGCAGACTACAACCGGCAGTGGTTGAAGAACTAACTGGAGCGTGATCTGCACTCAAAAAATCAAAACCTCACAGACTGCAGTGAACACTGAAACACAACTATTCACTATCTGTGAAAAGCTCCTTTGTGTACTTCTATAGTGTTTGCAACCAATGTATTGTATACGGATGGAAGCACGTCACACTAATAGATTTGATTTTTTTCTAATATAATGGAGCTGCACCAATTCCACTAAATAAAATAAAAAAAAAAAAGAGTCAGTGACACGTGCAGATGCCTACAAACAGCGGTGGATGCAGAGCAAACTGCAGCGTCACCTGCACTGTCACACACACACCTTGCACAGAGCTGTTAAAACAACACTGGCAAAATGAAGCTTTACACAGCGGTTGGTAAACTAGCCTGCCTCAAGCACAGTAGTACACAAAATCGCAATATCTAACTGTCCCTCAGAGTGAGCAGAGTAGCGTTCTGTCCCTTACTGAGTTCACAGCACAGTGACGCTAAAATGGCGGCGGCGCCTTTTATAGTGCATTCTGACATCATTTCAGCAGCCAATCACAGCCATGCCATTAGTTAAGATGACCGCAGCATTACAGGATGTGCCCACACTTCGTAGGATTCCTCATTGGCTGACTAAAATCACATTGCCTCTCAAAGAATTATGGGAACTTCCGATTCCGGTATACGATATTGAAAAGTATCGGAATTAAGTATCGGAATTCCGATAACGCGAATATCGGCCGATACCCGATACTTGCGGTATCGGAATGCTCAACACTACTTGTGACTGTTACCTGTTACCTCTGACTTCCGGTCAGTCAGAAGTTGCAGCCACAAGATGGTGGCGCAGAACCGGAGCAGCACCAGAAAGAGATGAAGAGGGTGGTTGGTAAGTACAGTTTTATGGTCATGGATTAGTTGTACCACTCCAATGTTAAAATTAAAAAAAAAACAAAAAACGCTGGAATGAAGATTTCACATATTTCGTAATAATTGTATGAGACGATCATATTCTTTCTGCTACACATGAACTCTAGACAGTTTTATCAAACTTCAAAGTTCACTGTCCTTCTAGAATAATATCACGCTTCACAACATTTATAATACCTGATAAAACTAAAGTTGTAATGTTATGGCCTTCAGAGACAGTCTCATTCTGATAAAGATAAATAATTATCAGAAGGACCAATGTTCAATAGGTTCACTTATATTTGATACCAGTGGTGAGATAATACCAGTTAGTTCCATGTATCACATGTTATTATTTGTGTCTTATCATGCAGCGCTAATCTTATAATCTCTGTATACTTCAAGTGAACTGTGTAATTGATGCAAGTTAAAGCTACATATTGCTACATATTGCTTTTATCATGCTAACTACTGACCACATACTCCGAATTAGGTTGGCTCCATAGAGGGCATGCAAATCTATTCAATGTTCCAGTTATGTGTCACAATGAGTTACCCAGTCTTTATCAAAACGCCCACTAAAAAACAGGCCCAGGTACTGATTTCTGCCGAACAATTAATGATGAGGGTCTCAGACTACTTGAGGTACAGTATTATGGAGGCCAAAAAGCTAAAAAGTACCGTAAATATATCCTTTAGTTATCCTAGCAAGGGCTGTTGTCACATGAACTACACACCAATAACATTTTCTGTCACATTGCCTATGTCAGAAATGTTTTTTTTCAACCACCTCTTTGAGCGCCTTCCGTACATATACCGTAGCTAAAGCCCCTATAGCTTGGTATATGAAAGATTTAAATGTTCCTTATGAAATTTGCTATCACTCTCTCAGACCTATAATTATATAATCTCAGTGATCTGCTGTACACTAAAAGTTTCACAGAGTCAGCCTTCCATAATTATCTAGTATGTCCTGGCCTCCCAATATTCCTGTCACGTGTTTACCGCAACAGAGAGGAGCCAGAAGATTGCTCCTACACCTGCGCTGAATAGAAGCACTTCACCTTCTTTTTAAATGGTGTAAATTTCATTTTGGCAGTACAGGGCTTAAGAGGCCATGTTGGGAGCTCTAGGAGCTGAGGCTCTCTGCTGAGCACGGTTAGTGTTGTGAATGGACTTGAGATGAGTTCTGAGCAGAGGCTCCCTCTGGTGGTTACAAGCGGTACTGGACTGTCCAGTGAAGATTGTGAGGATTGGGAATCAGGTGTTACTGATTGGTCTTATATAAGGAGTCACCTTCCCATCAGGGTTGCCGGTGATCAATTGTTCTGGTCTCAATCCTTGATTCCTGTTTCCTTTGTAGCCTGCTGTGTCGTGTCTTCATCTCCTGCTAACAGATAAGACATTTTCTTCTTTTTGCTTTTGTGCTTGATTTTTGCATTTTGTCCTGCACTTCTGTGGGGGCCTTCAGGGTCCCCTCCGGGGGCTTTTGCCCTCTCAGTTTTGCTCAGCCACTGATGTTTGTACATTTGCTTTTTCCAGTTTTTTCAGTGGCTGCAGTTTTGATTTTGTTACACCAGAGAACTAATTTAGGTGGTTTTTTCTCTCAATGGAGTTTGCACAGTTGTCTGGCCGTGTGGATCAGCTTGCCACTGAGTATTGCTACCTATCTTGCTAGGTTGCCTGTTGTGGAACCTAGGATTCCCATGCCAGATTTGTTTTTGGGGGATCGAGCCAAGTTTCTGAATTTCAAAAATAATTGTAAATTGTTTTTTGCCTTAAAATCTAAGTCCTCAGGGAACGCGGCGCAGCAGGTTCAAATTGTCATCTCTCTCCTGCGCGGCGATCCTCAGGATTGGGCTTTTGCCCTGACACCTGGGGATCCTGTTTTGAGTGATCTTGATGCATTTTTTCAGGCCTTGTGGTTATTGTACGATGAGCCTAATGTCACTGATCAAGCTGAAAAAGCCTTGTTGGCATTAAATCAGGGGCTTGATGACGCTGAGTTATACTGTCAGAGATTCCGTAGGTGGGCAGTCCTGACTAAATGGAATGACGACGCTTTGGCAGCCCTTTTTCGGAAGGGTCTGTCAGATAATGTAAAGGATGTTATGGTGGGATTCCCTGTCCCCTCTGGTCTCAATGATTCTATGTCATTAGCGATTCAAATTGACAGACGTTTGCGTGAGCGGAGAAGTATGCGTGGAATAGTGTTGCCTTGTGAACCTGCTTCTGAACCCATGCAGTGTGATAGAGTGGTTTCTGGGGCACAGCGTCATGAGTTTCGAAAGCGCAATGGGTTATGTTTCTACTGTGGTGACGCCTCTCATGCTATTTCAGTCTGCCTAAGCGGGGAAGACGTTTTGCACGCTCAGTTGTCTTGGGTAGTGTTCAGACTAAGTTTTTATTAACTGTTACTCTGATATGCTCTCTGTCCTCATTTTCTGCTCAGGCTTTCGTTGATTCGGGAGCAGCTATTAACCTGATGGATTTTGATTTCGCTAAACGTTGTGGGTTTCCCTTGATACCCCTACATAAGTCTATTCCCTTACTGGGGATCGATTCTACCCCTTTGGCTGAGAATAAACCTCAGTTCTCTACTCAGGTGATAATGAGGGTTGAACCTGATCATCAGGAGAGCTGCAAATTTTTGGTTCTGTATAATCTGCATGACATTATCGTGCTGGGTTTCCCTTGGTTACAGTCTCATAATCCTGTTTTGGATTGGAAATCTGTGTCTGTAACCAGTTGGGGCTGCCAATGTGTTAATACCAACACTCCTGTTTTTTCTGCCTCCCCCCAGGCTCAGGATGTTCCTGACTTTTTGTTTGATTTTTCTGATGTGTTTAGCGAAAGTAAATCTGCATCCTTGCCTCCCATAGGAGCTATGACTGCGCTATTGAATTAGTGCCGGGTAGTAAATTCCCTAAAGGTCGCCTTTTTAACTTGTCTGTACCTGAACATGACGCTATGCGGTCTTATATCAAGGAGTCTTTGGAGAAAGGTCATATCAGACCATCCTCTTCACCCTTAGGTGCTGGTTTTTTCTTTGTGGCCAAAAAGGATGGTTCATTAAGGCCGTGTATTGATTATCGTCTTTTGAACAATATTACTGTGAAATATCAATACCCGTTACCCTTGATTTCTGACCTGTTTTCCAGGGTGAAAAACGCTACTTGGTTTACCAAGCTTGACCTCAGGGGGGCATATAACCTTATTCGCATTAAGCACGGGGATGAATGGAAGACGGCATTTAACACCCCTGAGGGGCATTTTGAGTACCTTGTGATGCCCTTTGGGCTCACTAATGCTCCTTCTGTCTTCCAGTCCTTCATGAATGACATTTTCAGGGATTTTGTGGATAAATTTCTGATTGTTTATTTGGATGATATCTTGATTTTTTTTCCAATGACTGGGACTCTCATGTGAAACATGTTCGAACTGTATTCCAGATTTTGAGAGAGAATGCTCTGTATGTGAAGGGATCAAAGTGTCTTTTTGGCGTACAGAGGATCTCATTTTTGGGATTTATTTTGTCCCCATCTGTTATTGAAATGGACCCGGTCAAGGTTCAGGCCATCTGTGATTGGGTCCAACCTACTTCATTAAAGGCTCTTCAAAGATTTTTGGGTTTTGCCAATTTTTATCGTAAATTTATTGGTAATTTCTCGGTTATTGTTAAACCATTAACTGATTTGACCAAAAAGGGTTCTGATGTGGTGAATTGGCCTCCTGAGGCAGTCTCTGCATTTCAGGAACTTAAGCAGAGATTCACTTCTGCTCCTGTTCTACGGCAGCCTGATGTTTCTCTGCCATTTCAGGTGGAGGTTGATGCCTCTGAAATTGGGGCAGGTGCCGTTTTGTCCCAAAGAGATCCAGAGACCTCTAAAAGTAACCCTTGTGCCTTTTTCTCTCGAAAATTTTCTCCTACTGAACGTAATTATGACGTGGGTAATCGGGAGTTATTGGCCATGAAGTGGGCTTTTGAAGAGTGGAGACATTGGCTGGAGGGAGCCAAACAGCAGGTGGTGGTCCTTACTGACCATAAGAATCTGGTTTATCTGGAATCTGCCAAGCGACTTAATCCTAGACAGGCCAGGTGGGCCTTGTTTTTCACACGTTTTAATTTTGTGGTTTCCTTTCTTCCTGGCACTAAGAATGTTAAGGCGGATGCCCTTTCAAGGAGTTTCCTTGCAGACTCTCCTGAGTTATCTGATCCTTCTGTTATTTTGAAAGAAGGTGTAGTTCTTTCCGCCATCTCGCCCAATTTGAGACTGGCTCTGGAGGGGTGTCAGGAGGATAGGCCCGAGCGCTGCCCTGTTGGGAAATTGTTTGTCCCGGACCACTGGAAAAAGAGTGTGATGTCTGAGATTCATTGTTCCGCGTTGGCTGGTCATCCCGGAATTTTTGGTACCAGAGACTTGGTTAGTCGGTCCTTTTGGTGGCCTACCTTGTCTCGTGATGTCAGGGAATTTGTGCAGTCCTGCGGGACTTGCTCTCGCTCCAAGCCTTGCTCTCGCTCTAGTGGTTTGTTGATGCCATTGCCTGTGCCCAAGAGACCATGGACCCATATCTCTATGGATTTCATTTCCGACCTCCCTGTTTCTCAGAGAATGACCGTCATCTGGGTGATTTGTGATAGGTTTTCCAAGATGATACATCTTGTGCCATTACCTAAGTTGCCTTCCTCCTCTGAATTGGTACCTTTGTTCCTTCAGCACGTGGTTCGTTTACACGGCATTCCTGAGAACATTGTGTCTGACAGAGGAGTCCAGTTTGTTTCCAGATTTTGGAGGACCTTTTGTTCTAAACTTGGTGTTCAATTGTCTTTCTCCTCGGCGTTTCATCCTCAGACCAATGGTCAAACTAAGAGAACAAATCAGACATTGGAGACTTATCTAAGATGCTTTGTGTCTGCTGATCAGGATGACTGGGTCTCTTTTTTGCCTTTGGCTGAGTTTGCTCTTAATAATAGGTTCTAGCTCTGCCACTTTGATGTCTCCATTTTTCTGTAATTCTGGGTTTCACCCTCGATTTTCTTCAGGACAGACGGAGGCTTCTGTCTGTCCAGGTGTTGACTCTGTTGTGGAGCGTATGCAACAGATTTGGGACCAGGTAGTGCAGAGGTTGTCCCTCTCTCAGGAGAAGGCCCAGCGGTTTGCTAACCGGCATAGGACTGATGGTCCCCGGTTTAAAGTGGGAGACTTGGTCTGGTTGTCCTCAAAAAATATTCCTATGAGAGTGGCATCTCCTAAATTTAAGCCTAGGTTCATTGGACCTTATAAGATCATGGAGATTCTTAATCCTGTTTCTTTTCGTTTGCTTCTTCCAGGAACATTTAAGATCCATAATGTGTTCCACAAGTCCTTGTTGAAGAGGTTTGTTGAGCCAGTGGTTCCTACTGCTTTGCCTCCTGACCCTGTTCTGGTTGAGGGCAATATGGAGTTTGTGGTTGAGAAAATTTTGAATTCTCGTTTTTCTAGACGGAAACTCCAGTATTTGGTTAAGTGGAGAGGTTATGGTCAGGAAGACAATTCTTGGGTGTTTGCTTCGGACATCCATGCTAGGAGACTCATCCGTGCGTATCATAGAACTCATCCTGACCGACCTGGTTGCTCAAGTGAGGGTTCGGTGACCCCTCCTCAAGGGGGGGGTACTGTTGTGAATGGACTTGAAATGAGTTCTGAGCAGAGGCTCCCTCTGGTGGTTACAAACGGTACTGGACTGTCCAGTGAAGATTGTGAGGATTGGGAATCAGGTGTTACTGATTGGTCTTATATAAGGGAGTCACCTTCCCATCAGGGTTGCCGGTGATCAATTGTTCTGGTCTCAATCCTTGATTCCTGTTTCCTTTGTAGCCTGCTGTGTCGTGTCTTCATCTCCTGCTAACAGATAAGACATTTTCTTCTTTTTGCTTTTGTGCTTGATTTTTGCATTTTGTCCTGTACTTCTGTGGGGACCTTCAAGGTCCCCTCCGGGGGCTTTTGCCCTCTCAGTTTTGTTCAGCCACTGATGTTTGTACATTTGCTTTTTCCAGTTTTTTCAGTGGCTGCAGTTTTGATTTTGTTACACCAGAGAACTAATTTAGGTGGTAGAGGTCGTGTAAGGTTCTATGTATATATTCCTGAAACTCAGTTTGTTCGTCAGCCATTTTGCTTTCTGTCTTTCTGTAGCTATCTTGCCCTCAGTCAAAATGGAGTTTCCAGCTTGCATGTTCCCGCCCTGATTCTCTCCTTTGCTTCTTAAGCAGCCACAGCTGAGCAATCAGTGCTTCAGAATCTAGCCTGCAGTGAACCTGTGACTTGACTCCTGTAAGCCTTGGACCTTGTACTCCAGCTATTCCTACTGAGGAACTCTGAAGCACTTGTGGACTCTGAACCCTGCTCTTTGAAAGACCCACGTTTGCATGGACTTACGGTAACAGAGAAGAACATCCTGAATCTGTGTTGGAGAGTGATTTGCTGAGCTTAGTTTACTCTGGCCTGCTGTGTCTCCTGCTTCTGTGTCTGCAAACTGTGTGACTATTTCTGCCAACTTGTATGAAGTAATACAGGACTTTTCTATATCAAACCTGTGTCTCATGTATGTTCATCGCACCCAAGCACAAGATGCTATATGAACTGTACTACATACATTACAAGATTCTGAAGCCAAAACGTTAGTGTCTGCTGGGTCTGGAAGGCTGTGTCTGCTGTAACTGTGGATATCAGACGTCCGGTTGTACTTTCTGTGATGACAGTGGTTGTGACTTCTCACAACCATTCCAGGTGAGCAATTCCCTTAAGTTTTTTCTTTCTGCAGTGTTATCACAGGTAAACACTATTGTTTTTTTTTTTCTTTTTCTTTTTTTGTCTGCTGTAACTCTGGATATCAGATGTCTGGTTGAAACTTTCTGTGATGATAGTGGTTGTGACTTCTCACAACCATTCCAGGTGAGCAGTTCCCTTAATTTTTTTTTCTCTCTGCAGTGTTGCCACAGGTGAACACTATTGTTTTTTTTTTTTCTCCTCTCCTCTTCTTCCAGTAATCCTGTCTTAAAAGATCTGGAAAATGGAGGCCCGCATAAAGGAACTTTGCGGAGTGACTGATAATATCCTTGCAGATTTGCAGAATATAAAGACCCGTTTTACAAATCTACAGGACCTCAATAATCACAATTTGCAAGTGGTTGGACAGACTACCCAGGATTTGCGAGCCAGGATTGAGGTTCTAGAGGGGCGAGTCCAGGCTCCTGCCGTAGCCCCGAGTGCTGGGATTCCCAAGTTGCCCCCTTTTCGTTTTGGCGGTGAACGTGAGAAATTCAGGGGATTTATTAATCAATGCAATCTTTTTTTTCTGCACATGCTTCACAATTTCCCACTGAACGATCTAAGGTGCTTACTATAATTATGTTGCTTACCAACAAGGCTTTGATGTGGGCAAACCCTCTGATTGAGACTGAGGATGATTGTTTGAATCACCTTGATGATTTTATTTCAGCCATGGGGCAGGTGTTTGATGACCCCAATCGAGGTGCAACAGCTGAAGCAGCCATGTTAGCTTTGCGCCAAGGTAAGCACTCGGTAGCTGAATATGCCTTGGATTTCAGGAGATGGGCCCTTGATACCACCTGGGACAGTTCCGCCAAAAAATCTATTTTTCGAAAGGGGTTATCTCCACTGATTAAGGATGAACTTGCTCGTGCCGACCCTCCCACTGCGTTAGGTGACTTTATTAACTACTGCATCCGTATTGATACTCGTCTGACTGAACGCAGGCAAGAGAGATGGTTCGAAAGCAATCGTACTAACCTTTTCCTACCTTCCTCTCCAGCTAAGGAACCTTTGAGTAGGATTACACGGGAACCTGAACCTGAACCCATGCAGGTAGACTCTTTACAACGACGGGTTAGTGATGCACGCAAGGAACATCGTTTTAAGGAGAATCTATGTTTCTATTGTGGTAAGTCAGGGCACTTCATTATAAACTGCCCCAGCCGTTCTCGTAAGACTACTGCAGCACTCATTCATTGTGAGTGTTGCGAGAGGGGATCTGTCAGGTCCGAGCCTCAGGCTCCAGAGAGATCTGCAGCAACAGATCTTGATTTCTCGGACTTAAACTCCGTTACCTCTGAGGACGTTGACTGTGTAAACGCTGCCATTTTTCAAGTTTCCTCAGCGGTGTCCCAGCTGAGTTGTAAGAAAAACAATTCTCATTGCTTTCTTTCCATCAAACTCTGGGTTGACTCAGCTTGGGTGTCTAGCTCTGCTATGATCGACTCAGGGGCAAGTGGAAATTTTATGGATGTCTCCTTTGCTCTGAAACAGGGAATACGTTCAGTGAAGAAGGCTACTCCAGTACAGATGGAAACTGTGGATGGCTCCCTGCTGACCTCTGGACCAGTGGATCAGGAAACAGAGCCTTTGAAGGTTCTTATGGGTAAAGATCATCAAGAGAAACTATCCTTTATGCTTATCTCTTCTCCCCACTTTCCCATTATTCTAGGGCTACCATGGCTGCAGGCTCAGAATCCTACCATTAACTGGGAGACCAAGGAATTACACTTTCCAGAGAAACAGATGAGTCCAAAAGTTTCAGCTTGCTCTGTTCCTAAAGGAATCATGTCAGTCCCTGAACTACCAGCTGTATACCAGGACTATGTGGATTTATGTGACAAGAAGAACGCTGACCAGCTTCCTCCTCACCGTCCATATGATTGTCCAATTGAATTATTGCCTGGAGCAGAGATACCTTTTGGTAAGATCTACCCCTGGCGGGGCCCGAGCTAAAGGCTTTAAAGGATTACATAGACGAAAATCTAGCCAAGGGCTTCATACGCCCCTCTTCATCTCCTGCAGGTGCACCCATCTTCTTTGTAAAGAAGAAAGATGGATCTCTGAGACCATGCGTAGACTATAGGGAACTCAATAAGGTTACTATTAGAAACCGTTATCCATTGCCTTTAATCCCTGAGTTATTGGAGAGAGTGCGACATGCCAAAATTTTTTCTAAACTAGATCTTCGTGGGGCCTATAACTTAGTCCGTATTAGACCTGGGGATGAATGGAAGACTGCATTCAGGTCACGCTATGGACACTTTGAATATTTAGTTATGCCTTTTGGTCTGAGTACCGCCCCAGCCACTTTCCAACACTTGGTGAATGACATCTTCAGGGATCTCCTAGATACATTCGTGGTAATTTATTTGGATGATATTCTAATTTTTTCTAACTCCACAGAGGAACATCATGGACATGTGAGAATGGTCTTGGAACGTCTAAGACAAAATCATCTTTACATCAAACTTGAAAAGTGTGAATTCCATAGGACCGAAATTCAATTTCTGGGGTATGTACTGTCTACACAAGGAATTAGTATGGATGGAAGCAAAACCCAAGCCATCAAGGATTGGCCAAGTCCTAGAAATGTGAAGGAGGTACAGCGCTTCATCGGGTTTGCCAACTTCTATAGACGTTTCATTAGAAATTTCTCTGAGGTAGTGTCACCTATCACTCAACTTACCCGGAAAGAGTCTAGGTTCTCCTGGACTCCCCAAGCCCAGGAAGCATTTTCCCGTCTAAAAGATAAATTTACCACTGCACCTATCCTAGTACATCCCAACCCCGAGCTTGCCTTCATAATAGAGGTGGATGCTTCAGACTGTGCCGTTGGAGCTATACTCTCTCAGAGAACAGGTGAGAAGAATGTCTTGCATCCCTGTGCCTTCTTTTCCCAGCAGTTGTCTTCGGCTGAGAGGAACTACGATGTGGGCAATAGAGAGTTGTTGGCCATTATTGCCGCCTTCAAAGAATGGAGACACCTTCTTCAGGGTGCTGCACAGCAAATAGTCGTCCTGACAGACCATCGTAACCTTGAGTTTATCAGGTCGGCTAAGTGTCTGACTCCTCGCCAGGCTCGCTGGAATCTTTTCTTAAACCAATTTAATTTTATCATTTCTTATAGACCAGGATCGCGCAATGGAAAGGCTGATGCACTCTCTAGGATTTACTCAGCAGAGACACGTCCAATTACTCCTCCTAAGACTATTCTTCCTGACTCTAGATTCCTAGGAGTAATTCATAATCAAGACCTACTTAAGGACATCAAGGAAGCATACCATGCGGATTCCTTTTTGGCACAACCCCCAAGGGACGTAAGTCTTGTCTTTAAGAATGGTGTGTGGATTCAGGGACAACGCCTGTATATTCCTTAAACAGTTGAGAGTATTGCAACTCATTCACAATTCCAAGATAGCTGGGCATAGAGGAATTCTAAAGACACAGGAATTTCTTTCTCGTTTCTTTTGGTGGCCCACTTGCAGGAAGGATGTTTTGAATTATGTCACTTCATGTGAGGTCTGTGCAAGATGCAAAACACCTCGCTCCTCACCAACTGGTCTGTTACAGCCTCTTCCCACCCCGTCCCGCCCGTGGGGATCCATTTCTATGGACTTCATTGTGGAGTTACCAACCTCTCAGGGAAAGAACACCATTTTAGTGGTGGTTGACCGTCTAACAAAGGCAGCTCATTTTATCCCTTGTGTCGGCTTACCCACTGCAAAACAGACATCAGATTTGATGATTAAAGATGTGTTTCGCTTACATGGAGTACCGGATGAGGTTATTTCGGATCGAGGGGTGCAATTCACTTCTAGGTTTTGGCAAAATTTCTGTGCAGCATTGGACATTAAAGTAAACCTTTCTTCTGCTTTTCATCCCCAGACTAATGGACAGACCGAACGAACCAATCAAACCCTGGAGCAGTATCTCCGCTGCTTTATCTGCCACCTACAGGATGATTGGGTGGATCTACTTCCATTAGCTGAGTTCTCGTATAACAACTCTCAGAGTGCCTCCACTAAACAGTCTCCTTTTTACTCTAATCTAGGTTATCATCCTAACATTCTACCACGATTTCCCATAGAAACGCCTTTACCAGCAGTGGCTGAAAGAATCACGTCTTTACAGAAGAATATGGATCTTCTAAAGGAAAATCTGGAATCGGCTCAAGAAAGGTACAAGAAAGCAGCAGATAAATTTCGTAAACCTGCACCAGCTTTCAAGGTAGGAGACTTGGTCTGGCTGTCAACCAGAAATCTTAAGTTAAGGATTCCATCGTCTAAGTTGGGACATAAGTACATTGGACCCTATAAAATCAGTAAAATTATAAGTGCCGTTGCTTGTCGTCTTCAACTGCCCAGAACTATGAGAATCCACCCTGTCTTTCATGTATCCCTACTAAAGGCTGCAACACCCAATACGTTTCCTGGACGTTCTTCTCCTTGCCCTGACCCAGTGCTAGTCGATGGTCAGGAAGAATTTGTGGTGGAAAGGATTTTAGATTCCAGGTTGTATAGAAATCAGTTACAATATCTGATTAAATGGCAGGGCTACCCAGTGGAAGACAACTCATGGGAACCAGTCAATAACGTTAATGCTCCTCGCTTGCTCCGTCAGTTTCATCAGAGGTACCCACACAAGCCTGGTCTGAGGTCATCCGGAGGTTGTCCTTAAGGGGGGAGTAATGTAAGGTTCTATGTATATATTCCTGAAACTCAGTTTGTTCGTCAGCCATTTTGCTTTCTGTCTTTCTGTAGCTATCTTACCCTCAGTCAAAATGGAGTTTCCAGCTTGCATGTTCCCGCCCTGATTCTCTCCTTTGCTTCTTAAGCAGCCACAGCTGAGCAATCAGTGCTTCAGAATCTAGCCTGCAGTGAACCTGTGACTTGACTCCTGTAAGCCTTGGACCTTGTACTCCAGCTATTCCTACTGAGGAACTCTGAAGCACTTGTGGACTCTGAACCCTGCTCTTTGAAAGACCCACGTTTGCATGGACTTACGGTAACAGAGAAGAACATCCTGAATCTGTGTTGGAGAGTGATTTGCTGAGCTTAGTTTACTCTGGCCTGCTGTGTCTCCTGCTTCTGTGTCTGCAAACTGTGTGACTATTTCTGCCAACTTGTATGAAGTAATACAGGACTTTTCTATATCAAACCTGTGTCTCATGTATGTTCATCGCACCCAAGCACAAGACGCTATATGAACTGTACTACATACATTACAGGTCGTGTGATCTCAGGTGTTTTTGAAATTAGTAAAGTTGGTGCTTTTCAGGGTTTTTTTGGGATTGCAGTAAGTGCCCTTCCTATCCTTTTCTATTTAGTTAGTTTGGGCCCCAACGTTTGCTCATACTATTTTCTGTCTGTGTCAGTATTTCCTCTTGTCTAACCGCCATTACATGTTTGGGGGCTTTCTATGTTCTTTGGGGATCTGCTCCGGGGCAGATAGCTTTCCTCTTTCTATCTTTAGGTATATTTAGTTTCTCAGGCTGTGACGAGGCGTCTAGGACCAACGTAGGAACGCTCCACGGCTGCCTCTAGTTGTGGTGGTTAGTCAGGGTACTGCAATCTCATAGATTCCAACTGCTCTGGTGTATTGCCCTTTTTACCTGCACTCCTCAGCTACCAAATCATAACAGGTTAGCTACTCGTATCCCCTATATAATCTGGGTCCAGATTGACACACATCGTCAGAGCTAGCTTATGCTGCATGGCTGGGAGGATATTAAATAATTCACAGGGTAATTGATAAGACAAGTCGTATTTAATATAATGAACATAATCAATAGTGCAGCCTTAAAAAATGAGGATAAAAATTATAGAAGAAACTCTTAAAATATACAGTACAGACCAAAAGTTTGGACACACGTTCTCATTTAAAGATTTTTCTGTATTTTCATGACTATGAAAATTGTAAATTCACATTGAAGGCATCAAAACTATGAATTAACACATGTGGAATTATATACTTAACAAAAAAGTGTGTAACAACTGAAATTATGTCTTATATTCTAGGTTCTTCAAAGTAGCCACCTTTTGCTTTGATGACTGCTTTGCACACTCTTGGCATTCTCTTGATGAGCTTCAAGAGATAGTCACCGGAAATGGTCTTCCAACAATCTTGAAGGAGTTCCCAGAGACGTTTAGCACTTGTTGGCCCTTTTGCCTTCACTCTGCAGTCCAGCTCACCCCAAACCATCTCGATTGGGTTCAGGTCTGGTGACTGTGGAGGCCAGGTGATCTGGCGTACCACCCCAACACTCTCCTTCTTGATCAAATAGCGCTTACACAGCCTGGAGGTGTGTTTGGGGTCATTGTGCTGTTGAAAAATAAATGATGGTCCAACTAAATGCAAACCAGATGGAATAGCATGCCGCTGCAAGATGCTGTGGTAGCCATGCAGGTTCAGTATGCCTTCAATTTTGAATAAATCCCCAACAGTGTCACCAGCAAAGCACCCCCACACCATCACACCTCCTCCTCCATGCTTCACGGTGGGAACCAGGCATGTAGAGTCCATTCGTTCACCTTTTCTGCGTCGCACAAAGACACGGTGGTTGGAACCAAAGATCTCAAATTTGGACTCATCAGACCAAAGCAAAGATTTCCACTGGTCTAATGTCCATTCCTTGTGTTCTTAAGCCCAAAAAAGTCTCTTCTGCTTGTTGCCTGTCCCTAGCAGTGGTTTCCTAGCAGCTATTTCACCATGAAGGCCTGCTGCACAAAGTCTCCTCTTAACAGTTGTTGTAGAGATGTGTCAGCTGCTAGAACTCTGTGTGGCATTGACCTGGTCTCTAATCTGAGCTGCTGTAAACCTGCGATTTCTGAGGCTGGTGACTCGGATAAACTTATTTGGATAAACTTATCCTCAGAAGCAGAGGTGACTCTTGGTCTTCCTTTCCTGAGGTGGTCCTCATGTGAGCCAGTTTCTTTGTAGCGCCTGATGTTTTTGCAACTGTACTTGGGGACACTTTAAAAGTTTTCCCAATTTTTCCAACTGACTGACCTTCATTTCTTTAAGTAATGATGGCCACTCGTTTTTCTTTACTTATCTGCTTTTTTCTTGCCATAATACACATTCTAACAGTCTATTCAGTAGGACTATCAGCTGTGTATCCACCAGACTTCTGCACAACACAACTGATGGTCCCAACCCCATTTATAAGGCCAGAAATCCAACTTTTTAAACCTGACAGGGCACACCTGTGAAGTGAAAACCATTTCCGGTGACTACCTCTTGAAGCTCATCAAGAGAATGCCAAGAGTGTGCAAAGCAGTAATCAAAGCAAAAGGTGGCTACTTTGAAGAACCTAGAATATAAGACATAATTTCAGTTGTTACACATTTGTTTGTTAAGTATATAATTCCACATGTGTTAGTTCATAGTTTTGATGCCGCCTTTAGTGTGAATTTACAATTTTCATGGTCATGAA
The DNA here is from genome assembly GCA_033576555.1 of Oophaga sylvatica. Classification (NCBI taxonomy): domain Eukaryota; kingdom Metazoa; phylum Chordata; class Amphibia; order Anura; family Dendrobatidae; genus Oophaga; species Oophaga sylvatica. The sequence continues at coordinate 239,389,640 of JARQOD010000001.1, forward strand.
AATACAGAAAAATCTTTAAATGAGGTGTGTCCAAACTTTTGGTCTGTACTGTATAAATAAAGATAATTGGAGTGCTGGCTTCAAAAATTAAACATGATTTTTTTGATACAATGATAAGTAACATACATAATCTTATACCCAAAAATGATTGAGGAAGGAAAACTTATGATCCACAATGGAAGCCCTGGGAATGAGGCGTTAGGGGTAAGAGGCAGTTGCACAAATTACATAAGTATACAGTATTGGAAGATCATGTAAACATATAACGAGTGGGTCAAGGGAAAGGCAGCGTAACATAAACTCAGCCATGTATGCCAGACTGCTAACAGGCAAGACTTCTGTGTCCTCAGCAAGAGGACGACTGACCATGCTCTCCTCCCTGTCCTCAGGCCATCTACACTGAACAGATGGTATGACAGTTGTGCTTGTAGTACCGTCTAGAGTGCTTGAAAGTAGCTCCTGTTCTTCCTCCTTCTCTTCCTCATTGTCACCCAATCAACATTGGGATGATATGAGGCTGGGCTGTGTGTAATCACCCTGTATAGTTCCTTGCTTCATCTCATCAATCTCCACCTGCAATGCATCCTCTTTGATTGTGAGCAAAGAGCTTTTCAGAACACAGAAGTGGGCTGGTGACGCTAATTATGGTGTCATCGCCGCTCACCATCTTTGTGGAGCCCTGAAATGACACAATTGTAAGCCCACAGACAGGTGAGCTGTGTGATGGAGATACCACACTGAAAAATATGTGGTCTGTATTTTTATTTTTTACAGCAAAATAGTGTCACTAACTAGGGTAGTGTGGCGTTCTCATGTGGTGTATGGCTGAGGGTTGTACTCCTGACAGGGTATGATGTATCTTAAGGTGGCCAAGCTTTCTGTCTGGAGAAGAGTCATTCCTTCTCAAATTACACACACACAGGAAACTCCACAATACAATGTTTGCACAGTAACTGCCTCTAGGCAGAAGATGATGATGTTGGTAGTAGTTGGTGCATTTGAGCCCCACTCATGAAGCAGCCGTAAGAATTTGAAAAAGAAGTCTTTTTACTGAAGGTTGTGGGGCAAATTATTATTTACAAACAGCAGTAAACTCCAGTGAAGGACAGAGGTTTACTGTCAAAACTTAGTCCCCAATCCCAAAGTTCTTTCTGTACATTGCCATGTCTGTGAATATGGTCCAAAAATGTTTCCACTTGTTTTTCTCTCTGTTCTGGTACTAGTTGAGTGTGATTTGCTAGCTCTTTCATTACAGAATAATCAGCTCCCATTCTATCAATTAAACCTGTTAAATTTCAGAATTCTGGAATCAGAATAATAGGCCCTGCTGGCATTTTTCCTGGACTTCTTGCTTTTTGGGGATTGTGTATGAGAGCAGGCTGTTTCATGTCTGTGATATGCATGTTATATTAATTTTTGTAATAATCGAAAAAAAAAATGATTTCACAGCCATGTGACTGCTTGAAAGTAGACTCCGGAGTGAACTCCCAGTTGACATAATCACTATGATATGTACGATTGTTGTATTTGGTAAGGAATATCTGTCCAATCAATCAGTTCTTTACTGTAAGTATCATAGAGGTCATTTGATCCAATTTTCAAATGCAAATTGTACATTACATCCATAACAGTTTAACTTCGAAGGACTTTGTGGTTCACATCAATGTGTACGCAGGTTGCGGGATGCAGTGACGCAAGAGAGGCAGAGCAAGGGTTACGTTTTAATTTAACAGTGGATTCTCAATGCAGGGAGATGAAGTTAACTGAGGGTTAAACGGTTCAAGGGCAGGCAAAAGGTTGAGTTAATGGTCAATAAACCAGATAACGACAGGTCCTTAAATCACTTATCGTGTCAAAGGCTTCCCAGTCTTCTGCAGAAGCTTGGAAGGTGGTGGCGCCGGCAACGGCTGACGCGGTGCTGTTCCAGAGGGGTTCTGCAAACAACAGTTCGTCTTCTGGCGGTAGCGGTCGGTCTCCAGTATCTTCCACTGGGCCCCTAGTCCATAAGTTGGCGTGGCCGGAATGAGCAGGGCCATGACACTTGCAGGGTCCAACATGAGGGGTTCAGCAGCAGTGGGCCAGGTAGGCTGCAGAAGTTCATCTGCTGCCCAGCTCTCTCTAGATGGCCTGTGCGCTGTACTCTCAGCCACGGAGCACGTGGCACCTCTCTGTCACTCAGCGGCATGGCACCTGACACCTGGATCTCTAACAGTCACTCGGGGGGTGGCGGGAACCGGCGGGCGCAGACCGACGCAGCGCAGATGTTCGGGGGATTTAGCACACTCTTCAGCCTGCTGCACACTGCCTGTCCATGCCGAAACAGACTCCTGCTGCGCGCACTTTCGCTTGTGTACGCCCCCTGCTTCCGGGTCAGGGGTCCTGTCCGGGACCTTATGCCTTCCCCCGGACAATATGTGACGCAGCCTCAGCAGTTCCGGACCCGGTGTAGTACAAATGCCCGCGGTTTGGTGCTTCTCCTTACAAATGCATAACATGATACTAGTCTCATACTGCAAAATTGAGGTGGTAAAATCCTTGCCACACAGATAGGTTGTGTGTTCTGACTTCTGTAACATCATTTGGTTGATAATAATTCAGACCTATTTGCTTCATAATCATCTTCAGAAGCCTTCCGAATATAATGTTGTAAAAGTGAAAGCAGGTTGGTGAAGTTGGTGGTAACTCATTTGTCAAAGTAATTGTAATCTTTACTATTTCTCCACTGCGTGTGCGGCTAACCACCTCATTGATCTTAATTAGTTTCTTTGACAAGAAAAGAACAGCTCCACCAAAAACACGTGCTTTTCCTATTAATTCATCATGATGATGAAGTAGAGCTGACCTCAGGGATCTAGATTACATCTGTGGACTGTAGTCAACATAGTTCTGGTACAAGACCCACTGGGGTCTAGCAATCAATTTGACATAGTTTACAATAACAATAATCTTTATATAGCGCCAACATATTCCGAAGCGCTTTACAGTTTAACAGCTTCAAACACAACAGTCATAAGTAACAATGTTAACAATAATACAATATTTAAAGCAAAATGAAATGACCCTGCTCATGAGAGCTTACAATCTACAATAATGTGGGGGAGTACAAAGTACAGTTGTGTATTTATAATTATGGTCCAGCCATCTTGAGGTAGTTGAGGTAGTGGGAGATAGATCTACATAGTGAATGGGCTACATACACTTACACATAAAATGACTCTGATTAGGGAACGTGATAGGCTTCTCTGAACAAATGTTTTTTGAGGGAGCGCCTAAAACTGTGAAAGTTAGGGCTGGTCCTAATTTCTTGGGGTAGAGCATTCCAGAGGATTGGTGAAACACGGGAGAAGTCTAGTTTGTGCACAGCTGAATAGAGTTGCCAGAAAAAAAACAGATTTTGATTCTATGACATGTTGGATGGATTGTCTAGTGGAAACAACACCAACCCAAGCGTTCACCCTCTGCTACTCAGACTTTCTATCTGCGCAGTAACTGCCTCTAGGCAGAAGATGATGATGATGGTAGTAGCTGGTACATTTGAGCCCCAGTCATGAAGCAGCCATAACAATTTGAAACAGAAGTCTTTTTACTGAAGGTAATGGGACAAATTATTATTTACAAACAGCAGTAAATTGAGGTACAGGATTACAATCATGGTTGATGATTGCTGTGTACCTGCAGACAGGCAGATCTTAGGACCCTCTGGTTTTATTAAGTCTGAATTTCTCTTCTTCAGCACTGTGCTGTTTCTGCCCTGAGGTCAGGTATGGACTAAGGCTGAAATTCAGCCCTGGCATTTGAAATCACACAGGCTGTAAGGTTCTGTATATCTGTTTCTGAAACTCAGTTTGTTCGTCGGCCATTTTGCTTTCTGTTTTGCTGCAGCTATCTTGCCCTCAGTTAAAATGGAGTTTTCCAGCTTGCATGTTCCCGCCCTGATTCTCTCCGTTTGCTTCTTAAACAGCCACACCTGAGCAATCAGTGCTTCAGAATCTGGCCTGCAGTGAACCTGTGTTCTGACTCCTGAAGCCTTGGACTTTGTACTCCAGCCATTTCTACTGAGAAACTCTGGAGCTCTTGTGGACTCTGAACTCTGCTCTTGAAAGCCTCACGGTTGCATGGACTTGCGGTAACATAGAAGAAGATCTGAATCTGTTGTGGAGAGTTATTGATGAACTTAGATTACTTTGGCCTGCTGTGTCTCCTGCTTCTGTGTTTGCAACCTGTGTGTTTATTTTTGCCAATTTGTATGAAGCAATACAAGACTTTCTTTTTCAACCTGTGTCTCAAGTATTTTCATCGCACCCAAGCACAAGACGCTATATGAACTGTATCACATACATTACAAGATTCTGAAGCCAAACGTTAGTGTCTGCTGGGTCTGGAAAGGCTTGTCTGCTGTACTGTGGATATCGGATGTCCGGTTGTACTTTCTGTGATAACAGTGGTTGTGACTTCTCACAACCATTCCAGGTGAGCAATTCCCTTAAGTTTTTTTCTGCAGAGTTATCACAGGTAAACACTATTGTTTTTTTTTTCCTCTTCTCTTTTGTCTGCTGAAACTCTGGATATCAGATGTCTGGTTGAAAGCTTTCTGTGATGATAGTGGTTGTGACTTCTCACAACCATTCCAGGTGAGCAGTTCCCTTAAAGTTTTTTCTTTCTTCAGTGTTGCCACAGGTGAACACTATTGTTTTTTTTTCTCCTCTTCTTCCAGTATCCTGTCTTAAAAGATCTGGAAAATGGAGGCCCGCATAAAGGAACTTTGTGGAGTGACTGATAATATCCTTGCAGATTTGCAGAATATAAAGACCCGTCTTACAAATCTTCAGGACCTAAATAATCACAATTTGCAAGTGGTTGGACAGACTACTCAGGATTTGCGAGCCAGGATTGAGGTTCTAGAGGGGCGAGTCCAGGCTCCTGCCATGGCCCCGAGTTCTGGGATTCCCAAGTTGCCCCCTTTTCGTTTTGGTGGTGAACGTGAAAAATTCAGGGGATTTGTTAATCAATGTAATCTTTTTTTTTCTGCACATGCTTCACAATTTCCTACTGAACGATCTAAGGTGCTTACTATAATTATGTTGCTTACCAACAAGGCTTTGATATGGGCAAACCCTCTGATTGAGACTGAGGATGATTGTTTGAATCACCTTGATGACTTTATTTCAGCCATGGGGCAGGTGTTTGATGACCCCAATCGAGGTGCAACAGCTGAAGCAGCCATGTTAGTTTTGCGCCAAGGTAAGCACTCAGTAGCTGAATATGCCTTGGATTTCAGGAGATGGGCCCTTGATACCACCTGGGACAATTCCGCCAAAAAATCTATTTTTCGAAAGGGGTTATCCCCACTAATTAAGGATGAACTTGCTCGTGCCGACCCTCCCACTGCGTTAGGTGACTTTATTAACTACTGCATCCGTATTGATACTCGTTTAACTGAACGCAGGCAAGAGAGATGGTTCGAAAGCAATCGTACTAACCTTTTCCTACCTTCCTCTCCAGCTAAGGAACCTTTGAATAGGATTACACGGGAACCTGAACCTGAACCCATGCAGGTAGACTCTTTGCTACGACGGGTTAGTGATGCACGCAAGGAACATCGTTTTAAGGAGAATCTATGTTTTTACTGTGGTAAGTCAGGGCACTTTATTATTAACTGTCCCAGCCGTTCTCGCAAGACTACTGCAGCACTCATTCATTGTGAGTGTTGCGAGAGGGGATCTGTCAGGTCCGAGCCTCAGGCTCCAGAGATAGCTGCCGCAGCAGATCTTGATTTCTCGGACTTAAACTCCGTTACCTCTGAGGACGTTGACTGTGTAAATGCTGCCATCTTTCAAGTTTCCTCAGCGGTGTCCCAGCTGAGTTGTAAGAAAAACAATTCTCACTGTTTTCTTTCCATCAAACTCTGGGTTGACTCAGCCTGGGTGTCTAGCTCTGCCATGATCGACTCAGGTGCAAGTGGAAATTTTATGGATGTCTCCTTTGCTCTAAAACAGGGAATACGTTCAGTGAAGAAGGCTGCTCCCGTACAGATGGAAACTGTGGATGGCTCCCTGCTGACCTCTGGACCAGTGGATCAGGAAACAGAGCCTTTAAAGGTTCTTATGGGTAAAGATCATCAAGAGAAACTGTCCTTTATGCTTATCTCTTCTCCTCACTTTCCCATTATTCTAGGGCTACCATGGCTGCAGGCTCAGAATCCTACCATTAACTGGGAGACCAAGGAATTACACTTCCCAGAGAAACAGATGAGTCAAAAAATTTCAGCTTGCTCTGTTCCTAAAGGAACCATGTCAGTCCCTGAATTACCAGCTGTATACCAGGACTATGTGGATTTATGTGACAAGAAGAACGCTGACCAGCTTCCTCCTCACCGTCCATATGATTGTCCAATTGAATTATTGCCTGGAGCAGAGATACCTTTTGGTAAGATCTACCCCCTGGCGGGGCCCGAGCTGAAGGCTTTAAAAGAGTACATAGACGAAAATCTAGCCAAGGGCTTCATACGCCCCTCTTCATCTCCTGCAGGGGCACCCATATTCTTTGTAAAGAAGAAAGATGGATCCCTGAGACCATGCGTAGACTATAGGGAACTTAATAAGGTTACTATTAGAAACCGTTATCCATTGCCTTTAATCCCTGAGTTATTGGAGAGAGTGCGACATGCTAAAATTTTTTCTAAACTAGATCTTCGTGGGGCCTATAACTTAGTCCGTATTAGACCTGGGGATGAATGGAAGACTGCATTCAGGTCACGCTATGGACACTTTGAATATCTGGTTATGCCTTTTGGTCTGAGTACCGCCCCAGCCACTTTCCAACACTTGGTGAATGACATCTTCAGGGATCTCCTAGATACATTCGTGGTAATTTTATTTGGATGATATTTTAATTTTTTCTAACTCCACAGAGGAACATCATGGACATGTGAGAATGGTCTTGGAACGTCTAAGACAAAATCATCTTTACATCAAGCTTGAAAAGTGTGAATTCCATAAGACCGAAATTCAATTTCTGGGGTATGTACTGTCTACACAAGGAATTAGTATGGATGGAAGTAAAACCCAAGCCATCAATGATTGGCCAAGTCCTAGAAATGTGAAGGAGGTACAGCGCTTCATCGGGTTTGCAAACTTCTATAGACGTTTCATTAGAAATTTCTCTGAGGTAGTGTCACCTATCACCCAACTTACCGGAAAGAGTCTAAGTTCTCCTGGACTCCCCAAGCCCAGGAAGCATTTTCCCGTCTAAAAGATAAATTTACCACTGCACCTATTCTAGTACATCCCAACCCAGAGCTTGCCTTCATAATAGAGGTGGATGCTTCAGACTGTGCCGTGGGAGCTATACTCTCTCAGAGAACAGGTGAGAAGAATGTCTTGCATCCCTGTGCCTTCTTTTCCCAGCAGTTGTCTTCGGCTGAGAAGAACTACGATGTGGGCAATAGAGAGTTGTTGGCCATTATTGCCGCCTTCAAAGAATGGAGACACCTTCTGCAAGGAGCTGCACAGCAAATAGTCGTTCTGACAGATCATCGTAATCTTGAGTTTATCAGGTCGGCTAAGTGCCTGACTCCTCGCCAGGCTCGCTGGAATCTTTTCTTAAACCAATTTAATTTTATTATTTCTTATAGACCAGGATCGCGCAATGGAAAGGCTGATGCACTCTCTAGGATTTACTCAGCAGAGACACGTCCAATTACTCCTCCTAAGACTATTCTTCCTGACTCTAGATTCCTAGGAGTGATTCATCATCAAGACCTAATTAAAGACATCAAGGAAGCATACCATGCGGATTCTTTTTTGGCTCAACCCCCAAGGGACGTAAGTCTTGTCTTTAAGAATGGTGTGTGGATTCTGGGACAACGTCTGTATATACCTGAAACAGTCAGATTGAGAGTATTGCAACTCATTCATGATTCCAAAATAGCCGGGCATAGAGGAATTCTAAAGACACAGGAATTTCTTTCTCGTTTCTTTTGGTGGCCCACTTGTAGGAAGGATGTTTTGGATTATGTCACTTCGTGTGAGGTTTGTGCAAGATGCAAAACACCTCGCTCTTCACCAACTGGTCTGTTACAGCCTCTTCCCACCCCGTCCCGCCCGTGGGGATCCATTTCTATGGACTTCATTGTCGAATTACCAACCTCTCAAGGGAAGAACACTATTCTAGTGGTGGTTGATCGTTTAACAAAGGCAGCTCATTTTATCCCTTGTGTCGGCTTACCCACTGCAAAACAGACATCAGATTTGATGATTAAAGATGTGTTTCGTTTACATGGAGTACCGGATGAGGTTATTTCGGATCGAGGGGTGCAATTCACTTCTAGGTTTTGGCAAAATTTCTGTGCAGCATTGGACATTAAAGTAAACCTTTCTTCTGCTTTTCATCCCCAGACTAATGGACAAACCGAACGAACCAATCAAACCCTGGAGCAGTATCTCCGCTGTTTTATCTGTCACCTACAGGATGATTGGGTGGATCTACTTCCATTGGCTGAGTTCTCTTACAACAACTCTCAGAGTGCCTCCACTAAACAGTCTCCTTTTTTCTCTAATTTAGGTTATCATCCTAATATTCTACCACGATTTCCCATAGAGACGCCTTTGCCAGCAGTGGCTGAAAGAGTCACGACTTTACAGAAGAATATGGATCTTCTAAAGGAGAATCTGGAATCGGCTCAGGAAAGGTACAAGAAGGCAGCAGATAAATTTCGTAAACCTGCACCAGTTTTTAAGGTAGGAGACCTGGTCTGGCTGTCAACCAGAAATCTTAAGTTAAGGATTCCATCATCTAAGTTGGGACATAAGTACATTGGACCCTATAAAATCAGTAAGATTATAAGTGCCGTTGCTTGTCGTCTTCAATTGCCCAGAACTATGAGAATCCACCCTGTCTTTCATGTATCCCTACTAAAGGCTGCAACACCCAATACGTTTCCTGGACGTTCTTCTCCTTGCCCTGACCCAGTGCTAGTCGATGGTCAGGAAGAATTTGTGGTGGAAAGGATTTTAGATTCCAGGTTGTATAGAAATCAGTTACAATATCTGATCAAATGGCAGGGCTACCCAGTGGAGGACAACTCATGGGAGCCAGTCAATAACGTTAATGCTCCTCGCTTGCTCCGTCAGTTTCATCAGAGGTACCCACATAAGCCTGGTCTGAGGTCATCCGGAGGTTGCCCCTAAGGGGGGAGTAATGTAAGGTTCTGTATATCTGTTTCTGAAACTCAGTTTGTTCGTCGGCCATTTTGCTTTCTGTTTTGCTGCAGCTATCTTGCCCTCAGTTAAAATGGAGTTTTCCAGCTTGCATGTTCCCGCCCTGATTCTCTCCGTTTGCTTCTTAAACAGCCACACCTGAGCAATCAGTGCTTCAGAATCTGGCCTGCAGTGAACCTGTGTTCTGACTCCTGAAGCCTTGGACTTTGTACTCCAGCCATTTCTACTGAGAAACTCTGGAGCTCTTGTGGACTCTGAACTCTGCTCTTGAAAGCCTCACGGTTGCATGGACTTGCGGTAACATAGAAGAAGATCTGAATCTGTTGTGGAGAGTTATTGATGAACTTAGATTACTTTGGCCTGCTGTGTCTCCTGCTTCTGTGTTTGCAACCTGTGTGTTTATTTTTGCCAATTTGTATGAAGCAATACAAGACTTTCTTTTTCAACCTGTGTCTCAAGTATTTTCATCGCACCCAAGCACAAGACGCTATATGAACTGTATCACATACATTACACAGGCCCATGTTGTCCCCATCCCCAAGAACCAGATGGGATATATTACTAATATTACCCTGGATGGAGGAAAGGAAAATTTACTACAAGACCAATATTTCTAATGATAACCGTGGCCTGCAGGGGTAAGTGACGGAGTCAGCGACCTTGTGCTCCATCACAACTCTTAACAGTATGGGTGTATTGAGAACACCGATTCTGTAAACAACGTAACAGACAAAGCAGCCCACGATCAGACAGGCCCTTCTGGCATTTGTCAGAATTGCCAGATGGCCAGTCCGGCCCTGCCTGAGGTAATACTTCAACCTAGAGGTGCAATGGCAGTCTTCCTCATATGAAAACTATTAACTCCCCTATTTGTTCTAGTCCCCTTTTCAAGCAAAGCCAGCAGAGAGAAAGTAGGTAATTCCTTCACCTACAAAATGGCTTCCTGTTCTCAAGCTGTCCGACCACCAACTACCACTTCAAATTTAAAACTCTCCACCAGGACTTAGCTGCTCCCTCTTCTATGTGACTGTAGAGCTGCAGTCATTGGATGACTGCCCTGAGGCATTTATCCAGAACCTTCTGAATATTAAAACAGAGCTGAGTCACCTGATCAAGCCAGGAGGAGAACCCTTTTTGTACTGCCTGTCAGCAGGTCTCACAATGTATTTAAAATGCACAGTCCACCTAAAAATTCACAGCGTTTATATGAAAACACACTATATATACGGTATCCCATAGAAATGGCCACTTTGAGGGATACCACAGTAACACACAGCAAAAACAGTTGAATGGAGGCCTGAAATGCCACAATTTGCAGCCCACAGAGAGATGAGTCATGTGACAGAGATACCACATTGTAAAATATGTGGCCTGTATTTTTAATTTTTTACAGGAAAATAGTGTCAAAAACTAGGGTAGCACACAGCAAAAACAGTTGAATGGAGGCCTGAAATTCCACAATTTTTAGCCCACACGGTAAAATATGTGGCCTGTATTTTTTTTTTTTGCAGCAAAATACTGTCAAGAACAAGGGCCCCCACGCCCCCGGAAGAAGCCAGTGGTGAAACATGAGTTGGGGTGGGGAGCCGCCACTTGTCTGATTTCCAGGTAGTTATGCATTATCTTTATTGACTTGTTCTGGCTGCTTATGTTTTTCCCTCTTCACTGATAAGTTTTTAAACTATTGTAGCATTTGGGGACACTGTGCAAGGCTTTTTCACTACTTGGTATATACAGTATATTATCGCTCTAATTTATACACTGCTCAAAAAAATAAAGGGAACACTCAAATAACACATCCTAGATCTAAATTAATGAAATATCCTTATTGAATACTTTGTTTTGTACAAAGTTGAATGTGCTGTCATCATAATCACACAAAAATCATCAATGGAAATCAAATTTTTGAACCAATAGACGCCTGAATTTGGAGAGACCCCCAAAATGAAAGTGGAAACAAGTCTAAATGAAAATCAAAACAAGACAAAATTAAAGAGGAAACAAGTCAAAATGATGCTCAGTATTGTGTGTGGCCTCCACGTGCCTGTATGACCTCCCTTCAATGCCTGGGCATGCTCCTGATGAGGTTTGGATGTTTTCCTGAGGGATCTCCTCCCAGACCTGGACTAAAGCATCAGTCAACTCCTGGACAGTCTGTGGTGCAACGTGACATTGGTGGATGGAGCGAGACATGCTGTCCCAGATGTGCTCAATCTGATTCAGGTCTGGGGAATGGACAGGCCAGGCAAGCCTTCATCTTGCAGGAACTGCTGACACACTCCAGCCACATGAGGTCTGGCATTGTTCTGCATTAGGAGGATCCCAGGGCCAACCGCACCAGCATATGGTCTCACAAGGGGTCTGAGGATCTCATCTCGGTACCTAATGGCAGTCAGGCTACCTCTGGCGAGCATATGAAGAGCTGTGTGGCCCTCCAAAGAAATGCCACCCCACATCATTACTGACCCACTGCCAAACCGGTCATGCTGAATGGTGTTGCAGGCAGCAGATCGCTCTCCATGGCATCTCCAGACTCTGTCACGTCTGTCACATGTGCTGAGTGTGAACCTGCTGCCTGCAACATCCTTCAGCATGACCGGTATGGCAAGCCTAACCCTAATCCCAATCCTAACCCTAATCCTAACTGGAAATTGGAAATAAGTACATTTTTTTAATTTTATTATTTTTCCCTAAGTAAGGGGGTGATAAAGGGGGTTTGATTTACTATTTATAGCGGGTTTTTATAGCAGGTTTTGATGTTTGGCAGCTGTCACACGCTAAAAGACACCACATTTTGAGAGCTATAATTTTTCCATATTTTGGCCCGCAGAGTCATGTGAGGTCTTATTTTTTATGGGACAAGTTGGCGTTTTTATTCGTAACATTTTTGGCCACGTGAAATTTTTTGATCGCTTTTTATTACGATTTTTGGGAGGCAGAATGAACAAAAACCAGCAATTCATGAATTTCTTTTGGGGGGCGTTTATACCGTTCCGCGTGTGGTAAAACTGATAAAGCAGTTTTATTCTTCGGGTTAGTATGATTACAGCGATATCTCATTTATATCTTTTATGTTTTGACGCTTTTATACAATAAAAAACCATGTTATATAAAAAATAATTATTTTTTCATCACTTTATTCTGCGAGGTATAACTTTTTCATTTTTTCGCTGATGATGCTGTATGGCAGCTCGTTTTTTGCTGGACAAGATGACGTTTTCAGCAGTACCATGTTTATTTATATACGTCTTTTTGATCGCGTGTTATTCCACTTTTTGTTCGGCAGTATAATGATAAAGCATTGTTTTTTTTGCCTTTTTTTTAAGGGGTTCACTAAAGGGGTTAACTAGTGGGACACTTTTAAAGGGCAGGTCGTTACTGAGGCGGCGATACTAAACATGTGTACTTTTATTGTTTTTTTTTATTTACATAATAATAATGTGTCTATTGGGGAAATATTTTTTTATTATTTATTTAGGGTTTTTTTTTTTTATATATTTTTACACGTTTATTTATTTATTTTTTTTACATTTTTACATTGTCCCAGGGTGGGACATCACTCTATAAAGTCAGATCGCTGATCTGACACTTTGCACAGCACTCATCGATCTGACAGGCAGTGCAGGAGGCTTGCCGGCACCTCCTCTCAGCAGACACTGACAAGCCACCTCCCTGCAGGACCCGGAAGGACCCGCGGCCATCTTGGAACCAGGAGCCTGCAGGGAGGAGGCCCTCGGAACAACGCGATCACATCGCGTTGCTCTGAGAGACTCAGGGAAGCACGCAGGGAGCCCTCTCCCTGCACGATGCTTCCCTATGCCATAGGAACGCTGCGATCATGTTTGATTGTAGTGTGCCAGGGGTTAAAGTGCCGGGAGCGATCTGTGACCGCTCCTGGCAGTTAGTGCCGGGTGTCAGCTGTGAGAATCAGCTGACACCCAGCCGCGATCAGCTGCACTCCCCCCTTGAGTGCGGCTGATCGCACATGACGTACTATTCCGTCCATGGGAATTAGGTCACCAGGGCACATGGACGGAATAGTACGTCTAATGGCAGAAAGGGGTTAAGGACTCAGTTTTCCAACAAGTTTTCAGAATGAAAACACGCTCCTCCGAACTGTATCTGTACATTGTTAACAAATGAAGAAGGAATTCGGCATGAGTGAAATGCAAGCACCTCACATGAACTACCGAAATGCAGAAAAGTGTGCAGCAAGTCTATCTTGTAGTGGAGACGACCAGTGGGCTGACAAGTTATTATGCTTTTATTATTATGCTTTTGCTTATATAGCGATATCAAATTCCACAGCGCTTTACATACATTATCATGGCTCCCCCCAATGGGGCTCACAATCTAAATTCCCTATCAGTATGTCTTTGGAAAGTGGGAGGAAACCGGACAACCCAGGGGAAACCCATGCAAACACTGGGAGAACATACAAACTCCTTGCAGATATTGTCCTTGGCGGCATTTGAACCCAGGCAGCAGTGCTAACCACTGAGCCACCAAGCTGCCCTACACAAGTCAGCGAGACCACTCGGCACGAGCATGTTTCTCGTCGCTGAGGTTTATTGCACTCACTTCTCATGAACCAAAGTATGTGCAGTCTAGTCGACCATCTCTTTTAGAAGTTACAGCAATTTTCCAAGGTAAAGTAGTGAGTGACTCACCCTGTATATAATGGTTTAATGCTTTGTTATGCAGTATAGCTTATTTATTCTGCTCAATATCAATTTTTACTAAAAAGTAGTAAATTATATGGTCAAGCACTTAATTTTTATTAATTTCAGGTAGCATAAGTCAATCCACAGAAAGAAACATTTTTTTGTGGAAAACCATTTTAAGGGTTGTTTTACACATTATGATTATGATTCATCCATAAAATGGTCATATGACATGGGCATGAGCCCAATTCTCACACAGCCCAAATGTGCCACATAGAAACATATTTCAGGCCTCATTCTGGTCCTAAACAAAAAAGCCAGAATGAAAATATATTTTGGTCATTCAATGAGGCATCAACTTTTTTACATACGAGTCTACCATAAACTTGCCACTAGGTCCTTCGCTAGATTTTATTCACAGGGGCACAACAGCGAGCTAAACTACTTTTTACTGAAGCGGCAAACTGCTGAAGCACACATACTGTGTAAGGCTTGTTTCACATTAGCATTTTTGTGCGCAGCGCATCGTGCACATCCATGCGCATGCGTCATGCGTACCTATGTTTATGGAGAGAAGAAGGGGCACTACTGAAGGGCATATACAACATGAAACTATGTAAACAGGAGTGCTGCACAATGCATGGCAAAGCATACAATGAAAAGGGGAGAAAGAGAACCATGCACAGGGGGCGCACATCCAAATAGAAAAATAATAATAATCATATGCATATATGTGAAAACGTATAAATTTTATTAGTGGACAAAGAGACCGTCAATAAAACTATTTAAAAAAACATACACAACCCACATCAGATAGTCCCATAGTAAGCAATATATCCAAATATAACACTACATGAAGAGTATAGGCATATCAAGATAACATCCCTGGAAAAAGTATATATATATATATATATATATATATATATATACACAGTACAGACCAAAAGTTTGGACACACGTGGGGTCTCCCACATCTTTATGGTCCCGGGACTCATCCCCTTCCACATGACTTCCCTGACGTTCTGACATGGACTGTTCAGCTTGGTAAACTGCCGGCTTTCTGAATCTTACTCATTTCTTGATGTAGTCCCCTTTTTTGCATTTATCTCATGCTTCACCTTTAGGAACACATCTCGCTCTTAGGGATATTTACCTATACTCCCCTACAGCGCCATATAGGTCCTTGGTCATTTTTTTCAGGGCTCCGCTTTCTTCTGTAACCTCCCGGGGACGCCCGGGTTGGCTTGGTATTTATACATATCTAATGATCAAATTTACACATGTTTCATTTACATAAATATATATATATATATATATATATATATATATATATATATACAGTACAGACCAAAAGTTTGGACACACCTTCTCATTCAAAGATTCTTCTGTATTTTCATGACTATGAAAATTGTAGAATCACACTGAAGGCATCAAAACTATGAATTAACACATGTGGAATTATACATTACACTTTACAAAAAGTGTGAAACAACTGAAAATATGTCTTATATTCTAGGTTCTTCAAAGTAGCCACCTTTTGCATTGATTACTGCTTTGCATGCAAAAAAGGTGAACGGATGGACTCTACATGCCTGGTTCCCACCGTGAAGCATGGAGGAGGTGGTGTGATGGTGCTTTGCTGGTGACACTGTTGGGGATTTATTCAAAATTGAAGCGGTGAGCGGTCCAGCTCACCCCAAACCATCTCGATTGGGTTCAGGTCTGGTAACTGTGGAGGCCAGGTGATCTGGCATAGCACCCCAACACTCTCCTTCTTGGTCAAATAGCCCTTACACAGTCTGGAGGTGTGTTTGGGGTCATTGTCCTGTCGAAAAATAAATGATGGTCCAACTAAACCCAAACCGGATGGAATAGCATGCTGCTGCAAGATGCTGTGGTAGCCATGCTGGTTCAGTATGCCTTCAATTTTGAATAAATCCCCAACAGTGTCACCAGCAAAGCACCCCCACATCATCACACCACCTCCTCCATGCTTCACACTGGGAACCAGGCATGTAGAGTCCATCCGTTCACCTTTTCTGCGTGCAAAGCAGTAATCAAAGCAAAAGGTGGCTACTTTGAAGAACCTAGAATATAAGACATATTTTCAGTTGTTTCACACTTTTTTGTTAAGTGTAATGTATAATTCCACATGTGTTAATTCATAGTTTTGATGCCTTCAGTGTGATTCTACAATTTTCATAGTCATGAAAATACAGAAAAATCATTGAATGAGAAGGTGTGTCCAAACTTTTGGTCTGTACTGTATATATATATAAATATATATATATATATATATATATACATATATTTATGTAAATGAAACGTGTAAATTTGATCATTAGATATGTATAAATACCAAGCCAACCCGGGCGTCCCTGGGAGGTTACAGAAGAAAGCGGAGCCCTGAAAAAAATGACCAAGGACCTATATGGCGCTGTAGGGGAGTATAGGTAAATATCCCTAAGAGCGAGATGTGTTCCTAAAGGTGAAGCATGAGATAAATGCAAAAAAGGGGACTACATCAAGAAATGAGTAAGATTCAGAAAGCCGGCAGTTTACCAAGCTGAACAGTCCATGTCAGAACGTCAGGGAAGTCATGTGGAAGGGGATGAGTCCCGGGACCATAAAGATGTGAGAGACCCCACGTGTATCGCTGCCACCTGCTGCTTCGTCAGGGGAAGTGTGGTTTTATTGACGGTCTCTTTGTCCACTAATAAAATTTATACCTTTTCACATATATGCATATGATTTTTTTTTTTTTGTCTTTTGAATGTTAGCTTGCTGACTGAGCACTCCGCCCCCCCCCCAGGTGGTGATTTTAATTACACCAGGTCTCTACTTTACCCATAAATGCAGGCATTACTGACAGAGGTGCATATTCACCCAGAAATTCAGATATCAGCCTAATAGAGGTATGTTCACATTAGGTCAGGGACTCACCAGAATTGAGACCACCTTGACGATGGTTGGTGGGCTTTAAAATGTTTGGCCAAATGTTTATACTAAGCGTCTCAAATTTTTCCTTATATTCCAAAGCCATATTGCTATTCTAAATTTCATGTATTCCATGTTGTCATGCTTTAGTATGCTTGAGTGCAGCCTTCTTTTGTATGTTTTACATGGGGGTAGCTTCCCTTGGTTTGCACCTAGTTCACATTAGTCTGGATGTGCCAGTCAGGTTTTTTGTCTTTTGAATGTTAGCTTGCTGACCGAGCACTCCGCCCCCACCAGGTGGTGATTTTAATTACACCAGCTCCCTACTTTACCCATAAATGCAGGCATTACTGACAGAGGTGCATATTCACCCAGAAATTCAGATATCAGCCTAATAGAGGTATGTTCACATTAGGTCAGGGACTCACCAGAATTGAGACCACCTTGACGATGGTTGGTGGGCTTTAAAATGTTTGGCCAAATGTTTATACTAAGCGTCTCAAATTTTTCCTTATATTCCAAAGCCATATTGCTATTCTAAATTTCATGTATTCCATGTTGTCATGCTTTAGTATGCTTGAGTGCAGCCTTCTTTTGTATGTTTTACATGGGGGTAGCTTCCCTTGGTTTGCACCTAGTTCACATTAGTCTGGAAGTGCCAGTCAGGTTTTTTGTCTTTTGAATGTTAGCTTGCTGACCGAGCACTCCGCCCCCCCCCCCCAGGTGGTGATTTTAATTACACCAGGTCTCTACTTTACCCATAAATGCAGGCATTACTGACAGAGGTGCATATTCACCCAGAAATTCAGATATCAGCCTAATAGAGGTATGTTCACATTAGGTCAGGGACTCACCAGAATTGAGACCACCTTGACGATGGTTGGTGGGCTTTAAAATGTTTGGCCAAATGTTTATACTAAGCGTCTCAAATTTTTCCTTATATTCCAAAGCCATATTGCTATTCTAAATTTCATGTATTCCATGTTGTCATGCTTTAGTATGCTTGAGTGCAGCCTTCTTTTGTATGTTTTACATGGGGGTAGCTTCCCTTGGTTTGCACCTAGTTCACATTAGTCTGGATGTGCCAGTCAGGTTTTTTGTCTTTTGAATGTTAGCTTGCTGACCGAGCACTCCGCCCCCACCAGGTGGTGATTTTAATTACACCAGCTCCCTACTTTACCCATAAATGCAGGCATTACTGACAGAGGTGCATATTCACCCAGAAATTCAGATATCAGCCTAATAGAGGTATGTTCACATTAGGTCAGGGACTCACCAGAATTGAGACCACCTTGACGATGGTTGGTGGGCTTTAAAATGTTTGGCCAAATGTTTATACTAAGCGTCTCAAATTTTTCCTTATATTCCAAAGCCATATTGCTATTCTAAATTTCATGTATTCCATGTTGTCATGCTTTAGTATGCTTGAGTGCAGCCTTCTTTTGTATGCATATGATTATTATTATTTTTCTATTTGGATGTGCTCCCCCTGTGCATACGTACCTATGATTCACATGGCGTTTTTTCCAGCTGTGCATCTAGACGCACCAGACGCAACCTGTTGCATTTTTGGGTCCGTCGGAAGGCGTCAAAAAAATGCATGCGCACGCTTGCGCACGGAATGCGTCAAAAAATGCATTACAGTGTATGGGAAAACATTGGTACGCAAGGGCATGCGCATGGATGCTTTCGATGCGCATGCAGACTTCAGACTGTGCATGTCCAGGAACTGATTACAGCACCTAGAAATATCGAACACATGCGCATAAAAAGTGCAAATGCGTTTTGCAAACGCTGCTTTTTTTGGCGCCATGCGCACGCTGATGTGTATAAAAACGCTGCGTTTGCATGAGTATGCGCTTGCGCACAATGCGCTGTGCACAAACACGCAAATGTGAAACTAGCCTCATGCAGTGTGTGTATCTGATCTCGGTCAGGTCTACACATCTATGCAGGTCATGTACACACTGAGTTCTAGAACGATAATAATAATAATACTAAATAATAATAATCTTTATTTATAGCGCCAACATATTCCGAAGCGCTTAACAGTTTAACAGTTTCAAACGCAAGTCATAAGTAACAACGTTAACAATACAATAATACAATAATTAAAGCAAAATAAGATGACCCTGCTCGTGAGAGCTTACAATCTACAACGAGGTGGGGGAGATACAAAGTACAGGAGCTTATTTACAATGATGTATTTACAATGATGGTCCAGCCATCTTGAGGGAGTGAGGGATGGAGATAGTGAATGGGCTACACACACACATACTTACACATAAAATGACTTTGATTAGGGAACGTGATAGGCCGCTCTGAACAAATGTGTTTTGAGGGAGCGCCTAAAACTATGCAAATTGTGGATGGTCCTAATTTCTTGAGATAGACAATTCCAGAGGATTGGCGCCACGTGGGAGAAGTCTAGGAGTCGGGTGTGGGAGGTATGGATTAGTGCAGAGGTTAGTCGAAAGTCGTTTGCAGAGCGCAGCGGTCAGTTAGGCCGATAGACAGAAATAATAGAGGAGATGTAAGGGGGTGCCACACGATCACAGAACTACTGTAACTAAGGGAAAGGGAGGCACAGATGTTGTAGTGTACATTCGTTTATTGAAATTTTCATGAAACAACTGGACCACTGCCCGGGGGCTCCGAAAGGGGGCGTAACTGTGCGAGCCCCAAACTCCCATAGTAAGACCCCTCAAACAGGGCCAGATTGGGATACCTGGGAGCCGCAAGGTGCTACCTTCAGTTAGACCCTGGACACGTGGAAGCTGACTTGGCTGGACAGGCAGACTGGCAGGAACTGCAGGCCGCAAAGAACTTGGCAGAGGATAGTTAGGCAAAGCGGGCAGCGGGCAGTAGCTGGCATGGACAGGAGCGGATGGTACTGACGTAGACGAGGAAGACGTGGAAAGGCACAGTGAACACACTGAGTAGACAAACTAGTATTGGCGGAATGCAGGCAAAGCACAGACATGCAGGTACGAGGCACCTGTGAACTAACAGAAAACACTTGTTGCTCAGGCACCTCCCTTAGGGCAGAGGGGCCTGAAATAGTAGTGGTCAATCGGCCATTGTTTGAGACCCTTACCAGAAAATGGCGCTGTCTCTTTAAGAAACTGGGAGTGCGCGTGCCCTCAGAGCTATGCCTGGAGAGCTGCAGGGCACGCACAGGAACCAGGAAGCACCAGCAAATGAGGGAAGCGTGGGACCAGGGATGGAGGCCCTGGGGAATTGGCGTCCCTGCCAGGAACTGAGCAGAAGTGCCGGACCCGAGGTATCTGAGCGGGGAGTGGGCCGGACATGGGGAGTACGGTGGGGCATCCACGGAAGAGAGGGACTGGACCATGCAGGGGTGCCGGAGCTACAACTACTGCTTATCGTACTTGATTTCTGTCCACTTAGCCGTCTTTGCCCAGATGTGTGCTAATCTATTCTATACCCACAGGAAATCATGGGTCGGAGAAAAGCGTTGTATTAAAGCAGGGCTAAATGATGATGATGTTGTAAAGGGATGCACATGGCTCACTTATTTCCCCTCCCTGCACAATTTACCAACAATGCCTAGAATACCATCCTATACCATGGCAAAGTCAATATTTCCAATAGTCTATATAGCTGCTCTAAGGAATATCTCTTAATTTCGTTGACAGTAGCGTAGGTGAGAGGGCGACCCCCAAGAGCATGTACAGAAAATAGAATAAAAAATCTAAATTTAGAAAATTAAACAGAATAAAGAGTAATTTCAGTATATGATTTTAATTGGTAAAAAAATATATTGGTGATAAATTCCATAATGGCCTTTATGCACATTAGAGAAAAGTGATCCAACCTCCCCCTTTGAGTTCATATACAGACGTGTCCCAATGCTCCTCCAAGATAAGGCGAATAAGGATCATGCTGAACTTCAACGTCAAATCTTTTGGTTCCTGTAGGAGATAATCTGTCAACATAAGTGTATGGTGAGGTCTTCACATTAAAAAGACATATATGCTAGGCCAAGTCAAATGTACCTGTGTATGTAGCAATCAGGAGAGATAGTTGTCAGCAGAACACTTAGGGTCCCGTCACACTCAGCGACGCAGCAGCGATCCCGACAACGATACTACCTGGCAGGGATCATTGCTACGTCGCTTTTTGGTCGCTGGTGAGCTGTCACATAGGCAGACTCACCAGCGATCAGAACCAGCGAGCACGCTGGTATCCAATGTACATATCGGGTAACTAAGGCGCCGCGCCTAGTTACCCGATATGTACCCTGGTTACCGGCTCCCAGCGTCTGCTGTAGAGCGCTGAGAGCTGGTATCCAATGTACATATCGGGTAACTAAGCACCGCTCGGCACCTAGTTACCCGATATGTACCCTAGATACCGGCTCCCAGCGCTCTACAGCAGACGCTGGGAGCCGGTAACCAGGGTACATATTGGGTAACTAGGCGCGGCGCTGCCCTTAGTTACCCGATATGTACATTGGATACCAGCTCGCTGATCGTTGGTCTCCCGCTGTCACACGCAGGGATGCGCGCTGGCCAGCGGGAGACCAACGATCAAAAAATGGTCCAGGACATTCAGCGACGATCAGCGATACCCAGCAGGGGGGCTGATCGTCACTGCGTGTCACACATAGCGAGATCGCTGGCTAGGTCGCTGTTTCGTCACAAAATCAGTGACGCTTCAGCGATCTCGCTAGCGATCTCGCTTAGTGTGATGGGGGTCTTAGCCAATAGTTATCTAAGGCTTGATTAAACATGGGGTCATCTCCAGTATGGTCTTGCACAAATATGCAAGCTATGTAGGAGCAGGAGAATGTCTGTTCAGCTCATAGCTATGTTATGATCATATCATCATACAGAAAGCATGTTGTTCTAAACATCTTAAGAAAAATCATGGGGACTAAGGGTACAAAATATTATAACAATATCTTTTAGGAAGCCCCATATAGGTACATTTTCTTCTTGGATTACTGACTCTCAAGACAGCAACATACAATCTACAACCTTCAAGCCATCTGTAACCTTCTATATATTATGTGTTATTTACAGTTAGGTCAAGAAATATATGGACCATGACAGAATCTTGGTGATTTGGACTCTACATGCCGCTATTTTTTTATTAAAATAAGACAACTAAGATCAAGTTTAGACTTTCAGGTTTAATTAAAGGGGTTGAACAAAAATATCCTGTGAAGTGTTAAGGAATTGTAACCATTTTTCTACAAAGCCTCCTCATTTCAGGGGCTCAAAAGTAATTGGACAAATAAACTTTATTATAAAAAAAATATTCATTTTTTTGGCAAAGTCCAATCTGGCCTTTCTATTTTTAAGGCTGATTAACCCCTTTCTGCCATCTGACGTACTATTCCATCCATGTGCCCTGGGACTTAATTCCCAAGGACGGAATAGTACGACATATGCGATCAGCTACGCTCCCGGGGGGAGCGCACACCCCATACACCATGTGCCAGGAGCGGTCACGGACCGCTCCGGCACATTAACCCCCAGCACACTGCAATCAAACATGATTGCAGTGTTCCGGCGGTACAGGGAAGCATCGCGCAGGGAGGGGGCTCCCTGTGTGCTTCCCTGAGATTCTCAGAGCAGCGCGATGTCATCGCGCTGTTCTGAGGGCCTCCTCCCTATAGGACCCGGATCCAAGATGGCCTCTAGGTCCCTCCGGGTCGTGCAGGGAGGCGGCTTCCTCAGTGCCTGCTGAAAGCCTCCAGCACTGCCTCTCAGATCGCCGATCTGACACAGTGCTGTGCACTGTGTCTGATCAGCGATCTGACACAATACAGTGATGTCCCAACCTGGGACAAAGTAAAAAAGGTGAAAAAAAAATCCAAAATAAAGAAAAAAAAATTCCCCAATAAATTCATTTCTTTACGTAAATAAAAAAATCAAACAATAAAAGTACACATATTTAGTATCGCCACGTCCGTAATGACCCGCCCTATAGAACTGTCCCACTAGTTAACCCCTTTAATGAACCCTTTAAAAAAATAAAGGCAAAAAAACAATGATTTATCATCATACCGCCGAACAAAAAGTGGAATAACACGCGATCAAAAAGACGGATATAAATATAGTACCGCTGAAAATGTCATCTTGTCTCGCAAAAAAAGAACGGCCATACAGCGTCATCAGCGAAAACATAAAAAAGTTAAAGCTCGCAGAATAAAGCGATGCAAAAATAATTATTTTTTATATGTCACAGTTTTTATTGTAAAAAGCGCCAAAACATAAAAAAGATATAAATGAGGTATCGCTGTCATTGTACTGACCCGAAGAATAAAACTGCTTTATCAATTTTACCACACGCAGAACGGTATAAACGCCCCCCCAAAACAAATTCATGAATTGCTCGTTTTTGTTCATTCTGCTTCCTAAAAATTGTAATAAAAAGCAATCAAAAAATGTCATGTGCCCGAAATTGGTAACAATAAAAACATCAACTCGTCCCGCAAAAAATAAGACCTCACATGACTCTGTGGGCAAAAATAAGAAAAAATTATAGCTCTCAAAATGTAATGATGCAAAAACTATTTTTTGCAATAAAAAGCATATTTTAGTGTGTAACAGCTGCCAAACATAAAAACAAGCTATAAATAGTAAATCAAACCCCCTTTATCACCCCTTAGTTTGGGAAAAATAAGAAAATTAAAAAAATTTATTTATTTCCATTTTCCCGTTAGGGTTAAGGTTGGGGCTAAAGTAAGGATTAAGTTTAGGGTTGGGATTAGGGTTAGGTTTGTGGTTAGGGTTATGGTTAGGGTTGGGATTAGGGTTAAGGGTGTGTTGGGATAAGGGTTGGGGTTAGAATTGGGGGGTTTCCACTGTTTAGGCACATCAGGGAATCTCCAAACGTGACATGGCGTCTGATCTCAATTCTGCGTTGAAAAAGTAAAACGGTGCTCCTTCCCTTCTGAGCTCTGCAATGCGCCCAAATAGTAGTTTACCCCCACATATGGGGTATCAGCGTACTCAGGACAAATTGCACTATAACTTTTGGGGTCCAATTTCTTCTGTTACCCTTGGGAAAATAAAAAATTGGGGGCGAAAATATCATTTTTGTGGAAAAAAAAATGATTTTATATTTTTATGGCTCTACGTTATAAACTTCTGTGAAGCACTTGGGGGTTCAAAGTTCTCACCACACATCTAGATTAGTTCCTTTGGGGGTCTAGTTTCCAAAATGGGGTCACTTGTGGGGGGTTTCCACTGTTTAGGCACATCAGGGGCTCTCCAAACGCGACATGACGCCCGCAGACTATTCCATCAAAGTCTGCAATGGAAAACATCACTACTTCCCTTCCGAGCCCCGACGTGTGCCCATACAGTAGTTTTCTCCCACATATGGGGTATCAGCGTACTCAGGACAAATTGAACAAAAGCTTTTGGTGTCCAATTTCTCCTGTTACCCTTGGGAAAATAAAAAACTGGAGACTAAAAGATCATGTTTGTGGAAAAAATATGATTTTTTTTATTTTCACGCCTGGGCGTTATAAACTTCTGTGAAGCACTTGGGGGTTCAAAGTTCTCACCACACATCCAGATAAGTTCCTTTGGGGGTCTAGTTTCCAAAATTGGGTCACTTGTGGGGGTTTCCACTGTTTAGGCACATCAGGGGCTCTCCAAACCCGACATGGCACCCGCAGACCATTCCATCAAAGTCTGCATTACAAAACGTCACTACTTCTATTCCGAGCCCCGACGTGTGCCCACACAGTAGTTTTCTCCCACATATGGGGTATCAGCGTACTCAGGACAAATTGGACAACTTTTGGGGTCAAATTTCCTTGGGAAAAATCAAAAATTGGGGCTAAAAAAATCATTTTTGTGGAAATGTTTTTTTTTTCACACCCAGGCATTATAAACTTTAGTGAAACACTTGGGGGTTCAAAGTGCTCACAACAGACAGTGGTTTTCCCCCACATATGGGGTATCGGCGTACTCAGGAGAAATTGCACAACTGTTTCTGTCCATTTTCTCCTATTACCCTTGCTAAAATAAAAAAAAATTGTTTGTAAAAGATAATTTTTCTGACTAAAAAGTTAAATGTTCATTTTTTCCTTCCAAGTTGCTTCAGCTCCTGTGAAGCACCTGAAGGGTTAATAAACTTCTTGAATGTGGTTTTGAGTACCTTGAGGGGTGCAGTTTTTAGAATGGTGTCACTTTTGGGTATTTTCTGCCATATAGACCCCTCAAAGTGACTTCAAATGTGAGGTGGTCTTTAAAAAAAATGGTTTTGTACAATTTGTTGTAAAAATGAGAAATCGCTGATCAACTTTTAACCCTTATAACTTCGTAACAAAAAAATTTTGGTTCCAAAATTGTACTGATGTAAAGTAGACATGTGGGAAATGTTATTTAGTAACTATTTTGTGTGACATATTTCTCTGTTTTAAGAGAATAAAATCTTAAAGTTTGAAAATTTAAAAATTTTCCAAATTTTTGCCATATTTCCATTTTTTTCATAAATAATCGCAAGTTATATCGAAGAAATTTTACCACTATCATGAAGTACAATATGTCACGAGAAAACAATCTCAGAATTGCAAAGATCCGTTGAAGCGTTCCAGAGTTATAGCCTCATAAAGAGACAGTTGTCAGAATTGTAAAAATTGGCCTGGTCATTAACGTGCAAACAACCCTTGGGGGTTAAGGGTTTGCATTTTGTGTTGAACGCCCAGCATTTGCTGCTATGAAGTTATCGCTTTTTGGTAGACTTAGATACTGAAACACCTACTTCCTGGAGAGTGCTCTTTACTTGAGTGGATGGTGTGAAGAATTTTTCTTTAGCATGGAAAGGATTCTGTGATCATCCACCACTATTGTCCAGGCATTTTTCCAAAGCTCACCAGTGTGCTGTTTTTTGCAGAATGTACCAAACTGTTGATTTGATCACTCCTAACATTTCTGTTATCTCTTTGATGGATTTCCTTTTTTAGTCTAATGATGATCTGTTTCATTTCCATTGAGCATTGATATGACTGCATTTAGTGGGTTCACAGCAACAGCTTTTAAATGCAAATACCACATCTTAAATGGAATCTGTCACCCCATTTTAGCCCTATGAGATAAAGCTATCATTGCATAGTGCATCCCATAACTAATCTATGGGTACCTATGATATCTCCGGACACCCCAGTTTTCATGTAAAAATACCTTAGTAAAGTTTGTTTTCTTGTATGCAAATCCAGGCGGTCCGGTCCAGAGGGCGGCGTTTTATCTCTTCCCCCCCACCCCCGCTCATCGGCTTCTCTTGCGTATCGCCGTCTGTGAATAGCACAGACGGCGGTCGGCTTGCCACGATTGCACTTTTCAAAATCCCCTCGCGCTTGCGCAG
The DNA here is from genome assembly GCA_033576555.1 of Oophaga sylvatica. Taxonomy (NCBI): domain Eukaryota; kingdom Metazoa; phylum Chordata; class Amphibia; order Anura; family Dendrobatidae; genus Oophaga; species Oophaga sylvatica. The sequence goes on from JARQOD010000001.1 coordinate 239,415,810, forward strand.
TGTGCTTTGCCCATCAGTGGGCAAAGCATAAAATCATTACAGCGCATGCGCAACTATTTTCCTCCACTTTCCTTGCCCCGGAAGTCGTCCAAGGCAAGCAGTCATCTCCGGGGCAAGGAAATAGTTGCGCATGCGCTGTAATGATTTTATGCTACGGTGATACGCAAGAGAAGCCGATGAGCGGGGGTGGGCGGAAGAAAAAAAACGCCGCCCTCCGGACTGGACCGCCCGGATTTGCAAACAAGAAAACGAACTTTACTAAGGTATTTTTACATGAAAACTGGGGTGTCCGGAGATATCATAGGTACCCATAGATTATACTATATTCCAAATTATTATGCAAATCGGTTTTAAGTGTCATAGCGTTTTTTATTTTTTTTGTAAATGAAACCCATTGATGGTATTGTGTCTCAGGGTTCTTTGGATAACTGAAATCAATCTCAGATACCTGTGATAATTAGTTTGGCATGTGAGTCCAATAAAAGGAAAACTGGATGTTCCACACTATTAAGCAGGCCAGAGTTTTCAAGTAATATGGGAAAGAAAAAGGATCTCTCTGCTGCTGAAAAGCATCAAATAGTGCAATGCCTTGGTCAAGGGATGAAAACATTAGATATTTCCCGAAAACTTAAGCTTGATCATCGTACTGTTAAGAGATTTGTGGCTGATTCTGAGCACAGACATGTTTGTGCTGATAAAGACAGAATGAGGAAGGTTTCTGCCAGGCAAGTTCATCGGATTAAGAGAGCAGCTGCTACAAAGCCATTACAAACCAGCAAACAGATATTTGAAGCTGCTGGTGCCTCTGGAGTCCCTCGAACCTCAAGTTGTAGGATCCTTCTAAGGCTTGCTGTGGTGCATAAACCTACTATTCGGCAACCCCTAAACAGTGCTCACAAGCAGAAATGGTTGCAGTGGGCCCAGACATACATGAAGACTAATTTTCAAACAGTCTTGTTTACTGATGACTGTTGAGCAACCCTGGATGGTCCAGATGGATGGAGTAGTGGATGGTTGGTGGATGGCCACCATGTCCCAACAAGGCTGCTACGTTAGTAAGGAGGTGGAGGAGTCATGCTTTGGGCCGGAATCATGGGGAAACAGCTGGTAGGGCCCTTTAAGGTTCCTGAAGGTGTGAAAATGACCTCTGCAGAGTATATTGAGTTTCTGACTGACAACTTTCTTCCATGGTATAAAAATCAGAAATGTGTCTTCAGGAGCAAAATCATCTTCATTCATGACAATGCACCATCTCATGCTGCAAAGAATACCTTGGAGTCATTGGCTGCTATGGGCATAGAAGGAGATAAACTCCCCTGACCTCAACCCTATAGAGAACCTTTGGAGTATCATCAAGCAAAAGATCTGAGAGGGTGGGAGACAGTTCACATCAAAACTGCAGCTCTAGGAGGCTATTCTGACTTCATGCAAAGAGATACAAGCAGAAACTATCCAAAAACTCACAAGTTCAATGGATGCAAGAATTGTGAAGGTGATATCAAAGAAGGGTTCCTATGTTAACATGTAACTTGACCTGTTAGGATGTTTTGGAGTTAAGTAGCTTTTTTGTTCAGTGAATGTGACCTCCTAATGCTGCAAATTCCACAAATGAGAATTTTCAGTTCTTTAAAACAGATCAAATGTTCAGAAATTCTACTGGGCCTAATAATTTGGAACAGTGCATTTTGAGTTTTTTTCCTTTTTGGAGATTATACTGTTATCATTGGGAGGTTTCTTCAATTAAATTCGATGTATACTCTAACGGGTGATGACTTTTATTAGACTGACTGTCATTTGCACCGACCATTTAGGAAAATCAGAGAAAAATATTATTTGCATAATAATTTGGAAAATAGTGTAGTAATGGGACGCACTATGCAATGATATCTTTATCTCATAGGGCTAAAATGGGGTGACAGATTCCCTTTAAATCAGCTCCAAACCTTCCACCTGCTTAATTGATGATGTATTAAAGAGAGGATAGCCCATGCAGCCCATTATAGTTCTTTTCAGATAATTATCCAATTACCTTTGGTTCCTTGAGAAAGTAGCAGCTACATATTAAAAGCTAAAATTACTGTACCCTTACTCCAATTAGGATGTGACTACCCTCAAATTAAAACTGAGAGTCTGCAATTTAAGCACATATTGCTTATATAACTGTATCTTGAATATGTTTTGGTAAACAGCTAAAATGCCAACACTTGTGGCCCTGTCCAAATATTTCTGGACTTAACTGTGTATGGCAAAAAGTTAAAAGCTCTTGGTGGATTATTTTACACATGAAAACATGAGAAAGCTACTTGCCTGCATTAATAGCTTTGTGCGGTCATATAGTTTGGCATATTGTGAACTACGTACTGTTCAATCAATACACAGAAAATCAGGGCAAAGGTTGGCACTAATGAGGCGAGTCCTTCAGGAGGCGGAGGAGATCTATTAATTAACATCTTGACTTAAATCAGACTTTAGTCAGCCACATCACATGGTGATCAGCCTATAGATAACAGGAGGATATAAATTGGACGGAGACACACAGATCCGCATCTCAGGTTGATCATTCTGTGCATCCTAGATCTCACCTACAGCCGTCATCATGACCTTTAACGGAACCTGGAAAGTTGACAGGAGTGAAAACTATGATAAATTTATGGACGAAATGGGTAAGTTACTGACTTTCTTCCATTTCCTCACTTAAGATCATGGATTAAAAAGTCTCTCTAACAACAAATTCCAAAGGCTTACACAGAGTTCAATGGAAGAAAAATCAGAAAGGCTTGATATAGACAAATGCTAAGTCTTGCTGTTAGATGTCTTGAGGTGCCGAAGAAGGAATTTCAGTCTTCTATTCTTTTCTAAAATTGACTATGTTCTCTCATAGGTGTTAACGTAATGAAAAGAAAACTAGCTGCACATGATAACCTGAAGATCACAATCCAGCAAGATGGGGACAAGTTTAATGTGAAGGAGTCTAGCACTTTCAGAAGCATCGAGATCAACTTCACCCTTGGGGTCACATTTGAGTACTCTCTTGCAGATGGCACAGAGCTCTCAGTAAGTGAAGATATAATCTTTGATGTAAAATCTCAGTATCGCATGGCTAGCATGGTTTGGTAATTGTTACAATACAATCTTTGAACTAACTAGAATATAATTTTGGGAGTAATCTAGGGAACATGTAAAAATATTACAAAATAAATTCAACCCATAAGTTCTGAATACCGTCAGAAAGCCCATGGGATGTTACAGTCTTTATCCATCTGGACATAAAGAGAGTCATTTACAAACTATAGATGCACATACACATTTCATGAACAATGGCTGCACCTGCCAACTATGTAATGTGTGTAGATGGTGTCCCAACCCTCTGAAATGGCAGATGTCAGGGAAAAGGAGGATTAGATATGTAGGATTTGTTCTCACAACATATAACCCTGCTATTCTCGCTCTACCCATTATGGCTCATGCAGACGGCCGTGGATCTGGGTCCGATTGCAGACCAAAATGCATGGTCTGGCTGTGGGCCTCCAGACCCAAGCGTGACGGCCTCAAAAACACATGAAGCTGGCATGCTCTAGTCAGGAGGGTTGCGGGCCGTCCGGGCAATTTGGCCTGTGCTTGGACCAATTTGCACAGATGTCTGCATGAGCCCTTAAGAACACATGCCTACTAGGTGTGGAACTAAGCATAAAAGTGTATGGGGTGGGAGGTATAGCAATCAATAGCTGAACAAGCATTCGGCTGACAGCTACTTAAAGGTGTATGACTAGCTAAAAGGGGTCGACCCACTACTATGTATCATATCTGCTGTATTTATCATAAAAAGTATATTATTTGCAATTTACTTACTGCTAAAGGAAAGCTGTCTGGTGACTCATGTTCGCTCATTGTGTTTTAACTGTCAAATGCCTCTCTATACACAAATAGTGAGAGACCTGTCAATTTTGCTGAGCCAGGTGGCGAGAATCTGGTAATTAGATGCTAGAAATTACGGAACCTGTATTTGGGCAGTATGAGTCAGCTGATTAGCTCCCCTGATTAAAAAAAACTATTTAGTGAAAGGCAATGACATTTTTTATTTAGTATGGCACCACCTGGTGGTCAAGCTGTATTACAATGTGCATGTCCATTTAATAAGCAATGTACCGCTGGTCATATATGCTCAGCTTTCTGCAGAGCAGCCAATAGAAATAGAGGGCAGGGTAGAAAGCTAATTCTATTGGCTGCTCTGCTGTAAACAGTGAAGCAGTGTGGATATCAGGCTATGGGGGAGAGACACTGAGCATAAATGTCCACCAGCACACAGCCCATCACGGGACCTGAACATTCTGTACACTTTGAACACCAGGTGGCGCCATACTATGTAAAAAAAATTGCCAAAAACTTTAACTGGATTGTGTTTTTCAAAACATGCGAATTTCAAATATTGTTCATATTTTATGGCCTATAAACTGAATGTGATATGTAATGGTGGGCTAACCTCGTTAATGGTAAATGCCAATTGTTAAGTTTGCAGCACTAATACTATAGATTTACATTCTTAGCTCACATGGTCGAGTGCTATCTCATGTTTTATTAGATGGCACTAGGCCCAATGTTATACTATGGGGCAGTGAAGATCAGCGATTTTTTTTTCATGCTGATTCGGCATGGTAAAATAATTGCAACATGCGGCATATGGCTCCGCAAATCGAACCGCCCGCACCCATACAAGTCTATGGGTGCTGTAAGGTTTCACTCACTCGGCTGCTTCAGAGGTAAATCAGGACGCACTTTTCTTATCCAAAGTTCATCAGGTTTATTACATCATAAACCTCAAAGCAACATATAGTACAAGTCTTCAGTAAAGCTTCTTAAGATCTCTACAAACACAGATACAGGAAGGCTTCTCCATTCCTACACAGAGACCTCTCTGTGATGTCCCACCTGGACACATGGTAGTCTGTCCACACTGGCAGACTCCCACACACTCTCTCAGGTGCCAAACAAACTCCATTACATAGGCGTAACCCCACCCATAGGTGAGGTCAGGATCACATGGTTAGGTCACCTGGTCATGACCTCATCACAGGTCCTTTACCACAACACAAACTATGCTTCCATGCACATAGGTGTAACCCCACCCACAGATGAGGTCAGGATCACATGGTTAGGTCACCTGGTCATGACCTCATCACAGGTCCTTTACCACAACACAAACCATGCTTCCATGCATATCTCGAGGAGCATACACAGTGCCCCCTAGCTGCATCAGGGGTCACTACACCACATACCTCCCCCCTCTGTTCAAACTTGTGGGGTTGAACACTTGTTACCCGACCAGAGATCCTTCTCGGTCGTCTCTGCCAGTCAAACCGTCTGGCTAAGTCAGGCCCTCTGTCAGACCACCCGCCTCCCCAGCGGTCAGTACGGCGTCGCAAATCCCCTGCACCCATACGTCCTGTCTGGTCTGAGTCCTTTTCAGCTCGTCCATCACAGGTTCTCCTGCTTAGGTCACTCATCACTGAGCTAACTGAGGCATCACTATTTCTACCTCTTCCATCAGGCGCTCTTCGCCTCTCAACACTACGGATTGAAGGTGGCGGCCATCTTCTTTCCATTTCCTGCAGCTCTCTGTTGATCTGCTCCCTCTCCAGTCGTAGCTGCACTACTTCTCTCAAGTATGACACACGATACTCCAGGAGCATCCGGATATTCCCAAGGCTCTCTCTGGATCCGACAACGAGGAATGGAACCATCCCATCTTCACCCTGATCTGGACTTCGTCATCAGCTGGAATCCTGACTCTCGTCACACCGGACTTATTCACCATCTCCTGCATCACTTTCCCAAGTCTTCCGATGACTTTCTTCACCAGACCTCTGGGCACTTGAATGATGTCTTCCACCAATCCAAGCTGATTTTGAGCCTTTCTTGCTTTCTCCAACCATCGAGTGGCTTCGTGATTTCTCACTAGGATTATTTGCTTCGTGCGGAGACAATGTAGGTGCATGTCCCTCAGGATAGCCACCCGCTTCATCGTGACTTCCTTAGTCGACAGTATGACCAACTGTTTCATCTCTGGCACCCAGTTCACACTACATGCTTCTACCGTCTTTCTAAAGGCCTCATGCACCTCCTCACCGGCACACACCTCTCGCAGGTCTTCGGGTATCTCTATTACACACTTGAAACCCGACCCGTCACCTTCTTGGACAGCCTGTTGGACCTCCTCGTCCTGAGCATTAGTACAGTTTTCCAAGACATCGCTCTCCCTTGTGTGCCCATCTGCATGGCACTTCCCTTGCTGGATTTCTTCTCCCATAGATTTCTGGAGCTGGGCACCAGTCTCCTCCTCCATCTTGAGCTCTCGGAGAACTCCATCTCGCTCTTCTGCCAAGCAGCGACACTCCTGCTGATGTTTCTCTTGGGCCTCTCTGAGCACCACCATCTCTCTCCATAGAGCCTTGTTCATACTCTTACACGCTGACAGATGATCTCTGAGCCTAGAGACTTCCCTCTCCAGCTCCTCCACTCTGTGCTCAATCATTCGTCTCAGGACCCTTTCTTGCTCGACTGTCTCTCTTTTAGCCAGCACATGTCGCACCATCACCTCTCTAATTACATTTTCAGCTGGGCACTCTTGCCTACACACACTCTGCCTCTCCAGAGTTCTGCCCGTTCCTGCATCCGCAGTTTCCACTGTCTCACGACTCTCGGTAACTTCAGAGAGCTCCAGCTTACTGCACTCACTTTCCCTTGCGGTCGAGTCACAGTCTGCATAGGAGTCACTCCCACTCCCCCTGTCATCCTGGAACAGCACGTCCCCACTTAGACAGGTCTCTGCCCCCTTTCCTGGAGCTATACCGTTTCTCACGGTCACACGTCTTGTCACGTCCAAGTCCCCGAGTTGGTCTGACCCACACTTTCTCCCGGTCACCTGGAACTCTGGACTATCGCTATTAGGTGTTACCTTCTTTTCACACATCACACGACAAGGAACCACTACAGCCACCTGCTGTGATGGGGCTCCCTCCTCTGAACAACAACACACTTTATCAATTTCCCATGCCTTTTCAAATAACGTGAAGTCCCGCTTCCTCTCATAGGGGTACACTAAGTTCGGTGGTATACCAGCATAACACCCTTTTGGAATCTCCACCCACTTTTGGGCCACCATCCCCTTTTGGGTTGCCACCCCCTTTTGAGACTCTGCCCCCTTTTGGGTAACCATCCCTGTTTTGGGTTGCCACCCCCCTTTTGGGACTCCTCCCCTTTTAGGGACACCACCCATCACTGGGGTACACACCACGGCTCTTACAGGCCCCAGTCCACACAGTACCCTTAGACAGTGACTTTCACTTAGGGCGTGTACTGGCCCTTTAAGAGTTTGTGTGCCTCGGTTCACACTATCCTTTTTTACCACACCAGCTCCTGCTGGTACTGCCACCGCTTCCGTTGCAGCCACCAACAACCAGCACCTCCAGATGCTACCCCTAAGCTGCTGTGGCTGTTACTGCAGCTCCGGCTGCTGCAGAACTTCTTGCTGCAACAGTCACTGTAGCTCCTGCTACCACAAGTCTCTGCACGCTGCGCGGTCTTGCCGCTTGTCACCTTCGTGACCCCCACGAGTCACAGCCAGCCGCTTGTCACCTTCATGACTCCTCCGAGCCACAGCAAACACCTCACACGTGTTCCAGAAAAAAAAACAGTTTCTCACTGACCCGTCAGCACAACACAGACTCCTGTCTGTTACACTCTCAGCCAGAGAGATTTTCCGGACACCTCCTCTCTCATAGAGGCATCCCACAAAGGAAAAAACAGTTTCTCACTGACCCGTCAGTACACCACAGACTCCTGTCTGTTACCTGTTGATCACTCAGGTTTCCGGACACCTCCTCTTAGAGGCATCCAACAAAGGAAAAAAAACAGTCTTTCACTAATTCTTCTCACTGATCCCGACCAGCATAACACGGTTGTCAAGACCGTCACCTGTTGGCGTCAGCCACACAGGTTCCTGGAGACCTCCTCCTCAGAGGTATCCTATCAGCATGCTTTTTCTCCATTTTCAATGACCCCGGTCAACATAACACAGACTCCTGTCTGTCACCACTGCTTAACAGTTTCTTCAGATACCTCATATCAGAGGCACCCCATAAACATAAATGCACATTTTTTTCGTGACCACTGGTCACACTCACGGTTTTCACAGACCGTCCGTTCCTCCTCTGATTCCTCATTCCCAGTCCTGGAACATGTGCTCCTTGGGCCGCTGCCAGCATTCCATCCACCAATTGTAAGGTTTCACTCACTCGGCTGCTTCAGAGGTAAATCAGGACGCACTTTTCTTATCCAAAGTTCATCAGGTTTATTACATCATAAACCTCAAAGCAACATATAGTACAAGTCTTCAGTAAAGCTTCTTAAGATCTCTACAAACACAGATACAGGAAGGCTTCTCCATTCCTATACAGAGACCTCTCTGTGATGTCCCGCCTGGACACATGGTAGTCTGTCCACACTGGCAGACTCCCACACACTCTCTCAGGTGCCAAACAAACTCCATTACATAGGCGTAACCCCGCCCATAGGTGAGGTCAGGATCACATGGTTAGGTCACCTGGTCATGACCTCATCACAGGTCCTTTACCACAACACAAACTATGCTTCCATGCACATAGGTGTAACCCCACCCACAGATGAGGTCAGGATCACATGGTTAGGTCACCTGGTCATGACCTCATCACAGGTCCTTTACCACAACACAAACCATGCTTCCATGCATATCTCGAGGAGCATACACAGTGCCCCCTAGCTGCATCAGGGGTCACTACACCACAGTGCATAAAAAACATCAGATGTCATTTGTGTGCAGTCTGATGTATGAGCACAGAGACAATGGGGAAGATGGAGAAATTAAGTTCTCCATCTTCTTTGCACCTGTGCTGCGATTCTCTCATTTGAGTGAATTGTATCACAATAAAGTGACACAACTCACACTTTGACAGTTTGAGCCAAGTGCCATTAGCAAAATCGGCCCTATTCTCTCGCATGAGAGAATATACGCCAGCATGAGAGAGCCGTTGGAATCCACCCCTTATTTTTTAGTCACTAATAAAATTAATAAATTAGACAATAATAAACCAGACAAAAAAAACAGAACAAAATAACAACTAGATGTTATAATTAGAATGTGGCATAACAACTGGGGCCAGAGTCACATTTATCTTTGCATTCCTCTATAGCTAGATCCCTGTGGTATACATAATATGTGCATCACTGATATGAAGAATCATTATACCTTGTGTTACGTGTTACTTTACCTCACTGTGTGATAAATGTGATGTTAGCTATTGTTCACAGCTGTATCACTGAATTCTGCTCTTTCTTCCCACCCACCAGGGCTCCTGGGTAATAGAGGGAGATAAGCTTGTAGGAACATTTGCCAGGAAAGACAACGGAAAACAACTGAGGACAGACAGAGTAATTATTGGAGATGAACTTGTACAGGTGAATGTTAAGTATTTAGTATTTTCTTTTGTGCACTTTTAAATCAGTTTGGTCATATATTTGCCCACTTTAGAGATTTAAATAACAAGATGGTGGGTACTTAAGTACTGAAAAGAGTTACAGAAACAGTAGCAGACTATAAAACTGCAAAGTAGATTTCTGTTATGTTTGCACAAAGGTCCCTGACTGGAGTTCCATTTATGTCCAGGCGCTGGGGCACACACCACTCAGAAAAGGTTCCAAATTCATTAAGTGACATTTGCGCATCTTAATGCATTCCGTGCCTTCTACTCCAACAAGGCTGTAGAGTGTTTCGAGGTGTTTGCTCCTCATCAGTGCAAGGCAGAAGGTCTGATTTGGCTGGGTGAGAAATCACTGACAAGGCATCTAAGGGATAATGTCCTTGTGGACAGTGTCATCTCAGTGTAAGTTGACTAACAGGCCATGCAAAGCTTTTCTGGAAATTTATAAGATGCCTAAATCCCTAGAAGAGCATTGAATGGCCTGTAATTCTCATCACACCGACATGGCACTCTCCACAATGAGAAATGTTCCCTCTTAGAACATCTTCATTACCGGAGCAAAACATAACGTTCCACTGTATAGTCATAGGAGACATACTAGTGGTGCTTAGGAAACTTTGCCTTGATGTAATCATTGTAAATAAATTCATGGTTTATGTCATTGCATCTCATATCTCTATTCTCTTTCAGACCTACGTCTATGAGGGAGTTGAAGCCAAGAGAATCTTCAAGAGAGGCTAAGCTATATCTGAAGCAACTGGAAAAGTTACAGAGACACCGACGCCAATACTGGCCGCTTTATATAAAAGACCAAACACTACATCGTTAAGTCATCCACTGTATATATTAAAGATAAACTTTATCTACTTGACACCGGACTCACTTGTTCATTTTCAGTAATAAAAAATAACTATTACTTTAGTACTGTGCAGCTCATTCAATGTACAGTGATGACCATCCTGGAACAATCACAGATGTGTCTTTCAATTCTAGTATCTCAGGGTTTAAAATGCTTTAGTTTCTTCCTTCAAGTCAATGAGTGGTTCATGTTCTCCTACATGCTAAAGGCATCATGATAAATCTGCATGCACTGATCCTATACATTGGTCCTTGTGAAACATTGGGTATACTATGAATCACTGCATTTAAAGTCTGAAAGGGCATTAAACATGCCCTATCAAGATGGCTCTCACATTGGGAAATAGCCTGTCACCTAGTATGTATTCTTCCATTAAATCAATCAATCCCTCATGGCTCTTCACAAAAGGTTTTTACAAGTGCAAATGCCATCCTTGTAAGACCTGTTTTTATGTTAAAAACACGATCTTTCAAGGTTCGGCAAATTCAAACAAACATTGTCAGGAACTGGTACTACCAATCTCACCAAATTGTCAGGCACTGACACTGCGATCACACCACTGCCACCAATTGTCAGGAGAATCACACTTGGCTGACGATTGATAGAGGAGGCAATGGCTACTATTGTTAATAGGCAGGTTATTGGGAGCTTTCACAGTGAACGTATAGTATATACTCATCTAATTCCACCCTTGACCAGCAACTGTCCAGGGAGAATCCAATACATGATGTATTTCTCAGTCAGAACCTGCTTTTACCAGGTACAAGCCTCAAATGGAGGCCAGTAAATGAGATGTGACTTAAGGTACCAAAATTTATGAGATCCCAGATCTGAGGATATCTGCCCCCCTAGAAGTCCCAGGCGGGAGATATTACTGCCATATTTTTATCTCAATTTTAGCTTTATATACATATGAGACATGAGATATACAACTTTATATATCTGGGCAATATTAATTCTGGGCCAATAGGCAAGCCGCACACAGCAATGCAAAATGTAAATGTGTTGCGTTCAGCATTGCGACATAATGGCTAAAAGATGCCTAACATATCTATAGAACCTACACGTCACAAAAAAACAATATTCGTATTTGGGACATTACTCTGTGTGACAATTTGAGGTCAGGAATGACCTATTTTTACTGGGACAGAAAAGTATCACCTTCCCAGCCTGTTGTTCACTATTCCTACTGCCCACTTCACAAGGGGTGGCTTAGTCAAGGAAATGGGAAGAAGGGAGTGTCATCTCTTCTTTCCATGGCTCTGATTTGCAATTCATAGTGAAGTCATACTCATACTCATACGCCTATGGTTGTTGATAAAACAAACATCAAATCAAACTGCAATTCTGATTGTGTTATCTATATAACAGAATGTACTGCATGTGACCTAAAATATGTCGGCATCGCCATACGTAGCGTCAAAACATATTTCAGAGAACATCTCAACGATATTATCGAGAAACATATCTAAAGCTGCCAAACATTTTATAACTCACAAATGTTTCCACTTTAATCACATATGCTATTGCATTGCACAAATACAACCACCATAAAGGGTGATTAAAAAACTTTGAGACAGAAGCCTGGTGGATATTTAATCTAGATACCAGAGTGCCCTTAGGGTTGAATCTTAAAGGGAACCTGTCAGGTTCCCCGTGCCCCCAGGACCACGAGCAGTTGTGACTGCATCAATTCCTTTACTACATTACACATAAACAGATCTTTAGAAAAAGTATTTCTAAAAAACGTTTATGATATTTGGTTTGACTAGTGGGGTGTTAGTGTTCCAGGCTAAATCACTGGAAGTAAAGGTCTACATTTGCACACTTAATAAATGAGGTTGGTGCCACCGAGGAAAAAAAACAAATAAATGTTCATATAGTAACCTCGGGCACACATTAAGTAGAGAAGTCAAGTTGCAGTTGAAAAGGGTTTATTTCATCAAATTCAAATCTGGGATTTCACAGCCAAAGATAAACAGAAGAATTTTTTAACAGCAGCGAACATCCCAACGTTTCGGCTTAATTAGCCTTTATCAAGGGTGCATTCTAAATAAGAAAATACATAACAAGCAATAAATATATAAACAACATAGATACATGACAATCATGATAGAGGTTCATAATGAAATTATATACATATAATAGTCTGTTTTCGAAAGTAAGAACCAAGAAGCAAAAATGAGGATAACAGTAAATATGTATTTACACATATATATGTCTTCATATTACATATATATGTGTGCTAGTGGAAGAGAAACAGTAGACAGCACCGCTGATATACCATTTGCTGTGTGTTCCTGCCAGAGAGCTTCTTATCAAGGTCTACACCTCAAGATACTGGGTGCTTATCCATAAATCACAGTGTAAACATAGCTTCAAAGAAGGAGACGGATAGCACTCACCAATCTTGCAAATTCAGTCTTTATTCCACACAAAAGAATGTCATGGTCGGGAGGGAGAAATAGGGAGTGTGCAGCGGCAGACGACGGCCGTTGAAGCGCTGAGAGCGCGATCAGACCAAAGCACAGATTTCCACTGGTCTAATGTCCATTCCTTGTGTTCTTTAGCCCAAACAAGTCTCTTCTGCCTGTTGCATGTCCTTAGCAGCTATTTTACCGTGAAGGCCTGCTGCACAAAGTCTCCTCTTAACAGTTGTTGTAGAGATGTGTCTGCTGCTAGAACTCTGTGTGGCATTGACCTGGACTCTAATCTGAGCTGCTGTTAAGGTACTGCCACACTAAACAATCCCGCTAGCGATCACGATAACGACGCATACTAATGCGATCGCTAGCGGGATTGTTTCTATATCGCTAAATGCGGCCACATTTAGCGATATAGTTAACGACGCTATCGCCGTTAGCGATCTTCTTAACAACTTTAGCGGTACAAAAGTACCGCTAAATCGCTAAGAAAAGGTGCCACACAGCGATATATACTTACCCAGCGGGAGCGCCGACGAGAAAATAGGGTCCGGAACGATTCCAGCGACGAGCGAGATCACAGCAGGAAGCTCGTCGCTGGAAGCTGCCGCACTGAACAACATCGCTAACAGGATCGCTAAATAGTGACGTTTTTTAGCGATCCCGTTAGCGATATTGTTTAGTGTGGCATACCCTTTAACCTGCGATATCTGAGGCTGGTGACTCGGATAAACTTATCCTCAGAAGCAGAGGTGACTCTTGGTCTTCCTATCCTGGGGCGGTCCTCATGTGAGCCAGTTTCTTTGTAGCGCTTGATGGTTTTGCAACTGCACTTGGGGACACTTTAAAAGTTTTCCCAATTTTTCGCACTGAGTGACCTTCATTTCTTAACCCCTTCCCGACCTTTGACACAGCGTATGCGTCATGAAAGTCGGTGCCAATCCGACCTATGACGCATACCCTGTGTCATGAAAGGATCGCGTTCCTGCGGGCCGGGAGACCGGGGTCACTCAAAGGTCACCCGACCCGCAGTTACAGGACCCTTTGTGCTTCACCACAGGGGGGTTGGCTTAACCCCCCCATGGCCACGATCGCTCTGATTGGCTGTTAAATGTGAAACAGCCAATCAGAGCAATCTGTAATATTTCACCAATTTAATTGGTGAAATATTACAATCCAGCCATGGCCGATGCTGCAATAGCATCTGCCATGGCTGGACACCGAGCCCTGACCCCCCCACACGGATTCACGGCGGCGATCGGCCGCCGCCACCGAAAGATGGCAGCGATCGGTCACCGCCGTCACTAACAGCTCCCCTCCTCCTTTGCTCCGGTGCCCCCACCTTCCGATCCCCCCCCTAACCTTCCGACCACCCTACTCACCTCTCCCGATCCACCGATGTCCCTGGATCGGTCCCGGCGTCCGCCCGGGCCTCTTCATGGGCGCCGCCATCTTGGAAAATGGCGGGCGCATGCGCAGTGCGCCCGCCGGCCGGCGCATGCGCAGTGCGCCCCCCCGTGTCCAAAAATTTATTTTGATTACTGTGATAAACTGTCACAGTGATCAAAATAAAAAAAGGTAAATGAACCCCACCTTTATCATAGGTAGGGACAAAAAAAAAAATAAAGATTTTTTTTTTTTCTTCCTTTTTTTTTTCCTATTAGGCCCTGTGCACACGTTGCTGATTTTGCTGCGGATCCACGGTGTATTTTGCTGCGGATCCGCGGCGGATTTCGCTGCTGATCCGCGGCTGATTTCGCTGCTGATCCGCGGCGCGGATTTCGCTGCGGATCCGCGGCGGATTTCGCTGCGGATCCGCGACTGATTTCGCTGCGGATCCGCGGCGGATTTCGCTGCTTATCCGCGGCTGATTTCGCTGCTGATCCGCGGCGGATTTTGCTGCGGATCCGTGGCGGATTTCGCTACGGATTCGCGACTGATTTCGCTGCGGATCCGCGACTGATTTCGCTGCGGATCCGCGACTGATTTCGCTGCAGATCCGCAGTGGATTTCGCTGCTGATTCGCTGCGGATCCGCAGCGGATTTCGCTGCTGATCCGCGGCTGATTTCGCTGCTGATCCGCGACTGATTTCGCTGCGGATCCGCGACTGATTTCGCTGCGGATCCGCGACTGATTTCGCTGCGGATCCGCGACTGATTTCGCTGCGGATCCGCTGCGGATTTCGCTGCTGATCCGCGGCTGATTTCGCTGCTGATCCGCGGCTGATTTCGCTGCTGATCCGCGGCGGATTTCGCTGCTGATCCGCGGCGGATTTCGCTGCTGATCCGCGGCGGATTTCGCTGCTGATCCGCGGCGGATTTCGCTGCTGATCCGCGACTGATTTTGCTGCTGATTTCGCTGCTGATCCGCGGCTGATTTCGCTGCGGATCCGCGACTGATTTAGCTGCGGATTCGCGACTGATTTCGCTGCGGATCCGCGACTGATTTCGCTGCGGATCCGCGGCGGATTTCGCTGCTGATCTGCAGCGGATTTCGCTGCTGATCCGCGGCGGATTTTGCTGCGGATCCGCGGCTGATTATCTGCTGATTCATCTGCGCTAGCGGGTATAGCATAACGCGATCGCGTTATGCTATACCGTCACCAGCCGGTCAACGCTACGTGTTGAACGGGCTGGTAAAACGCAATATGAACCCAGCCTTAGGGTTAGAACTAGGGTTAGGGTTAGCATTAGGGTTAAGGTTAGAATTACGGTTAGGGTTGGAATTTGGGTTAGGGTTGGAATTAGGGTTAGGGTTGGAATTAGGGTTAGGCTTGTAGTTAGGTTTATGGTTAGAGTTGGGATTAGGGTTAGGGGTGTGTTGGGGTTAGGGTTATGATTAGGGTTTGTATTAGGGTTAGGTGTGTGTATGGGTTAGGGTTGGGGTGTGTTGGGGTTAGGGTTGGAGTTAGAATTGAGGGGTTTCCACTATTTAGGCACATCAGGGGGTCTCCATACGCGACATGGCGCCACCATTGATTCCTGCAAATTTTGCGTTCAAAAGTCAAACAGTGCTCCCTTTATTC
Source organism: Oophaga sylvatica (assembly GCA_033576555.1). Taxonomy (NCBI): domain Eukaryota; kingdom Metazoa; phylum Chordata; class Amphibia; order Anura; family Dendrobatidae; genus Oophaga; species Oophaga sylvatica. Next base: position 239,431,630 of record JARQOD010000001.1, read on the forward strand.
CAAGCCCCGACGTATGCCCAAACAGTGGTTTATCCCCACATATGAGGTATCAGCGTACTCGGGAAAAATTGCACAACAACTTTGGGGGTTCTAATTTCTCCTGTTAACATTGGGAAAAAAAATTGGGGACTAAAAATTATTTTTGTGGAAAAAAAATGATTTTATATTTTCACGGCTCTGCGTTATAAACTTCTGTGAAGGACTTGGAGATTCAAAGTGCTTATCACACATCTATAGGAGTTCCTTGGGGGATCTAGTTTCCAAAATGGGGTCACTTGTGGGGAGTTTCTACTGTTTAGGCACATCAGGGACTCTGCAAACGTAACATGACGCCCGAAGACCATTCCATCAAGTGGGCATTTCAAAACGTCACTACTTCCCATCCGAGCCCCGACGTGTGCCCATACAGTAGTTTTCTCCCACATATGGGATATCAGCATACTCAGGACAAATTGGACAACAACTTTTGGGGTCTAATTTCTCATGTTACCCTTGGGAAAATAAAAAAATTGGGGACTAAAAGATCCTGATTGTGGAAAAAATATGATTTTTTCATTTTCATGCCCGGGCGTTATAAACTTCTGTGTAGCCCTTGGGGGTTCAAAGTGCTCACCACACATCTAGATAAGTTCTTTGCCGGTCTAGTTTCCAAAATGGGGTCACTTGTGGGGAGTTTCTACTGTTTAGGCACATCAGGGGCTCTGCAAACGTAACAAGATGCCCGCAGACCATTCCATCAAGTCGTCATTTCAAATCGTCACTACATCCCTTCCGAGCCCTGACGTGTGCCCAAACAGTGGTTCCCCCCCACATATGGGTACTAGGTACTCAGGAGAAACTGACAACAACTTTTGGTCCAATTTCTCCTGTACCATTGTGAAAATAAAAAACAGTGGGCTAAAAAAATAATTTTTTGAGAAAAAAAATGATTTTTTTTTTCACGCTCTGCGTTAAACTTTGTGAAGCACCTGGGGTTCAAAGTGCTCACTATGCATCTAGATAAGTTCCTTAGGGCGTCTAGTTTCCAAAATGGGGTCACTTGTGGGGGAGCTCCAATGTTTAGGCACACAGGAACTCTCCAAATGCGACGTGTCAACCGCTAAATATTCCAGCATATTTTCCATTCAAAAAGTCAAATGGCGCTCCTTCCCTTCTGAGCCCTGCAGTGCGCCCAAACAGTGGTTTATGACCACATATGAGGTATCTGTGTACTCAGGAGAAATTGCCCAACAAATTTTAGGATCCAATTTATACTGTTGCCCATGTGAAAATGAAAAAACTGAGGCTAAAAGAAAATTTTTGTGAAAAAAAAGTACTTTCTTTTATTTACGGATCAATTTGTGAAGCACCTGGGGGTTCAAAGTGCTCACTATGCATCTAGATAAGTTCCTTAGGGGGTCTAGTTTCCAAAATGGGGTCACTTGTGGGGGAGCTCCAATGTTTAGGCACACAGGGACTCTCCAAATGCGACATGGCAACCGCTAAATATTCCAGCATATTTTCTATTCAAAAAGTCAAATGGCGCTCCTTCCCTTCTGAGCCCTGCCGTGCGCCCAAACAGTGGTTTATGACCACATATGAAGTATCTGTGTACTCAGGAGAAATTGCCCAACAAATTTTAGGATCCAATTTATACTGTTGCCCATGTGAAAATGAAAAAACTGAGGCTAAAAGAAAATTTTTGTGAAAAAAAAGTACTTTCTTTTTTTACGGATCAATTTGTGAAGCACCTGGGGTTCAAAGTGCTCACTATGCATCTAGATAAGTTCCTTAGGGGTCTAGTTTCCAAAATGGGGTCACTTGTGGGGGAGCTCCAATGTTTAGGCACACAGGACTCTCCAAATGCGACATGGCAACCGCTAAATATTCCAGCATATTTTCCATTCAAAAAGTCAAATGGCGCTCCTTCCCTTCTGAGCCCTGCCGTGCGCCCAAACAGTGGTTTATGACCACATATGAGGTATCTGTGTACTCAGGAGAAATTGCCCAACAAATTTTAGGATCCAATTTATACTGTTGCCCATATGAAAATGAAAAAACTGAGGCTAAAAGAAAATTTTTGTGAAAAAAAAGTACTTTCTTTTTTTTACAGATCAATTTGTGAAGCACCTGGGGGTTCAAACTGATCACTATGCATCTAGATAAGTTCCTTAGGGGTCTAGTTTCCAAAATGGGGTCACTTGTGGGGGAGCTCCAATGTTTAGGCACACAGGACTCTCCAAATGCGACATGGCAACCGCTAAATATTCCAGCATATTTTCCATTCAAAAAGTCAAATGGCGCTCCTTCCCTCTGAGCCCTGCCGTGCGCCCAAACAGTGGTTTATGACCACATATGAGGTATCTGTGTACTCAGGAGAAATTGCCCAACAAATTTTAGGATCCATTTATACTGTTGCCCATATGAAAAATGAAAAAACTGAGGCTAAAAGAAAATTTTTGTGAAAAAAAAGTACTTTCTTTTTTTACAGATCAATTGTGAAGCACCTGGGGTTCAAACGATCACTATGCATCTAGATAAGTTCCTTAGGGGTCTAGTTTCCAAAATGGGTCACTTGTGGGAGCTCCAATGTTTACGCCCACAGGAACTCTCCAAAATCGACAAGGCAACCGCTAAATATTCACATTTTCCATTCAAAAAGTCAAATGCGCTCCTTCCCTTCTGAGCCCTGCCGTGCGCCCATACAGTGGTTTATGACCACATATGAGGTATCTGTGTACTCAGGAGAAATTGCCCAACAAATTTTAGGATCCATTTTATCCTGATGCCCATGTAAAAATTAAAAAATTGATGCTAAAAGAAAATTTTTGTTGGAAAAATTAAAATGTTAATTTTTTCCTTCCACGTTGCTTTAGTTCCTGTGAAGCACCTGAAGGGTTAATAATCTTCTTGAATGTAGATTTGAGTAGCCTGAGGGGTGCAGTTTTTATAAAGGTGTCACTTTTGGGTATTTTCTGCCATATAGACCCCTCAAAGTGACTTCAAATGTGAGGTGGTCCCTAAAAAAAATGGTTTTGTAAATTTTGCTCTAAAAATGAGAAATCGCTGGTCAACTTTTAACCCTTATAACTTCCTAACAAAAAAAAATGTTGTTCCCAAAATTGTGCTGATGTAAAGTAGACATGTGGGAAATGTAATTTATTAACTATTTTGTGCCACATAACTCTCTGGTTTAACAGAATAAAAATTAAAAATTTGAAAATTACAAAATTTTCAGAATTTTCGCCAAATTTCCATTTTTTTCACAAATAAACGCAAAAATTATCGACCTAAATTTACCACTAACATGAAGCCCAATATGTCACGAAAAAAACAATCTCAGAATCGCTAGGATCCGTTGAAGCGTTCCTGAGTTATTACCTCATAAAGGGACACTGGTCAGAATTGCAAAAAATGGCAAGGTCTTTAAGGTCAAAATAGGCTGGGTCTTGACGGGGTTAAAGTAATGATGGCCACTCGCTTTTCTTTACTTAGCTGCTTTTTTCTTGCCATAATACAAATTCTAACAGTCTATTCAGTTGGACTATCAGCTGTGTATCCACCAGACTTCGGCACAACACAACTGATGGTCCCAACCCCATTTATAAGGCAAGAAATCCCACTTAGTAAACCTGACAGGGCACACCTGTGAAGTGAAAACCATTCCCGTTGCCTACCTCATGAAGTTCATCAAGAGAATGCCAAGAGTGTGCAAAGCAGTCATCAAAGCAAAAGGTGGCTACTTTGAAGAGCCTAGAATATGACATAATTTCTGTTGTTTCACACTTTTTTGTTAAGTATATAATTCCACATGTGTTCATTCATAGTTTTGATGCCTTCAGTGTGAATGTACAATTTTCATAGTCATGAAAATACAGAAAAATCTTTAAATGAGGTGTGTCCAAACTTTTGGTCTGTACTGTATATGTGTGGTGAGCACCTTGAAACCCCAGGTGCTTCACAGAAGTTTATAACGTTGAGCCGTGAAAATGAAAAAAAAAAAAAAAAAAAAACGCATTTTTCCCACAAAAATGTTTTTTTGTCCAAAATTGTTCATTTTCACAAGGGTAACAGGAGAAAATGGACCCAAAAATTTGTTGTGCAATTTCTCCTGCGTACACCAATATCCCATATATGATCGAAAACTACTTCTGAGGCACAGTTCAAAGCTCAGAAGATGCAACATATTACAGTGTAGATTTTGCTGCACTGGTTTGAGGATGCCATATCACATTGGCAGAGCCTGTGTGGTGCCAGAACACCAGAACACCCTATAAGTGACCCGATTTTACAAACTACACCTCTCAATGAAGTCAGGTGTACCGTGATCATATTGACACCACAGGTGGGTCACAGAATTTTATACCATTGTTCAGTGAAGAAAAAATGATTTACATTTTTACCACCAAGATTTTTTGTTAGCCCCAAATTTTCCATTTTCATTCTGGGAAATAGGTAAAAATGGCATTAAAACGTGTCTGTCATGTTTCCACCGCTCAGTGAATGATTGCTATGCTGTTCTATGGAAACTGTCTTGCTGAGCTGTGTCTTGATTAACAGCTTGGCTGTCCCATACTGTGATGGGCTTGCTGGGCTGTCGGTGCCTTGATTGACAGCTCTGCTGTCCAATCTGTGATCAGGATGTGCAGGACTTTCTGCAGGTGTTCAGTGTTCTGGTGATTGCCCAGCTACTTAACTGAGATGTCTACCCCTGATCCCTGCCAGATGTAGTTTGTGATTCTAGGTGTTAGGGCCCCGTCTCACATAACGACACACCAGCGATCCCGACAACGATCAGGATCGCTGGTGTGTCGCTACATGATCGCTGCTGAGCTGCCAAACAGGCAGCTAAGGCAGCGATCAAGACAGCGACACTGCGGGTAACGTCGCTTAGTTACCCACAGTGTACGTTGGATACCAGCGCACTGATGCAGGGAGCTGGTAACCAAGGTACACGTCGGGTTTCCAGGCGCTGCGCGGTGCCTGGAAACCCGACATGTACCTTGGTTACCAGCTCCCCTGCAGCAGCGCGCTGGTATCCAACGTACACGTCGGGTTTCCAGGCACAGCCCCGCGCCTGGAAACCCGATGTGTACCTTGGTTACCAGTAGATCGCTGGTCTCCTGCCTGTCACACACAGCGATGCGTGCTGGCCAGCGGGAGACCAGCGATCAAAAAAAAGTCCTGGCATTTCTGACACGACCAGCGATTCACAGCAGGGGCCTGATCGCTGGTACGTGTCAGACATAGCGAGATCGCTGCTGAGATCGCTGTTTAGCAGCGATCTCGCTAGCGATCTCGCTATGTGAGACGGGGCCGTTAGCCCGATTCTGTTCTGACTATTCCTTTGTCTTGTCCTTCGACTTTTGATCCGCTATCTCTTGTTATTGACCCTGGACTGTGACCTGACTTATGCTTTTGTCTTTTCCCTTGGTTATCTACGTACTCTCTTGGTATTGACCCCGGAACGTCTGACTCTTCTGCCTCACGGCCTGTCTTTGAGTAGTGACTAGCATCACATTACATCTGGCCCTATACTTTTTTTTCCTGAACAATGGACTCAGTTCGTGCACTCTGTGACCAGGTGACAAATCTGATCAAGATGGTTCAGGATCTGGCCAGAGATCACCAAAGGATAGAATCATCACAGACCCAGCTGCAGGGTCAGTTTTGTACTCTGGGTGGTTCCCAAAGGACTCCGCTATTGACAGTAGTTATGTTTCTTGGACTTGCTGACTTACAGTTAACCGCTCCTGAACCAGTTGTGGCACTTCCTGACAAATTTTTGGGGTGGAAGTATCAATTTAGGGTATTTAAGGAAAGCTGTAAATTGTTTTTTACTCTGACCCCGGTCTTTTGGGGATGAGTAACAGCAGGTGGGTATAATTATGTCACTATTGCGTGGGGGTCCTCAGACTTGGGCATTCTCTTTGTCCCTACTAGCCCCAGAACTCCCTTCTGTTGACGCCTTTTTTGATGCTTTAGGGATGATTTATGACGAACCTGATAGGGTCCAAGTCGCAGAGGCTAAGATCATGAACCTGGAGCAGAGGTGTCGCACCGCTGAGGATTATAGTCCAGAGTTCCAGCAATTGTTAACTGAGGTTCTATGGAATGATGCTGCTCTCAGGTGTCAGTGTCGCCGTGGCCTTATGGATGCTCTTAAGGACGCTCTGGCTTTGCATTCTCCACCCTGTTCTTTGGAGAGGCCATGACTCAGGCCATTCGTATGGATCGTAGAATTTGGGAGAGAAATGATGAGACACAAGGGGTTTCGGTCATTCTTCCAGAGTCGGTTTCCTTACCTGAGATAGTACCAATGGAGGTTGGAACAGCCAGCTCTCAGGCTGCGGAGAGGAGACGTCAGCGTGATCTGGGACTCTGCTTCTACTGTGTTCACGCTGGACATTATCTCAAGGACTGCTCGATTTGCCCTCAAGAAAACAAGCTGTCGGAAAACGCCTAAGTCTGGGTGATATTCGTGGATGTCACCCAGACTTTCAGGTACCCTTTTACTCCTCAGATTAAGTGCTGTTGAATGTGGAGCTATGTTTTTAGAACCTGTGGATATCTGCACGTGCTTTCATTGACTGTGGGTCTGCAGCAAACTTTTTGATTCTGGACTGGTTCTTAAATTAGGATTAGACAGTTAGATTGGAAAGACCTATTCAGATTGACAAAACACTGTTACTCCAGAACTTGGTCCAGCTGGTAACGGTGGAAATCACACTAAGAGTGGGAACACACCACTCAAAGTCCATCTTCTGTTATGTCTTGGATAATTTACCTGCAGGGTTAGTGTTTACTTGGCTGTATGTTCATAATCCTGTAATTGATTGGTGGCAAAAGGATATTGTTAAGTGGGGCCCCAACTGTCATAAAAAGTGTCTTCATCCTATGCAAATTTGCTCCACTAGTCTGGAGGGTCTGCCGGCATACCTGAAAGACTTTGGAGATGTGTTCTCAGAAAAAGAGGTAAAGATACTACCTCGACATCATCAATATGATTGTACCATTGATCTTATTCCTAATGTCAAATTGCCTAAAGCTTGCCTGTACAATTTGTCAGGACCGGAACGGACCACTATGAAAGAATATGTAAATGAACGTTTACGGAAGGGTCATATCTGTCCCTGCTCCTCGCCTGTAGCTGCTGGATTCTTCTTTGTGAAAAAGGATGGGGCTCCGCCCTTGCCTTGATTTCCGTGAACTAAACAAAATTACTGTTAAAAATACTTACCCACTTCCACTCATCCCAGACCTATATAATCAGCTTACTGGAGCCAAATGGTTTCCTAAACTTGATCTTAGAGGGGATTATAATCTGGTACGAATCCGGGAAGGTGATAAGTGGAAGACAGTTTTCTAACATCTGAGGGTTTATTCGAGAACCTGGTCATGCCTTTTGGTTTAACCAATGCACCTGCTGTCTTTCAGAACTTTATGAATGACATTTTTTCTGATATCATTGGAAGGTTTATAGTGGTATACCTTGATGTCATTCTGATTTTTTCATATGATCTGTATTCGCACTATGAACATGTTCGCTATGTTTTACAAAGACTCAGGAAAAATTCTTTGTTTGCCAAATTAGAAAAAATTAACTTTTTTTCACAAACTATCATTTCTGGGTTTAATCGTATATGCTGAAGCGTTTAAGATGGATCCTGGTAAGGTGCAAGCTAAAATTGATTGGGTTCAACCTCACGACCTTAAAGCACTACAGCGTTTTTTAGGATTCGCCAATTATTATAGAAAATTTATTAGAGGTTTTTCACAGATTGCTAAACCTCTTAATGATCTCACATGTAAGGGGGCGGATATAAAGGTTTGGTCGTCAGATGACATTGGGGCCTTTAATAAACTAAAAGAGTGCTTCATGTCTGCTCCAGTTTTGATTCAACCTGAGCTTCAGAAACCGTTTATCGTAGAGGTGGATGCCTCAGAGGTTGGGAAGGGGGCTGTTTTGTCTCAAGGTCCTAAAACTCTGAACTTACGGCCATGTATATATTTTTCTAGGAAATTTTCATCTGCTGAGAGAAATTATGATGTTGGAAATCGTGAGCTGCTTGCTGTCAAGTTAGCGTTTGAGGAATGGAGGCATTTTTTGGAGTGAGCTACTCATCAGTAGCTTATAATAAAAATGTAGCTTATATTGAATCTGCTAAACATTTAACCCCTAGACAGGCCAGGTGGTCCTAATTTTTTTCTAGATTCAATTCTTCCATTACGTTCAGGTCAGGGTCTAAGAATGATAGGGCTGACGCTTTGTCACACAGCCTTGATTCAGTTTCTCCTCTAGAAAAACCTTCCTCCATTCTTCCTCAGGGTATAGTAATTTCTATGGTGTCCTTGAAGTTGGAGGCTGAGATTCGCCAAGTCCAGTCTTTGGCTTTTTATACTACTCCTGAATCTAAATTATTTGTGCCTGTCTATCTCAGATTACATCTGTTGCAAGACTTTCATGACTCTATCTTGAGTGGTCACTCCGGGGTAAATGCTACGCAAAAAGCTATATGTAGACTATTTTGGTGGCCATCCATGCTTAATGACATTAAAGGTTTTGTATCTGCTTGTGAGATTTGCGCATGCGCTAAACTTTGTCATACCCGGCAGGCCGGGGAATTGGCTCTATTGTCTATTCCAGAAAGACCGTGGACATTACTAGTTTGCCTTTGTCTAGTGGGAAAACCATTATTTGGCCCTGGCATGACTCAACTCCTTGTGGGATAGAGGAGACCCTATCATCTTGGATATGTGGGCTTTCCTTCAGGTGTTTCGCAAGGTATTTGATGAGCCGGGTAGAGTTACCTCTGCTGCTTCATCCCTCGTTAGACTGCACCAGGCCAGTCTGTCCATAGGCCAATATGCTGTCCAGTTCCGCACCCGGCTTCTGAACTCGGCTGGAACAATGAGGCACTGGTAGCCGCCTTCTGTGAAGGATTGTCTAGAAGGACCAAGGATAAGCTAGTAGGTCGAGACATTCCCACTACACTGGATGATCTAGTTTCCCTGTCCATCCAAATTGATCTCCTGTTCCAGTACCGCTCCCGAGAGACAGCATTTCAAAGAAAACTGCTTTGATTGGCTCCCTCCTTCCAAAGACTGCTCATTCCTCAGCCTTCCATGGCCACAACCCTTCTTACTATGCAGGTTGGAGCTAGCAGAGCAATGACAGGAGATCTGGAAAGCCAAGGGGGCTTGTGCTTCTGTTGTGGAGGCACAGGGCACCTCATCCGCTCTTGTCCCATGAAATCGGAAAACTCCCAAGCTTAGGAACGGTAGGAAGACTACCTGGGGCGAGAATAATTCCTCTCTACCATTGATCCTGACTGTATCTGTGACCTGTGGAGGTTCCTGGTTCGTTGAGACGGCATACCTGGATTCTGGAGCGGTAATGACTTTTATCCAACAAGTAGTGGTAGACTGCTACCAGATCCCAGTTTGATGACTCCAGAATCCATTGTTGGTGTCATCTGTCGGGAGTTTCGCCCCCAGCAGTTCGCCCCCAGGTACACGTCGCCCCCGAACATTTCGCCCCCAGCATTTCACCCCCAAGATGTTTCGCCCCCGCACATTTCGCCCCAGGATGTTTCGCCCACGAACATTTTGCCCCCGGCAGTTCGCCCCCGAACATTTTTCCCCCGGCAGTTCGCCCCCGAACATTTCGCCCCAGCAGTTCGCCCCCGAACATTTCGTCCCCGGTAGTTCGTCCCCGAACATTTCGCCCCCAGCAGTTCGCCCCTGAACATTTCGCCCCCGAACATTTTGCCCCCGGCAGTTCGCCCCGAACATTTCGCCCCCGGCAGTTCGCCCCCAAACATTTCGCCCCCGGCAGTTCGCCCCCAAACATTTCGCCCCCGGCAGTTCACCCCTGAACATTTCGCCCCCAGCATTTCGCCCCCAGGATGTTTCGCCACCGAAAATTTCGCCCCCGGTAGTTCGTCCCCGAACATTTCGCCCCCGGTAGTTCGCCCCCGAACATTTCGCCCCCGGAAGTTCGCCCCCGAACATTTCGCCCCCGGCAGTTCGCCTCCGAACATTTCGCTCTCGGCAGTTCGCCCCGAACATTTCGCCCCCAGGATGTTTCGCCACCGAACATTTTGCCCCCGGAAATTCGCCCCCGAACATTTCGCCCTCGGCAATTTGCCCCCGAACATTTCGCCCCCAGTATTTTGCCCCCAGGATGTTTCACCACCGAACATTTCGCCCCCGGCAGTTCGCCCCCGAACATTACGCCCCCAGCAGTTCGCCCCCGAACATTTCGCCCCCGAACATTTCGCCCCCAGCATTTCGCCCCCAGGATGTTTCGCCACCGAACATTTCGCCCCCGACAGTTCGCCCCCGAACATTTTGCCCCCGAACATTTCTCCCTCGGCAGTTCGCCCCAGAACATTTCGCCCCCAGGATGTTTTGCCACCAAACATTTCGCCCTCGGCAGTTCGCCCCCGAACATTTCACCTCCGGCAGTTCGCCCCCGAACATTTCGCCCCAGCATTTCGCCACCGAACATTTCGCCCCCGGCAGTTCGCCCTCGAACATTTCGCCCTCGGCAGTTCGCCCCCGAACATTTTGCCCCCAGCATTTCGCCCACAGGATGTTTCGCCCCCAAACATTTCGCCCCTAGCAGTTCGCCCCCGGATGTTTCGCCCCCAGCTTTTTGCCCCCAAATGTTTCGGCCCCAAATTAGGCAGGGAATTTCGGCCTTGTGTTTTAGCCCTACGACCTCTTTCACAGTAGGCACTTTCCCAAGTGCTAAGCACTGGAAAATCGCTAAGAAGATTGCCAATGTTGAATATATAAGTCAATGGCTGGCAAAGTGAGGTGTTGTTTCGGCCAGCTCTTTTTATTTTATTACAGGAGCTATTTTTGAGCACTTAGCGTTCATCAATAGCCTGTATCTTATGGGTCATTACCGAGAGCGCTCACAAAAGCGATCTCAAAAATGCTAGTAAAGCACGTGCTTTGGAGTTCTAAAACAGTGGCAGAATAAGGGTGCTTTCACACTTACGCTACATATGCACTACAGGCCGCCCGTTCGCTTCTGTAATGCCGCCGTTCCGCTAACCTGCAGCGGAACGAAAAGAAAATGCTTTTCTTTTTGTTCTGACACTGATAGTGGAATGCGGTATTACGAAAGCGAACGGGCGGCTGCAGATCGCGGAACCCAGCCGTTTACTTCTATGGGCAATGCAAGCAGAATGCCAGCATTCCGCCAGCATTGCCCCGGGGTCAGCTGGATGTCAGATCCGGAGCGGATCGACCTCTGGTGGCCCCAAACACAAGTGTGAAAGCACTTTTAAAATTACAGTGTGCAAGAGGCCTAAAATCAAAACAATTTTGAACTTTTACCTGACCCAGCACTGACCAGCTTTGTTGCAAGTTTTGTTGCAGATGTAACAAGTAGCAGGTCAGATGTCCTGCAAGTTACATTAGACTAGCTTTTATTCCATCTGTACATCAGAATATAGCAGTGTCTGAAATCTCCACAAAGAGAGGTGTACTACCACAAAAAATCAGTCAGCTTCCACAGCAATTCACTTTCTACAACTATGAATTCAGTTCTGTCCAAACGTGGAAGGAGGAAGTTGGTCCATGAGAATCACATTTACTTATTTTCCAAACGAACCGCTGATGATGTCCATTCCATCTGGGTATGTGAAAAATGGTCGACTTGCAAGGGACATGTTTGGACCAATGAAGAATCTGGCGAAGTTGTGAAAGTAGTCAATCTTCACAGTCACGCAGCACAAGCTGCAAGACCTGAAGCTGAAGGAAATGTCTTTCATCATTGAGTGGCCACGCCCTTCTGGAGTTAAGGCATTCCAGCAATTTCATGGGCTTACCAATTACTACCGACAATTTATTCAATATTTCTCGTCTTGCACAGCTTTCATCTCTGCTATGTAAGGGTGCCAATCCAAAGGTTTCCCCCCTCTCTTATCTTAGAAGGCGGCTATGCCATGTCTCTCTATTCAGAAAGACAGGTCCACATCTCTTCCCTCTATATTGACCGTCCGCTCTCCCTTTTTCAGGCCCTCCAAGGAAATGGCGGTGCAAAACTCCATCCCCAGTGTCCAAAGGAGAGGAAACCCTCCCTAAACCCCCCCGGTACCGCAGCAACAACCCCCACAAAGCAACGGGGACCCGCAGCTGGGGGGGGGCAGAAGGGCAAGCCCCTCCACCCTACGCCTCCACCTCAGACATTCACGTTATTCACACCATCACTCATACCTTCACCTGCAGACACAATCCATATCTACACCATTTTCACTACCATTCACACCAGACTGACCATTATTCACCACACTTACACCCTCACCCTTCTTCTGCAAGGAGTTTGTATGTTCTCCCCGTGTTTGCGTGGGTTTCCCCTGGATACTCCTGTTTCCTCCCACATTCCAAAGACATACTGATAGGGAATTTAGATTGTGAGCCCCATCGGGGACAGCGATGATAATGTGTATAAACTGTAAAGCGCTGCGGAATATCTTAGCGCTATATAAAAATAAAGATTATTATATATATTATTCATGTGTAGTGTGTTTCTGCCACCTCCTGGTGACTTACTTCTTACTGCTGGGGGTTTCACTTGGACACTGTCTTTGAGGGCTGCAGTCTCTTCTAGGGTGACGCTGCAGATCTTAAGCAGCAAGGTCTGCTTTAGGGATGCAGCGCTCATCATTACAGAGCTAGGAGCAGGGGCGGACACACCTCCTGCTCCCTGCACCACAGGCTCACACATCAGGGCTGTCGTTGCAGCTTCCGGTGACCCTGCTGGCCAACACAGGTAAGGACCAGGGCACAGGTGTAAAGCAAAGTGTGGGAAGACTAAGGTCAACACGAAGGGATTAGGGGAAGGAAGCCCAAATGCTAGGGAATGAGGGAGTGGAGACCCTTAGGAAGATCTAATAGCACCCTGCCTACCCTACCGTCCCTATATTTTTTTCACACCAATCGCCGAGCAGGAAACGTATATCCCTAAAGCTAGGCCCTGAATAGGGAAGGGGGTTAAGCACTGGTCAGTCCCCAGTGTACACTAAAGACAAAAAGGGAGACAAACAAGGGGGAAGAAACTTAACTTGAGCAGACTCTAGAGATGTAATGCCAAACGTCCTCCAAGAGCACCAGAAAGGAAGCAAGCTGACTGCTATAGCTCCAAGCCTTCACAAGGTGAAATGTGAATATCACCAGCGGCTCCCTGAAGCAGACTGAGAGTCTATAAACAAACAGATCCAGGTATGTCATTTAGAGCCGGAGGGAGGTTGACACTGGGTGCAAAAGTCAGAAGGATTAAGAAGGCATCTGCAATGCCAAACGTAGAGACCTTCTGCAGCCAGATGCAGAGCGACTGTATGTTGCATCTTACACACCCATCACAACAGGGGATCCAGGCAGGCCGGTGCACCTCTCGCCCCCGATGTTGTTATGGGCGGGGCTTAAGTCTGTGTGGCAGAGACAGATGCCGCCGGCCCCTTGGCCGTTACCACCTTTATGGGCAGGCCATGAGGAAGCCACGCCCCCAGAGCCAGCCGTGCCAGAGCCCCCAGCGCCGATCCACTGCTGGATCCTGCGCACAAGCCCCTATAGACACGGCCCCCACACCGGTCACCACAAACGCCAACCTCCTAAGATTAGGCCACTCTCCCTCAGCATCCACCGCCAGCAGGGCCCCCGACAACGACCCAGTACTGGATCTATGTGCAGGGGGCCCTAATTCAGCAGTGGACATTGTCAGGAAAGCAGCCATCTTATTTTTTGCTGAAGCTGTGGCTGCAGCAGGCTCTGCCTCCTTCACTCTTACTGGTGCCTGGGTCAACAAAAATGATCCAGCTTTTCCAGATCCGTGCATGGGGGACCCAGACACACCATCACACACCGCCAGAGATGCGGCCCCGGCTGTCAGCACCCCACTGAGAGTGCAGAAGGCAGCGGCAGCGATGCAAGCCATGCCCTGCATGTCAGTGGGTGCACCAGGTGCCAGGCCAGTCCCCCTAGCCAAAGAAGACTTAGCCTGAGCACATCCACCGCCATTGCCATTGCCTGTCGCCAGGCTGCCCTCCGTGCCACACTTCATATTATCACTGTCAACCAAAGCCATGCCACCATGAGCAGAGATGGTATTCTGCTCCTGACAGCCTTTGCTCCCCCCGCCCCCTCGCTGCAGACCCACAACAGAGCCCGAGCCAGGGTGGGCAGCAGGTACCACACAGCGGCACTGGAGGGCCCCAGGAAGTGAGATGTAGACAAATTTCTCTACCTCTGTTTTTTTAACCTTCTTCCTGCTACGCTTCTTCCCCCTCCTGGTTGTCAGCACAGATCTCATCTCCGAATGTGAAATAGTTAAAACGTACCAGGAACTCGATCTGCCGGATCTGCTGCAAGATGAGGCAGCCCCCCTCACTTCTACTACCCTCAGCCTCCTCCTCCCCTTCACTCCTGCTAGCCTCCTCGTCCTAAACCACCTGCACAGGACTCCACGACCTCCATGAGCACCACCGGTCAGTGCTCTAAACCGGTCGTTTCTCAGCTTCTCCTTGAAGGGGCCAGGGAGGATGATCTCTCTCCTCTCCTCCAGCATCTGGATGAACCCAAGCCTCTTCTCTGTGGCAGAGAGCTCAGATGTTTTTGCACTAGAGGCTCTATTTGCCTTAGCTCTCACTACTCTAACCTCCTCTTGGAGTATCCGCCGCTGTTTCACGGCCTCTTCGTACTCGCATAGGTGAGCATGTATGGGGGAGCTATAGATAGTAACAGGTTCCCGTTCTACCTCTGCCTGACCCTTGCCTACATCCGGGAGGAAGAGCCACCGCAGCTGTTGCTTAAGAGGTATTGTGGCCCCCCGAGGTTCTCGCCCATCCAGAGGCCGACCCAAAAAGGTCGTCCAACTTGCCGTTTCCTGTTGCCTCCCAGGCTATGTTTCCACGGTCCGGAAACATTCAGGAATTGCTGCGGATTTGACGCTGCATACAGCCGCAGCATCCAATCAGCAACGTCCAAATGTTACAGCATAGTGGAGGGGATTTTGTGAAATCCCACCTCCACTATGCGTACAAACACGCAAGTGGCAAACCTGCATATCCAGACATGCGGCACGTCTTTAAAGACCGCAGCATATCTACTAATCTTGCGGAGAAGCTCCGTCTCCGCAAGATAAATAACCCTATGGATAGTATGCGGTGATTCCGCAGGTGTTCAATAAACACTTGCAGTATCACCATGCGTACAACAGGGGGCAGCGCTTTGGGAGGAGCGCTGCATATCCGGACTGTGGAAAAATAGCCCCACACCCTGCCAGCTTGAACCGGGAGGTGGGAGCTGGGGCCTAGACACCGGGATCCAGCCCCACCAAAGCTTTCTCTTGCTGGGAAGGGAGTAGACAAAAGTCCCAGGTGTTAGTTTTTTCCTCCTTTCCCAGCACCTACAGCACACAAGCTGGCACACCTGCAGCAAGACAAGTCCCGCTTCTTCCTCCACACCAGGAATTGCTATGGCTGATGGCAAATTTGCCCTACAATAGAAGGTGATTAAAGGATTTAACTACTCATTCCAATTACAGAGCCTCTAAATCTGTGCACTCTGCATAACTTCACTGTACCGCTGCCTCTCCGTAATAGAACCCTGAGTCTCCGTTACCCGTGTGTACTCTATATATACTCTGTATTTTGTGTAGGGGGCTCTAAATATGGATCCCTGATTGCTACATGTCCATTATCCTTTTATGTCCATTATCCTTGCTTGTGGTTGTACTGTGCCTTTAAGCAGCTGTGTGTACTCTGCAACCCATATCTGTGGAACTACTGCACCTTTAAGCTGCTGTGTGTACTTTGCACATCTCGCATGTGGGAGTAGTTCCTTTAACCCGCTATGTGTACTTTGCACCCCCCTCCTGTGGGAGTACTGTGCCAAAAGCCGCTGTGTGTACTCTGCAACCACACCGGTGGTGGTACTGTGCTCCATTGTCTTGGGGTGAAATTTTTAATCAGCTTCAATGGGGTTACTCTGCCCCATGGTAATGTTGTGGACAAAATCATGTGTGCATTGTACAATGTTTACATTCTGCGTAATTTCATAGGCCCAATTACCGCTGTACTAATGGTGAGGGGCAGTACAAGTAGAGACGGTTTGAGATTGGATGGCTCAGAGTGCCTCCAGGTCCTTCGCTTTCATGGCCCCCGTTCTGACAAACAAAAAAAAAGAAGCGGAGTACAATTCGATTATCCCTAGTATTCAGGCGTGGTTGCCTGCTTTGAACAATAATTTTTTCAAGGTGAACACAGTTCGGGCTCCAGGGATTTAGGCAACAGCATTGGGGAGGCGTTTGATCTGTGGCAGTTATAATGTACAATACTGGAGCTGAAATTTTGGACGTGTGGGGGAAATGTGAAAACATGCTCTGTGAAATTTGTTACCAGCTTCCGTGAGGGTACTGTGCCAAAAGCAGCTGTGTATTCTTTAACCCATATGTGTGGGAATACAGTGCCTTAAAGCCACTGAGTGTTCTATGCAACCCCGCCTGTGGGAGTACTCTGCATCATCTTCTTAGTGTGAAATGTTTAATCAGATTCTCTGGGGGAAATGTGAAAACATACTCTGTGGGTGAATAGTATGCCCCATTCTCTGTGGGTGAAATTTATCATCTTCTGTGGGGGTGCTGTGCCCCATGCTCTGTGGGGGAAATTTGTTATCAGCTTCTGTGGGAGAAATGTGAAAACATGCTATGTGGATGAAATTTCTTATCAGCTTCTGTGGGGGTACTATGCCCATGTTCTATGGGTGAAATTATTAACTGGACTGCCGGCACCAAGCCTCGCGGTAGACCCCCAACTCGATCCAAGATCATACTAACAGCTTTTCATCAGTGGCATTTGAAACCTATGTTACTGGAATTGAAATTTGAGAGCTGTGGGGTAAAATGTGAAAATATATTCTGTGGGTGAAATTAGTAATCAGCTTCTGTGGGAGTACTGTGCCCCATGCTCTGTGAGTGAAATTTGTAAGTTGCTTCTGTAGGGACACTGTGCCCCATGCTCTGTGGGTGAAATTTTTAACTGGACTGGCGGTAACAAGCCTCAGTCTCTGTGAGGGCACTGTTAAAATGTTAATGTTATTTATTTACTTCCTATTTTACCACGATTGCTATGGCGACAGAATCTGTTTAAATAATTTCCATATCCACATTTTTTTGCAGGGCAACTGTCCTGCTCTTACCCCCATTTTGCAGCCCCCTAGCCTTTACTACGGCCATTTTACTGCACTAAAGTTTGGGTCCTCATTCACTTATACAGGGTTCGGGGGTCAAGTTCGGGTCCCGAACTGGACTTTTTCAAAAGTCCAGCCGAAACCAGTGAACTCGAACATCCACGGGTTCGCTTATCATTAATCCTAGCCTTGAAGAAGGTGAGAGGAAAAACCTTTTTCTTGGTTGATTGGAATAGATTTGGCCCTGAAGAAAGTTCTTGAGGGCCCAAAGAAAATAATCATGCTCCACTTCTTCAACATAAATTCCTTGTGGACTTGAAGAGGGGGCGTAAAGGGGGGTTACTGTTATAGCAGCGCCGGCGCCCCTGCACGTGTCTCCTTCCTCCTCTCAGCAGGGACGCTGGCATGTTTACTCACCTCCACGCGCCAATCCGGTCCCTGCTGTCTCTGCTTCCTAACAAGGGCCTGCGCACGGCACGCAAGTCTCCTGAGAGAATGCTTAGGGAGCATGCATGCTCCATTTCTTAAAGGGGCCCTGCGTGATTCTGTAAATGTCCCCAGGCAATCGCTGGGAGACATTAGGTATTTAAGGCACCCTTCTCAATTGGGAGGTGCCTTAGCAACATTAGTATCAGAGTTTAGTCCTGCTAACTAGTTGTAAGGTCCCCATTCCGGTGCTCCCTAAATCAGACTCATCCTGTCCTGTCTGCCCTTGTTCGTCCTGCTTTGACGCGTTCCTGAGTACACCCTGTCTCTACCTAGCCATGAGCTTGACCCACCTATTCTGCTGCCCGCACCCGTCCAGTTTGAACCAGCACCAGTGATCACGCACCAGAATCCTTCCTGTACCTTTCCTGATCATGCTTGATCCAGAATCTGTCTACAAGCCACATCTCTCCTGTTAACCAGTTCCTGGCCGGCTCTGCTTTCCTGCCCCTTTGGGAGTCAGCTGCTGCGGCTCTGGGGCTGTCCTGGAGTAGCACCTGGCGTCCACCTGGGTTCAAATCTAACAATTCTATCGGGGCTCTAGTGAAGAACCAAGTGGTTGCTTAGTTACCCCCTCCAGGCTTTCCTCAAACCGTGGCACAGTGGTTCCACAACAACGTGCGTAACACTGTGCTGTCTACTGATTCCCATTTACACCACAATGTAACTGAATGTCATGGCCTAAGTTTTTGCGCCACGACATATGGCAATGTCGTGACATCGCGCTGCTCCTAAAGCTACTGTGCTGGTTAACTAAGGCACTAAGGTAGCCAAGGACCAACCACAGCAGTTCCAGGTGGATCTTTGTTACTGTTGAGTTTGCAGCGCCCAGGATAGTAAAATTCTACCCAAATTTACAGGGTCTGATATGTTCACCTGGGAAAGTAGCAGTGATCAGAACCTACGTCTGTACTAACTTCCACATTTATTCAATCACCCACTTTAACCCTCAATGTCCGCTTCTGTATCCCAGTGAATAACCCATTCAATTCTATAAGTGAGCTTGTTTGCATTTTTTTCCAGAAATAACAAATCTTTAAGTAGTTAGATTAGCTGCATTGTTGTCAGTCTGTCAAGTTAGGATGTTGGTCCATCAACATCAATCCATTGCATTGAGGTGTCAGTCCTTTAGCATCAACACATTCTGTCAGCATCTGAATGTCAATTTCTCACTGTCAGTTAGTGTATGTAGTAAAAAAAAGTGTCATTATTAATCATTAGTGTTACAAAAATGTTTTAGTATATTCTTTGAAAAATTAATCAAAAATTGAAAAATACATGGATTTTTTTTTCTGTTGACTGCCTCGATAGTGAAGATACTCCTCACAGGTGTAGGACAGTTAGTGTCCAGGTTCTGCTTGAGAGTGGACAATGTTTGATATCAAATGGTTGCTATTGACCCGCTACATTCCTGCACCTACTGTTTATTAGGGATATCCCATGTATCGAGATATCCGGTACACAACTGTACCAATATTTAACTGCCTGTTAAAGAAACAGTAATGTAGCAGGAAGAACAAGTGAAAAATTCAAAAGCACTTTTTAAGACCCACCTTCGTCAATGACTGTATGCTAGTGAACACAAGAGATACCATAATGAAGGGGATATTTGGTTAAAATATAATTAAGAGGAAAGAAGTCTTGATGTTCAAATAAATCCATAATGACAGCAGCACCCCCATCTCCATGCCTTTTCTAATCTCATTATATAATACATTTATACACCTACATGGGTGTGTAGATATTTTAAATTAATGACTAGTGTTGAGCATTCCGATACCGCAAATATCGGGTATCGGCCGATATTCGCGGTATTGGAATTCTGATTCTGAGTTCCGATATTTTTTGCATATCGGATACCGGAATTGGAAGTTTCCTGTAAAGTATATGGGGAGTTCCTGTGTCACAGAAGGAAGTACGTGACACAGGAACTTCCCGAAAGAGTCAGTGACAGTGTCGGTCGGGGCTGTCAGGAGTCAGTCAGCACTTACCTTACAGAGGATCCCCGGTGGTCATGTCGTGGATGGATTTCTCTCGGCCGCCATTACCCTCTCCCTGGCGGTCACGTGCAGCTTCTCGCGATAAGTGCACGTGACTGCCGGGTACTGGGTAATCTCGGCCAGCTGTACTCTCGCGACAGCTGGCCGTGAGAAATCCAGTCGATGTCACGTGACCGCCGGGGAATCTCCTCAGGTAAGCAGCTCTGCTGTGTCTGGATGTCAGGCTGAGCCTGGCATCCAGATGTAGCAGAGCTGGACTCGTCGTGGGACCCTCGTTATCTTGGACTACGTCGGACAGGGAGTATTTGTGTTGGTTTGTTATTTTTGTTTTTTTACAGGAGATCGATGGCGTCGCAGGATGAGCGTGCAATAAAAAATAATGAAAACTGTGTTGTGTATTTATTCTGGCTGTGTCTTTTTTTAAACATTTTCAAACTTTATGATTAATAATGGATCGGTGTCTTATTGACGCCTCTCCATTATTAACCGGGCTTTTTGTCACCGTTCAATCAAAGGAGACATTAACCCCTTATTACCCCATATCCCACCGCTACAAGGGAGTGGGAAGAGCCGGGTAAAGTGCCACAATTGGCGCATCTTTGGATGCGTCAATTGTGGGGCTGCTGCAGCCTGGTATTTTTAGGCTGTTGAGGGCCAAAATCCATGGGCCTTGACAGTCTTTTAATACCAGGCCGCAGCAGTCTGCTTTTCACTTGGCTGGGTAACAAAAATAGGGGGACCCCACGCCATTTTTTTTTTCGAGGGGATCCCCTATTTTTGTTAACCAACCAAGATAAGCAGACTTATGTTGCCTGGTATTATAAGGTTTGCAAGGTTCATGGATATTGGATCCTTACCAGCCTGAAATACCAGGCCTCAGTAGTCTGCTTCATCTGGCTGGTTAACAAAAATAGGGGGAACCCCATGCCATTTTTTTTTCGAGGGGATCCCCTATTTTTGTTAACCAACCAAGATAAGGAGACTGCTGTGGCCTGGCATTTTCTGGCTTGCAAGGTTCATGGATATTGGATCCTTAACAGCCTGAAATACCATGCCTCAGTAGTCTGCTTCATCTGGCTGATTAACAAAAATAGGGGGACCTCACGCCATTTTTTTTTTTTCGAGGGGATCCTCTATTTTTGTTAATCAGTTCACTTCAGGTCAGCCGGGATTCCCTCTGACGTCACTGATGCTGTGCAGTGTCCCCGGCTGACGTGAAGTGAAAGTGGGAAGCAATCAATTAAGCTTCCCACACTAATCACTTCCTCTCCTGTCAGCCAGGAGAGGAGATGATTCATTCAGGGGTTTACTGCGAGGCTGGCAGCATTAGCTGAGGTCCCTGCAGTAAACATTAACCCTTTCAGAAGGGTTAATGCGTGGGCTCCCGCACTATTTTCTCAACCAGACAGACAAAGCCAGCGAGTGGGGGCAGATAATAATAGCCCAGAGAGGGACCATTATTTTTGGGCCCCCCCTGGCTACTAACATCTGCCCCCAGCCACCCCAGAAAAGGCAAATCTATAATTAGATTCGCCCTTTCTGGCACTTAGCCCGTCTATTCCCATTGCCCTGTAGCAGTGGCGAATGGGTTAATAATGGGTTAAAGCCACCTTGCTATTGGAAGGTGATTTTAAGCCAGGTTAATAATTAAGTGCTGTCAATTAGACAACTATCAATTATTAATCCTATTGTATGAAATAAAAATAAAACACACACACTTTAATTAAAAATCATTTTAATGAAATTATCACAGTTTTTGACCATCTTTTATTGTACAGTTAATCCTCGATTCCCTTGTTCTCCTGTAATAAAAATAAAATAATAAAGCAACATTATTCTTACCTATCCAGTGTTCAGTCAGGTCCCCCGATGTAATCCTTCTGAAAGGGTTAATGTTTACTGCAGGGACCGCAGCTAATGCTGCCAGCCTCGCAGTAAACCCCCAAATGAATCATCTCCTCGCTGACAGGAGAGGAAGTGATTAGTGTGGGAAGCTTAATTGATTGCTTCCCACTTTCACTTCAGGTCAGCCGGGGACACCGCACAGCATCAGTGACGTCAGAGGGAGTCCCGGCTGACCTGAAGTGAAAGTGGGAAGCAATCAATGAAGCTTACCACAGTAATCAGTTCCTCTCCTGTCGCCGGGAGAGGAACTCATTCATTCGGGAGCTTACAGCTGAGCAGGCAGCATTAGCTGCGCTGCTTGGCTGAAAGCTAGTTAACTGTTATGAATGTTTTAGAAATGAATTCTGAGCAGAAGCTCCCTCTGGTGGTTGCAAACAGTACTGAACCATTCAATGAGGATTGGCAATCAGGGATCACGGACTGGCTGGATATAAGGGAGGTTTCCCCCCTATCATGGTTGCCGGTGATCAATTGTTCTTGTCTCAACGTTGTTTCCTGGTTCACTTGGAAGCTTGCTGAGTCTTGCCTCTTCTCCTGCTCTCAGATAAGATATTTTCGGTTTTTTGTTTTTGTGCTTGCCATTTGTATATTTCTCTGCATTTCTGTGAGGTTGGCCAGGTTCCCTTCCCCGGGGGGCTTGGTCTCCTCTCGGTTCCTCTGGAGCCATTGTTGTTTGTTCATTTGCCTTTTCCAGTTTTTTTTCTGTGGCTGCGGCTTAGTTTTGTTACACCAGAGAACTAATTTAGGTGGTAGAGGTCGTGTGATCTCAGGTATTTTTGCAATTAGTAGCTTTGTTTTTTTTTTGGTTTTTTTTTGGATTGCAGTAAGTATCCTTCCTATCCTTTTCTGTCTAAGTCAGATTGGGCCCCAGCGTTTGCTCATACTATTTTCTGTCTGTGTCTGTATTTCCTCTTGTCTAACCGCCATTACATGTTTGGGGGCTTCCTATGTTCTTTGGGGATCTGCTCCGGGGCAGATAGCTTTCCTCTTTCTATCTTTAGGTGTAGTTAGCCTCTCAGGCTGTGACGAGGCGTCTAGGACCAACATAGGAACGCTCCACGGCTACCTTTAGTTGTGGTGGTTAGTCAGGGTACTGCAATCCAGTAGATTCCAACCTCTCTGGTGTATTGCCGTTTTTGCCTGCTCTCCTCAGCTACCAAAACATAACAGTATCACCGGCCCAACTGAAAATTATATGGTACTCACAGAAGGGAAAAATAGTGTGGAGGAAAAAAAAAAAGTTGTCAGAGTTGTCAGAGATTTTTTTTTTTTTTGTTGCATTTTTTTTCCCTCTTTTTCTCTGGGTGCTGAGGAGGATTTTTTTTCTCTCAATGGAGTTTGCACAGTTGTCTGGCCGTGTGGATCAGCTTGCCACTGAAGTTCGGAGTATTGCTACCTATCTTGCAGGGTTGCCGGTTGTGGAACCTAGGATCCCCATGCCAGATTTGTTTTTAGGGGATCGAGCTAAATTTCTGAATTTCAAAAATAACTGTAAGTTGTTTTTTGCCTTAAAACCTAAGTCCTCAGGGAACACAGCACAGCAGGTTCAAATTGTCATCTCTCTCCTGCGCGGCGATCCTCAGGATTGGGCTTTTTCCCTGATACCTGGGGACCCTGTTTTGAGTAATGTTGATGCATTTTTTCAGGCTCTGGGGTTATTGCACGATGAACCTAATGTCACTGATCAAGCTGAAAAAACCTTGTTGGCATTAAATCAGGGGCTTGAGGACGCTGAGTTGTACTGTCAGAAATTCCGAAAGTGGGCAGTCCTGACCAAATGGAATGATGATGCTTTGGCAGCTCTTTTTCAGAAGGGTCTGTCAGAGAATGTAAAAGATGTTATGGTGGGTTTCCCTGCTCCCTCTGGTCTCAATGATTCTATGTCATTGGCGATTCAAATTGACAGACGTTTGCATGAGCGTAGAGGTATGTGTGGAATGGTGTTGCCTTGTAAACCAGCTTCTGAGCCCATGCAGTGTGATAGAGTGGCTTCTGGGGCACAGCGTCATGAGTTTCGAAAACGCAATGGGTTATGTTTCTACTGTGGTGATGCCTCTCATGCTATTTCAGTCTGCCCTAAGCGGGGAAGACGTTTTGCACGCTCAGTTGTCTTGGGTAGTGTTCAGACTAAATTTCTGTTGACTGTTACCCTGATTTGCTCCCTGTGCACATTTTCTGCTCAGGCTTTTGTTGATTCGGGAGCAGCTATTAACCTGATGGATTTTGACTTTGCTAAACGTTGTGGGTTTCCCTTGATACCCCTACGGAAGTCTATTCCCCTACTGGGGATTGATTCTACCCCTTTGGCTGAGAATAAACCCCAGTTCTCTACTCAGGTGATAATGAGGGTTGAACCTGATTATCAGGAGAGTTGCAAATTTTTGGTGCTGTATAATCTGCATGACATTATTGTACTAGGTTTCCCTTGGTTGCAGTCTCATAATCCTGTTTTGGATTGGAAATCTGTGTCTGTAACCAGTTGGGGCTGCCAATGTGTTAATGCCAACACTCCTGTTTTTTCTGCCTCTCCCCAGGCTCAAGATGTGCCTGACTTTTTGACTGATTTTTCTGATGTGTTTAGCGAAAGTAAATCTGCATCCTTGCCCCCCCATAGGAGCTATGACTGTGCTATTGAATCAGTGCCTGGTAGTAAATTCCCTAAAGGTCGCCTTTTTAACTTGTCTGTACCTGAACATGACGCTATGCGGTCTTATATCAAGGAGTCATTGGAGAAGGGTCATATCAGACCATCCTCTTCACCCTTGGGTGCCGGTTTTTTCTTTGTGGCCAAAAAGGATGGTTCATGAAGGCCGTGTATTGATTATCGTCTCTTGAACAATATCACTGTGAAATATCAATATCCGTTACCCTTGATTTCTGACCTGTTTTCCAGGGTGAAAAGTGCTACTTGGTTTACCAAGCTTGACCTCAGGGGGGCGTATAACCTTATTCGCATTAAGCACGGGGATGAATGGAAGACGGCGTTTAATACCCCAGAGGGGCATTTTGAGTACCTAGTGATGTCCTTTGGGCTCACTAATGCTCCTTCCGTCTTCCAGTCCTTCATGAATAACATTTTCAGGGATTTTGTGGATAAATTTCTGATTGTTTATTTGGATGATATCTTGATTTTTTCCAATGACTGGGACTCTCATGTGAAACATTTTAAGACTGTGTTCCAGATTTTGAGAGAGAATGGTCTGTATGTGAAGGGATCAAAGTGTCTTTTTGGCGTACAGAGGATCTCATTTCTGGGATTCATTTTGTCTCCATCTGTTATTGAAATGGACCCGGTCAAGGTTCAGGCCATCTGTGATTGGGTCCAACCTACTTCATTAAAGGCTCTTCAGAGATTCTTGGGTTTTGCCAATTTTTATCGTAAATTTATTGGTAATTTCTCTGTTATTGTTAAACCATTGACTGATTTGACCAAAAAGGGTTCTGATGTGGTGAATTGGCCTCCTGAGGCAGTCTCTGCGTTTCAGGAGCTTAAGCGGAGATTCACTTCTGCTCCTGTTCTACGGCAGCCTGATGTTTCTCTGCCATTTCAGGTGAAGGTTGATGCCTCTGAGATTGGGGCAGGTGCCGTTTTGTCCCAAAGAGATCCAGAGACCTCTAAAAGTAACCCTTGTGCTTTTTTCTCTCGAAAATTTTCTCCAACTGAACGTAATTATGACGTGGGTAATCGGGAGTTATTGGCCATGAAGTGGGCTTTTGAAGAGTGGAGACATTGGCTGGAGGGAGCCAAACATCAGGTGGTGGTCCTCACGGACCATAAGAATCTGGTTTATCTGGAATCAGCCAAACGACTTAATCCTAGACAGGCCAGGTGGGCCTTGTTTTTCACAAGTTTTAATTTTGTGGTTTCCTTTCTTCCTGGCACTAAGAATATTAAGGCGGATGCCCTCACGAGGAGTTTCCTTGCGGACTCTCCTGAGTTATCTGATCCTGCTGTTATTTTGAAAGAGGGTGTAGTTCTTTCCGCCATCTCGCCCAATTTGAGACTGGCTCTGGAGGGGTGTCAGGAGGATAGGCCCGAGCGCTGCCCTGTTGGGAAATTGTTTGTCCCGGACCAGTGGAAAAAGAGTGTGATGTCTGAGATTCATTGTTCCGCGTTGGCCGGTCATCACAGAATTTTTGGTACCAGAGACTTGGTGAGTCGGTCCTTTTGGTGGCCTACTTTGTCTCGTGACGTCAGGGAGTTTGTGCAGTCCTGTGGGACTTGCTCTCGCTCCAAGCCTTGCTCTCGCTCTAGTGGTTTGTTGATGCCATTGCCTGTGCCCTAGAGACCATGGACCCATATCTCTATGGATTTTAATTCTGTAATACTGTAATTTCCCCACGGGATCAATAAAGTGTATCGTATCGTACCTATCAGAAGCCCATACAATAATGACCTGTCAGGAGCCCATATGATAAGGACCAATCAGGGGCTCTAGCCAAAGGAAAAGGCGAAACACAAGGTGGGCACGTCTTTGGCATAGGGTCTGTACCTAATATGATGCATTGACTTTTACCTTATGCTTATGTACTTGTGGCCTTCTTTTTGATCAACAAGTTTAACCACTTCATGCTGTGCATGTACTGCACATATCGTGTCTCCCCCTTTGATGTGGGCTCCGGTGCTGAGCTCACATCTTTCCCTTGTCATGTCAGCTCTTTTTAATAGCTGACATGTGCCTCTAACAGTCGCGGGTGGAATCGTGATCCACCCACGGCTGTTAACCTGTTAAATGACAGCATTTAACTTGAGCTTACCAGATATCCCGCCCATCGGTGACCCCGTCACATGATCGCAGGTCACTGATGGATTGGCATGACTACTAGTGGTCTCCAGCAGACCTCTATGGTTGTCATAGCCGGATTACTATAAGCGCTGCCCGGTGGCCGTGCTCATAGCAAGTGAGCATTTCTGCTACACACAGGCGATCTGATCATCACCTGTGTGTAGCAGAGGCGATTGAAAAACTCCAGCTTCCAGTCTCCTATGGAGACTATTGAAGCATGCAGAAAGTTTAAAAAAAAAAAGTTTAAAAGAAAAAATAAATAAAAGTTGTAATCGCCTCTTTTTTGCCCCATTCAAATGGGCGATCAAAAGATTGTATCTGCACCAAAATGGTATCATTAAAAATGTCAGCTCAGTGCGCAAAAAATAAGCCTTCACCCAACCCGAGATCAAGAAAAATGGAGACGCTAAAGGACTTGGAAAATAACGCCATATTTTTTTTTTCTTAAACAATCTTTGGACTTTTTTTTCACCACTTAAATAAAAAAGAACCTAGACATGTTTGGTGTCTGTGAACATGGTAAAAAAAATCCAGAAGGGGTTAAAGTTGTCCTCTACCTGGACAGCCCCTTCTCATACCCCACACTTGGCCTCAATAAAATAAAGGGGCCTATACTCCCCTCCCCTTCCAGCAGTGTCCGCACTCGCTCTCCCGCACTCTTGTGACACGTGAGCCAGGCGTCCAATCAGCGCTGGTGTCACTGTCCCCACCTTAGAGAAAATCCATGCTACGGCTGCAAGAAGGGGGTCCCCTTAAATAAGCGCCCATCACACATGGCTGTGTCCCACTTCTACACCACTGAGCTCGCAGCCCGTCACTTTCTACCATTAGGCTTTATGGAACATAGCACCATTCTCACTGTATGTACATTCATCATGGCTGCCTGCTATCGCTTACTGGGACGGTGTCATAACAACCTCTTCATGCCGGTCACTTCCGCCCCAGCAGAACGCTTGGTTTCCATGGTGACACCACACATGGTAGCCTCCCTCCCTGAGGTGACGCCGCTCCCCCACGTGAGCCGCTCCCCGTACTTACCATAGAGGTGACGTCACAGCTTTCTGTCATGTGACCGCTCCTTGTACTTCCTGTCACATGACCGGTGCTCCCTGACTGCCTTCCACCTCATACTTCGGCACTGTGAGACACCGGCAGTGCGCGCAGCATGGAGGCTCGGCAGCGGGCACAGCCGGAGGGTGACGGCGGAGCAGGGAAGGTGCCGGCAGAGCTGGCGGCGCGCAGGAGAGAGGCGCACGGCTGCCTGCAGACTCTGTCTCACCACTCCTACTGGTTCGATCTCTGGATCTTCTTCCTGTTTGACCTGGTGTTACTGGTGTTCATCTACCTGCTGCCCTGAGTGTGTGAGTATGGGCGCCGGCATGCTGCGCTGCAGGGGTTATGGGCTAACCCCGATCCTCCGGCCTAAGGGTTGTTACTAAGACCACCCATAAGATGCGGTGATCACTGGGGCCTGGTGGTCTTGTGTGGAGATGCCCCATCTATATCAGATATTGCATAGATCTTTACAACCTCCCGGCCATGTGTATATTGGGGTCATTCCTGGCCCTCCATTGTGACTGTCCACTTATCATTATTTACTGAGGACCTCTGTGATCTGAGCGGAGCCCCCTCTTGTCACTGCTGCTGCTCGCCCTCTTGTCACCGCTGCTGCCGCCGCCCTCTTGTCGCCGCTGCTGCCGCCGCCTCTTGTCGCCGCTGCTGCCGCCGCCCTCTTGTCGCCGCTGCTGCCGCCCGCCCTCTTGTCGCCGCTGCTGCCGCCGCCCTCTTGTCGCCGCTGCTGCCCCGCCCTCTTGTCGCCGCTGCTGCCCCGCCCTCTTGTCGCCGCTGCTGCCGCCGCCCTCTTGTCGCCGCTGCTGCCGCCGCCCTCTTGTCGCCGCTGCTGCCGCCCGCCCTCTTGTCGCCGCTGCTGCCGCCCGCCCTCTTGTCGCCGCTGCTGCCGCCGCCCTCTTGTCGCCGCTGCTGCCGCCGCCCTCTTGTCGCCGCTGCTGCCGCCCGCCCTCTTGTCGCCGCTGCTGCCGCCTGCCCTCTTGTCGCCGCTGCTGCCGCCCCGCCCTCTTGTCGCCGCTGCTGCCGCCCGCCCTCTTGTCGCCGCTGCTGCCGCCCGCCCTCTTGTCGCCGCTGCTGCCGCCCGCCCTCTTGTCGCCGCTGCTGCCGCCCGCCCTCTTGTCGCCGCTGCTGCCGCCTGCCCTCTTGTCGCTGCCGCCCGCCCTCTTGTCGCCGCTGCTGCCGCCCGCCCTCTTGTTGCCGCTGATGCCGCCGCCCTCTTGTCGCCGCTGCTGCCGCCCGCCCTCTTGTCGCCGCTGCTGCCGCCCGCCCTCTTGTCGCCGCTGCTGCCGCCCGCCCTCTTGTCGCCGCTGCTGCCGCCCGCCCTCTTGTCGCCGCTGCTGCCGCCCGCCCTCTTGTCGCCGCTGCTGCCGCCCGCCCTCTTGTCGCCGCTGCTGCCGCCCGCCCTCTTGTCGCCGCTGCTGCCGCCCGCCCTCTTGTCGCCGCTGCCGATTCCTTTCCTTCTGTCTCCCTCCATTCTAACGTTACGCTTCCCGGTGAGGAAGGTGCACAGTGTTTTTCCCTCTGACGCTAACTGCATCCCAAGGGCCGTTCTGTGGTACACGCCCAGCTGGTTGGAGGGAAAGCTTGGGTCATACCTTCGGACCAGAGGGGCACAGAAAATATCACTTCCAGAAACAGTGGAGTATCACCAATTGGAGAGTGACTCTCTAACCCTTTGCCCCCAAGCCTGTTTTCACCTTCCTGACCGGGCCAGTTTTTACAATTCTGACCACTGTCCCTTTGTGGTAATAACTCTGGAACGCTTCAGATGGATCCCACTGATTCTGAGACTGTTTTCTCCTGACATAAAATTTATTTGCTATATAATGTTTATTTAAAAAAAAAATGGAAGTTTGGTGACCATTTTAAAAAACATTTCAGTTTTCAAACTTTTATTTTTATTCCCTTAAATCAGTTATATCACATTATATGATAAAGATGTCAAAAAGACACCATTCCAAAACCTGCACCCCTCGAGGTGCTCAAAACTGCATTCAAGAAGTTTATAAACCCTAGGTTATCTACAAGTGTAGTGACGATTTTGACTCCGTGTTTTCCAGAAACAAGCAGCAGTGACAAGTGCGTCATGCCCAGCTCATGCACCCGTAAGTTAGGTGGCCTGTCATCAATACAGAAATGCCAAACATGTGGACACTAACTGTGGTTTAGGCACACTGGGGTTCAAAAGGAGGGGGCTTTTGGATTTAGGAGCACAGAACTTAGGGTGAGTTTCCACGGTCAGGAAACGCTGCGTGTTTGGCGCTGTGCGCTGGCGCAGCGCCAAACACGCAGCGTCCAGATGTTACAGCATAGTGGAGGGGATTTCAAGAAATCCCGTCTCCACTATGCGTAACAATACGCAGGTGGCAAACCTGCGTAAACGGACATGCGGCGCGTCTTTTTAGACCGCAGCATGTCCTCGCGTATTGCGGCGACGGTGCGTCGCCGCAACATAATTAACACAGGGCTATGTAGCCCTGCGCTCTTTCCGGAGGTGTTCCGGAGGTGTCCTGAACACCTCCGGAAAGATCGCGCGTCATAAAGGGGGCGGGGCTTAGACGGAGCGGAATTTCCGCTCCGTCAAAAGCGCTATGGTTCCGGACCGTGGAACCATAGCCTAATGGAATTTCTTTTGGGAGGTGAGGGCTATCTCACTTTTCCAGAGCCTTTGTGCTACCAGTAACATGTCTATTAACATGACGGACTTGAGTGGGGACTTACTTTTTTTTTGTGGATTAAGTTGAAGCTTTTATTTGGAATATTTTACATAATAATTACATTTATCCGGCGCTCTACGCTGAGCACATACATGAGGGTTTCCCTTTAAACCTCTGAGTGATGTAATTCAGATGAAACTCCTAAGGGATCCATTCACAATAATGAGGCAGCAGAGTTACTCTGGACTCCAACTGGCCTCTGTTCAGCAGTGTTCTTTTTTTCAGAGGTGCACAAAACTGTGGCCAACCACTCTTTTAATCACTCCTAATAAAAAGATGGACACCAGCCAATCACAGGTCAAACTGCATCCACAGGGTCTCCAACTTCCTCATTATAGGGGATCTTCTGCGGGGGGGGGCTCAGTCTGAATCACGTATTTCAGAGATTTACATGGAAACCCCAGTGTAAGCGCTCAGCATAGAGCACAGGATAAATGTGAGCTGAGTCTTAGAGCTCATTCCCACTTGCGATGCAATCAGCCTATAAAAATAAAAAAATCGGCTTGCACTCGACCCATTGTTTCTCTATGGTGCAGCTCACATCTGTGATTTTCTCATGCTGATTCGGCAATCACAGCATTCTGTGATTACACCCAAAAATCAGATTGCACGCCCCATATAAGTCTATGGGTGTGTGAAGCATCACACTGCACTCGAATGTCACCCGACTGCAGTGCAATTCCTGCCGACTCCGTCAGCAGAGTAGATGGAGAAATTTACTTTCTCTGTTTCCTCAGCAGCTGTGCTGCAATCCTCTCATGCGAGATGATTGGGGCACAAGCACTGACACTCGTCTCTCGCTTGCAGCAAGGCAGGAGTCGAGTTTCATTAGAATATCGCATCCGATACTCTCGCATGAGAGAATCATCGGATGCCATATTCTAATGGGACTCCAACCTTACTGTGATCTTGGGTAGGCAGAATGAAAAAAAAAAAAAATCAACAGGTGAAGAATTGTTTTATTTATTTTTTTTTTTACACTGTTTCTTGTGCAGTATAAGTAATTAGGTGGCTTTATTCTTCGGATCGGTGCAATTACAGCAATACCATATTTATGTTGGATTTTTATGTTTGGCTGCTGTCACACATTTGAGAGCTATAATGTTTCCATACTGCCGACAAACATGTGAGGGTTTGTTTTTCGTGGGATGAAGTGATGTTTTTATAGGTACCACTTTCGGGCTCATCACATGTTTTGATAACTTTCTATTCCGATTTTTGGGAGGCAGAATAAACAAACAAAAAAAATAATATATATATATATATAATAAATGTGGTGTCGCTGTAATCGTACTACTGACCCAAAGAATAAAGCTGCCTATCAATTATACCACACGTGGAAAGGCAAAAAAAAAAAAAATCCTGAATTGTTTGTATGTGTGTGTGTATGTTGTGTGTGTGTGTGTGTGTGTGTGTGTGTGTATATAATATATATATATATATATATATATATATATATATATATATAAAATTATTTTTATTTTTTTTGTTTGCACGCTCTTGCACAATAAAAGCTATTTTATAGAAGAAACTAGCTGAAGAGCCCGGGCTGCCCGGGCATAGTACCTAACTACGGTTAGTTATAACAAATTGTAATGATTATATCTATATACAAGTATTCAGCTTTCTCCCCATTATGTAGATAGGGCCAAAATAGTTTGCCGATTTGGAACGTGCGGGGTTAAAATTTCCATTCAACACATAGCCTATGATGCTCCTGGGGTTGAGATGTGCGGGCATGCAAAATTTCATGCCCGTAAGTACAACGGTGCAGATTCCTATCCCGGGCCAAAATTATTTGCCGATTTGGAATGTGCGGGGTTAAAATTTCGACTCAAAACCTAGCCTATGACGCTCCCGGGGTCGAGACGTGCGGGTGTGCAAAATTTCATGCCCGTAAATGCAGATTCCTATGCCGGACATACACACAAGCATTCAGCTTTCTCCCCATTATGTAGATAGGGCCAAAATTGTTTGGCGATTTGGAACGCGCGGGGTTAAAATTTCGATTCAAAACATAGCCTAGGACTCTTTCGGGGTCGAGACGTGCGGGCGTGCAAAATTTCATGCCCGTAAGTGCGACGGTGCGGATTCCAATCCCGGACAAACATACCCACATACATACACACACATACATACATTCAGCTTTATATATTAAATAATAATTTTTGCATCACTTTATTCTGAGAGCTTTTTTTTTTTTTTCCTGCTGTTGGAGCTGTGTGGCGGCTTGCTTTTTTTTGAGGGAGAAGATGTTTTCTGCGGTATCACTTTTATTTACATTTGTCTATTTGTTCGCGTTTTGTTCCTTTTTTTGTTCTGCGGTATGATGATAAAGCTTCGTTTTTTTTAATTTTTTTTACAGTGTTCACTAAAGGGGTTAACTAATGGGATAGTTTTATAGGTTGGGTTGTTACGGACGCTGTGATAACAAATGTGTACTTTTATTGTTTGGGGTTTTTTTTTCATAATATTTGAGTACAGCTTCTGTGTGCTCAAAATCACCAGGATGTATCTATACGTCCAAGGTCAGTATGTTCCAGCCTACCTGGACGTATGGATACGTCTAAGTTTGTGACGGTGTTATAGGGATAGGATATTAGAGATATCAATACCCCTATGTACTAGATGTAGTAATAATATTAGCAAATACCTCCAATTAGAAATGTAGTATAGTTCTCCTGATAAGCTATGTAGCTTAACTCATGTGCAGGCATTATAGTAACTTAGGTATCCATGGTACAACCAATCATAGTGACAATCGGCTGTTAGTGGTCCTAACCATGGATACCTAAGCTACTGTAATGCCCTGCACATGAGATAAGCGCCATAACAAAGCAGAAGAACTATACTATATTTGTAATTGAAGGTGCTTGCTGTTGTTGTTATTATTCTTACTACATATTGGGATAGGATCTTAGAGATGGTAATGACACTTTTAGCCTACAAAATCCAGTGAAAGTTCCTTGTTGGCATGGGTGTAAAGGTAATGTGGCCAGGAATCCTGTGTGACCTAGCCATATACAGGTCCTTCTCAAAAAATTAGCATATAGTGCTAAATTTCATTATTTTCCATAATGTAATGATTACAATTAAACTTTCATATATTTTAGAATCATTACACATCAACTGAAATTTGTCAGGTCTTTTATTGTTTTAATACTGATGATTTTGGCATATAACTCCTGATGACTCAAAAAACCTGTCTCAAAAAATTAACATATTTCAACCATCCAATAAAATAAAAGTGTTTTTTAAAAACAAACAAAAAAACCATCAAATAATAAAGTTCAGTTATGCACTCAATACTTGGTCGGGAATCCTTTTGCAGAAATGACTGCTTCAATGCGGCGTGGCATGGAGGCAATCAGCCTGTGACACTGCTGAGGTGTTATGGAGGCCCAGGATGCTTCGATAGCGGCCTTAAGCTCATCCAGAGTGCTGGGTCTTGCGTCTCTCAACTTTCTCTTCACAATATCCCACAGATTCTCTATGGGGTTCAGGTCAGGAGAGTTGGCAGGCCAATTGAGCACAGTAATACCATGGTCAGTAAACCATTTACCAGTGGTTTTGGCACTGTGAACAGGTGCCAGGTTGTGCTGAAAAATGAAATCTTCATCTCCATAAAGCATTTCAGCCGATGGAAGCATGAAGTGCTCCAAAATCTCCTGATAGCTAGCTGCATTGACCCTGCCCTTGATGAAACACAGTGGACCAACACCAGCAGCTGACATGGCACCCCACACCATCACTGACTGTGGGTACTTGACACTGGACTTCAGGCATTTTGGCATTTCCTTCTCCCCAGTCTTCCTCCAGACTCTGGCACCTTGATTTCCGAATGACATGCAAAATTTCCTTTCATCAGAAAAAAGTACTTGGGACCACTTAGCAACAGTCCAGTGCTGCTTCTCTGTAGCCCAGGTCAGGCGCTTCTGCCGCTGTTTATGGTACAAAAGTGGCTTTACCTGGGGAATGCGGCACCTGTAGCCCATTTCCTGCACACGCCTGTGTACGGTGGCTCTGGATGTTTCTACACCAGACTCAGTCCACTGCTTCCTCAGGTCCCCCAAGGTCTGGAATCGGTCCTTCTCCACAATCTTCCTCAGGGTCCGGTCACCTCTTCTCGTTGTACAGCGTTTTCTGCCACATTGT
Organism: Oophaga sylvatica; assembly: GCA_033576555.1. Classification (NCBI taxonomy): domain Eukaryota; kingdom Metazoa; phylum Chordata; class Amphibia; order Anura; family Dendrobatidae; genus Oophaga; species Oophaga sylvatica. The sequence goes on from JARQOD010000001.1 coordinate 239,465,929, forward strand.
TTCCTTCCAACAGACTTCCCATTGAGGTGCCTTGATACAGCACTCTGGGAACAGCCTATTTGTTGAGAAATTTCTTTCTGGGTCTTACCCTCTTGCTTGAGGGTGTCAATGATGGCCTTCTTGACATCAGTCAGGTCGCTAGTCTTACCCATGATGGGGGTTTTGAGTAATGAACCAGGCAGGGAGTTTTTAAAAGCCTCAGGAATCTTTTGCATGTGTTTAGAGTTAATTAGTTGATTCAGAAGATTAGGGTAATAGGTCGTTTAGAGAACCTTTTCTTGATATGCTAATTTTTTGAGACAGGTTTTTTGGGTTATCAGGAGTTGTATGCCAAAATCATCAGTATTAAAACAATAAAAGACCTGACAAATTTCAGTTGGTGTGTAATGAATCTAAAATATATGAAAGTTTAATTGTAATCATTACATTATGGAAAATAATGAAATTTAGCACTATATGCTAATTTTTTGAGAAGGACCTGTAGCTGATCTTTAGTCTTGGTATGTTCAAACAGCTGACTCCTATAGTTTAAGGGGACCTGCCAGCAGTTTTGACCGATATAAGATGCAGCCATCACCTTTCAGGGCTTATACACAGTATTCTATAATGATGTATATCTGCTCCAACCCGACCTAGAAGAACTGAAAAATAAGTTTTATTATACTTACCTGCAGGGCGGTCCGGTCCGATAGGTGTCACTGGTCTTGGTCCGGCACCTCCCATCTTCTTATGATCGCCGCCCTCCTTCCTTCTTGTGGATGACGCGACCCTGCATCATCCACACAGGATCCCCGGCATCCCAACTTCTCTGCACTGTTGAGGGCAGAGTACTGCAGTGCGCAGGCGCTGGGCCTCTTTGACCTTTTCCGCCACCTATGCACTGTAGTACTTTGTCCTGCCCTCAACAGGGCAGAGCAGTGCGCCTGCGCAGGAGTGCGATGCTGGGGAGCCTGTGTGGATGATGCAGGGTCGCATCACCCACAAGAAGCAAGAAGGAGGACGGCGATCATAAGTAGATGGGAGGTGCCGGAACAAGCCCAGTGACACCGACCGGACGCCCCGCAGGCAAGTATAATAAAACTTATTTTTCAGTTCTCCTAGTCTGAAACGCATCGGCAAGTCACACAGCCACTGTAAGGTGGACTTTGGAATTGAGGTGAATGTTTTACGATCAAGTCATAAATCCTGGATTTTGTTACCTGAGTGGGAATAAGGTATGAAGACACTAAGATTCTTTCTGAGTCAAGCAAGTTCACTTTGTCCTTCATTTGTAATCATTCTCCTGGAGGTGAATAGTGATCTTTAGTATTTAAATAAAGCAGGGGAGAGTATATTACCCAAACAAACAATATCTTTTACAATAGCACTTTGGGGAGTGTATATAAAACGTAACTTTTATTTGTAATAGAATAAAAAATCTTTTAAAAGCTTTAAAGTGCACTTGTGCTCAAAATCAAAACGCAACACCAGTGCCACAAAAGTGAACGGTATACTGCCTAAAGCCCGGGTCTCGCATAGCGATACACCAGCGATCCCGACAACAATCAGGATCGCTGGTGTGTCGCTACATGATCGCTGCTGAGCTGCCAAACAGGCAGCGAACAGGACAGCGACACTGCGGGTAACGTCGCTCAGTTACCCGAAGTACGTTGGATACCAGCGCCCTGATGCAGGGAGCTGGTAACCAAGGTACAAGTCGGGTTTCCAGGCGCTGCGCGGTGCCTCAGGGCGCTGGTATCCAACGTACTTCGGGTAACTGAGCGACGTTACCCGCAGTGTCGCTGTCCTGATCGCTGCCTGTCACACGCAGCGATGCGTGCCTGTCAGCGGGAGACCAGCGATCAAAAAAATGTCCAGGACATTCAGCGACGATCAGCGATACCCGGCAGGGGGGCTGATCGTCGCTGAATGTCACACACAGCGATATCGCTGGGGAGATCGCTGTTGCGTCACAAAACTAGTGACTCAACAGCGAGATCGCTGTGTGAGACGGGGGCTTTACTGTCTGAAAATTACATTAGTACCGTATGATTTAGTTCAGTACCTATTTCCCACTCTTTGTATGGGGCTATCAACCTATGAAAATACCAAGCGGTTGTTTCCACACAGACAGTTAACAACCAAAAAATTCCTTAGTCAACAATCCTTTTTTCCTTTTTAGGGGATAACATTCAAGGAACCATTCAAAAAAGCCAATATTAGTTGTCGAAAACCTCATTTTCTCTTAATCTACATTTTATAGTGGTATTTTAACAACCAAATACCAGTGATAGTGCTATTTATCTCATGCACATAGATATATCACATCAATCTATTATAATCGCAATGTGATCATAATCTTTTTTTTTTTTTTTTTTTCATGGAAAATAAACCAAAATTGGCAGAATACCGTCATCAGACAGGACAAAAAAATAGGCGCATAATATATTGAATCTCATTATCAGTTTCCTCAAAAAGCAGCAAAATGTACAAAACACTCAACAGATGGCAATCCCTGAGGTATAATGCATTTATGCCAAATCTCTTTTGTCATCTCTATAGCATATATTCAAAAAACCTCCAAGGTGCTTTCCGCATAAATATAACCAGTTTATACTCAGCCAGAGGGGTGAACCAGTTCATGAATTACTGGTTTTTGTTCATTCTGTCTCCCAAAAATCGTAATAAAAAGTGATCACAAAACGTCATGTGCCCAAAAATGGTACCAATAAAAACGTCAACTCGTCCCACAAAAAATAAGACTTCACATGACTCTGTGGGCCAAAATATGGAAAAATTATAGCTCTCAAAATGTGGTGATGCGAAAACTATTTTTTTTGCAATAAAAAGCGTCTTTTAGCGTGTGAAAGCTGCCAAACATAAAAACCCGCTATAAATAGTAAATAGTGTGTTAGGGTTACCGTATTTTCCGGCGTATAAGACGACTTTTTAACCCCTGAAAATAGTCTTCAAAGTCGGGGGTCGTCTTATACACCGGGTACAGAACATATGGTGGGGGGAGTGGGCGTCTCAGAGGCAAGGCGTTTACCTCATCATATCAGCGAGGGGCTAGGCGCTGGGGGGCGGCGTTGGCGGCTCCTTTTTGTGCAGCCTGGGGGGCTCTGTGCTGGGGACGGCGGCGGCTCCTCTTGTGCAGCCCCCCCAGGCTCTGTGCTGGGGGACAGCGGCGGTGGTTCTTTCGGCAGAGTCTTGGCTCTGCAGGCATTTTCTCAATCCCCGGAGGCCCCGGCAGCTTCATTGCTTCGATGCGGTGGCCTCCGGGAAAATGGCCGCTGCATGCTCAGCTTCAGAGCTTGTCTCAATCAGGGTGGATAAAAATCAATGATTTTTTTAAAAAAATCAAAAAAATCGGATTTTTTTGATTTAAATCGATTTTTTTTGATTTAAATCGGATTTTTTTGATTTAAATCGGATTTTTTTGATTTAAATTGGATTTTTTTCAATAAACTGCTTTTTGAGGAAAATATTTTACCATCCAAAGGTTCTTCCATCATGAGATAAAGCTGAGTTGTTTAACTCAGTAGAATAAAGGCTGTATATGTGTAACATTCACAATGCCATGCTCTTCCAGAGGTTTCTGTAGGATTAGTGGGCAGTTTCTCTCCTATGTTATCACAGACGCTCGCTTTACTTACGCAGTTCTCAAAAGCGGAATTTGACTCCAGCCTCTTCTTCACGGCAAAAATGTTACAACATGAACAGAGTTGAGAAAAAGACCTTAATCCTATTGTTCTACAAACCTATGAATACAGAATCAACCCCTTCAGTGCCAAGTCCAAGAAGTTAGACAATATGTTTCTGATTGTTTGGAGTGTAATAGATCTGCACAACACAAGAAGAATGTGAATCTAAGTGTGAGGAGGAGGAAGGGCAAGCAGACAAGAAAATGATCACGTGTGACTTCTCTCCTCCGTTACTAGGTGTTTGTAATAACAGAGGATGTAGTTTAGGCTCACAGAGCGGAGCCATTTTGTTGGGGACTGCCAGTGATACTGACAAGTAGGCTGTCACTGAGGACGACCGGCAGCATCTATTCTGTTAGTCCATGCTGCTCGCTGTATTATAAACTGAGCACAGATACGTGGAGAGTATCACACACTGGGATTATTCACAGCACATGACACACTGCATGTATCTAGATACAGGGCTGACTGTAGTGTATCGCATTATGGATTAGATACACCGGTCTGGGGCATATCGCACTTGATGAAATTAGATACACCAGTCTGGGGCGTATCACACATGATGAAATTAGATATACCGGTCTGGTAGAAACTTTGATTTAAATCACTGATTTAAATCAAGCCTTACTGACTAGTGATTTAAATCGTGATTTAAATCAGTTTGATTTAAATCAAATCCACCCTGGTCTCAATATCTCGGGAGACGAGATCTGAAACTGAGCATGCGCTGCCCTCAGCGGCCATTTTCCCGGAGGCCACCGCATCGCAGCAATAAAGCTGCCGGGGCCTCCAGGGATTGAGAAAATGCCTGCAGAGCCAAGACTCTGCCGAAAGAACCACCGCCACTGTCCCCCAGCACAGAGCCTGGGGGGGCTGCACAAAGAGGAGCCGCCGCCGTCCCCCAGCACAGAGCCCCCCAGGCTGCACAAAGAGGAGCCGCCGCCGTCCCCCATTACAGAGCCCCCCCAGGCTGCACAAAAAGGAGCCGCCGACGCTGCCCCCAGCGCCTAGACCCTTGCTGATATGATGAGGTAAACGCCTTGCCTCTGAGACGCCCACTCCCCCCACCATATGTTCCGTACCCGGCGTATAAGAAGACCCCCCACACACACACACTTTTAAGATGATTTCATATTTTGACTGTAAAAGTTGGGGAGTCGTCTTATACGCCCAGTCGTCTTATACGCCGGAAAATACAGTATGTTTGTGGTTAGGGTTGGGACTAGGGTTAGGGATGTGTTGGGGTTAGGGTTGGAGTTAGAATTGGGGTGTTTCCACTGTTTAGGCACAGCAGGGGCTCTCCAAACGTGACATGGCGTCTGATCTCAATTCCAGCCAATTCTGCGTTGAAAAAGTCAAACGGTGCTCCTTCCCTTCTGAGCTCTGCCATGCGCCCAAACAGTAGTTTACCCCCACATACAGGGTATCGGCGTACTCAGGACAAATTGCACAATAACTATCGGAGTCCAATTTCTCCTGTTACCCTTTGGAAAATAAAAAACTGGGGACTAAAAGATCATGTTTGTGGAAAAAATATATTTTTATTTTCACGCCCGGGCGTTACAAACTTTTGTGAAGCACTTGGGGCTCAAAGTGCTCCCCACACATCTAGATACGTTCCTTTGGGGGTCTAGTTTCCAAAATGGGGTCACTTGTGGGGGTTTCCCCTGTTTAGGCACATCAGGGGCTCTCCAAACTCGACCGGACACCCGCAGACCATTCCATCAAAGTCTGCATTACGAAACGTCACTACTTCTATTCCGAGCCCCGACATGTGCCCACACAGTAGTTTTCTCCCACATATGGGGTATCGGCGTACTCAGGACAAATTGGACAATAACTATTGGGGTCCAATTTCCTTGGGGAAAAAATCAAAAATTGGGGACTAAAAAAAATCATTTTTCTCTTCGCCACGACAGCACCCACTGAGAGAGGGGATCCGCCCCTAGGAACAGGAAACCTACAGAGAGATAAAAGGGGCGGCCCCCCTCGCTCCTCAGTTGGTTTCCTGTTCCTAGAAGAGGAACTACTAAGAAGAGGATGCCTGGGCTAGGATAGCCGCCTGCACAGTTTCTATGAGAGTGGCAGGGGCTCCGGCACCAGACGCAGCATCGGGGGAGTCTGAATTCAACTCCCCCCTCAACTGAGGAAAGCCACCTGGGACTCCCAGGACGCTGTCATGGAGAAGAGATGAGGATCACTGGTCCAGTGGATGGAAGCGTGGGCCGAAATGGGACGTATGGAGACCAGGGGTGATGCGAGGCCAGGAGCAATATAGCTCTGGCTCACATAGTACAGTGTGTGTGTGGTGCTACTGTGGCTGCCCTACCTTCAGAATGCTGGGAGCCATGATGCGATGCAAGATGGCGTGTAGGGGCGTGACCGGAGTTCCCTGGCAGGGAAACGCGGTGCAGAGCAGGCGCGCGCGTTCAGTGATCCCCGGAAGTAGAATTAGACCTCCGGGGATACCATAGAGGAAGACGGCGGTGTAGAGCGGCCGCGCAAGCGCAGGAGAGGCGGTACCCGGAAGTGAAGGCGGGACACTTCCGAGTCAACGCTGAAGAGAAAAAAAAAAAATTTTTTTTTCTTTGCTTGTTGTGGGGAGCTGCATAAAAGCACCAGCTGTTTGGCCTCCGGTGTGCAGCAATGTCATCTCCAGGTGACCCTGTTTCGCGCCCCCCTGACGACATGGTAGAGCCACGTCGCAGCAGCAAGAAAGGTGGAAGTGGACACTCTAAGCAAAGTGGTTCCACTAACAGAGATGGAGGAAAATCATCTCACTCCACGCCGCAGCCAGATCCTTCGACTCCGAAGCAGGTACCACGCTGACAAGAGCTTCACTGGGTGAGTGTTTTAAATCACACCTGTCAAGCTGATGGCCCTTCCCCCTCTTTCTATCTGTCCTTAGGCGAAAAAAACGGAGAAATCCAAACACAAGGAATGTGCCCTATGCTCCCAGCCCCTCCCAGACACGTATCCTAAAAGATTGTGTCAAATATGCATTGGCCATACGCTTCAGGAGGAGAGTTCAGTTAGAACGGAAGACATCCGCCTGATAATTAGAGAAGAGCTACAGGCCCTAGGGGAGCAAGTAGCATCACGGGAAGGAGATCTCTTAGAGAGGTCACCCCGCCCAGAGTAGCATCTTCTTCGGACAGTGGAGAACTTAATTCACAGGAATCCGTGTCCTCGGAGGAGGAAGAACATACGTGTTTTCCGACTGATAGCATAAATAACCTGATTAAATCAGTGAGGAACACTATGGGGGTTGTCGGACGTTAAAGACCCTAAAACTCCCCAAGAGATTGTTTTCGTGTCTCTCCCAACGAAAGGGTCGAGTATTCCCAATAATTCCAGCCATAAAGAATTTGGTTAAAAAGGAGAGGGAGAAGCAAGGGCAGAGAGGTTTTATGCCGGCGGCATCCAAAAGACGATACCCCTTCAATGATGAAGATCTGGCCTCTTTGGCAAAAGCGCCTAAAGTAGATGCGGCTGTAGCCTCAACTTCCTGCCGGTCCTCTCTACCAGTAGAGGATACTGGAATGCTATCAGACCCCCTGGATCGGAAAGCAGACGCGCTGCTTAAAAGATCATGGGAATCATGTATAGGGGCATTCAAGCCAGCAATATCGGCCACATGTACTGGCAGAGCCATGTTAATATTGTTAGACCAGCTGGAGGACAATATAAAAAATGGCCTATCCAGAGATAAGCTACAATCCTCCATCCCGCTAATTAAAGGTGCAGCAGCCTTTTTGTCGGATGCTTCAGTAGATTCTCTCCGCCTAGCGGCAAGAACGGCGGGTTTAACTAACGCAGCTCGGAGGGCGTTATGGTTAAAAGGCTGGAAGGGGGACACGCAGACTAAGTCTAAACTCTGCGCTATACCCTGCCAGGGTGGGTATCTGTTTGGCGCAGTGCTAGATGACATCCTAACCAAGGCAGCAGAGAGAAAGAAAGGCTTCCCTAATCCATACGTTCCATCCTACAGGAGGTCATTCAGGAAGCCTGCGTTTGGCAGAAAGAAAGACTTTAAAACCCAGAACTCCTGGAATAATAAGGACTTCAAGCCGAAAGGAAACTTATTTGGTAAACGTCCCTTCAAATCAGGAGATAAATTCCGGTAGTGCCAACCTACCTGTGGGTGGCAGGCTGTTACACTTCTGCTGTCACTGGGAGAAAATCACATCTAACCCCTGGGCCATTAATATTAGAAAATCAGGCCTAGCATTAGAATTTGTCCGGAACCCTCCGGACTCTTTTCTATTGACTTCTTTAAAGTCTCAGGCTCAACAGGAGTCATTAGAATTAGAAATTAAAGGCCTATTAGACAAAAAAGTACTAGTGGAGGTTCCGGCTCATCAAAGAGGAAAAGGCTTTTATTCTCCCTTGTTTCTGGTATCTAAACCAGATGGTTCATTTAGAACCATAGTTAATTTAAAAAAGCTGAATACCTTTTGAAGGCCCAAACTTTTAAAATGGAGTCTATACGGTCAGCCATTAAACTTCTATTTCCAGATGCTAAATGGCGGTCGTGGATCTTAAGGATGCGTATTACCATCTGCCGATACAAATCTCGCATCAGCGCTTTCTACGAGTAGCAGTTACATTAGAAGGCCGGATCCGTCATCTTCAATTTGCGGCAATGCCCTTCGGACTATCTATGGCACCCCGCGTCTTCACCAAACTAATGCTGGAGGTGATGTCATACTTGCGAATAAAAGATACCCTGGTAATCCCATACCTGGATGATCTTCTAATAGTGGGAAATTCGTATCTGCAGTGTGAGTGCAGACTATCTGACGTAATCTCATCCTTGCAGAACTTAGGTTGGCTGATAAACTGGGAAAAATCCAGGCTACACCCGGTAACTTGTCAGACGTTCCTAGGCCTTCATCTGGATTCAGCAAGTCAGATGTCTGCTGCCGGAGGCAAAGAAATTAACCGTGATTAATAAAGTACGTCTTGTGGTAGATAATCCCATAATATCCCTAAGAGAAGGTATGTCCTTGCTGGGCTCCTTGACCTCATGTATTCCAGCAGTCCAGTGGGCCCAGTTTCATACCAGGAAATTACAAAGAATCATCCTGTAAAAAGAAGAGAGCCTACCTACAGGGAAAGTTAGAAAGTATAATATCCCTGCCGTCGGAAGTGATCAGTTCCTTAACCTGGTGGCTAGATCCAGATAATCTCTCGGGAGGGGTTCCTTGGGTAATGGTCCCCTCGAATATAGTAACCACAGATGCCAGTCCCTTGGGATGGGGAACACATTTAAGAGAGAATATGGTGCAGGGAAGGTGGTCTAGATTAGAGGCAGAGGACTCGTCAAATATGAGAGAATTAAAAGCTATATATCATGCTATATATAACTTTCTTCCGCAGCTACAAGGAACTCATACAAGGATTCTATCGGACAACACCACCTCTGTAGCATACCTAAACCACCAAGGAGGAACACGATCGGTAGCGCTCATGTCTATCGCGGGAGAAATTCTAAAGTTGGCAGAAAATCATCTGTCCCTATCAGCACTGCATGTCAGAGGGGCAGACAATATCAAAGCAGATTTTTTCAGTCGCCATACTCTACATCAGGGAGAATGGGTGCTAAGTCGCCGAATCTTCGACATGATAGCAGTCAGATGGGGCAGGCCAGAAATAGACCTGTTTGCTACGAGGAACAACAGGCAGGTCGAATAGTGAAATTCAAGATGGACAGTCCAGAGATACTGGATGCTTTGCAGACCCCGTGGACTTTTCGCCTAGCTTATGCCTTTCCTCCAGTGATATTACTACCAATCGTCATCCGGAAAATCAGGGAGGAAGGAGCAAGAATAATCTTAATAGCTCCGTTCTGGCCCAAGAGGCCATGGTTCTCATGGCTGAGGGCCATGTCTGTCTCAGATCCATAGATCCTCCCTTGGGACCGGGACCTTCTCTCACAGGGGCCCTTCCATCACCCTCAGGTCAAAGGCTTGCGCCTCACGGCTTGGAATTTGAAAGGCAGCTATTAAAGCAAAGAGGTTTTTCAGACGGTCTAATTAATACCCTTCTGCATAGCAGGAAAGAGGCCACAACTAATATATATGCCAGAGTCTGGAAGAAATTTTTAACATTTCATTCAGCACGCCTATCTTGTGAAGTACCTATTCCGGCTATCCTAGAATTTTTGCAAAAAGGACATGAGTTAGGACTATCAGTAAATACACTTAAAGTCCAAGTGTCAGCTCTGGGAGCCTTATATAGTCATGATGTAGCTGGCAATAAATGGGTGGCTCGGTTTATCTCAACCTGCCATCGAGCACAACCAGTCCATATACCACGGATGCCATCTTGGGACTTAAACTTAGTTCTAGACGCCTTAACGGAAAGTCCATTCGAGCCCCTTCATTCAGTACCAATAAAATATGCTTCATTTAAAACCATTTTATTAGTGGCCTTGGTCTCAGCAAGAAGAGTGAGTGATCTCCAGGCCTTATCGATAGATCCTCCTTTCCTGTCGGTATTTAAAAACAGACCCGTCTTATCTCCCTAAAATGGCGACAAAATTTCATAGATCCTAGGAGATCTACCTTTCTTCCTTTTATGAAAGCCCCTCATCACCACAGGAAGAAAGATTCCACACTTTAGACGTTAAAAGGGCCGTCTTAGCGTATCTGGACAGGACTAGACCCTTGAGGCAGAGCAGGGCTCTCTTTTTCTCGTTCCAGGGCAGCCGTAAAGGTGCAGGAGTGACGAAGAGCACGCTGTTTTGTTGGATTAGAGACGCAATATCACTAGCATATGTGACAAAGGGGAAAGTCCCACCACAGGGCGTGAAGACACATTCCGCATGGGCCATATCTTCCTCCTGGGCAGAAAGAGCAGATGTCCCGATAGACCTTATATGTAAGGCCGCAACCTGGGCTTCGCCTTCTACCTTCTATGATCACTATAGATTAGATCTATCTTCCTCAGCAGACATAGTGTTTGGTAGATCAGTCCTTGACACGGTGGTCCCTCCCAGGTGATTGTCTCTGAAAATCTCTCAGTGGGTGCTGTCGTGGCGAAGAGAAAAAAAACTGATTACTTACCGGTAATGCTCTTTTATAGAGCCCACGACAGCATCCACTCACTTCCCTCCCCTAGTTATAGTACACACGGTGCATTCCGATGGGTGAAGGGTTAAGTGTATATATTGACTATGCATAGCCTAACAGTGTAAATATGTATATATACTTTAAATGTATTATGGAGCAAATTAACTGAAATTTGTGTGGCGGTTCCTCTCATTCTCTGTAATCCAACTGAGGAGCGAGGGGGGCTGCCCCTTCTATCTCTCTGTAGGTTTCCTGTTCCTAGGGGTGGATCCCCTCTCTCAGTGGGTGCTGTCGTGGGCTCTATAAAAGAGCATTACCGGTAAGTAATCCGTTTTTTTGTGGAAATTTTTTTAATTTTCACGCCCGGGCGTTATAAACTTTTGTGAAGCCCTTGGGGCTCAAAGTGCTCACAACAGATCTAGAGAAGTTCCTTTGGTGGTCTAGTTTCCAAAATGGGGTCACTTGTGGGGGGTTCCCACTGTTTAGGCACGTCAGGGGCTCTCCAAACGCGACATGGTGTCGAGCCAATTCTGCGTTGAAAAAGTCAAACGGCGCTCCTTCCCTTCCGACCTCTGCCATGCACCCAAACAGTAGTTTACTCCCACATATTGGGTATCGGCATACTGAGGACAAATTGCACAATAACTTTTGAGGTCTTGTTATCATTGGGAAAATAAAAACTGGGGTGAAAAGATAATTTTTGTGGAAAAAATGATTTTTTAATTTTACGGCTGTACGTTATAAACTTGTATGAAGCACTTGAGGGTTCAAAGTGCTCACCACAGATGTAGATAAGTTCCTTAGGGGGTCTAGTTTCTAAAATGGGGTCACTTGTGGGGGGTTTCCACTGTTTAGGCACATCAGGGGCTCTCCAAACGCGACATGCCATCTAATCTCGATTCCAGCCAACTTTGGTTTGAAAAAGTCAAATGGAGCTCCTTCCCTCCCGAGCTCTGCCGTGCGCTCAAACAGTGGTTCCCCCCCACATATGGGGTATCAGCGTACTCAGGACAAATTAGACAGCTACTTTTGTGGTCCAATTTCTCCTGTTACCCTTGGGAAAATAAAAAATTGGTGACTAAAAGTTTTTTGTTTTTTTTTTTTGTTGGAAAAAATAGGATTTTTTTTATTTTTCATGCCCGGGCATTATAAACTTGTGTGAAGCACTTGGGGGTTCAAAGTGCTCACCAAAGATCTAGAGAAGTTCCTTAGGGGGTCTAGTTTCCAAAATGGTGTCACTTGTGGGGGGTTTCCACTGTTTAGTCACATAAGGGGCTCTGCAAACTGAACATGACACCCATCAAAGTCTGCATTCCAAAACGTCATTACTTCCTTTCCGAGCCCGGCCATGCGCCCATACAGTTTTTCCTCCCACATATGGGGTATCAGCGTACTCGGGACAAATTGGACAACACCTTTTGGGGTCCAACTTCCTTGGTAAAAATCAAAAATTGGGCACTAAAAAATCATTTTTGTGGAATTTTTTTTTTCACAGTCGGGCATTATAAACTTTAGTGAAACACTTGGGGATTCAAAGTGCTCACAACAGATCTAGAGAAGTTCCTTAGGGGGTCTAGTTTCCAAAATGGTGTCACTTGTGGGGGGTTTCCACTGTTTAGGCACATCAGGGGCTCTCCAAACGCGACATGGCGTCCAATCTCAATTCCAGCCAATTTTGGTTTGAAAAAGTCAAACGGCGCTCCTTCTCTTCCGAGCCCTGCCTTGCGCCCAAACAGTGGTTTTACCCCCACATATGGGGTATCTGCGTACTCAGGAGCAATTGCACAACTACTTTATCTGTCCATTTTCTCCTTTTACCCTTGTTAAAATAAAAAAAATTGTTTGTAAAAGGTAATTTTTGTGACTAAAAAGTTAAATGTTCATTTTTTCTTTCCATGTTGCTTCAGCTCCTGTGAAGCACCTGAATGGTTAATAAACTTCTTGAATGTGGTTTTGAGTACCTTGAGGGGTGCAGTTTTTAGAATGGTGTCACTTTTGGGTATTTTCTGCTATATAGACCCCTCAAAGTGACTTCAAATGTGAGGTGGTCCCTAAATAAAAATGATTTTGTACATTTTGTTGTAAAAATGAGAAATCGCTGGTCAACTTTTAACCCTTATAACTTCCTAACAAAAAAAAAAATGTTGGTTCCAAAATTGTGCTGATATAAAGTAGACATGTGGAAATGTTATTTAGTATCTATTTTGTGTGACATATTTCTCGTTAAGGGAATAAAAATTCAAAGTTTGAAAATAGCAAAATTTTCTAAATTTTTGCCCTATTTCCATTTTTTTCATAAATAAACGCAAGTTATGAGAAGAAATTTTACCACTATCATGAAGTACAATATGTCACGAGAAAACAATCTCAGAATCGCGAAGATCCGTTGAAGCGTTCCATAGTTATAAACTCCTAAAGAGACATTGGTCAGAATTGTAAAAAATTGGCCTGGTCATTAACGTGCAAACCACCCTTGGGAGTTAAGGGGTTAAAAGATTTTTTTTATTCCATTACAAATAAAAGTTACATTTTATATACACTCCCCAAAGTGCTATTGTAAATGATCTTTAGTATTATTGCCCTGGTCTCATCTAGGGAGAGCTGTAAAAAAAAAAAAAAATGCAGAAGTTAGTGGGTAAAGAGAAGAAGTGATGACCTTTGTCAGAAGCTACTGAATGGCATAACGGTATTGCGTTGATGATTCCTGTAGCTACTCTGTCATTTGTTCTTTATAATCGGAGCAGAAATTCTATTTCCACTACTATATAGACGGCATGTTAAGTAATTCTGATGTAGATTAATGGAACACCATAGGATCCCAAAGGTTGAATTCCTAAAAGTCAGGTTGTCTTGTGGATATTAATAATTCCAATTGGGCCAGCATATTCTGCAGCATTTTATTCATTAAAGGATACACATGTGACGTTAATTGCACATTACAGAATAACACACTAAAAAGGTTTTCAGCCACTTTGATCTTGATGACATATCCATAGGGTAGTTAAGATTAATTTAGAGAGGTCATCAGTATTCGAACAACGGTGTTTCGACACCACCTCTGTCACACTGTTTAGTGGCTTCATAATAGAAATAGAACTGCAGTACCCAGTAGCAGCCACTAAATTATGCGGGACGGTAGTAGTGGTCAGCTCCCTACACTGATTACGTTCACTTTAGAACTTATTCACATATCAGTATTTTGTATGACAAAACCAGCAGTGGAACGTGGAGAAAACCCATAATTGAAAGATTGACACTAGAAATGGGCGGACACCTGGATGTCGGGTCCGGCTGAACAGTTATAAAAAGTTTGAGTATCAGAACAGTGCCCGGACCCCATTGACTTGAATGGTGGGCCCCGAATATCCCGTGTTTGCCACGCTATCATGTTAATGACAGCATTGCAAACACCGCTTCTGATTGGTGGTGAAACCATCCCTGCCTGACAGTGCCGTGGTCCCCACGCTGTCAAGACAGCATGAGCGCACAGCAGTGATCGGAGGTACCGTATTTTTCGGATTATAAGACGCACCCCAAATTTTGAGGAGAAAAATAGGAATTTTTTTTTTATTATTTAAGGAAATGGTGTTGCGTCTTCCAATCCATGCGTCTTACTGCTTTCCCTGGGTGGTGGCTGGAGGAGGCAGGAGTGGGGTGATGCTGCAGGCTGAGATGAGGGGTGTTCCGATGTGCGGCACGCTGGTGTCTGGCGCTGCTGCAGGGGTCTCTGACGACATTTTGTGAAAGGCCAGAGTCCCCCGCAGTTCCATGGTTTCCTGTGCGGTAGACTCCGGGAAAATGAAAGCCAGGGGTGGCGCATGAGCAGATGGAGATCTCGGGAGATGAGATCTCAGCGCGCTGAAATGTCGGCAGAGCCCCCCTGCAGCACAGGAGACCTCTGCAGCAGCATCACCGGACACCACCATAGCACCGCCAGGCACCTGCAGCACCGCCAGACACCCCCTCATCCCAGCCTGCGGCCTGCCGCAACGGTACCGGTAAGGTATATACGCATTATAAGACGCACCCCCATTTCCCCCCCAAGTGTGTCTTATAATCCAAAATATACGGTATAAAGTTTACCTCCAGTCACTAGTCACAGTTGATGGGACTACTGCTCTCATCAGCCTACACCTGCTGCTGCTGATTACAGTGAGAGCTGGAGCAGCTGATGGAAGAATTCATCAGCCAGCTCCTGCACTGTATATAAATAATAATAAAAAAAAAGGCATGGGTTCTCCCATATTTTTGATAACCAGTCAGGCAAAACTCACAGCTGGGGGTTGCAACCTGGTGAAGTCAGTGTTCGGTGTCTTGCCCGAACAGTAGGTGTTCGGTATGGATGCAAAACTTTACTGTTCGGGTTCGCCCATCTCTAATTGACACACCTGTTCTGTGTTTTGGAGACCTTTCTGGTATTGGCATACAAATATTGATGAAATACTGATCATAAATTCTGATGTGTGAATAAAGCCTTATACTGCTTTGTCCATGGAGTCTTAATGCAATTACCCATGATTTATGCTTGTGCACATGCTGCATAGCTGGAGTGAGTGGAGACTATTTTATTACCTTTTTAAGCCCTGTTCACACTAGTGTTATCCTGACTAGTGATGGGCAAACATTTAAAAGGAAGAAGAAAAAAAAAAAGCTTGGTTCGTGAACCAGAACGGTACTCTAACCCGGACCCCATTCGGATGAATGTGGAACCTAAACATTCATTGTTTCTCATCCTGTCATCTGCATGACAGAGCAGGAAACACGGTCTCTGATCGGCGGTAAGATCGCTACCGCTGGTCATAGCGCTGTGGTTCCCACACTGTCAGATGACAGCATGCGAGCCAGCAGCTATGACTGGTGGTAAAAAGGTTACAGTCAGTCACAGGTGTCAGCTGATGAGTACTACTTTCATCATCCTACATCTACGCTCGTTGATGATGAGAGCATTCATCAGCCGACGCCTGTGCAATAAATAATTAAAAAAAAATTGTAATTGTTTTTATAATCAGTGCAGGTAAAGCTGACAGATGCAGGCTGCAACCCCAGCTGTCGGCTTTAAATTGGCTGGTTATCAAAAGTAGAGGGGTCCCCAAAGCATGTTTTTAAATTTTAAAAAAGCTGTGTGCCCCTCCCCCCCTTTATTTTTAACAAGCAGCCGAGCTAGAGCAGACAGCGGGGGGCTGGTATCCACAGACTAGGAAGGGGCCATGGATATTTTCCCTCCCCAGCGTAAAAATAGCAGCTTGCAGGCACCCAATTCTGGTGCTCTGCCCGGCTCTTCCCAATTGCCCTTGTTCATTGGCAAGTGGAGTTATATTTGTGGGGTTGGTTAGTTTTGTAATGTCAGCGGACATCAAGCCCACATGATAATTATGGAGAGGCATCTATAAGACACCCACATTACTGACGCCATAGGCATATTGTAAAAAATACACAGTCCTTTTTAATTGAAATAAAGACACCGACTGCTTTATCTGAGATAAATACTCCCCACTCGTTTATTCACATAAAAATTATACTCGCCTTTCTGCCTATAATCCATTGATGTGCATATGTCACTGTAATAGACAAAAAAATTATAAAACGCCATATTCCTCACATGTCCAATGATAACCTGTCAAATAAAGGAGTCTGTCATTCTTTCAATTAAAGAACTTTTTTCTAGCTGTGTTTTTTTTTCACAATATGACTATCCATTACTAACCTGAGGGCTTGATGTCGGCTGATATTACAAAGCTAACATCAACCCCACAAATAATACCCCACTTGCCACTGCAAGTGGAAAGAGCCTGGCAAAGTGGAGAATTGGTGCATCTAATAGATGCTCCTTTTCTGGGGAGGTTGCGGAATGCTATTTTTATGCTGAAGGCCAATATCCATGGCCCTCTCCTAGTTTGAGAATACCCCCAACTGTTTGCCTTATCTTGGCTGGTTGTCAAAAATGGGGGGGGACCCCCACACCGTTTTTTAATTTAAGAAAATGACATTGGGACCCCTGTATTTTTGATAACCAGCCAATATAAAGCTGACAGCTGTCAGCTTTACCTACTCTTATCAAAAATAGACTGGAGCCAACACCTTTATTTATTGCACAGGTGCTGGCTGGTACATACTCTCATTGGCCTCGCCTGCTCTCGATGCTATCAGCAAGAGCAGGTGTTGGATGATGAGAGTAGTACTCTCATCAGCTGATGCCTGAATCCTGAGAAACAAGCTAAACTGGTTTCGCAACTGAAAATGGAAATACATTTAGGTTAGCTCCTTAATTCAGATTCTTAATGTGGCGATGTTGATAATTTCTTACTGAATGGTTTGTATTATTGTGTTTGTTTAGGATGCTCAGGAACTCTCCGAGATGGGTGGTCTTCTGCTTTCCTGACGCTCTGAGAAGAACATGAACTGTCAGAAGTTCCTATGATCCTGATTTCTACAAGACTCGCATAACTGAAAATACAGGCTTTGGAAAACTGGCTTCTCCATCCAAGAATTGCTTCTTTCCTATTTTTTTATGTATTTATTTTCTTAAGTCATATTTTGTAATCTTATTGTACTAAATCACAACATCAAGAAATCTTCATGATTCACGCTCCTCTTCAAATCCTATCGGTCATCATTTTTCTTGAAATCTTGTGGTTGTGAAGAGTGTGAATTCACAAGCGATGCTGAAGGCAAAATAATTCAGTGTAGAGAGGCTCCTGATCCTTGGCCGCTCTCAGTAAAATGGACAGGTTTTTTATCTCTTCGTTCAGTGTGTTAAAGGTTGAAGTGACATGACTTAAGGACTGTTCAAGCAACCAGGACCAAATTACCACATAATGTAAACCAAAACCTGGCACAACTTATTGTAATAGCAACATAATAAAACACTTGCACAGCATATTATAGGCCGTTTCCTAAGTCAAGTGTTACACAATGTACTCTTACTATAAGGCCTCTTTCACACATCCGGCGGGCGCCTTGCGGCGCCCCCGGCATTTTGCCGCAGCGCCGCATCAGAAAACCTGATGCGCCGCATGCGGCTTTTTTCGCATTGACATGCATTAGCGCCGGACGGCGCCGCATGTCAGTGCGTTGCATGCGTTTTTGTCCGGATGCGGCGCAAATGTACATTGCGGCGGCCGGACAAAACGCAGCATGTAACGTTTTTTGTTTTTGCCGGATGGTTTCTGATGTCTCCGGGCATCAGAAACCATCCGGCAAAAAACCGCATGCGGCCGCCGGCGGCGCATCAGGTTTTCTGATGCGGCGCTGCGGCAAAATGCCGGGGGCGCCGCAAGGCGCCCACCGGATGTGTGAAAGAGGCCTAAGTTAGGCTGGCTTCACACATCCGGCGGGCGCAGCGCCGCATCAGAAAACCTGATGCGCCGCATGCGGCTTTTTTCGCATTGACATGCATTGGCGCCGCATGTCAGTGCGTTGCATGCGGTTTTGTCCGGATGCGGCGCAAATGTACATTGCGGCGGCCGGACAAAACGCAGCATGTAACGTTTTTTGGTTTTGCCGGATGGTTTCTGATGTCTCCGGGCATCAGAAACCATCCGGCAAAAAACCGCCGGCGGCGCATCAGGTTTTCTGATGCGGCGCTGCGGCAAAATGCCGGGGGCGCCGCAAGGCGCCCGCCGGATGTGTGAAAGAGGCCTTAACTAGCCTAAAAAATGATGTGCCCACCTGACTTCTAATGGCTCGTGTTTGTTTTTTTAGCCTTCCTTGCACTGTTAAATGACCAGAGGTTTGAATCTGAAATCTGATGTATGGGTGGCACTCTCTATGAAAATATAGCAATATTCTGTTATATGGCGTGTCACTGACTTCAAGTATGTAAAGGTTTTCTTTGCAGACCAAGGCCACATCCACAGCCATAATACAGCTCTCTCATCCTAAAAGTTGTACCGAAGTCTATAGACCTGATTCTTTAAGGTCTTTACATCACAACTCTGGCATAAAATGTCTGAATAATTTTGGTGTTTTCACTTCTGCAGTAGCGATCTGCTTTGCCTAAATGGGTGGAGCACAAGCAGGACAAGTCCTATCTAAGCCTGCCCATCTGCCCCATGGAGTACACTTCTGGTGGAGGCATGCTGCACTTGTAAGATGCCCTTTTAATACACTACGTGAATTAGCTGCATGTTGCTCCTGCATGTCCCTCCACCAAGACTGACACGCACAACGCTGGTTTTAGTGAATCGGCCCCTATGGGTGCCTTCCTTATTTCTATATACCCATATTTTCACTCAATTGTGCCATGCCGCATTACAGATCTATGCTCCAGTGCAGCTAGAGAAGAATATGTCTGTACTACGGAGGGACCATACAGCGGCACATGGAGCACTTGTATCGCAGTAGTGTGGCGCCCCAGGGACCTTATATGCCTCAGTATTTGAAAATAATACATGTACAGTCATGGCCAAAAGTTTTGAGAATGACACAAATATATTTTCACATGATCTGCTGCCCTCTGGTTTTTTATGTGTGTTTGACAGATGTTTTTATCACAGACAGAAATATAATTGCAAACATATGAGTAACAAAAGCTTATATTGACAGTTAGAATGAGTTAATGCAGCAAGTCAATATTTGCAGTGTTGACCCTTCTTCTTCAGGACCTCTGCAATTCTCCCTGGCATGCTCTCAATCAACTTCTGGACCAAATCCTGACTGATAGCAGTCCATTCTTGCACAATCAATGCTTTCATTTTGTCAGAATTTTTAGGTTTTTGTTTGTCCACCTGTCTCTTGATGATTGACCACAAGTTCTCAATGGGATTAAGATCGGGGGAGTTTCCAGGCCATGGACCCAAAATC
The DNA here is from genome assembly GCA_033576555.1 of Oophaga sylvatica. Classification (NCBI taxonomy): domain Eukaryota; kingdom Metazoa; phylum Chordata; class Amphibia; order Anura; family Dendrobatidae; genus Oophaga; species Oophaga sylvatica. Next base: position 239,485,490 of record JARQOD010000001.1, read on the forward strand.
TCTATGTTTTGTTCCCTGAGCCATTTAGTTATCACCTTTGCTATATGGCAAGGTGCTCCATCATGCTGGAAAAGGCATTGTTGATCGCCAAACTGCTCTTGGAGGGTTGGGAGAAGTTGCTCTTGGAGGACATTCTGGTACCATTCTTTATTCATGGCTGTGTTTTTAGGCAAGACTGTGAGAGAGCCGATTCCCTTGGCTGAGAAGCAACCCCACACATGAATGGTTTCAGGATGCTTAACAGTTGGCATGAGACAAGACTGGTGGTAGCGCTCACCTTGTCTTCTCCGAATGAGGCGCTTTCCTGATGTCCCAAACAATTGAAAAGGGGATTCATCAGAAAAAATAACTTTACCCCAGTCCTCAGCAGTCCACTGCCTGTACCTTTTGCAGAAAATCAGTCTGTCCATGATGTTTTTTTCTGGAGAGAAGTGGCTTCTTTGTTGCCCTCCTTGAGACCAGGCCTTGCTCCAAGAGTCTCCGCCTCACAGTGCGTGCAGATGCACTCACACCTGCCTGCTGCCATTCCTGAGCAAGCTCTGCACTGCTGGTAGCCCGATCCCGCAGCTGAAACACTTTTAAGAGACGGTCCTGGCGCTTGCTGGTCTTTCTTGGGCGCCCTGGAGCCTTTTTGGCAACAATGGAACCTCTCTCCTTGAAGTTCTTGATGATGCGATAGATTGTTGACTGAGGTGCAATCTTTCTAGCTGCGATACTCTTCCCTGTTAGGCCATTTTTGTGCATTGCAATGATGACTGCACGTGTTTCTTTAGAGATAACCATGGTTAACAGAAGAGAAACAATGATGCCAAGCACCAGCCTCCTTTTAAAGTGTCCAGTGGTGTCATTCTTACTTAATCATGACAGATTGATCTCCAGCCATGTCCTCTACACACCCACACCTGTGTTAATGGAGCAATCACTGAAAAGAGGTTAGCTGGTCCTTTTAAGGCACGGCTGCAATGATGTTGAAATGTGTTTTGGGGGATAAAGTTCATTTTCTAGCCAAATATTGACTTTGCAAGTAATTGCTGTTAAGCTGATCACTCTTTATAACATTCTGGAGTATATGCAAATTGCCATTAGAAAAAGTGAAGCAGTAGACTTTGTAAAAATTAATATTTGTGTCATTCTCAAAACTTTTGGCCATGACTGTACTGCAACAAAGCGGTTTACTTTCCATCATCAACACATTTTGCCTGCAGGTTCATTTACACTGACATGTTTGCCACCAGCTTTTTTTTGTTAAGATCTCTGGCTTTGCTGTCACGTTTGTACAAGAATCGGTGCAGGTACATGAAATCCTAATTACTGACCCTTATTTATTTGATCGTGAATAGCCATGGCAACCATCAGAACCACACAATCATGATCTCAGGGTGCTGATGGTGTTAAAGAGGGAGCCCCCGCCCTCTGTTAACCATCTAGATGCCATAGTCACTATTGACAGCAATGTTTTGTTCAACATCATCACTTTTACCTTGCGAGATGGTCTCCATCACGCTGGAAAAAACACTGTTCGTGACCAAATTGCTTCTAGATCAGGGGTCTCAAACTGCATTCCTCGAGGGCTGCAAACCGTACGTGTTTTCAAGATTTCCTTAACATTGCACTAGGTGCTGGAATCATTATCTGTGCACGTGATTAAATTATCACCTGTGCAATACAAGAAAATCCTGAAAACATGACCTGTTTGCCACCCTTGAGGAATGCAGTTTGAGACCTCTGTTCTAGATCATTGGGTGCTCTTGGCGGATTTATAAAGTAAATTTTATTCATGGCAAAATTCTTAGGCAAAATCATTCTTGAGCCCACATATGAATGGTCTTGGGATTCATTACTTTTGGCATGACACAGAACTCATATTTTGAACATGTCACCAATATTGTAAGTAAACATATTTCTAAAGGTGCTATTGACCTGAAATTCTCACCAAATGTTTGTAACAACCCATCCAATTCCATACAGGCAAATAAACCCAACCATAAATGTCCATAAATTAATTTGTGTAATTTTCAAAAATTAAAATAGATAGCAATAAAAGTAAAATTAATTGAGACATCAGTAGGTTAAAGGTCATCGCGCCCTCTGACCTGAACATTCACAGCTAGAGGAGAGAGCGGCGCGCACCGTTGGACCGGGGACAGGTGAATATCGCATATACTTACCCCTCCTGGCGCGTCTCTGCAGCCCCACTGCTTCTCCGGCAGCTATTCCTTCAGCGGTCAAGTGGTACCGCTCATTAAAGTCATGAATATGTGCATACTCATGACTTTAATGAGTGGTACCATGTGACCGCTGAAGGAGGGAGCCTGAGATCGTGTGAGAAGCAGGGGGGCTGAAGAGACGCGCCGGGGGGGGGGGTGAGCATAGTGGGCCATTCTATCAGCTTTATTTTCTTTCTCCGAATCCAATTGAGAGTTTCGTTGGCTCTGTGTTTGGAATCATTGTCTTGCTGAGATGTCCTGGTAGACGGCAGTAGCGATGGGAAATCTAGTTCATTTTGGTGATTAGTTCACCATGAACTAGTTCACTGAAAAGATTAGTTCAAAAGATTAGTTCATTTAGTTCAGTATTTCTCCACCCTATCCTGTGAGGAGCTGATAGGATATGCATCATGTGACCTGTGAACTATATGAACTGCTGAACTAAATGTTCTATTGAGAATGAATCAGGACAGCCTAGTTCAATCTGATGCACCTCACTGAGCCCAGCAGTGCCACCTGTGGTAGTGTAGAGTACTGACTCATAATGATTGTGTATGAGGGAGCTGAGAAGCAGTTCAGCATCCACCATTTTGAGAACAGGAGCTAGTGGTAAAGATTTTAGCAAGACTGATCTTCTAGGCTACAGGAGGCTGATCCTCTACAGGAGGCTGATCTTATCACAAAGACAGGTGAGGTGCATGAGCCACACACAGAAACACTCTCATACACACATATGAGCTGTATCTGTCTACTGTGCAATTTCAGTTTTTATTAATAATATTATTACTATTATATTTGTATTTGATGTGTGGTATAGTGTTTTACTACCTTCTTTTCCAGCATGAGGAGCTATAAAGAGCAAGTGTGAGACAGGCCAGGTAGCTTCCTGGAGCTGTATGAGGGATCACTCTCTGTCTCCTCACACTTGCTGTTTAGTTCATATTGAACTAATCTCTGTCAGGATGGTGAACTAGTTCACTCTGAAGATTAGTTCATTTTGAACTACTCACTCATGAACTACCCATCACTAGACGGCAGTAGATTTTTATCAAGATTGTCTCGGTACATTTGCCTATTCTTCCTTCAATCATATGAAGTTTGGCAATGCTGTTCGCTGAAAAACAGCCCCGTATCATGATGTTCCAACCCCAAACTTCACTGTTGGTATTGTGTTTTTGGGGGAACATGGAATGTTTTTTGGTCTCCAACCATGGTGTGTATTATGTAATCTAGATAGTTCAATTTTGGTCTCATTTGACCAATCAATATTCTCCCAAGTATTTCATAGACTTGTCAATGTTGTTGATCAAACTTTAAACACACTTGAATAAGCTTTTTGTTCAGCAATGCAGTCTTGTGTGGTGAGCGTGCATACACTCCATAGAGGTTGAGTGCATTACTTATGGATTTTTTTTATTATTATTATTATTAAACAACTGTATGTGGTGTTTCTGTAGTTCTCCACAGTAGGTCCTTCACTCTTGGACAACTCTTCAGATAATTTTTTTCACTCTTTAGTCTGAACTCTTGCAAGGAGCACCTGGTCATAGATGGTTTATAGTAAAGTGATATTCTTTCCATGTCTGGATTATGGACCCCGCAGTGCTCATTTGAAGATTCAGTAGTTTACAGTTCTTCTGTAACCGATGGCATCAGTATGTTTTGCAACAATAAGGTAGTGAAGGTCTTGAGATGGCTCTCTAGTTTTACACACTATGAGATGTTTCTTGTGAAGCCTCTTGGTAATGAGACCCTTCTCTATATGCCATAAGTTCTGGAATAGGTAAGCTAAACCTCTGACTAGTTCTGACTCCATCATACTTGACTCATGTTTAAGCGATACAGTTACTGTAGTAAAATGGTAACATCGGTTAATGGTAACATCAGGCTTTTCACAATTATGATACAATAATCAAGCTATTTATATATATTTTATGTTCTATTTATTGGAATACAACTTTAGAACACAACTTTAATAAATTGTAAATATGCAATACACTATGCAGTAAGTGGGGGAAAAACAGTTTTCAGGAAAAACATACTGAATAACGTTTGTGCAGCCTATGAATTTGATCTGAGAAATAGCATTGCCTTCATCAAATCCTCTGTCATAGATGACCTCAAATCTGATCTAAATATTTTAAGACTAAAGAAAAACCTCTACCCTTTCTTGGGTTGGTGGCAAAACGGTAACCACATGGTCAACATCTCTTAACAATTTCAGGGTATAAAGGAACTGCTTCCTGCACAATCGGTTTAGATGAACGGTTCTGAGATCAAGTTAAAAATTTTGCTGAAATATGGTCAATCTGCTATGGGAGTGAAATCTTTTTTTTTTTTTTTTCCTGTAGCAAGGCTTTGCCTGCATCATGTCGTCCAAATACTTTTCAAAATTAAACTTTTTATCTGATGAGGCTGAAGATATGTTAGCAATACTCAAGTCATCTTGCTCTTTGCAATCCTGTAGCTTACTCATGCTAACTGCTACTTCATTTAGTAAGCTGTTGATCAGCCAGCAATATACGATGACTTGGGTTCACATAAACGGTGTCCAGAAAAATGTTATGCTCTAATAGCGGTGTCTCTCCGTTTCATAGAAGCAGCAATGCCATCTGCGATTAAACCGCCTCTTTAAAAAACGGAAAGGGGAAATAAGGAAAGTCAGCTTACCAAAATGCCTTGCACCTTGTTCATAAGTATCATTCGCGTGGAGTAGTCCGAGTCTGAGACTCAAACGATGAAGGAAAAAAATAAAGTTCTCCAGCGATGAAAAAATGGTCTCAATGGAGGGATAAAAACAACTTTTTATTTAAACCTTTTAAAATTTAAGCAACCAATATGGGTAACTGAACAGATGATGCACATATGAGAAACCTACGCGTTTCAGCGATAAGCCTTAGTCATGATATATGCAGGTAAGTGTAAAACAGATTTATAAAGAGTCCATGGCTAAAGATATCAGGTGAGTGAAATCAAGTGGTTAACCAAACCAAATTTTTAACCCATTAGCCACCTAAACACATACACTGCGCTTAAACCTCTTTGGGACAAGCAAAACAGCAAGTTCTTCCACTCCTTTATGAAAATGCCAGGCGTTAAATCTTCAGCTTATTGTAATTCCTGCAATAATAGGGAATCGTGTATAATTTTGGATAGAAATAAAAAAGACTTTGCATAAATCAATAGTACAATGACAAATTAAAAGCTTCTTACAAAATTAGAATGTCATCAAAAAGTTAATTTATTTCAGTTCTTTAATACAAAAGGTGAAACTCATATATTAGTCATTACAAACTACTGTTTCAAGTGTTTATTTCTGTTAATGTTGATGATTATGGCTTACAGCCAATGAAAACCCAAAAGCCATTATCTCAGTAAATTAGAATACTTTAACACCAGCTTGAAAAATGATTTTAAAATCCAAAATATTGGCCTACTGAAATGTATGTTCAGTAAATGCAGTCAATACTTGGTTGGGGCTCCTTTTGCATTAATTACTGCATCATTGCAGCGTGGCATGGAGGCAATCTGCCGGTGGCACTGCTGAGGTGTTATGGAAGCCCAGGTTGCTTTGATAGCAGCTTTCAGCTCATCTGCATTGTTGGGTCTGGTGTCGCTCTTCCTCTTGACAATACCCCATAGATCAGGGGTGGGCAATTAATTTTCCTGAGGGGCCACATTACATAGTGTAAGAGCCCCAACACAGCCTACTTATATAAACTACATGAGCCACACACAGCCTCCCTATATATACTGCATGAGTGCCACACAGCCTCCCTATATATACTGCATGAGTGCCATACAGCCTCCCTATATAGAGCATGAGACCCCACACAGTCTCCCTATATACACTGCATGAGCCCCACGCAGACACCCTATATACGCTGCATGAGCCCCACACAGCCTCCCTATATACACTGCATGAGCCCCACACAGCCTCCCTATATACACTGCATGAGCCCCACACAGCCTCCCTATATACACTGCATGAGCCCCACATAGCCTCCCTGTATACACTGCATGAGCCCCACACAGCCTCCCTATATACACTGCATGAGCCCCACACAGCCTCCCTATATACACTGCATGAGCCCCACATAGCCTCCCTGTATACGCTGCATGAACCCCACACAGCCTACCTATATACTGCACAAGCTCCACACAGCCTCCCAATGTGCCGCACAAGACCCCCATAGCCTCCCCTTGTGCAGCACGACACCCCTATAGCCTCCTATTGAGCAGCACGACACCCCCATAGCCTCCCCTTGAGCAGCACGACACCCACATAGCCTCCCTTTGTGCAGCACAACACCCCGATAGCCTCCCCCTTGTAAAGCTCAACACCACCATAGCCTCCCCATAACCTCCCAAACATCCCATACACATGAAAAAAAATGAACACCACATACCTTGGTCCCATTCCCTGGCACTCTACTTGTCTCCCTGCCTCCGGTGCGCTGGCTCTCGGTAATGCAGCACATAGCTGATGCAATGAAATGATGTCATCGTGTCAGCTGTTTCACATGCTGATTGGTGGAGCAAGTGGCCGGAGGCGTCTCCTCCGCCAATGTAGTCAGTGGCACCTATGGAGACACCGTTCGGGAGGGCACGGGCCGCTGTTTTCTAGCCCTCGGCTGTCTCAGTCCGCGGGCCGCACTTTTCCCAGGTCTGCCATAGATTGTGGTTAAGGTCAGGCGAGTTTGCTCGCCAACCAAGCACAGTGATACTGTTGTTTTTAAACCAGGTATTGGTACTTTTGGCAGTGTGGACAGGTGCCATGTCCTGCTGGAGAATGAAATTTCCATCTCCAAAAAGCTTGTCTGCAGAGGGAAGCATGAGGTGCTCTAAAATTTCTTGGTAGACGGCTGCGCTGACTTTGGTCTTGATAAAACAGTGGACCTACACCAGCAGAAGACATGGCTTCCCAAACCATCACTGATTGTGGAAACTTCACACTAGACCTCAAGCAGCTTGGATTGTCTGTCTCTCCACTCTTCCTCCAGACTCTGGGACCTTGATTGCCAAATGAAATGCAAAATTTACTTTCATCTGAAAACAACACATTGGACCACGGAGCAACAGTCCAGTTCTTTTTCTCCTTTGCCCAGATAAGACGCTTCTGGCGTTGTCTATTTGTCATGAGTGGCTTGACACAAGGAATGTGACACTTGTACCCCGTGTCCTGGATACGTCTGTGTGTGGTGGCTCTTGAAGCAATGACTCCAGCAGCAGGCCACTAGTGAATCTCCCCCAAATTTTTGAATGGCCTTTTCTTAACAATCCTTTCAAGGCTGCGGTTATCCCGGTTGCTTGTGCACCTTTTTCTACCATACTTTTTCCTTCCACTCAACTTTCCATTAATATGCTTGGATACAGCACTCTGTGAACAGCCAGCTTCTTTACCAATGATCTTTTGTGGCTTCCCCTCCTTGTGGAGTGTGTCAATGACTGCCTTGGGACATCTGACAAGTCAGCAGTCTTTCCCATGATTGTGAAGCCTATTGAAACAGACTAAGGGACCTTTTTAAATGCTTAGGAAGCCTTTGCAGGTGTTTTGTTAATTCTAATTTACCGACAATCCTGAGATCACCACTAGACAGTGAGAAAAAATCTCATGCAGAGGTGAATTCTCCCCAGTTCACCTGGAGAAATGCGAAATACTCCCATTAGCTGCCACCTGCTGTCACTGTTATCGTCAGCAGGCGTTGGCTGATAGGTGCATAGTTCCATTTGACAGCGTGGGAACCACGGATGTCTGACCAGCGGTAATGATTTTACGGCCGATCAGTGACAGTGTTTGTCATGCACATGACAGCGTGGTAATCATTGGATGTTTGGGCCCCCAATTCGGTCCTGGTACTGTTCTGGTACACAATTTTTTTTTTTTTTTTTAACTGTTCGGTCTGACTTGAACATCTCTTTAGAAATTTTCTTAGACAATTAGTGACATGTTCAATACTTATTTTACCCGCTGTATGTACAAGTGCTGACATCTTGTAGCCAGTATAGAAGTCAGGTTTATTTGCTTCAGAATGAATCTCCGTACCACATTACATGTGACAAACCTATTGTGGCATGGGCTTTTTATCTTGACTAGCCAATAAGATAGTTTTCCAATATTTATAATCATGCTAGAGTGGCACTTATGATGAAGTTGGATAGTTTAGTCAGTAAGTGAGCTCTCAGCTCTTAAATAATGGCAAAGTGTGATGCCTTGATAAGGTGGCCAGAGCATCTCTAAAGGTACTGCCACACTAAACAATCCCGCTAGCGATCACGATAACGACGCATACTAATGCGATCGCTAGCGGGATTGTTTCTATATCGCTAAATGCGGCCACATTTAGCGATATAGTTAACGACGCTATCGCCGTTAGCGATCTTCTTAACGACTTTAGCGGTACAAAAGTACCGCTAAATCGCTAAGAAAAGGTGCCACACTAGCGATATATACTTACCCAGCGGGAGCGCCGACAGAAAATAGGGTCCGGAGCGATTCCAGCGACGAGCGAGATCACAGCAGGAAGCTCGTCGCTGGAAGCTGCCGCACTGAACAACATCGCTAACAGGATCGCTAAATAGTGACGTTTTTTAGCGATCCCGTTAGCGATATTGTTTAGTGTGGCATACCCTTAACATGGCAGGTTAGTACCTACTAAATGTGTCACTGGAAGGACAGCTGGTGAATCGTGGATATGGTAATGGACACCACTGAAGATCTAAAATAGCACAAATTAATAAAGAAAGTTGCTGCTATGATAGAAAGATGTCAGAACACAGGGTACAATAGTTTGCAGACAATGGGTCTGCACCCACCTCCTTTTGTCATTGAGGACATGAATGCAATTGAATGTACTAGTGACACTATAAAATCTAAGGTGAAATGTCTTTGTGTCACCCGCCCATAGCACAATAGATGCCACCAGTATGTGCCTGGCAGTGGCAAAGTGGCTGTGTGGAAGACTAGAGGACACTCCTTACATGAGCACCAGAGATCATTTTGTATTTTGGAGGCTGTGATGGGCAATAATTTTATTAGGGGTTTCATATTGTGGAGTATCTGACTGGAGTACAATTTCTGAAGTAGACAAGCTGAGCCGTCCTTGCCCAGTTCCACCCATTTTGATGGAGCTGGGAGAAACTGGTGTGAAAATGCTGAAAGTCGCAACAGTTTTTTAGGAACTCCGTGGTTTGCAAACATTTTTACCTATCAAGAATTTTGGCAAAATTGCTCTGATGAATCGGGCGCCATTGTGTCAGATATTTTATTCTGGGTCACAGTGTGGTGCATTTTGTATTCTAGGATAGAGCGTGGAACATTTCTATTCAGACATTGTGAAGCTTATTTTTATTCACGGACATGGGGGGAATATATTAATTTATGTGCATGTTATGTTGCATTTTTTATTCAGAGGCAAAACATTTGGCATATTTTTATTCAACAATGCAAGTCTTTTTTTTTCATTTATAGTTCAGTAGAGCAAGGCCGCGCTCTAACTAGGCTCGCAGCCATCCAGTGAGTGTGGTCGATTAGAGAGCACAGCCTCGCTTCTTATAAGTGTATGGAGCGAGGCTGTGGCCACTAGATGGTCTCTGGCCGGAAGTATGTACAGTATAACACAAACATACTCTCCATTCCTGGCTCAGAAACCGGCGAATCCAAACAACGCACAGTGCGTGGCCTTGGGGTGTGGGGGGGATTCAGAAGTCTACAGTCAGACAGAGTGACTGCAGACTCATGGATTTGGACTGGACAACCCCTTTTAAAGGAAAAATAAACACTTATAGTGACACAAGTCCCTCTCAAGGCTGGTCTTGGTCTACTATGCCTGCTAGACATGGCTAGGCTCAATTAGGAGCACTGAGAATCGCTAGATACAGTTTAGCTCACTAAGCATCAGGTAGAGGAGGGTTGTGGAGGGGGGACGCATAGTAAAAAAAAAAAAAAAAAAATCGCTTCTGTCTTCTCAGGGTACCTTTTCCTGCTAGTTTGCAGGATTGTTGAATGGAGCAGCAATGTCAAGATGTCCATGCAGAATCAGTGCTTGATAAACACTAAATTTGGCTTGGTACTGGATGATTTTACCATCATTAGTAGTAGCAGTGCTGCCACTAGGAATTTCAGATCCCCATACTGGCTACATTTTTGGGCCCCCTTGAGACTCCGCCCAAGCTCCACCCCAGCTCCACCTCTCGAACCTTCCACAGTCCCACTGCCCACTCTTGGAAAAACTCCACTTCTGCACCCCATCCTCACCAATCATACATTAAAGGGGTTTTCCACTACTAGGACAACCCCTTCTTGAACTAAATGTTTAGCCCTGATAAAATAAAAAAACATATAATCACCTCCCGCACCGGTGCCATTCCAGCAGTGTTTGCACTCGCATTTGCCGGGGCTCTCGTCCGGGGGTTATGACACATGATGCCGATGCCCAATCAGCGCTGCAGCTCTTGCTTCCTCGTCATGTTCAGTTTGTATGAAGGTGGGCACAGTGACACCAGTATTGACTGGGCACTGGCGTCACATGCACAACACCACATGAGAGTCCCGGGGAGAGTGAGAGCTGACACGTGAGGGGAGTATAGGCTTTATTAATTTATCATGGCCAAAACATTTAGTTAAGAAGTTGAGCTAGTAGTTGACAACCCCTTTAACAGTTCCCATTGAACACCATATCACATACATGGCCAGCAGCTTTTGTTTTAGTCAAATATTTTTTTAAACCGCCGCCACAAGGTATACTTTTTTGGCAGGGCCCTTCTCTACTCTAATCTAATCTAATCTATTAAAGAGTATTGGGTATTTTAAGAAATGTTTAAGTATATTTTTCTTTAAGGGAATGTGTCACATGCATTTTTTAAAATGACCAATAATACCACATACAAGGGACAAATACAGTCATATCGCTACCTGACCCCATATTACCACCATATAGTGACCAAATAATACCACACACAAGGAACAAATGCTGCCACACCATGACCAGACCACATATTACCACCACATAGTGACCAATAATTCCACATACAAGGGACAAATACAGTCAAACCGTTACCGGACCACATATTACCACCACTTAGTGACCAAATAATACAACATACAAGGGACAAATACAAATACAGTCACACCGTAGCCTGACCACATATTACCACCACGTAGTGACCGAATAATACCACATACAAGAGAGAAATACTGCCATACCATGACCAGATCTCATATTACCACCACAGTAACTGAATACTACAATACTGATGATTAATTAAAAAAATCACAATACTAATATTACCATAAATGACATTATACCCAGGAGCTCTGTACATATTATATAGTGTAAGTGTACAAGTAATACAGTGATCACCAGTGACATTATACACAGGAGCTATGTATCTAGTGTATAGGTAATACAGTGACTACCAGTGACATTATACATCGGAGCTTTATATAGTGTATAGTGTCAGTGTTCAGGTAATACAGTGATCACCAGTGACATTATACACAGGAGTTCTGTGTGTAGTGTACAGGTAAAACAGGGATCACTAGTGACATTATACACAGGAGCTCTGTATACAGTATAAAGGTAATACAGGGATCACTAGTGACATTATACACAGGAGCTCTGTATATAGTGTCAGTGTACAGGTAACACAGTGATCACCAGTGACATTATACACAGGAGCTCTGTATATAGTGTACAGGTATTACAGTGCTCACCGTGACATTATACACTATAGTATAGAGTGTACAAGTAATACAGTAACTTTATACACAGGAGCTCTGTATATAGTGTCAGTGTACACATAATACAGTGATCACCAGTGACATTATACACAGGAGCTCTGTATATAGTATACAGTATATAGTGTACAGGTAATACAGTGATCAATAGGGACATACACAAGAGCTCTGTATATAGTATAAAGTTAATACAGGGATTACTAGTGACATTATACACAGGAGCTCTGTATATAGCATCAGTGTACAGGTAATATAGTGATCACCAGTGACATTATAAACAGGAGTATATAGTATAACAACAAAAAATCCCAAATGCATGAATATAAACATGCCTGAGTGGTGCATACAATGATGTCACTCCCAAGCTTTTTACGCTAACTCCTGGGAAACTAGAGAAACAAGAGAAAGCATTTAGCAAACAGCGTTTCATAGAGATAAAAATACAATTTTATTAACAATAGTAGTACAAATATTAATCATCAATACCAGTGAAAAATGCAAGTGAAATTCACCTCCCCCAAACACAATACCAAATGCCGCAAGTGATATATACAGTATTATAAAGTAGAAACTAGCGGCAGGACAAACAGTACCTGAAAGATATAGCAATGAGAAAAATATACTAATATATGTCACAATTATGCCACACCTATGAAATAGTTATTATGAACCTATGCATGTGCTGAGGCTCCAAACAGATGTAATCACATAAGTCAAAAATTGGACATAATGATTTAATCAAATGGGTGGGCAAATTGGAACATTTAAGAAGACATATAGTACGTCTCAGGTTGTATGCATGTCGCTCAAAGTGTCACCTTAGCACATTGACTGATAAAGATAAGGACTGAATAGCACATTTTATAAGGCAAATCTAAATAGTAAGAAAAGCAGAGCATTCATAGCATTGTAATGGGATAGATATCCACAGTAAGCTCAGTATATAGGCATAGATAATTGCCCATTTTTGCACAAATGCCACAAGCCTAAAGCACCATGGAAATAGAGGTGAATAGAAGCATATCTTACCAGAGGAAGGCAGAGGGATGTGTAGAGGGGATGAGGTGCGCCCCAACGCGCGTTTCGTGACCACAAGGAGTCACTTCCTCAGGGGGATAACCAAGATGTGTGGAAAGGACCTTTAAAAAGGCACATGGCCTGATCACATGTGGCGTCCCAGCCAATAGCATGACAGAAAGGCGGAACATGTGCTCAAAGAAGTGGCAGGTCCTTCAGACTGGATTACATATACGTGCAATGCACGAGTGTAGAGGCCAGACTAATAATAGCTGTGGAGCGATCGCTACCGCGGCGCATGCACCCTGGGCACCACGCAGACTGAAACGAAGCAGGGGCGTCATGGAGACGTCCACACATCGTTCAGGCATAGGGGGCGCACAGGGCGATGCGTACAGCGATCGCTACATAGGAAAACAGATGAGGGAGGGGAGACAGAAAAATAACTATAACAAAGAAAAGGGTAAACCAGTATCTAGCTAGATTATTTAAGGTCAGAGGTATCGATGCACTCAACCTCGGTATTAGGGGAGGAAATAATAAGAAACTCCTCGCACAAATGGAGACGAGGTGGATTGTGCTTCTTGATACCATGACACCAAAGGGCCTTAATGAATCCCTAAGTTTTGCTCCATTTTTGTAGCCCTCATCGTTCCTCATTTCTTTTGCTGACTACCTCATATTTAATATGATTATCCCTCCCCTCCTTACCCCATTTTTACCTCCCCTTTTTCTCGCCATCTGGGGATGTTGTGTTTTTTGTTTTTAAATGTTTTTAATCACTTTCCTTTTTTTCATTCATACTTTTCTTTTCACCAGTGATCATGGATGTGTGGGCTCGACCTTTATTTGGCCATCTGTGGTGACATATGTTTATCAACATTTAGGGAAACCGCTATCTTTATATGGATAGAAAGCACTAAGGCTATAATGGACTCTCTTCGCAGACCACTATTCATAAGCTCCATGTACAACATGTTCTGAGTTATACCTACAAGAGGATTGATTCATCCATCCGAGACAAAGCATCATTGAATACTGGATGTTATTATGAAACATGTATCAATGTTTTTTGTTTGTTTTTTTGTACTGCACTGTTTGGTGGTTCTGTGAATGTGTCATACTATCCTTATCCACAAATAGCCTATACATTTAATCAAGGTTATCTAGCTTTTCTTTCCTTTTGCTGGTTTACCCTTTTCCTTGTTATAGTTATTTTTCTGTCTCCCCTCCCTCATCTGTTTTCCTGTGTAGCGATCGCTGTACGCATCGCCCTGTGCGCCCCCTATGCCTGAACGATGCTTAGACGTCTCCATGACGCCCCTGCTTCGTTTCAGTCTGCGTGGTGCCCAGGGTGCATGCGCCGCGGTGGTCCCTTGTGGTCACGAAACGCGCGTTGGGGCGCACCTCATCCCTCTGCCTTCCTCTGGTAAGATATGCTTCTATTCACCTCTATTTGCTTTAGGCTTGTGGCATTTGTGCAATAATGGGCAATTATCTATGCCTATATACTGAGCTTACTGTGGATATCTATCCCATTACAATGCTATGAATGCTCTGCTTTTCTTACTATTTAGATTTGCCTTATAAAATGTGCTATTCAGTCCTTATCTTTATCAGTCAATGTGCTAAGGTGACACTTTGAGCGACATGCATACAACCTGAGACGAACTATATGTCTTCTTAAATGTTCCAATTTGCCCACCCATTTGATTAAATCATTATGTCCAATTTTTGACTTATGTGATTACATCTGTTTGGAGCCTCAGCACATGCATAGGTTCATAATAACTATTTCATAGGTGTGGCATAATTGTGACATATATTAGTATATTTTTCTCATTACTATATCTTTCAGGTACTGTTTGTCCTGCCTCTAGTTTCTACTTTATAATACTGTATATATCACTTGCGGCATTGGTATTGTGTTTGGGGGAGGTGAATTTCACTTGCATTTTTCATTGGTATTGATGATTAATATTTGTACTACTATTGTTAATAAAATTGTATTTTTATCTCTATGAAACGCTGTTTGCTCCATGCTTTCTCTTGTTTCTACAGGAGTATATAGTGTAAATGTACAGTTAACACACTGACCACCGGTGACGTCTCTAGTTGAAGTCCTTCATCTTCATCCATTGCAGACTGCCATCACTTCTTCCTGCCAAGTATTGTCTCTGCAGAAAATAAGGTATCTAGAGCACTGCTTCCAGGTCACATTCCCCAAATTCTACACTACACCAGATGAAGAAAAAAAGCAACATAGTGCCACAATGCACAGTAACATGACCTCTACCTCCACAGGACAACAGTATCCTCATAAATAAAATACATCACAGCAGTAATAATATCCTTTAAAGTGAACCTGTCAGCAGGATTTCGCTCAGTAAACTACAGACAATGTCAGGTTGGTGCCGTTATACTGATTAAAATAATACCTTAGTTGATGAAATCTATCTTGTGGTTGTTGTTTAATCTTTATTTGTAGTTTTAGTTAGGCCTCTTTCACACTTCAGTCGTGCAACGTCCGTCAAAATCCGCCAAAGTGTGAAAAAAACGGATCCGCCATTTTTTTTTTGCGGATCCGCTTTTTTCCCATTGACTTGCATTCATGACGGATTTGATGGAAGGTCGTCTGTTTGATCCATTTTTTGACACATCAGTCATAAATTTGGCGTCCGCCTTTTTTAAAAAATGTCCAATGCAACGTTTTTTTTGTGTGCGTCAAAATGGCGGACTATGACGGATCCGCCGCGTCCGCCATTTTATATAATGGTCGCCTATGGGTGGCGGATCCGCTTCCATCCGTTTTTGATGGAATCCGCCAGCGGATCCGTTGCTTCCATAGAAAATGCTGAGAATACTGTCCAGGGTCTCTCTCTCTCCTCCGTGCCAGACATGCATGTCATGAATTTTCCGGGTTGAAAAGTTCATGACGAATCCGTCTAAAAACGAATCCGTTTGCATACGTTTTTCCACTTTTCTGGCGGATCCACTTTTTTCACACTTTGGCGGACTTTAACTGACGCCAAACGGCTGAAGTGTGAAAGAGGACTTAATGATATGCTCGTGCTTCGGGGTGGCCTCTGGGCGGGACTTTATGTGGTGATCTGCTTAGATAGTCGTCATATGTATTGGCTTATGACAGGTATCTGTATTAGCTTATGACTAATCTTTCAGTGACTTGCCCCCTATATTACATACTGCATATACTATGGTGGGATTAGAAAAAAATGTACATTGAGCAAAATGGCACCGGTGGTGGTGCCAGCTCAGTATTATGTATAGCATTATGCCTAGAATATTACTGGTAAAAAAATTAACTTCATCAAAATGGCGCTGGCAGGGGTGCATGCGCAGTATCATCTATCACGTTCCGATCAATTTGCGTTGGTATGGAGGTTTATAGATGATATCTTTTGCATATGGGGGGCCCATTGGACTCCTTGCTGGAATTCCATGGCATCCTCAGTGGAATCTGGCCAGAACTCCAGTTCACTATTCAATATAGTAATAACAGCATCAGTTTTCTAGACACCAGGGTCCTAAAAAATGACACTACAGTCATGGACAAAAGTTTTGAGAATGACACAAATATTAATTTTTACAAAGTCTACTGCTTCACTTTTTCTAATAGTAATAGATAAAGGGTGTGCACACAGATCACAATTTTAGCGGTGCTAGTGAAAATGGACCTATGTAGGTACCAAAACCATAAGAAAAATACAATTCACCGCACACGTCGATAAAGTAGATGCAAATAAAGTGATATTTATTGTAGTTCTCCACATCAAAGAAGAAAAGTGCCACGTAGCAAAACAAGATACAAATACCATACATAGACTAATACCCGACGTTTCGATCCTCCCGGATCTTAGTCATGGGTAACTTAGATATAGGTATTTCAGTGATAAGGCACTTAAATGAAGACAATTCATGGCAGCCCCTATGAGTAATGGCCAGGTGCTGTAGCTGCGGTAAGACAATGAAGGCCTAATGAGCCAGAAGAGAGGAAGTACTGTATCCGGGGGCTTTTTAGATGAGGCAGCGCTCCGGCGCTTTGCCAGTGCTGCTAGATGCGGCTGTTTTTCACTTTTTCTAATGGCAATTTGCATATACTCCAGAATGTTATAAAGAGTGATCAGCTTAACAGCAATTACTTGCAAAGTCAATATTTGGCTAGAAAATGAACTTTATCCCCCAAAACACATTTCAACATCATTGCAACCCTGCCTTAAAAGGACCAGCTAACCTCTTTTCAGTGATTGCTCCATTAACACGGATGTGGGTGTTGATGAGGACATGGCTGGAGATCAATCTGTCATGATTAAGTAAGAATGACACCACTGGACACTTTAAGAGGAGGCTGGTGCTTGGCATCATTTTTTCTCTTCTGTTAACCATGGTTATCTCTAAAGAAACACGTGCAGTCATCATTGCAATGCACAAAAATGGCCTAACAGGGAAGAGTATCGCAGCTAGAAAGATTGCACCTCAGTCAACAATCTATTGCATCATCAAGAACTTCAAGGAGAGAGGTTCCATTGTTGCCAAAAAGGCTCCAGGGCGCCCAAGAAAGACCAGCAAGCGCCAGGACCGTCTCTTAAAAGTGTTTCAGCTGCGGGATCGGGCTACCAGCAGTGCAGAGCTTGCTCAGGAATGGCAGCAGGCAGGTGTGAGTGCATCTGCACGCACTGTGAGGCGGAGACTCTTGGAGCAAGGCCTGGTCTCAAGGAGGGCAGCAAAGAAGCCACTTCTCTCCAGAAAAAACATCATGGACAGACTGATATTCTGCAAAAGGTACAGGCAGTGGACTGCTGAGGACTGGGGTAAAGTTATTTTCTCTGATGAATCCCCTTTTCGATTGTTTGGGACATCAGGAAAACGCCTCATTCGGAGAAGACAAGGTGAGCGCTACCACCAGTCTTGTCTCATGCCAACTGTTAAGCATCCTGAAACCATTTATGTGTGGGGTTGCTTCTCAGCCAAGGGAATTGGCTCTCACAGTCTTGCCTAAAAACACAGCCATGAATAAAGAATGGTACCAGAATGTCCTCCAAGAGCAACTTCTCCCAACACTCCAAGAGCAGTTTGGCGATCAACAATGCCTTTTCCAGCATGATGGAGCACCTTGCCATAAAGCAAAGGTGATAACTAAATGGCTCTGGGAACAAAACATAGAGATTTTGGGTCCATGGCCTGGAAACTCCCCAGATCTTAATCCCATTGAGAACTTGTGGTCCATCATCAAGAGACGGGTGGACAAACAAAAACCTAAAAATTATGACAAAATGAAAGCATTGATTGTGCAAGAATGGACTGCTATCAGTCAGGATTTGGTCCAGAAGTTGATTGAGAGCATGCCAGGGAGAATTGCAGCGGTCCTGAAGAAGAAGGGTCAACACTGCAAATATTGACTTGCTGCATTAACTCATTCTAACTGTCAATATAAGCTTTTGTTACTCATATGTTTGCAATTATATTTCTGTCTGTGATAAAAACATCTGTCAAACACACATAAAAACCAGAGGGCAGCAGATCATGTGAAAATATAATATTTGTGTCATTCTCAAAACTTTTGGCCATGACTGTACCTTAGCACTTAATTTATTTACCAAGAGTACTATTCACAATAGATTATTGCATTACAACAGTTGTCATCCTATGGCAACAAATAGAGCGATCCCTACTACCAGTTTAGGCTAGTATCACACCAGTGTCCGCCCGGCCACGCCTCCTCCCGATCGCTCCGCCTATGGGCGCATGACGCTGCATGCAACCTGTGCACCCTATCTTTAGCATTGGGTTCGCAGGCCGTACGCAGGTATGTGTTTGCCGGGGCATGCGTCCTTTTGACAGTGCGCCGAGCGCACCAAAATGCAACACGGTGCATTGGGCGCAGGTCGGCGCACCGTCAAAAGGACACATGCGCCAGCAAACGCATACCTGCGCACGACCTGCGTACGGCCTGTGAACCCAATGCTAAAGATAGGGTGCGCAGGTCGCATGCAGCGTCATGCGCCCATAGGCGGAGCGATCGGGAGGAGGCACGGCCGGGTGCAGAGCTTAGCGTTGGCCGTGCGCTGACCGACGCATGTCGGTCAAACGCTGGTGTGAAACTAGCCTTTGAAAAATAAGGAAGATAGTCACAGACTCTGGTCAACTACAAAACAGATTAGATGAAATGCAAACAAAATTTTGTGAGAGAGGATATCCTGAGCGAGTTTTAAGTACTAGCAGAGACCAACACTTATTCTCCATTAGACCAGAAAGTGGCAAACGCCTGGCGTTTGTGCATATGTTTCACCCATTTACATAGAAGATACATTACCAGATCCCCACTAGCTCAAGGTTATCCAGGTGTTGAGCAATTTCAGAAACCGTTCTTACCTTGTTTCAGAAGACCCAGAAATTTGAAGGACAAATTGGTAAGTGCAAACACAAGTTCAGCCTTAAAATTACCCGCTCAACAGTTCATTATCATCACATAAAAATGGAACGTTCCCATGTCTGCAATGCTTACAATGTAATCACATAACTAAAGGTAACAAGGTATACCATCCACAGACTGGGGTAGGTATCCCTATTAAGGGTTCTTTTTACCTGTGAGTCGTCCTACGTCATATATAGCAGTAAATTTCCTTGTGGTTTAATGTACATAGGGGAAACCACACAACATGTGTGTGACTGAATATCTCAGCACAAGTCTAACATACGATGTACAGTATGAAGAACACTTTACCATTACCGCATCATTTCACAGAAGCCAAGCTTACAGTGTCCCACTTGAGGTTTCAGATACTGGATACAAAATATGATATTTCCAGTTATACTTGAAGCGTTTCCTAATCAGATTACGTCTCCTTTTCACAGAATCGCTTAAATTTGGTGGTGGACATCTCTCAATATGGGTATGTGTGGCACCCCAGGAGTTTGGTTGCCACAGTGACCAGGCCTCCCTCCAGGGGGGAGTGATGTCATGCCTGAAAGCAAGGAAGGATCCCTTTAACAGGTAACACAGCATACAACACCTTTCTTACTCCAGACCAGAAGGAGGAGCTCTAACACCTGATTTTCAGGAGAGCTTCTCTGGAATATTCTGGCTGGGGGAGGAGTTAGGAGTCTGGCTGGAGGGACGAGAGAGGACAGACGTGTGGAGACAAGCTGGGGAAAGAGGGGCTATAGAGAGCTCAGCCCGAGGTCTGAGCGCCGGAAACCGGACCCCCGGAATCCGAGGCTGAGTGTGTGAATTAAAGTCCCAGCAGCAGAATCCGGAGGGCAGAGGACAGCAGGTCCTCTGTCCCAATTAAGACTCTTCTACAAAGCAGCAGCACATGTGAGCCGGAGACTCCATAAGAGAGTGATTCCTGAAGCAGGCTACAGTTGCCTGTTATGAGAGTGAAGTTCTACCTAGACAAAAGACAGAGAGAGAGAGGAACTTGTACGGAGCTTATAGCAACCAGTGCCTCAGAGAACAGCGCTAGAAAGGAGACCTCACATCCCACCTGAAATAAGGGGATTCCAAATTGCTTTCAGGCCGACCGACTCCAGCACCATCTGTACTCAATGCCCTGGATACTTTGTCTGCAAAAACTGTAAGTAAAGCTTTGGAAACTGCATCTGACTGTATCTTCTCAAGTCCTTCCTGTAGCACACACTCCACTCTGCTACATCTTCCAGCACCATTACTTCCTATACCATCTCACTGCCCTGAGACGAGCTTCACTTGTGGGAAGCTATTCTAACTCTGCTGCATCACACCATCAGTCTCAGAGGATCTGCACTGCAGCGCTGGTCACCTCTGACCAGACACCACAAGTGGCGTCACGAATACCTTACTACAAACTCTATCATCCCCTGTAAATAGTCCCCTTTTATTGGACGCCCAGGGCCACGGACCGGGTCACTGCCGCTGTGACACATCCCTTCAATACACCGGCCCGGTACCGAGTATCCCTTCCCTGGCGGGCGATCCATATGAATATGATCCCCTCTAATCCTTCCTCCCTAACTCATTTTTCTTCTCCCTCCCCCTCTTTTCTTCCCTTTCCTTCCCTATGCAGTCTAGTTTGTGAATTTCCCCTAGATGGAGTACCCTGAGTAATCGGACAGGGTCCAAGCAGAACTAATGGTCCAACACATAGGGAGAGCACAGCATAGTTTGCCTCCACACAGGGACCTAGACAGGGACTAGATACTGAGACTGACTCACTCTGTAAGTAAGTTGGTCAGAATTATCTCTGGATTGCAGGGTCACCTGCAGGATTTTCCCTGTTGGAAGGTCTCAGCAGGCCTGTCTATCCTTCCAGGACAGTAGACAGAGCAGAATCTCAGTTGCAGGATTCTCTGCTAGGTTTTCTGGACTGTACAGCCTCAGTTGGTAGGTCTGACTCACTCAGAAAGGTGGTGAGTCTACCAAAAACTGTGAGAAAACTGTTAGCTGCTTTACAGCTGCAAACCAGGACAATGACCCCCTTGCAAACTCATCCCCCACTAAGACAAGGCTATAGCCTATTTCGGAGTAGAGTGACAAAAATGGTGCCAGAATTGTAAATTGCTATAGATTAAAGCTCTGAACAATCCTCACCAAAGATTAACCAGGGCAGTCTGGCAAACCCAATCCAAGGTTCTTTGGATAACCTCCACCCTATGCCATGCTGGTGCTGCCCCTCTGGTGGATGTGACACTGGGCTGTGGCCATAGTCCTAAGGGTGGTAACAACCTCCACCAGGGTGTCGGATACAGAAGAGCTAAAGGAAGGACCCACGCAGTGGGAAAGGTATCTCCTTATACCCAGACCGCACAGGTCCCCACGGGGTCTATTAATAAAATCAACTGGTGATAGAAGGGCAGAGCCGCTGGGACTCTGCGAACATCAAGTCCTCCAACAACAAACAGCCTACCAGGTCTGAGGGTTGTTAAGATTTGAGAGTGGTGAGGCCCAGATAGCACTGCGGCCGAGGCATGCACAGAGTAAGCAAAGGAGCGATGGAGGAAGAACCATCCTGGGGGAATACCTATAGAAAATGGTGCTGCTTCATCATAGGAAGGACAGGAAGGAAGAGGAAGGGACATGGCTGCTGGCAACATGTAAGTGGGCACATGATGAACCCAGTGATTGTCCAGCAGGAGAGACCCATCAGCTGTGCTGATAGGCCAGGGCTGTGTGCAACACTGAACATGTTTATTGGCCGGCTGACAAGCACCCGCTGGCAACACTGATTTGCAACAGCGAGGCCTGCTGAGTATGTTGATTGGCCAGAGATGTGAGAACACTTAACAAACTGATCGTAAAGAGTAATATGAGTGCAAATAGCGCAGGCCTACACCCTAGCCTGATATCGCTCATACTGGATGTGATTTGAACCTAACCTAACGTGACAAACACACCTCCACCAATAGCTGTATGTCCAACCCACCAGCCACACCCAAACTTAACAGCATGGAAATGAGCTCTTCCTGACTCCTATCACTAACAACCCAATCCCCCCACTTATACACACCCTCCTCCTCAACTCAGGGGCCAATACCCGAACAGCTGAGGGAGAGGAAGAAGGTGGAGGCGGGAACTTAAGGAGGTGAGAGTGGATACCGAAAAAAAAAACAATAGGAGGTTCGCGCAGGGCTTCAACAGAGGGAACAGAGTACCTGATAGGACTCAGACGCTGCAAAAAGAACCACAATCGATTGGAAGCCAGCGAAACGCAGGGCTGGAGCAAGAAACCTACTTAACTAATATGTTTTGAAGCTTGATCCTGTGGCTAGAAGTTGGGCATTTCAGACTATTTTCTGCTCCATGCAAACACACATGCCTAAGCGGGTGGGCAGGAGACCACGAGGCTAAAAGACCACCATCGCAGTACCTGATTGTTGACTGCGTCAAGTTACATGGTCTAGCCATACAAGTGTGAGAGGATGCCGACTGAACAATTACAGCCTGTAGTCTCCGCCCCTATGTGGGTGAAACGGTGCACAATTACACCCAGTTACCCCAAAAGCAATCCTTCTGGAATAGAAAAGGTAAAAGGTTAGCGCCTAAGGCTAGTTTCACACTAGCGTTGGGCAGATCTGCGGAGGGCTGTGTGGTTCCTCCGTTAAGCTCCGCTTACTGCTGCACCTCTTCCTTCAGCTCCGCCTACGTCGGCATGCGTCCTGCGTACCCTATCTTTAACATTGGGTACGCAGGTCATACGAATGTGTCGTTTTGATGCTGCGCCGACCGCAACAAAATGCAACATGTTGCGTTCGGCGCAGCTTCAAAACGACCCATGTGCAGGCATCCGCATACATTCGCTTGGCCAGCGTACCCAATGTTAAAGCTTGGCAGTGGGCGGGGCTTAACGGAGGAACTACGCAGCCCTGCCGAATGCTAGTGTGAAACTAGCCTAACTTGGCCTCTAAAGGCCTACAATAGGACCGGGGTCAGACATGCGAGAAACTTGCACGAGTCTCGCATGTCAAGACCCGACACTTCCGTCGGCACTCGGACAGGAGCGCGCGGCTGCATGTATTTCTTTGCAGCCGCACGCTCCGGTCCTGAGTGCCAGTAGCAGTGCCGGGTATTGACATGCGAGACTCGTGCGAGTTTCTCGCATGTCTGACCCCGGCCTAGGTCTGAGACTCAGACCTCAGTTGCCTCCAAGTGACACAATGAAAAAACTGAGGAGCCTGGTGCTAACAGGCAAAGTATAGTCTGCAGCTGAAAAGCCAATGTTTAATTAGTTGCAATAATAGTGTCAGCCACCAGGTGGCAGGAGACTATCCATTGGATACTGTGTACTCAAATAAGACTAACAAGAAATGACGATGAAAAAAACTGGATTGAACACATAAATGAGGTCTAAGAGTTACAGAATGTTATGGACCTCAGTAAACTGGACAATTAAATGAAAAGATTTTTGCTCTTTGTATTGGTTTGTGAAAGGATTATTGCAAATTAAGGCGATTGTTACTCTTTAAAGGGTATTACATAAATCAATAGTACACATGAAAATGAGCAACTTTGTAATATCTCAGAGACATCAGCTTTCTCCTCCTGGACTTATCTGTCACTCTCAATTCATGGTTTACATCTATTCAGTGAATACAGATTTTCCCATTACGAGGATAGATGACATTTGGTGCTTTTAAAGTTCTATGGGTGGAGGAGCTGGAGGTGGAATCAAACATTCGTCTGTAAGTTCTTCTGAAACAGTTACAGTTCTCCACAGAACTTTATGAGCACTAAATGCCATCTCGTACCTCAGTAATGGGAGAGTCCGCGTTCACTGAAGACAGATTTTTCCTGTGATTCAAAACATTTGAGAATGAATGATCAGTCCAGGATGAGAGACACTGGTTTTGCTAATAAGAGGTTTCATTATCTTAAAAGGGTACTACTGCCAAGTGCTTGGAACTTTTACATTTACGCCTTGTTAAAAACCCTTTTCCTTACTCCAGAATAGAGGGATTGTTAATAATATAGCTTACTGTGTTATCTAGGTCAGTGGTCCCCAACCTTTTTTGCACCAGGGACCGGCTTTAAGCAAGACTATTCTTCCATGGCCCGGCAGGGCGGGGATGGAGGTGTGGCAGGGGAGGGGCTTTGGTCATAAGGGGGCGTGGCTATGGACAGGGTTTAGTAGTGCATACTTATCATTTAATTATAACATTTATAATGTGAATGTGACTCAACTCACCATAGGTTTAGAATGAGTGGGAGCACCGGGCTTGTTTCCCTGTATCAGTGGGAGCACCGGGCTTGTTTTCCTGCAACAAGCCCGTCCTGTCCAGCTCTGTGTGGCTCCCCCTGTTGTATGCATGGCTCCCCTGTCCCATCCTGTATGCATGGCTCCGCTCCCACCCTCCCATCCTTGTATGCATGGCTCCGCTCCCACCCTTGTATACATGGCTCTGCTCCCATCCTCGTATACATGGCTCAGCTCCCACCCTCCTATCCTTGTATGCATGGCTCCGCTTCCACGCTTGTATACATGGCTCCGCTCCCACCCTCGTATACATGGCTCTGCTCCCACCCTCCCATCTTTGTATGCATGGCTCCGCTTCCACGCTTGTATACATGGCTCCGCTTCCACCCTCGTATACATGGCTCCGCTCCCACCCTCCCATCCTTGTATGCATGGCTCCGCTTCCACGCTTGTATACAAGGCTCCGCTCCCACCCTCGTATACATGGCTCCGCTCCCACCCTCGTATACATGGCTCATCTCTAACCCTCGTATACATGGCTCCGCTCCCATCTTCGTATATATGGCTCCGCTCCCACCTTCGTATACATGGCTCCGCTCCCACCCTCGTATACATGGCTTCGCTCCCACCCTCAGCTGGGCTCCCCGTCCTCCCCCATCATACTTACCCTTCTCACTCCGTCGCTACAGGTCCCTGCATCTCTATCCCAGCGCGTCAGCTTCTTCATCTGTGGTGCGGTCACGTGGTACCGCTCATTAAGGTCATGAATATGGATGCCACGCCTATGGGAGTGGAGTCGCGTCCATATTCATGGCCTTAATGAGCGGTACTACGTGACCGCTCCGCGCAGGATGAAGCTGCCGGGACAGGGATACAGCAATGGAAGGTGAGTATCGATGTCTTCTGGTTCTGGAAGCCAGTGGCTGCAGCTGTCACTACAGTACTACAGCCGCCGGCTCCCCTTGTGTCCAGCATTCTGAGCCGTGGCTCCGCGGCCCGGCAACAGAACTGCAACTGCCCGGTCCTGGGTCGCGGACCGGTGGTTGGGGACCCCTGATCTAGGTTACCAGCCACCGCTGCAGTCTATCAGAAGGTCTCCTAAGGCCGGAGTCACACACAACCACAAAAAATCGGTCCGTTTTAGACGGTCGACAATCGGATCAAAATAAAAACATCACACATCCTTCTGGCATCCGATTTTCCTTCAAAGATGCGATTTAATCGCATGTGTGTGTACCTTGTAACATCCGATTTTCATCCGACTTGCGAGATTTTCTCGCAGGCTTGCAAAACTGACATATAATGGATCCAAAGAATAGTATTTAAATGCCACAAGAAAGAATAGATATATACACATAGAGCACATATATATATATATATATGTCATTGTGACATATATATACATATATTTATAATTCTTACACTTCTACATACTGTTATAGCCGCTAATTCAATTGCCGGCTTCAGTGAAATCACAGAAGCCGACATGAAATGATACATTGTTTCCACACATTTAACCATGTAATTTCATGTATTTTTATATATGTTTGAAACATACAATTACATGAGTATATGTGTGCTAAATTTCAGACATGTAGGGGTTAATTAAAGGTGTAAATTCGTTGAAAAAAAATGCGTGGGCTCCCGCTGTATTTTCTCCACCAGACAGACAAAGCAAGCGAGTGGGGGCAGATAATAATAGCCTAGGGAGGGTACATTTTTTTTGTGCCCCCCTGGCTACTAACATCTGCCCCAGACACCCCAGAAAGGGCAAATCTATAATTAGATTCGCCCTTTCTGGCACTTTGCCCGTCTATTCCCATTGCCCTGTAGCGGTGGCGAATGGGTTAATAATCTGGCGTTATTGTCACCTTAGTATTGAAAGGTGACCTTAAGGCAGGTTAATAATTGATAGCTGTCAATTAGACAACTATCAATTATTAATCCTATTGTATGAAAGAAAAATCAAACACACACAGTTTAATAAAAATAAGTTTAATTAAATAATCACACAGTGTTTGACCATATTTTATTTTCCTGCTAAAACCATTTCCTGTAATAAAAATAAAATAAAAAAGCAAAATTATACTTACCAATCCGATGTACAGTCAGGTCCCACGTGTGTAATCCATCAGAAAGGGTTAACAGGTTACAGGTCGCAGAGAGCTAATAATGCTGTCTCAGACCTGTATTCCCCTGAATGAATAAGTTACTCTCCCAGCGAAAGTAGAGGAATAGATTCATGAATGGAGCTTAATTGATTTATTGGCAATTTAACTTTAGTGTCCTGACCTAAAGGGAAAGTGGACACAATCAATTAAGCTTCATTCATGAAACACATCCTCTCCTGTCGACAGGAGAGGAACTTATTCATTCATGAGCTTTGAGCTGAGCATGCAGGATTACTTGCACTGCTTGGCTCAAAGCTAGTTAACCCTTTGTGAAGGATTACATCGTGGGACGTGACAGATCAGCGGAATAGGTAAGAATAATGTTGTTTTATTTTTTTTTATTTATTTTAGGAGATCAATGGCTTCGCACGGATTAAGTGTAAAATAAAATATGGTCAAAAAAAGGTGTTTTTATTTCATTAAAATAATTTTTAATTAATGTGTCTGTGTTTTTTTAATTTACTACAATAGGATTAATAATTGATAGTTGTCTAATTGACAGCTATCAATTATTAACCTACCTTAAGGTCACCTTTCAATACTAAGGTGACATTAAGGTGAGATTAACCCATTCGCCACCGCTTCAGGGCAATGGGAATAGACGGGCAAAGTGCCAGAAAGGGCGAATCTAATTATAGATTTGCCCTTTCTGGGGTGTCTGGGGGCAGATGTTAGTAGCCAGGGTGGGCACAAAAAAAATGTACCCTCCCTACGCTGTTATTATCTGCTCCCACTCGCTTGCTTTGTCTGTCTGGTGGAGAAAATACAGCGGGAGCCCACGCATTTTTTTTCAACGAATTTACACCTTTAATTAACCCCTACATGTCTGAAATTTAGCACACATATACTCATGTAATTGTATGTTTCAAACCTATATAAAAATACATGAAATTACATGGTTAAATGTGTGGAAACAATGTATCATTGCATGTCGGCTTCTGTGATTTCACTGAAGCCGGCAATTGAATTAGCGGCTATTACAGTATGTAGAAGTGTAACAACTATAAATATATGTATATATATATATGTCACAATTACATATATATATATATATATATATATATATATATTATGTGGATTCTATGTGTGGATATGTATTGATTCGATTCTTTATTAAAGCTGTCAGTGTGCTTTTACAGTATAGGCAGGGATGAATTGCCGGCTTTTCTAAAGGACACTGATGCGATTTAATCGCAAGTCACACAGTGTGGTCCGTTTGTAATCCGATTTTTCATCGCTCCCATAGACTTGCATTGGCGATTGTCGACCGACAATCGGTGACAATCGCAGCATGCTGCGATTGTACACGGACGTTTAAAACGGACCACAAAAAATCGGATACTGGGAGCTGCTCCATAGATTAACATAGGTCCGACTGCAATGCGATATTTCATCGCATTGCAGTCGTCCGATTTTGTCGCCAGTGTGACTCCGGCCTAAGCAAGGAAATACATGATTGCAAGCTCCTTTGCTGGATGCGGCCAGATTTAGTTCCCCTGTGCTCCTCGACGCCAATGCTGCAGAGGAAAATTATTAAAGAGTACACATTTTGGGTCAGCATCAAACCAAGCAACTGGTGTAGACTGTCAATCATCAAGGGCGCCCAGCAAGCAGAAAGGAAGGAAATAGGGGTGATGTGCTCCTGAAGACAACTACAAGGAGTTTGTAAGTTCTTCCTGTGTTTGCTTGGGTTTCCTCCAACAGTCCGAAGACATACTGATAGAGAAGTAAGATTGAGAGCACTAGCAAAGTGTAATAAAAATGAAACATGTAGAGAAAACCATTTTAACCCCTTCAACCTTTTCCATTTTCCATTTTTTCCAAGAGCCATAATTCCCCCCCCCCGTCAATATGACTTTTTGAGGGCTTGTTTTTTGCAAGATGAGTTGCACTTTTAAATGACATCAGACGTAGGCGGCGCTGAAAGGAAGAGGTGCGGCAGTGGGCAGGGCTTGACGGAGGAAGTATGCAGCCCTCCGCAGCCCTGCCGAACGCTAGTGTGAAACTAGCCTTAGTGGTGAAAAATTCTGAAAATTTGTATGAAAAATTTTTTTTTCAGTTGTTGCCATTTTTCAGCATTTGGGGCAGCGGGAGGACTTATTTTTTGCACCCTGAGCTGATGTTTTTATTGATACAATTTTGGGATAGCTACAATGTTTTGATCAACTGCTATTGCAATGTTGTGGCGGCCAAAAACCGTAATTCTGGCAGTTTGATTTTTTTTTTTCATTACACATTGTACCGATTGGATTAATTTACTTTATATTTTGATAGATTGGAGATTTCTGAAGGCAGCGATGTTTTATTTTTAAATGAGGGGAAAAGGGGAAGCTTTTAACTTTACTTAATAGTCCCCTTAGGAAACTTGAAGCTGCGATCATTCGATCACCTATGCTACACGTAGCAGGGCTTTAGCCCTGATATGTATACCTAAAATCACGATCTCCTATGAATGCCGGCCAGCTTATGGGACCACAGTCCTGACTGAAAGAATGTAGATCTGCTCCATTGAGCATCACTGACCCATGGATTTGTTTGTGAAAGCCAGGAATGGGACCCTCCAGTCTCCTGGCTTCATGGAGCTGTTCAGAGAAGCCAGGTTGTTACCCTCCAGTCAACTGGCCTTGTACCTGAATGGACAGTCATCTTCCTAAGCTTGCTGTTACCTTCTCTCTGTGTGCTTGCCATAGGTGCGGTAGTCAGCCCTGGAAGCACTGAAAGTGTAAGGGGATGAAGGAGTATTACTGTTTCGCCTCGCCCCCTTAAGTGTTCTTAATGTTTCTATGTAACTAATTATTGAGTTGTTATGAATATTTAGTGGTACTACTACATGGG
This sequence comes from Oophaga sylvatica, assembly GCA_033576555.1. Classification (NCBI taxonomy): domain Eukaryota; kingdom Metazoa; phylum Chordata; class Amphibia; order Anura; family Dendrobatidae; genus Oophaga; species Oophaga sylvatica. The sequence continues at coordinate 239,515,146 of JARQOD010000001.1, forward strand.
AACGTGTATTACCACACTTAGCAATGGTATTGCCACGTATTTTGTGTTACCATTATGTGTACATAATGTCTTGTGTTCCTTCTTGTACAATATTACATTGTATATATTACTGACGTTCTTTATACATGTACAGTTTAGGGAAAGTGAAGTGCATCCTTTTGGAACAATAGAGGAGGGCACTTCAGTATATACAGTACAGACCAAAAGTTTGGACACACCTTCTCATTCAAAGATTTTTCTGTATTTTCATGACTATGAAAATTGTACATTCACACTGAAGGCATCAAAACATCATTAACACATGTGGAATTATATACTTAACAAAAAAGTGTGAAACAACTGAAAATATGTCTTATATTCTAGGTTCTTCAAAGTAGCCACCTTTTGCTTTGATTACTGCTTTGCACACTCTTGGCATTCTCTTGATGAGCTTCAAGAGGTAGTCACCAGAAATGGTCTTCCAACAGTCTTGAAGGAGTTCCCAGAGATGCTCAGCACTTGTTGGCCCTTTTGCCTTCACTCTGCGGTCCTACTCACCCCAAACCATCTCGATTGGGTTCAGGTCTGGTGACAGTGGAGGCCAGGTCATCTGGCGTAGCACCCCATCACTCTCCTTCTTGGTCAAATAGTCCTTACACAGCCTGGAGGTGTTTTTGGGGTCATTGTCCTGTTGAAAAATAAATGATGGTCCGACTAAATGCAAACCGGATGGAATAGCATGCTGCTGCAAGATGCTGTGGTAGCCATGCTGGTTCAGTATGCCTTCAATTCAGAATAAATCCCCAACAGTGTCACCAGCAAAGCACCCCCACACCATCACACCTCCTCCTCCATGCTTCACGGTGGGAACCAGACATGTCGTTCACCTTTTCTGCGTTGCACAAAGACACGGTGGTTGGAACCAAAGATCTCAAATTTGGACTCATCGGACCAAAGCACAAATTTCCACTGGTCTAATGTCCATTCCTTGTGTTCTTTAGCCCAAACAAGTCTCTTCTGCTTGTTGCCTGTCCTTAGCAGTGGTTTCCTAGCAGCTATTTTACCATGAAGGCCAGCTGTACAAAGTCTCCTCTTAACAGTTGTTGAAGAGATGTGTCTGCTGCTAGAACTCTGTGTGGCATTGACCTGGTCTCTAATCTGAGCTGCTGTTAACCTGCGATTTCTGAGGCTGGTGACTCGGATAAACTTATCCTCAGAAGCAGAGGTGATTCTTGGTCTTCCTTTCCTGGGGTGGTCCTCATGTGAGCCAGTTTCTTTGTAGAGCTTGATGGTTTTTGCAACTGCACTTGGACACTTTCAAAGTTTTCCCAATTTTTCGGACTGACTGACCTTCATTTCTTAAAGTAATGATGGCCACTCGTTTTTCTTTACTTAGCTGCTTTTTTGCTTGCCATAATACAAATTCTAAAAGTCTATTCAGGACTATCAGCTGTGTATCCACCAGACTTCTGCACAACACAACTGATGGTCCCAACCCCATTTATAAGGCCAGAAATCCCACTTATTAAACCTGACAGGGCACACCTGTGATGTGAAAACCATTTCCGGTGACTACCTCTTGAAGCTCATCAAGAGAATGCCAAGAGTATGCAAAGCAGTAATCAAAGCAAAAGGTGGCTACTTTGAAGAACCTAGGATATAAGACATATTTTCAGTTGTTTCACACTTTTTTGTTAAGTATATAATTCCACATGTGTTAATTCATAGTTTTGATGAATGTACAATTTTCATAGTCATGAAAATACAGAAAAATCTTTGAATGAGAAGGTGTGTCCAAACTTTTGGTCTGTACTGTAGTTCCCATACTTTTAGGTAAATGTAGTTCTGTTGTGGGCCACTAGGTGGGGGCATACTAGTGGGCCTTGTTAAGCATAGTCATAGGAAGTTCTCATATGGTTAAGTGTAGGAGGGGCTGCCGGGTAGTAGTGAGAAGGTTCTAGTTAGATAGCCTAGCAGTGGGCCTGTACAGAAGAAGAAGATGTGGCGTCTTACCGCCTAGGCCAATGCTTTTAGGGCAGAAGTTGGCTGGACTAAGGAAATTAAGGGAGCTGGAGCTTCGACGGGTTCGGTACAGAAGGGCTGGATGCTTCACCGGGGCCACCAACCGCAGTGATTGATGAATTCAGTACTGGGGCAAAGCAGTCTGAAGGAAACGTCATTATAGCGAGGTCAGGCCTGGAAGGAACTGGGGAGCAGTCTAGTACAGTCGGTCTGGGTGTGTACTGCACAGAAGTCACAGCAGAGCAGGGCAAGAAAAAGAAACGGATGAAACACCTGTTGTGCCAACTGTGGATGTAACGTGTGAAGAGTTAAGTAAAGAATATGCTCGTTATTCTGGACTGTGTCTCTATTACTGGGGGTCGCCTGAGAGAGGGACCGTCGCCGCCTGGGAAGTGCCCGGGGAAGCTGAACTTGGAGATGCAGGTATGCCAGAGGGAGGAATACAGTTTTATGTAGGGGAAGGACCGGATATGGATGTTACAGTAATTCAGGTCACGACTACAGTCCCGGCCCTCCCTTACAAAGTCACAACTGCTTTTCTCAGCGAGTCAGCAGAGGAGGAGACTGTAATGTGCACCATCTTAGGTATTTGCTGGGACTGATCTATGTGTTATCTGCCTGTTTTGTGGTTCAATAAAGTATTGCCACATTGTTGTAACCTCAGCCTGTGTTGTCCAAGTAGCGTTATGCCCACAGTAAAAGGAGAGCGGGCGTTCGGTGGGATGATACCTGGTCGATGCGCCCGCTGACCCCCCTCATGTCTCTACAATGAGTGACAGGTATAGGCCTGGTGCTCTGTGAGAGCCTTGCCACATTCAGGCAACACACATGAAGGAGACTCAACCTGGAGTCCAAATATTTTAAAAAAATTAGGGGCAGACAACAGGAAAAGTGGCATCAATTGACCCACAGTAGAAATTTGATAATGGCACAGCAGCAGTCAGCCATGGGCCATGCATCAGTTATCAGAATCTAGGCCAGCATTTAGAGCTTTGAATTGAAGTTTCAACGAAAATTGTGGCAGGTGAGGGACCGGAGTAAGCTTTCTTTGCTGGATGCCCTGATACCTCATGCAACAGCTGAAACTGAATTTTTGCTTAGACACACTCAGGTGGCACAAATATCAGCTTTGCAGACCATAAACATTTAAGTATAGTAACACAGGTAGTTGACTGATCAATTCACCCACAGTAGAAACTTGATAATGGCACGGAAGCAGTCAGCCATGGGCCATGCATGAGGTATGAGGGTATGGGCCAGCATTGAATTGAAGTTTCTATTAAGACGAGGTGGGTGAGAGACCGGCGTAAATCTGCTGTGCTGGGAGCTCTGAATCCTCATGCAACTGCTCAAACTGCTTTTCTGCACAGCCACACTCAGTAGGCACAAATATCAGCTTGGTAGAACACTAATGTTATAAAATTGTAAGGATAGTAACACAGGTAGTTGACTGAAAGTAAGTGCACACCTGCCAGTCTGGAGCCCTACTGCTACAGGCAACTCACGTGAAGGAGACCCAACTTGAAGTCCAAACATTTACAAAAATTATTGCCACACACCAGCATCAATTTCCCCAGAGTAGAAACAGTATAATAGGCCTCTGACACCCCTTCCACTACAGGCAACCCACCAGATGGAAACCCAAGTTTGAGTCATCACATTTCAAAAAAATTGTTGGTAACATCAGCAGCAGTAGCCACAGCAGGCACAGAAGCCATGACAAAGGTGTCACAGACTGCAACGACGCAAGATCAATGCATTACACTAAAAATTAATCCATCGCCTAGTCTGTGACTGGGTGGAAAAGTCACTGGAGATCCATGACTTGTTCATCTTTATGAAAGTTAGGTGGTCTACACTTTCAGGGGACAACTGGATGTGCTTATCCATCAGGACACCACCAGCAGCGCTGAAGACATGTTCTGAGAGAACGCTGGCTGGCTGCTATGCATGACAAAACCTCCAAGGCGTGACAGGTGAGCTCAAGCCACTCTTCGTTTTTTGAAGACCAAAATGCAAAATAGTCCAAATTCCCCTTGATGGCATTGATATTAAGCGCGAGATACTCCTGCGCCATCCTCTCCAGTCGTTCAGTGTCAGACTTGTACTCTGTTCTGCAGGTGCACAGGCTGGTCCAAAAATGTGTGAAACGACTCACAGAAATTTCTTCAGTTACTTACACTGCTGCTGCTAATGTTTTTGTGTTAACAACTCGATGTTCTCAGGGTTGAAAGTCTAGAACTGTCATGCACTCTGTGTGCCTCCATGGGAAAAAACCACCCTTATGATTGTCTACAAGTATGTTTCGACACTCCAGTATTCGCGCATCCCTTTCCAGAGGGAGAGGGGGGGAAGCATCTGGAAAAATGTACTCTTGTACCGTGGATCTAACTGTAGTCAGCACTATTTCTAATCCTAACAATACGGGCATCATGTTGCAGATAGTGTAGAAAAAAAGAGCTCATGTGTTGGGCGCTTCCATGAGGTTCAAGTCCATGGTGTGCTGGTGGCAGGATAACACTCAAGCTTGCTTCCTCCATCCCCTCTCCACCAACCACAGACAACAGAGAAGGGATCATTTGCCTCTTCATCTCCTGTATGTTACGCCGATCACCTCTTCCTCCTCCATTTGCTTTTCGGCTCCTGCACCTTCACTAAGTTTGTCTGGTACCATGAGCCCCCCCTCGATCGCTGTAATCTACCCTCCCATGTCACTCGCCTGTGCGACGAGAGTCCAGAACTTATACTGTTATCTCTTCCACATTCATCTGCGACCCACTCCGCAAGCGTGATTTGCACCACGTTCGTACCGCCTTAGCCCAGGCTATGCAAAGGGACATACTGCACCAGGGCTTGTCGCTGCTGCAACATGTGTAGAGTGGAATTCCAACGTGTCGGCACATTGTATCTCAAACGGTTAAATGGTAGGCAAAGACTGCTGTAGTGATGCATGTCAATGACCTGTGGGATGTCATTGTCAGAAGTGAGCAAACAGCGACCGTACTTTCTGCAGCATCGCATCCAGGCTGGGATCATGGTGGAGGAATTGCTGTACCATCAGGTTGAGGACGTGAGCCACGCAAGGCACCAGGTTTGCAGCGTTCTCGCACACTGCCCTCCCTGGCTCATTGGAGATATCCATTGCTCAAACTCAGCCTGGATAGTTGTCCACAACTCTTGAGTTGTGAATGCAATCTCCAAAGTATATCAATTTAAACACTTCCTGATTGCGGTGAGCCTGGCAGTGCAGTACGAAGGTGGTGGGATTGAGGGCACAGGTGGAGGCCCTAGAGGAGGCAGAAGCAGTAAAGGAAGTGTTAGATACAGAGGTTTGTCCCGCAAAACTTGGGGATTCCAAAACCTGTGGATCAGCCCCTTGCCCTCCTGCCTGACAGCCAAGCCACTAGAATCACCCAGTGAGAGAGATGTAATGTCCCTGCCTATGTTTGCTTTTCCAGGTGTCAGTGGTGAAATGCACCCTGGCAGATCTTTGCAAGGAAAAGGTAATGTCTGCAACATGCTGGTGTAGCGTAGGCACAGCTTTCTTAGAGAAGTAATGGTCACTGGGGCAACTGGTACTGAAGGAGCACGTTGGCCATCAGCTTTCAGACACCGTCTGCATCCACCAGGCAGAGGACATGAAGTTTAAGCTTTAGCTTGTGTAGGAGGAAAGATTCTTTTACGCGACCAGAACTGCGGGACAGTGGGCTGGCTGCTGAGCGGAGAGAGGGTGGAGTAGGTTGAACACAACAAACTGCTGGACACTGAGTGAGGTGCTGGCAGATATGTTATGGTGGATTGAGAAAAATAAGATGTGCTCGGTTTTTAAGACTGATCAAAAGCAGCAGGTATGTGCACTTCTGTAACAGCTGCAGCTAGCAAACAAGTGGAAGTTCTGTGGCCAAAGACCTGTGTGAGAACACTTGCCACGGTGACACAAGAGGAAGATGAGGTTGATGGCACGGGCAGTGGTTGGCAGGGCTCGCTAGTCCACATTTTAGCGCAGTGAGATTTCTAGACTAAGGCATGTTGATCGCGCATGTCCCGGTTGTCAGATGTGAGTTGGGTCATCCTTTGTGATCTCAAAAAGAGCCAGGTTAGGCAACCCTTGCCGCCCCTGCAAATGGCAGAATTGCGACAGATGCTGGCCACAGCCCGAGTTGTGGCTGAGTTATCAGCGATTGTCGTGGTTGCATCACACATTAATCTCCTAGTCTTCCTCCCTTTCCACCTCATCTGCTGAGCTACTCAGCTGCGTGCCTCTGGGTTAACACCAAGTGGTATCTACAACCTCAATCATCCTGTTCTTCCACTCCTTTCCTGAGAGTCACCCTCCTCCTATTCCTGCCTTGACAGCACAGTACAGTCTGCGTGCCCCTCTGGTATCCGAGTCTCATCAGGATCACCTCCACCCTTGGGGGAGGTTAATGTCTGGTGATGAGGGTCTGGATTCTGCTCAGACCCTACTTCATACGTCCCCAGATGTAACAGAAATTTGAAGCAGTGGTGCAGATACTTTCCTCTTCTGGATTCTGTGAATCTTTGGAGCAGACCTCTGATGCCCATCTGCCCAATAGAATGTGAACAGCTCTGCAGACTGGCCCATCTGTAGTTCCCCAGTCAGTTGGGCGGTTAGAAAGTTGTGACACGGGGGGAAAACAAGAGTGATTGGAGTGCTACCTCTGGAGGATTGTACTGTGTGTTTTGTTAAGGTGGAACAAGAGGCCACTTGATGCAGCGCTTGCCATACACTGAAGTACATGCTCTTTCTAGTCCTCATCTACAAGGCAAAGCGCTGTGCGGCTGCCCAAGAAAGGAGATGGTCAGTTGTCTTCGGATAGGACGAGCTGGTGTTTGTTCAGTAGAGCTTTCCGTAACATTACCACCTAAACTATGTACACATCGAACACCAAGCCTATTCTCCCTTTAACGACAACCTCGCTTTTTCCCCACTCATGTTGTATGTACCCTTACCCTCTTTTAACCAGGTGTTTAACAACCATAAGCCCAGACCTGTCAGGGTATGTGCAGATGATCAGGAATTGGCAGGGCTTGTCGGCTGCGTCCAAAGAGCCGCCGGCTATTGAACACAGGTAAATCTGCAAGTATTTTTTTTAAAACATGGTCTAATACAATACATTGTACAGGTGAAATTTATCTTGCGGAGGCTCGCGTTTCTACAAGATAAAATAGACATGCTGCAGTGTGGAATGACGCACCGCTTGTCCATCTCCACGGTAGAGCAGCGGGTATCTCGGGACGCAAAGTGGACATCGGATTTCTTGAAATCCCATCCACTATGCTGTAACATCTGGATGCTGCGGGTTGGACGCTGCATAAGTACGAAGTGTCCAACTCGCAGCATTTACTGATTGTATGCACATACCCTCAGTCACCTGTCACAAAATTAACAATCACTATTTATTTTCTGAGTTAGTGTACCTGCACCCCAATATTAGCCCAAACAATTTTAATTAGGAAATGGGGCCTCTTGCCTGCACCCCAATATTAGCTCAAACGATTTGGATTAGGAAAGGTGGACTTCTGCCTGCACAACACTAATAGCACAAGCTAGCTTGATGCTGGAAGGTTGATTTCACACAGGACAGGATCCTAACTATATGACAACTTGCCACAGCAGCAGCCTCTCTGCGCTGTTACACTTGACAAAAAAGTGCCAGCAAAACAATATGTCTTCTTTTTATATGGAGACGGACATGTGACTTCAGATACCTGGGCTTCTGTCATTGGCTACTGGACATTGTGGAAGGGTTCTGCCCCGATTGGCTGCCAGAATGTACAGATTAAGTTAATAAAAAAAAATATATATGTACACATTATACTCCACCACTTCTCTGACCTATACACACCCCCTCCCATCATAAAACACGTCCTCCCTACTCATTATAGCGTCATTTATTCCATTTCGCTTTCCAGCATCATACAGAATCACTTTCCTAGCCAAAGGTTCTTACAAAACCATTAGTGGAAACGTGATCATTCAACGAACTGTGCCCGAATGTTGCAGACTTTGAAGAAAAATGCTCAGGAATCCAAATACCAATCCGAATGAGCTACATTCATGTCCAATTTGAGATTAGCAAAGGTTTTCCGTACAAGTTTGTACATCTCTAGTCTTAACAACCAAGCGGCGCCCTGCGATCACGTGACATGGGCGTCAATGGGCGGGACTAGTGACGCATTTCCGACCGGCATGCGTTGAATGCTACTGTCAGTGATTGACAGTGGCGTTTAACTTAACAGCCGCAGGTGGATCACCTGCTGTTAGAGGCACATGGTGACTGATTAAATCAGCAATCATGTGCAGGGAAAGATGTGGACTCACTGCCAGAGCCCACAGCAAAGTCAGGGACACGAAAGATGAGGTATATATACGTCATCCATCGTGAAGAGGGTTGAAGAAAAGGTCTGTTTTCATTCTTGTCCATACATCAGTATTATGTAGTAAGAGAAGACTGCAAATCTTGGAAAAAAAATACAATTTATTACTGAAACATTTGATCTTTGATTGTCTTCACATAAGGACATATTCATCGAGGCTTTTTACAGAGAATATCAAACGATCAGTACACAGATGTCAAATATTGTAACAATATAATGCCTACCTTCCAATGATGGATACTATTGACTGCCTTTACTACAGAGAACACTGTCCTGCATTTTTGCCGGTCAAGTTCAGCTGTGCTATGCAGCTTGGGAACAGCAGCAGAAACGAACCCACTGAGCATCATATGTGATAGTTGGCGCCACAATCTTCCTCTGTGCCAAGGTTGCTTAAATAGTGCTTAATGAATTTAATGGTTTTAGTGCAAATTTTGCCCTTAATATAAAAAGTACCCCATATTTTTTGCAATTTAAAGCTCTCAAGTCCTAATCATACAGTAGTATGGTTTATCGGATTCAATAACTGCCCTTGTTTTATACATGAAGGCAAAGGAGATCTTTGTACCTTAGTTTAATGAGAAAAGTAGTGTGCTTGTCTGTTTCTAGAATGCATTAACATTGACCCTATATCCCTGAAAATGCTTTATCGGCATTAAATGATAAAAAAAAAGCCTTCCGTTAAATTCACAAGAAAATTCTTTGCACTGAAACTTATAAAATGTGGACGTATCCCTTCAAGATTTGTAGCTCATCTGCTAGGAAAAGGAGTAAAAATCTTCAGGGGGCCATACAATCTGCACTTTTTGACTTCTTATAATTCTATGAGGTTGATAAATATCCTGATAATTCAGATTACTCCCTATAAAAAAAAATTGTGTGTTAGGCTTATACAATTAGTAAAATCAACTATAAAACTTTTTTCCACTAAATATTGCACATTAACGTTCCTTTGATAACCACAATATCAATGGTCTAGCTCTCAAAATATACAAAAATTTACAAAAATATATAACATTTAAAAAACACATTGCAAGTCAAAAAAAAAAAAGTCAAACCCAACACAAATAAAAGAAATGTTACGACATTTATATATTGTTCTAATATTACAAGCCATTTCAAAATAGAATTTCCTTTAGTACAAATCTAGATTTTCATGTCAGGACACAAAATATATATGTATAAATAGGCACAGAAGCAAAGCCATACAAAGGTAAGAGGTCACATTCTACAAATAAGAGGTCGTCACTTGTACTCAAGACACATTTCATTGAAATTATAAAACCAGAAAAATAAAGAGCGCTTGCTCAGATCCAATAAAACCGCTTCCAGTGGAGTGTATCTGAAGAAAGGCTTTACCCGGGTAGAAACGATACTACATTTACCCAGCAGTCAGCGGACTCAAGGCCTCTGTTCCAAACAGGGTTGGACAAGATAGTGTGTGCTGCCGACTGCTCCACAAAATGGATTGGAAAATAGTGTTAAAACCAAAAATTCACAAGAAACAAGATTATATGCTTTTGAGGTTTTTTTGGAACTATAAAACCATAACTGTAGTTTACAACAAGTCTGAAGGATTCAAAGTGACAATTATACTAAGTACTAGTATTAATCTCCGGGTTATGAAAAAAGAAAAAAAAAAAAGCAATCATACCGCCACTTAAGGCATATAAATTTTAGTTTTTGCTAGACAGCAGGAGATAAAGGCTGAAACACAGAAGTCATTTGTCAAAGTTCGTGCTGTAGTTTACTAACTGTGAAGGATGTATCACTAACAGATTAACATTGCTGGACTAGTCCGGCAACGCCACCTCTCCCTGTGATAAGCAGCTCACTGTATGGCCTTTGTATATGCCCAGAACCTGGGGTGGGCGGGGCTAGCTTCCTCAGCTCTGCTTTATTCTAAATCTGAAAGCTCTGATTGTGTTAGAACAGCTGCACCCAGTAATCTAAGTGATACCTTGTTGGATTCAGTTGCTCTTTGCCTACATCAGGCTTATCTCAGATGAAGTAACAAAACCTGCTGAGAGATTCCCTTTAAATGCTTGTTCCACACTTTGCTGGCACCCCTGCGATCAGACCATTTCAATCACAGGTATAGGGATCTCCATTCAAATGGTAGAAACAGCCCACTTGTTCTCACAATTGATGAAATGCCCAGTCATCGGATACTTATGTGGACAGGCAATAGGTTGTAATTGTGGAAAAAAAAAAAAGGACAGCCCAGACACCTTATTAATTCCTACTGAGCTCCAAGTGAAACTCCACCTTTGATCAAGATTCACTACATAGTCAGCAAATGATTCATCATTACCTGCTCTTCCTGTTATTTTACCTTTAGTTCTCCACGTAGAAAAAAAAAAGAAAAGTTGTTAGGGACATTAGTGCCAATTCCCAATGTACTGAAAAATAGAATATATTATATAATAGAATAAATTATATAATTTTTTAAGATGCTAGATTTTCCATTTGCCGACTGCACAGCCAACGTATTAAGGATAAAGCTTCACTTAATTGTTACAAAATGTAGCAAAAATATTAATTATACAATATTTCCACAATATTTTGGCAATTGTGGGATTTTTACAAATGCTTAGTCTCTGGATACCATAAAAAAAAAAAAAAAAATAAGTGTGCATATATAAAACGACATTCAAGGCTAATATTTAAACCTCCGACGTTCCATACTCTGTGGTTGTCATGGGCATAAATGTATCATAATGCACCAATCTGCCAGTTTCTCCACTTTGCCGGTAGCATCCATACATGTAATTAATTTTGGGCTCAATGAAGACAGCAGTCGAGATAGAAGTACAACAAAACAAATGTACATCACAACCTGTCAACTATTATACTATTTCTTTTTTTTTTTTTAAAATTCACTTCTGTGAAAATATAAAAAGGCAAATACCCACTTCCATAAAATTCCATCTCTGTTTTTATACATCTGACTGACTGTTTAACGACTGTGTGCAAATTCCAATGAACTGGTTTACATGACCTATAAAAAACTAGTGATGAGCGAATATGCTCGGATAAGGTATTATCTGAGCATGCTCAAGTGCTAACAGAGCGACTTCGTCGTGCTCAAATAATAGTCCCGCGGCTGCATGTCTAACAAACAGGCAATCCCTGCATGTGTTCCAGCTGATGAACAGCCATACGACATGCAGCCGCAGGGAATTGAACATACTATTCGAGCACGCCGAAGACACTGTGTTAGCACCCAAGCGCGCTCATATAACACCTTATCCAAGCACATTCGCTCACCACTAATAAAAACTTATTAAATTAGTACTTTATTAACTGGAGTGAAATCCTGGCTTTAACATGAGCCAATTTCGACTTTCGAGACCTATCCCTGGGCAATAGATTTGAGGTCCTTGATCCATGACTATAGACAGACATGGAGCAAATTCAGCAATATTCATTTTCTGCAATGCATTATGCCCCTGCTGTTAAGGACAGGGGTTGCCACATGCATGAGCTGTTGGATTTTCAACTCTTAATTCTGCATGCAGGATCTGGAAGAATATCTAGCAACATGAATGCCATGTAGTTAAACCGACCAGTTAGAAGTGAAGCCTCTCGGAAAGGCGCCTTGTTCTGTTGCGGGCTTAGCCTACCTATTACAAGGTACACCTCCAAAAGCTTTTGATCTGGAAAGCGAATGATGGGCATTCTCAATGCTTCTATGGTAAGAAGGTTCAGTGACGGTCTCAGGGACTTGTAAGTGCCCGGGATCCCTGTGAAATGCTGTACTTTCCGTCATATAGACCTTGGGCTTCTGATGGTATTTTAACCTATAAGTGTCAGTCATACAGTTGTCCACAGAGAAGTATGTAGTGAGGGCGACAGTATCATTTACATGGGAAATGGGATCCATATCCATAGTCGTGTGAAGCATATTCGGCCGGCAGTCATACACTGAAGATCCAGACACATTTGGCATAGTAAATTGTAGATCGCTGCTGTGATACGGGTCTTTCTTTGGATAGTAGTCTACATCAGCGTCTGCTCTGATAAAATCACCAGGAGAATGCCTCTCGGCACTGACTGACGGTACATGAGACAAGGGGTCTAGATGTGCAGCAGAGGCGGCCGGTGCAAAACTCTGCTCCATTCTCGACACAGCACTTCGTGTATACTTCTTGGGGGGAAGAGGAGGAGGTATATCAGAATCCCGGTGATTTACACTGCAGCCGTCCTCTCGAATGTAGGACAGCTCTTCATCGGATGCAAAGTACGGAGCGTTCATGTACTGCACCCTATCGCACTGTGCGGACGGAATGCCAGGAGAGTTCACTTGTCCATTCATCAAAGGTGAATGCTCAATGTGCAAACAGCAGTTTTCTGGAGAGTAGGGCGACAGATGATAAGACCTTTCTCGGGAGTCTTCCGCTTTGTTCACCTGCACTTCTTTGAGGTTGTACTCTCTACGTAACGACAGGGTCGGGGATCGAATGTCCTTTTTACGGTCACCAATTTGTTTCCTTTAGGAGAAAGAAAAAGTTAATTAAACTTGAAATTGTAGCCTTTAACATAGAAAGAAACATTCTAAATTTCTAAAAAGGAAAGAAAAATGCCAGCACAGATGTTCCCAAAGCTTTCTTGCAGTGGACAGATTTCCCCTTGTAATGAAGGGGATATTATACAATATTCTGTCCTTATAATGGATGACTATTTTTACATGTACATAGTAATTTAAGGCCCTGTTTGTTTTTGCAGACCAAGATTATTTTGAGTGTAAACTCTAGTTAATGATATTTTAACATATTTTCCAAGTCTTTGGTCATTTTAGAGGTCAACCTTCATTGTGAGGACACAGCTTCTATGCCCCATGCAATCATTATGTATTGTGATTGCTGCTGACCCTGTTGAGGTTGTGCTGTGGTTCTGAGTTTTCTCTAAAAAAAGGCCTTAGAAAAAGTATTATGTATACAAATAGGCAAAACCCATACTATGGTACAGTAAGAACCCCATTCCTGTATCAATGCAGGAAACCCTACCTTTGACCAGATGGACTATGCACATGCAAGGCTTCACGTGGAACTGGGGATAACCGATCTTCATATCTACTACGATCAAAGCCATTATAGTCGAAGTAACCTTAAATATAAAATAATTGGCATTAGTTTATAGAAATATAATAATCACAATCTATCACTACGCCCCCCCACACACTCCAAAAGGAGAAAAAAATTGTACAAGTAGATGTGTCCTTCAAAAAATTTGTGTATTCTACATAGTATTTTTTGACTAAGAAAATGGGTTTAATAGTGTGAAAATCTCCAGCTGCAATTCCATAAGCAGCACAGCAGATGGCAGCAGTGCCCCACCAGAACAGCACCCACCACCAGGGAGGCATGCCTGGGAGTGAGTAATGCTCACTGACAGCAGCAGGGTTGGTCTCCAGGATTCCAGTCCATGTAAAAATAGAAGCGTTATTTTTCTCTTCTGCTGACACAGAGAACCATGCATGGCTAAAACCAGCTAGTGATTCGGCTGAGAAGCTTGGCCCACGGCTCTTTACAAAACTAAATATGGCAGATGTTCGCATTCTGGCCTGTCGAATCAATGCTGCATTATCTGAACAAGGGAGGTGGAGCGGCTGGACGTCACGTGGAAAGTTAAACGGTTATGCAATGTAAAAAGAATAAGTACACACTTCAGACTTTGGCCGCATTCACACTTCCACGTGACATCCTAGTGCGGGCCTTTTTTGCCCCCTCAGACAGCATACTGACCCAGAACGCTTCATTAAAAAGGCTGTCCACTACTTTCACACCGATTCCCTAACCTTAAGATCGGCTAATCAGGAATTGATGCCCTGAGTTCGGCAGTTGACACCCCCGTCGATTAGCTGTTATGGGTGCCAGTGGGGGGCAGCCGCGGCTGGAAGTACGTACTTGCGGAGATTGGCCATCTACTTGTAGTGGCTGCCACGGGATACTAAACATCTGCCTCCTATTCAATTAAATAGGAGGCGGATGTGCAGTAACAAGCCCCAGCCACAAGTAATTCCGGCTGGTGGCCACGGCCACTGGCTCCAGTAACAGCCGATCAGGCATTGATGCCCTATCCCAGGGATAGGGCATCAATGTGAAAGTAGTGGACACCCTCTTTAATCCATAGACACCAGTGTTCGAAAAGTATCAGGGTCTACACTCAGACTCCGAGTAGGTCCTATCCCTGTATCATCCGCTTTTCACTGATCCATTGTGAAGAGTTGATCATTAAATTAAAGTTTAGACAGTCTACCTCCTTCAGTTTTTAATCCCTTCACGAGGGGACAGATTTCAGTTTTTGAGTTGCGTTAGGGCTTATTTTTTGTGGGGTGAGACGATGTTTTCATTGATACCACTTTGGAATAGAGGAAATGTTTTGATGGTTTCAAAGAAACTCCGTAATGAAATGACAAGCATGGAGATCTTCAACAGACCCGTTTGCACAGCACCCATTGACAAGCTGCAATCACGTCACTGGCACATAAAATAGTACACAGTTAATGCCGCTGTCAGGGTTTGACAGCAGATTTAACAGGTTAGCAATCGATTTTTGGAGAGAGGACCTGGCAATAACACGATCATTAACTGCTGGGTATGGGGCGAGCTCACCCTGTGAGCACTCTCCATACACCGCTTTCGACTTGTGCTGTACATGTATGGCGTATGTAGTGAAATAGTTAAAAACAGATGAGAAAAAAAAAAAAGGTATGTTTCTTATGGATGTAAAAATAGACATTGATGCGAGAATGTAGCTGTAATGTAGACGCATTTCGGCATGGAGATTATGGCCACGGGACTCAGAACTGCAGATTACCCAAAGGTCCGACAGAAACCAGAATCAGTCTGGTTATCAACATGACCGTAAATCCTTTCTGTGTAAAAGATCTTTGGGTGGGGGGGGGGGGGGGGGGGGAAACTTTTCGAATAAAATTCATTTTCAGAATTGCATTAATTTTCTAATCACATGCTGCAGGTCAGGTCCATGCACAGGGTTTCTGCAATAAATGGGTTCTGGGTAATATAACCTAAATGATAGAAATCGGGAATTCCCCACAATACCTGAAATCATGGAATGCACCTCCTTGCAATGCTATTCTAGAAACAATAAATCGCAGTTCGGATCCGTTCCAACAACTTACCATTTACTTGGCTTCTACTGTGCGGAGAAGTCGAAAGAAGTCCATTTCCTGGCTGCTGATGGTCACTGAAATACAGACGCACCAGGGAAGACTTGTGAGCATACCCAATGCCATAACCTCAGTCTTACACAGAGTATCGCAATTTTTAGTGCAGATGTTTTGGCAGGAATAGTTACAAAAAGGTAAGAAAAGTATGAAAGGAAACATTGATACTTCTTAAATTTGGCTTAAACCGCCACAACAGGATTCCAGCCCAAATTCCATTTTTGTGGCATCTTGTTCTTGGCAAAAACACTGCAGCCAGGCATCTTTTCCACGCCTAGAAAATGCTAAGAATTAACACCAAGTAAAATATGCCAGTCTGGTATCTTAAGATGCCAGAAAATACGACTATGAAAAATGCTCTAAGGGGAAGGGAGGAAGTTTAGAGGGCTTGTCTAATCTGGTCACTGAATCCTCACAGTGTGCGCACAGCACACTGTCAGGATTTTCCAGTGTCACTATCGAGACCGGGTTGGTCACATGACTGCACATGAGATTTACATGCATACTATGGCCATCTGCCGACTAGACGTGCTTGGCCTCACACAATACAAGTGAATGGAGAGAAGCCATGTACGTCTAGTTGGACTGTGGCCGGAATATGGAAATCACACTCTTGTGGTCACATATCTTGAGAACAGTGATCCCATAAAGAATTAATAGAACAGAGGTGAGCATGCTCATCCTTCGCTACATTCAGCTATTGGGCTTGGTCGCTACATTCAGCTATTGGGCTTGGTGGAGGTCCCAGCAATCAATAGGCGATTCCTTATCCAACAATCGTAAGTTGGTTCGAACTCTCTTTCCTGCTTAATGCGATTTTACGTGTGGCTAGAAAATAGTGCCACCCAATGCCTAGAAGCGAGTAGTGTACAGGTCTCCTAAGTTACTAGGACAAGGGCACAATGCTCGCTAGGCATTGGGCTGTTGTGCATTGTATCTGTCCCCGCCAAATGTCAGATTATGCCAGAAAGTAAACCAGAACAAACGCTTTAACTGTATCCTCAGCATAGTTCAGAATCACATATTATGGGATTCGGAAAAAATAAAAAAAATATTTTTTTTACCGTGCATGACAAAGGTTTTTGAAACGCCTAAAAATGGTTTCTAAATCCAGCAATAAGGTAAAACTTGGCGTTAATAAGGTTGTATGACCTTTAGACAAATAGGCTGCAGCTACCTGCAATATGAAGGCGTATGCACCATTCACAAAAAAACACACAAAGCACAGGAGTTTGGAAACTTATTCTGATCAAACAAGGGACGCAAAGGGGGTTGGACCAGATGGCCCAGGAGGTCCCTTCCAACTCTACTATTCTATGATAGCAATTTTTTTGCAGCAAATTGAGCCAAGATGTTAAGGCTTCTATCTCAAGAAATCTCTCCCATTGCATACATTATAATTTACCTGCAGAGACTTTCTTGTAGCCCCTTCATATCAGCGAAGCTCGTCCTTCAATTATAGGGGAGTCCAGATTACTGGAGCCACTGCTGATGTGATCACTGCTCTCATACCCAGACTCTGCCCTCTGCATCTGCCAGCAGTCAAGATGGTACAGCTTGGAATCTGCAGAAAGTTTGTTCGGACCTTTCCCCAGAGATTCTAAAGAACTCCGGCTGCCAGACTCCTGTTTTATTTCATCCTCGTAGATGGTCATCAGGACTTTCTTCTTAGGACTCTCTTTTGAAGGATGGGTCGTATTTTGATCCTTGACAGGCTGGTGTTTGCCATTAGACTGCGCTATGTGCCGAGGGCTTGATTGACTTTTCTCACTCTCATTAAAGATGCTGTCCACATTTAGAGTCTCTCGCATGGGTCTCCAGGGCTTTCGGTTCTTGCCATTTGTCTTTTCTCGGCATTCCTGACCGCTGTCTGTATCACAGCCAGAAGAAGCATTGTTTTTCACTCTACTTAGTTGCTTGGCTTCAGGAACGGAGGATTGCCCTGTAGTGGAGGAAGAAATGTGCCTGGGCTGCGGGTCAGATCTCTGCGGCTTATATGGACCTCTTCCTTGACTGCTGAAGAAGTGAGGGTCGGGATACTGCCTAAAGCCATTTCTAGTAGGAGAAGATGATGATCTCAATTGTGTTCCAGAGAAGGATTTGGAGGGATAAATCTGAGATGATTGATCTGAAATAGAAAAATGGAAAATCAGGAACATTTTCACCACCAATCTCAAGGCCTTCAATAATGCAAAACATTGCAAAGATTTGTAGGGCGTTTTCACAAACAGATCTCTCTTTTTTGTTGTTTTACTGTAGAGATCAGAACTGGACAAAAATCTGTTTAAATTTGGAGAAGAGAGCTGAATGCCTGTATATGTCAGGGCGATACACCAAATGCTACCTGGGACGTACAGAGTCACACTGTTAGATTAGCAATAAGTTGGATGTGCAAACAATTATCTACACATGGTCAGTTTGCATGCATTTATAGCCCATAATGGAACATGGTCAAGAAATAAATTAGCGTTTGAGAAAAAAAAAAAAAAATGACTGTCTTTATGATAAATCAATCAGTGGCATTAAATGAGTCAGAATACCTTTAGGCCTGGCAGGTTCTTTCTTCACCGTTTTATCCAAAGGTTTTCTTTGAGCAGATGATGTAATTTTTAGGTTATTCGCTCTTTGGGCACATTCTCGGGACAAGTCTTTTAACTTTTCCTGAGGATCATTACGGCCCAATTTAACTAGAAAGAAAACATAAAATAGTCAAACAATCAGCCCAATTATGAGACACAACCTACACTTTATAGAAACAAAATCCCCCTCTGTAACACTGTAACAAGTTATTCGGATTGTGCCATTTTATATAGACGCAAAGTAGCTCAATGTACAGACAGCTCATACCCAATGTGAAGCCGTCACTAGCATCAAGAAATGAAGATTAAAATGGTTAAATTACATAATTACTTATGGAAAGGGGATAGCCAATTAAATATTTTTTCACCAATTCACAGGTCAGATGATAAAAATATGATTGCTAAGGGGTCTGTCTGCTGGGACCCCTAGAAAACACAAAAACATGGGTGAGTGGTGCAAATGTGCAAACTACTGATTTGCTCATTTCTATGAAAGTAACCATTACGGTTGTCAGGAACACTGGGGGTAACAAGGGTGGACCCCCAAAGATCATGCATTAATTATCTGTCCAATGGATAGGTGATACGTTTTTTCACTGGGATAGCCCATTTAGGAAGATCTGCATCTAGTTACACATATTTTCCATTAAATTGACCCATTACTGAGGGCATTTGTGAATTTCGGCTAAGTTTACTGAAAATTACTGCGGTTTTGCACGAAGCACAAATGATATAACACGTCTGTCTGTCCTTGAAGGGAAACCCCAGAGCTCAAATGAAATGCCAGCTGTTACGGAGGCCCATCCTCACCGTGTGCACTTTAGGAAGACCACAAATTCTACAATATATGTTTTGTAGTAGAAAAAAGGGTTTTGTCCTTTTTTCAACCCCTTTCAAAGGCAGCATTCTGCCAGGTATACACAGTCTATGTAGTGATACTATTGAGCATTAGGTGCAGTCCAGTGATGAGCGAATGTGCTCAGATACAGCCTTATCCGAGCATGTTATCCGAGTATTGTGAATGCTGGAGTAATATGTTCGGGTCCCCGCGGATGGGTGATTCACGGCTGCCAAGCAATCACCGCAGGCTGCGGCTGTCTAACAAGCAGGCATTCCCTGCACGTGTTACAGCTGTCTAACAGCCGCAGGGACTTGAACATATTACTCAATCACCCAAGATACTTGGATAACACTATATCCTAGCACACTTGCTCATCGCTAGTGCATTCCCATTGAATACATTGAGTTGTAGGCCCCTAAATTGTTAAAAATCAAATTAGTAGAACTGATAAGGTCTCGGTGTACATCAGTTCAAGCCTAAAGTAGTGGTTGTACATACCAGGTCCTCTGCCAGCACTTGACTGAATGACACCACGATTCAACCCTGTATCGTCATTCTGATGCTTGTAACCACTGTTCTGATAAATATGTTCTTCAAAATCACGATCTCGATTGTAGTCTGACTTTTTTGATGTTGATGACATTCGATCATTGGCTTTGATGAAACAGAAAGGTGGAAGAGTTACGATCAGCATTTCATGCATACAATTATTAGATTCCATAGATTCCTTTCTTCTGGGAATATTGATGTGAAGCAGAGCATTATTACATAGTGTTCCGTATCCATTAGTCTTCAGTTTCATAATACACTTGTGAAGATGCAGATATTTGTGTAATATACAGCAATCTCAAAAAGATCTGATCTCAAAAGAAGTTGTCAATTCAGACACAACCCTATTCAAAAGGCAGTTGCCCGATCCTGCTTCCGGCACCCTTGCGGTGTTAATCCACTGCCTACCAAGTAGTCATGTAGTATTACATGGTGGCCACCCACATGAATGGTTATCCAGACAATATAGGCATGGCTCCATTTTGACAGAACAGTGGTTCTAAGTCCCTGAAGGGTATCTATGACATCCATTATTCTTCTATCCACAGGGTAACTAATAAAAATATGATCACTAGGGTTCTATTAGCGCCATCAATGTAGAGAAGAGGGTCCTGAAATCCTCCGTGTGATTGCACTTGCGAGACTCGCACGATTTCTTGCATCAACACCCGGCACTGCCACCGACACTCGGACCGGGGCGTGCGGCTGCATGCATTTCTATGCAGTCGCACACTCCAGTCCGAGTGCCGGCGGCAGTGTCGGGTGTTGATGCAAGAGACTCGTACGAGAATTGTTCGAGTCTCCCGCAAGTGTGATCCTGGCCTAAGTGAGCATGCGTGCCTTCTAGTGATGAGCGAACATTAGACAACCGCAATATGTGCAGGAATTGCCTGTTTGTTAGACACGCAGCTGCGGGGACTTGAACATATTATTCGAGCACGCCGAAGTCACTCGGTTAGCACCTGAGCATGCTCAGATAACACCTTATCCAAGCACGTTTGCTCATCACTAGTGCCTACCACTCCTTTCACTTCTACAGCACTACTGAAATGGAAATTTGTTAGTCCCATAGAACTGAGTTGAGTAGTGGTTGTATGTGTACTTGCATTTCCTTCACAGAATGAACTAAGTGAGCCATTTTCTCAAGATTATCAGCACGAAAAAATAAAACCTTTAAGTTTTCCCCTATATGCTAGTAAAATATTTTTCTGAAAAATTAAATAAAGTACATATTTATACCCTGAATATTTTCCATACACACCTGTATCCTCATTGCTGAAGATTCTTTTGTAAGGTGTCCAGTGCATGACCTGCCTGAGAGCATCATCGGTAGTCACGGCGGTACCATCAGGATTTGCATAAAATAATAGCAAAGGCTGGTAATGACACCGAATGCACTTGGTGACTACATCTTTCCATTTGGTTCCAACCTGAAAAATAAGAGCCGGAGAACTTTACCATGTAAAAACGCACATCACATTGAGGGGGGGGGGGGGGGGGGGAGGATTGGAGGGAACACACACATTCCTTTGACACATTTTATGAAGATTTAAGATTACTCTTTTACTGAAGCATCATCAAATAACACCCATCGGGCACTCTTTGTGTGATAGGCAAAGGCACAGTAGTGTCGGCTTGTGTAGCAGATCATACCAACAAGGTAAAGTCTACTTTCTTTTGCTTGTTCGTCTGTAACTCTAAAAAACAACTAGGGAAAGAAAGGCAAAGCATTAGCCCCGTACAATGGAAATTACAGAGGCATCAAAACAATGTTTAGCTTGTATCTGTATAGATGGATATAGAGAAATTATAAATCGGAACAAAAACACACTGAAGTTTTACTACTCCTCAGTTTAGAGACTACAAAAGAAACGTACCCCAGGTAAGTAAAGCTGTGTAGCCAAATTCCGAACCACATCTTCTGTCAAGTCCGAGTTCTCAGAATCCCACACCAGACCTATGGTTACAATCTCTGGACAGTTCATTAAGACCCGGCGAATCTTGATCTTCTGCCCACAATTGCTCTAAATAAAGCCAGACAGGAATAATGACTTGTGGGGAGCTCAGATTATTGAAGTTTATCATCTTAAACCAGGCCTGCACAACAAACGGCCAGTGGGGAGCATGCAGCCCACCAACTGATCTCTTCTGGTCTGCGGAGAGCTGGTAGATGCTGGTGACCTACCTGTATTTGATTGTGTTCACGTCTTGTAAAGTTGAACACATTTGAACACTTCAGCGCTGGGACAGAGGAAGAGGTGCACTAAATACAGTAGATCTCCACCCAATGTGCAGCAGCATGATTGCTGCACTAAGCTTGGAGTTGCACTAACGCGCCGGCCCTGCCCACACGCGCCAATGGCGGCACGACCCTGCCCACACGCGCCAAGGGCGGCACGACCCTGCCCACACGCGCCAAGGGCGGCACGACCCTGCCCACACGCGCCAAGGGCGGCACCGACCCTGCCCACACGCGCCAAGGGCGGCACCGACCCTGCCCACACGCGCCAAGGGCGGCACGACCCTGCCCACACGTGCCAATGGCGGCACGACCCTGCCCACACGCGCCAAGGGCGGCACCGACCCTGCCCACACGCGCCAAGGGCGGTATCGACCCTGCCCACACGCGCCACCGATCCTGCCCAAACGCGCCAAGGGCGGCACCGACCCTGCCCACACACGTCAAAGATGGTTCTGAACCTGTAAACATCTAGCAATCCATAACTGGTCAGATGATGTGCTACATGGCTATGTTAAAACTCAACTAAAGTTTTGAGTAGGATTTGGTGCGTTTCTGCTCAGTTTTTATAACCAAAAGGTCTGAGTTTTTTTTAAGCAGAAAGTCTCCAAATTCTCTTTAAAAACTTATCAAAACTTGGATTTGGTTATGTATTCATGCAACGACGATGGTTCTAGTGACCTGTTCACTTTTTTATTTTGCAGTACTTGAAATTGGTTCAATATGACAATGTGACACTTTGTCCACAAAATATTCTTCTCTGCTGTTTTATACCCACTCAGGTTTCCAGAATTAACCCCTTAACGTCCAATGCCTCCCCCTGATCAGCTGACATGTGGCCGGAAAAGCCGCGGGTGGAATCGCGATTCACCTGCGGCTGTTAACATGTTAAATGCTGCTGTCAAATGCTGACAGCGGCATTTAACATGAAAGCACGTCATTACCTCCTCTCATCAGTGCCTGTGTAAACCGCGGGTCGCCAATGTGTTGGCATGACAACCCAGGGTCAGCAGGAGACCCCTGTGGTTGTCATTGCTGGATCACTATGAGTGCCACCTGGTGGTCGGTGCTCACAGCATGTAGCAGAGGCGATCGGAAAAGTGCGTCTTCTAGTCTCCCATGGAAACTATTGAAATAAGTAAAAAAAAAAATATATACACACACATATATATATTCAAATCACCCCCCTTTCGCCCCATTCAAAATAAAAAAACAAATAACAAATCAAATGTACACATATTTGGCATCACCGCGTTCAGAATCACCCGATCTAGCAATACATAAAAAGAATTACTCCAATCGGTAAACGGCGTAGCAAGAAAAGAAAAAAAATAGAAACGCCAGAATTACATTTTTTGGGTCGCTGCGACATTGCAATAAAATGCAATAACGGGCGATCTAAAGATTATATCTACACCAGAATGGTATCAATAAAAGTCAGATTGAGCGCAAAAAAATAAGCCCTCACTCAGCCCCAGATCCCGAAAAATGGAGACACTACGTGTCTTGGAATATGGCTTTTTTTTTTTTTTTTTTACAAACTTTGGAATTTTTTTTCCACTGCTTACATAAAAAAAGAACCTAGACATGTTTGATATCTATGAACTCGTAATGACCTGGAGAATCATAATGGCAGGCCAGTTTTAGCAGTTGGTGAACCTACTGAAAAAAGCCAAACAAAAAACCAGCGTGGGATAGCACTTTTTTTGCAACTTCACTGCACTTGGAATTTTTTTCTCCATTTTCTAGTACACGACATGGTAAAACCAATGGTGTCGTTCAAAAGTACAACTCGTTCCCCAAAAAAGAAGCCCTCACATGGCCATTTTGATGAAAAAAATAATAAAGTTATGGCTCTGGGAAGAAGGGGAGCAAAAAATTAAAATGCAAAACCAAAAATACCCCTGGTCATTAAGGGGTTAGAGTGTTTCTGCTACACTGAATGGATATTAGTCCTGCATAGTCATGTATATATGATGAGATCATACTTACAGGACACTTTCTATAGTCATCCGCAGTGTTTGCAGCCTGTAGTAACTCAGCAAACATCTCTGGCTTTAGGCGCTCATGTCTCTCCAGCATTCGATCAACTTCATTACTAGAATGGAAAGCACACAGGTGTGAGGAATGTCCCAAGAGAGGGGCAGTCATCGTCTTTAACAGGTCATTATATGCTCAGCTTCTCATTAATATCTTTTGCCATAGTAATTACGGATCTCTACAGCACCATCATCCTCAGTCTGGTTTACCTTTACGCAAATTAAAATTCCAGAGTAACAAAAGGTAAATGTAAACGTGTGTAGCAAGGTCTTATATAATTACTAACAGTATAATAGCTTACTACACAAGAAAAATAAAAGCCAAATGTCGTGTATATTTGATGTAGTTTACAGACATCCATATTTTCTCCAGTTTCGCATTCAATTGAAAAACAAACGATAATATTTAAGTGAGAAAAGAAAAATAAAGAAGTAAAAATATGTGGTTGCATATACGTGCACACCCTTAAACTATTAAAAAAAAAATAAAGACTTTGTTGAAGTGCCATTTGAATTTATGACAGCATTCAGTCTTTTTGGGACATCTAGAATTGGCAATCTTCCCCACTCTCCCTTGCAATAGTGATCCAAATCTGTCAGACTACGAAGACCTCTTCTGTATACAGTGCTCTTCAGGCCAAGCTTCAGAATGTGAATTTGATCCAGGTCTGGGCCATTACAAAAAAAACTTCATTTTTTGTTGATTGTAGATATGCTCATTGTTGTGCCAAAAGTTAAATTCCTCTTCATCTTTTTAGCAGGGACCTAAAGGTTTTGATGCAAAATTAACTGATATTTGGAACTGTTCATAATACCCTCCACCTTGAATAAAGCCCTAGTCCCAGCTGCCAAAAAGCAGCCCCAAAGCACAGTGCTGCCTCCACCATACTTCACTGTGGGTATGGTTTTCTTTTGGTGCTGCCCATAGTAGGTTTTGCTCCAAACACAGGAGTATTTTTATTGCTGTACCCATTTCCATGTTGGATTAATAAAGCATTACTATTTTTTAAAGAAGTTGGAAACATCACATTTTTTTCAAAACATCATGTCCTATCAAGACGGAGTTCTGTGCATCTGTGGGTCTGGTGAGCTGGCTGTGGTTTCTTACCACGTTGTTTCTTTTTACTTTGCTCCAAACAAACCTTTAGGAATTCTGGCTATAAAAAAAAACTTGTTATGGTTTGATGAGACCAAGAATGAACCTTCCCACATGCTTTTAGCAGACTTGATGTAGGCCTTGGCAAAACAGCTGGATTTGGAAGTTTTTCTTTGCAATGAAAGGCTTCCATGTTGCAACCCTATCCCACAGGCGAGGCATATGAGGAATATTCGACATTGTTGTCACATGAAGTACATATATACCGTATTTTTCGAACTATAAGACGCACCGGACTATAAGACACACCCAGGTTTAAGAGGTGGAAAATAGGGAAAAATATATTTGAAGCAAAAAATGTGGTAAAATATTTAATAACATAAATAGCATACTATTATATGTGGTGTTATTATATATAATAGTATGTTATTATGTTGGAAGCTACGGGCAGGAGATGGCGCTGCGGGACCAGTGTGGTGTCTGTAAACTACTATGTGCAGACGCTGGAGGGTGAGTATATGAATGGGGGCACGGGGCTTATAATTAAAGCACCACTCCAGCACTGAAAAATAACACTGGAGTGCTGCTTTAAGATCCCATGGGAGAACTAACTCTCAGCATGTCCTGCAGATCCTATGGCATGCTGGGAGTTATAGTCCACCACAGGATGGCAGAGTGCTTTTTAATGTGCTGTCATTACTAACCTTTTAATTATTTTTTTCTTGTACAGTGTGTCTGAAGGACCTGTGATGACATCATGAAGAGGCAGGGCTTTGTGTGGTCATGTGATGCTCCAGCCCGCCCTCTTCATGACCTCATCACAGGTCCTCCACAGGAGCATTCAGCCTGGCATCAGCACAGCCCCCAGGCTGTCAGGTATGCGATGCCTCCTGCTGCACTCTGCTCCTGTCGCCTCCTTCTACTTCCCACACAGATCCCGGCTGCTGCAGGAATCAAGCGCTGGGGAACCATGTGGCTCTGTCATTTGCTGCTCCCGCTCACTGCTCAGCTGATAGGTGGGCGGGGAAGCGGCTAATGAATATTCACTACACTTAAGTATCGGGACCAGTGGTTTCCCCAGCGCTGGATTCCTGCAGCGGAGGGGATATTTTCCTGCCTCCTGCGATCTCACTCCACCGCTGCCCCCTCCCCACGTTACATTCCGACCATAAGACGCACCCACACTTTCCTCCCAAATTTGGAGGAAAAAAAGTGCGTCTTAGGCTACTTTCACACTTGCGTTTTATCGCGCAGCGAATCGTGCGCTATCGGACGCATGCGCAATGTTCCCCTATCTTTAACATGGCGGGCACAGGGTCTAGCGCTTGCACGCGTTCATGTGCGTTTGTCGTGCGCTGCGCATTTTCCCGGTGTGCGCCCATACGCGCTAGACGCTACATGTTGCATTTTTTATTTCGCCCAACCGCTTTAAAAAAACGCGTGCGCACATGTGCGCATGCTATGCGCAAAAAATAACATTGCAGTCTATGGGGGCGCTGGCGTGCGCATGGCTTTGCGCTCGTCAGCGCTTTTGCAGGCACGCGATTTTTCTGTAAATAATGTCTAAACATTTGTTTAAACCATGATAGAGCCAGAGATGATAGAGCCAGAGATGATAGAGCCAGAGATGATAGAGCCAGAGATGATAGAGCCAGAGATGATAGAGCCAGAGATGATAGAGCCAGAGATGATAGAGCCAGAGATGATAGAGATAGATGATAGAGACAGAGATGATAGAAATGTGACACAGACAACCCATGCGCCAAAAAAACGCAAACGCATGCAAAAACGCATGAAATCGCAGACAAACGCTGCGTTTTTTTGTCGAAATGCGCATGCTGATGCGACTAAATATCGCAGCGTTTACAAGCGTTTGCACGCTTTTTTTTAATGCGCTTCATGTGCGCTCGAAACGCAGCGCAAAAAAACGCAAGTGTGAAAGTAGCCTTATGGTCCGAAAAATATGGTACTTGCCAGAAATTCCTGCAACTCCTTTAATGTTGATGTAGGCCTCTTGACAGCCTCCCAGACCAATTTTCTTGTCTTTCCATGAATTCTTGAGCGACAACCAGTTATAGGTAATGTCACTGTCAAATTTAAGCTACTACTTGATGACCATCTTCATAGTTTTCCATGACATGGCTAATGCCTTGGAAAATGTTTTGTTTTGCTAAGTTTTAACAGTAAGATCCCTTTGCTGTGTTGTAAGCAGTTTATGAACCATGACTTTTGGTGTAAAATACAACTATTAAAATTTCCGCAAAATCTTCCTTGAAAAGCTAAATTTTATATTGGGTTACTCAATCACTTTAAAATGATGGCAGCTGAGTGCTGACTACTATTTAACGTGAGTTCAACTGCAACTGGCCAAATTCTGAACACAATCACATCCCCCCATTATAAGATCATGTTCACACATATGCAGCTACATTATTTAGGCCTATTTTTATTCTACCCCTTTGAAATGATAATTTCAGTTTGTTTCTCAATGGATTTGTAAAGATTATGGGCAACATTATTAAAAGGTGGAAAAAGGCTTTAAATAATTCTTCTTGGTATTTTTTTTTTCAACATGACAAAAACCTAGCATTTTACAAGGGACGTGTAGTTTTTATTTCCACTATATACTTTTATACAACTTTGCTTAAATAACGTAGTTTATGCCAGGTGCACAGGTCACCGAGCTTCTGCTCCAGCTTCGGTATCTACACTTTCATTTCTGCGCTCGACGACGTGTTTGAAGAGAGTCGGCTGCCTGGTAAACCGATGGCCGATGTATAGGCAGGAAAGGGGGCTGGCTCGTATACTGAAATAAGCAGTCGCTCCTGTGTTGAGCACTACACTGACAGTACAGATGATGAACCTGGGAACAGACCGACAGTACAGCTGATGAACCTGGGACCAGACCGTCAGTACAGATGGTGAACCTGGGACCAGACCGACAGTACAGATGGTGAACCTGGGACCAGACCGACAGTACAGATGGTGAACCTGGGACCAGACCGACAGTAAAGATGGTGAACCTGGGACCAGACCGACAGTACAGATGGTGAACCTGGGACCAGACCGAAGGTAAAAGATGGTGAACCTGGGACCAGACCGACAGTACAGCTGATGAACCTAGGACCAGACCGACAGTACAGATGGTGAACATGGGACCAGAGCGGATACCGACTGATTGAGCCACCTATCGTAAATTAACTAGTGGGTTATAGGATTACCACTTTATTAGTAGTGGATTTATAAGAGGTGCCCCAATCAAAAGCTATACGCCCTGGTCCCAGCTTCAGCATTGCCACTGCCAGTCCTGTACTTAACACAAGAGATAGACTGAGAAATCACAATATATGCCCACAGAATTCTAAATTTTATACCTCATCATCTATAATAACACATTAGTGGCGATCAAAAATTGAAAGACCCCACAGAATGGTATAAAAAATACAAAATATTTTATTAATAATAATAATACAACATGAAAATACATGAAAACATGGTACAAGGTACAAAAGCACACAACAAAAGAGGGACATTAAACCATGGTGGAAAATCTCACCACAGCAGCTACAAGGCTGTATTTAATAGTATATAGTTTACCCTTGGGTTAAGCCTGAATTAGCATATAAAGGGTCAACCAACCGCTAGGAGGCTTTATTATATAAACGATTGGATATTATTACCAATACCAAAATTTTGCCATCACTACGGTAATGAAAAATCCAAACAGTGCTGTTGTAAACAACATATACTTCTATAACCCAAAATGCTTAAAACACTTAAAGGCCTCCAGGAAGAAGCAGTGCGAAACGCGCGTCGGGGCAGAGGGACGTCCAGGTGGATTCCCAGCAGAGCAAGTGGTAGGTTTATTTTGACCACCTTTACTTTAGTTTTCCTTTTCCAGGGTCTTGGTTGCCCATTAAGTGTTTTAAGCATTTTGGGTTATAGCAGTATATGTTGTTTACAACAGCACTGTTTGGATTTTTCATTACCGTAGTGATGGCAAAATTTTGGTATTGGTAATAATATCCAATCGTTTATATAATAAAGCCTCCTAGCGGTTGGTTGACCCTTTATATGCTAATTCAGGCTTAACCCAAGGGCATACTATATACTATTAAATACAGCCTTGTAGCTGCTGTGGTGAGATTTTCCACCATGGTTTAATGTCCCTCTTTTGTTGTGTGCTTTTGTACCTTGTACCATGTTTTCATGTATTTTCATGTTGTATTATTATTATTAATAAAATATTTTGTATTTTTTATACCATTCTGTGGGGTCTTTCAATTTTTGATCGCCACTAATGTGTTATTACAAGAGATAGACTGTCATTTTCAATAGATGCGCCGGCCCCCTTCTCTGCCTATGCATCAGCTGTCACAGGGAATGGAGCACAGAAACTAAAGGGGATATGCTGAAACTAGGACTGGAGCAGAAACCAAATGATCCAGGCACCTGCCATCATTAAACTTCATTAGAAAGTTAGTATTTTTTTTGTTTTTAAGCAGGACAAGTTTTTTGATTCCTGTTTAGATTACTGTACATTTGAAGCCCCCAAATCTAAGAAGCATCATTGTCAGAAGTTCCCTGTCCTCCCCAACAGCTGCAGGAACCTTTCCTTGCAACAAGAAAAAATGCAAAACCTGTCCATTTATAATGACCACGGACAAGATAAAGATCCCCAACTCCCATCGAGACTACAAGATCCCAGGTACTTTCAGCTGCATCACATCTAATGTGGTGTACCTAATTATATGTACTAAATGTCTAACTGGGGTCTGTATGTGGGAGAGACCGGGCAAAAACTGAGAACAAGGATGAATTCTCATCGCCACACAATAAGAGAAAAAAAGAATGGATCTACCTGTGGCAAAACATTTTTCTTCCCCTGGTCATAGCATGTGGGATATGAAATTACTTGTATTGAAAGGTAGCTTCACATCTCAGAGACAGAGGAGAGTTTGCGAATACAAACTGATGGTGACCTTTGACACTCTTAATGCTGGAATGAACCTGTCACACGGATTTATGACTTTTTACATCAATTAAGGAATTTACTCCAAAGACCCTGTGAAAACATCACAAAACATCACCAGACCCCAATCAGAGGGCAATAAAACTTTCACACTCCTTATCTATGAACTGTTCCAATATTTATGTTCATCTCTATCTCCCATAATGACAGTTCTGCTTTACGTCACTTGTCTTACCTATTGCATTTTTTCTGTGCTGTGTGGTGTATAAATATGTGATTCTTCAGATTTTGTATTAGTTTAGCCTGATGAAGAGACCTGAGTAGTCTCGAAAGCTTGCAATTTGTTACCATCTTTTCAGTTAGCCATTAAAAGGTATCAACCACTGAGGACTCTCAACTCTAAATATTTTTTTGTACATTTGGAAGTGCAACACCAAATAACGTAGTCAAGGCTGACTTTAGACACAGACCACGTTTCACACAAGTAGGCTTAGGTGCAATTACTCCTAAATCACAGTAGCGCCATATACAGGTCCTTCTCAAAAAATTAGCATACAGTGCTAAATTTCATTATTTTCCATAATGTAATGATTACAATTAAACTTTCATATATTTTAGATTCATTACACACCAACTGAAATTTGTCAGGTCTTTTATTGTTTTAATACTGATGATTTTGGCATACAACTCCTGATAACCCAAAAAACCTGTCTCAAAAAATTAACATATTTCACCCGTCCAATAAAATAAAAGTGTTTTTTAAAAACAAACAAAAAAACCATCAAATAATAATGTTCAGTTATGCACTCAATACTTGGTCGGGAATCCTTTTGCAGAAATGACTGCTTCAATGCGGCGTGGCATGGAGGCAATCAGCCTGTGACACTGCTGAGGTGTTATGGAGGCCCAGGATGCTTCGATAGCGGCCTTAAGCTCATCCAGAGTGTTGGGTCTTGCGTCTCTCAACTTTCTCTTCACAATATCCCACAGATTCTCTATGGGGTTCAGGTCAGGAGAGTTGGCAGGCCAATTGAGCACAGTAATACCATGGTCAGTAAACCATTTACCAGTGGTTTTGGCACTGTGAGCAGGTGCCAGGTCGTGCTGAAAAATGAAATCTTCATCTCCATAAAGCATTTCAGCCGATGGAAGCATGAAGTACTCCAAAATCTCCTGATAGCTAGCTGCATTGACCCTACCCTTGATGAAACACAGTGGACCAACACCAGCAGCTGACATGGCACCCCACACCATCACTGACTGTGGGTACTTGACACTGGACTTCAGGCATTTTGGCATTTCCTTCTCCCCAGTCTTCCTCCAGACTCTGGCACCTTGATTTCCGAATGACATGCAAAATTTGCTTTCATCAGAAAAAAGTACTTGGGACCACTTAGCAACAGTCCAGTGCTGCTTCTCTGTAGCCCAGGTCAGGCGCTTCTGCCGCTGTTTATGGTTCAAAAGTGGCTTTACCTGGGGAATGCGGCACCTGTAGCCCATTTCCTGCACACGCCTGTGCACGGTGGCTATGGATGTTTCTACACCAGACTCAGTCCACTGCTTCCTCAGGTTCCCCAAGGTCTGGAATCGGTCCTTCTCCACAATCTTCCTCAGGGTCCGGTCACCTCTTCTCGTTGTACAGCGTTTTCTGCCACATTGTTTCCTTCCAATAGACTTCCCATTGAGGTGCCTTGATACAGCACTCTGGGAACAGCCTATTTGTTGAGAAATTTCTTTCTGGGTCTTACCCTCTTGCTTGAGGGTGTCAATGATGGCCTTCTTGACATCAGTCAGGTCGCTAGTCTTACCCATGATGGGGGTTTTGAGTAATGAACCAGGCAGGGAGTTTTTAAAAGCCTCAGGAATCTTTTGCATGTGTTTAGAGTTAATTAGTTGATTCAGAAGATTAGGGTAATAGGTCGTTTAGAGAACCTTTTATTGATATGCTAATTTTTTGAGACAAGTTTTTTGGGTTATCAGGAGTTGTATGCCAAAATCATCAGTATTAAAACAATAAAAGACCTGACAAATTTCAGTTGGTGTGTAATGAATCTAAAATATATGAAAGTTTAATTGTAATCATTACATTATGGAAAATAATTAAATTTAGCACTATATGCTAATTTTTTGAGAAGGACCTGTAACTTCCACCTTCACCCAGCATTGGTACATATGAAGAATTAGGACCGCTGGTGTAAATGCCTTTGCATCCATTTGCCAGCTTTTCATACAAAGGCCCCTGCCTGCCCAGCAAATGAAAAGCATACATAAAACCAACTGACATCCTTGTGATATAACCCATCTGCAGCACACTGGTAGTGGCGAGAAAAGTAAAAATGTGATGTGAATGTGGGACCCGCTTGAGAGCGACATGACACGGCATTTATATACTCTCACCATACAATTATATTTACAAGTGCTCACTTCTCGCACATTAGCAGCGCCGCGCTGTTGCTAAATTGCAGGGAGCTTATCCATTAGGACATGATGCAAGGAGGTTTCTTGTTTTTCTTAAACTTTGACAGTAAAAGCGATTTTCACTCAGAAAGTCAGAATTTCTTTGCTAACTGCTCACGGCGGCTCATACAAAGAGGCAGCGCAGCAGCCAAAAGAAAGAACATCTGCTTGTGTCTGGAACCCTGGGCCCAAATAACATGGTGCGCTTACAGCCTGAGTCACTATTCAAAAAGGCTGCAATTTAAAGAAAACATTAACATGCTAAAATCCTCCCACGCCTCGGTAACTGCGCATTATTTATCGGAAGATTGGAAAAAACTTTCCCCAACGACGCTTATAATGCCTCTGACTCACTTACAATGAGAACGGAGTGAAGCAATTTCCTGCCACTCGTGTCGGAAACACAAAACAAAATGTGTTTTTGACGGGATTAATTTGAAAATACTAGATAATGGAGAACCGCTCCTCGTCTTCTGAAAGGGTCTCGGTAATAACATGTCACATTCCCAAAAGCCGTTCAGACTTTCAGCTCCCCATTCACTTAGATTTCAGATCTGCAGAGATCATTGCGGTGTAAAAACTATTAGACTAAAGAACCAAGACTGGAGGAAAAGCAGAGGGACAGGCAGCGCCGTGATACAGATCGTGTACGATCACTGGAAGCCCCACATAAGGCAGAGAACAGAAGCAGCGCTCGAATATGGACCGATGTATTCTAGCCTAAGTGCAATGGACACGTGCTGGTGAGGCATTACACACGAGGCTCCCCAGCTGCTGGCGGCTCAGATACTATGGTACACTTATGGGATGGGCTGTTCTAGAATTCATCTTCAAGTTCTTTCATCACCTGACTGTTAAAGCCAGTGATTGGCGGAAGCGGTAAGTTGCATCATTGGATACGCTTGTGAAGACGCGCAATTCCATACACTTGCCCACTGCAGCCAGTGATTGGCGGAAGCGGTAAGTTGCATCATTGGATACGCTTGTGAAGAAGCACCATTCCATACACTTGCCCACTGCAGCCAGTGATTGGCAGAAGCAGTAAGTTGCATCATTGGATACGCTTGTGAAGAAGCGCCATTCCATACACTTGCCCACTGCAGCCAGCCAGACGACTGAAGAACAGGATGCAATTACTTCCTGTCCCGGTGATGACTACTGAAATTTCCTGCTTGATTCATGGGTTAGAGTGAAGAATCATTCTGGTGGATTGCAGCAGACTT
This sequence comes from Oophaga sylvatica, assembly GCA_033576555.1. Taxonomy (NCBI): domain Eukaryota; kingdom Metazoa; phylum Chordata; class Amphibia; order Anura; family Dendrobatidae; genus Oophaga; species Oophaga sylvatica. The sequence continues at coordinate 239,548,736 of JARQOD010000001.1, forward strand.
TCTTTTTTTTTTTTCCACAATGTCTTGGCACATTCATCCATATGAAGTTTGCCAGTGTCGTATGCTGAAAAACAGCCCGCATCATGATGTTCCCACCACCAAACTGCATTATAGAGTTTTGGGGTGGTATTCAGTGCCTTTTGCCTCCAAACATGGTGGGTATTATGGAATCCAAAGAGTTCAGTTTGTGTCTCATATGACCAGACTATATAATCGCAGTATTTCACAGGCTTGTCAAAATGTTGTTGAGCAAGCTGTAAACGTGCTTGAACATGCTTTTTGCTCAGCAATGGAGACTTGTGTGAAGAGTGTGCATACAGGCCATGGAGGTTGAGTGCATTACTTATAATTTCTTTGAAACAATTGTACCTGCTGACTCCAGGTGGTCCTTGGCTCTTGGGCAACTATTCTGATAATTCATTTCACTCCACTGCCTGACAACCCGTGGGGAGCACCTGGTCATGGCCAGTTTATGGTGAAATGATGTTCTTTCCACTTCCAGATTATGGCCACAACAGTCCTCACTGGAACCTTCAGTAGGTTATAAATTCTTTTTTTGTAAGCCATCAGTTGAGCCAGCTGATATTTTCACCAAGTGGCAGGTTTGCCTTTGAATTATTGATAGTCTCATGACTTTCCATGGTTTTTTGCACCTCTCTTGCTTCATATGTTCAATATTTTCTCCGTGTGTCATTATTACACATAATTTATGGACATCATTGGTTTGGTTTGATGTCTTTTCCTGTGTGTACTGGGGCGTTTGCTTCAGACATCTGGAGAGAATTTCATGTCAATAGCACCTTTAGAAATATACATACTTAGAAAATTAGTGCTGTGTTCAGGATTTCTTTCACCCACTGTGTGTGTGCATGCAGGATATAGATAGCGATAGATATACATATCTACATAAACACATTTTTTGACATGCAAAAAATTAGAGAATGATATTTCAGCATGAACTACTTCATACAAAACTAATGGGTTAACCAAGACCAATGCAGAGCACAGACTTTTGGCTAACTGGAGTAAGATACTGTATGCCAAATGGTCTGTGATAACACTACTTATTTAGGGGTGGATGCTTACCAAAGTGCAGTAGTAGAAATGTAACGTACAAACTCTGTAAAAGGCAATGGATCAGATGATGCTCCACAGCTCCGACACACACTCTGTGGAAACACATGATAAGAAACATAAGATAAGGAGGGGTAGTAATTGGCAGTTCAGAAACTCAGCGCCCGCTCCATACCTGCTCATACAGAGTCATGGCAAACTTCTGATGGGTAATGCAAGATTTGGAAGTGCACATATCACCTTCACTATTTGGCACAATATGGAAATGAATTCGCTGTAGTATGTTTTCCTGTAAATGGCACACAATAAGAAAAAAAATAAACGTTTATTGAAAACACTGAAGATGAACAGATGAAGATCTTCATTTATGGATGAATCATAAGCAGACATAACAGGGCACACGTATGGAATATGGGGCCGGTTTTGCAGCCATGAACATAGAATCTGTACTATAAGCTTTGACCACAATTTACAGACGCATAAGCCATTTATCACAAGTAGCATTTACTAGTATGGGGCAGTGTTGGACACTGGAATGTAAGAGGGACATTTTCTAATCTAATCTTTATATATAACAATGTGTCGATCTATACAAGTATCCGAAGCAATAAGATCTAAACTTTAGAAATGTACACAAGCCTAACGTTTTCCTAGAGGGAAATCTATTCCCATGTTACTTGCACCTTTTCTCCCCACAGAAAGTTGGCTACAAGACCTCCCAAATCGATGGCGGCTCAGGGTCACCCTAGAATAAACCTTGCCCAGATTGGGTAATGGAAATTTATTATGGAAAACATTGTATTTTTCAGACTATAAGACGCACTTTTTCCCCAAAAAATTTGGGAGGAAAATTGGAGGTGCATCTTATAGTTGGAGCAGCAGAGGTGTGGCGATACTGAGGCTCGGTGTTGGCGGTGCGGAGTGCATTGTTGGTTTCCCCGCAGCCATCTTGCTGAAGCCGTGGGTTGCCAGAGGCAGCGCGTGCACAGATTGAGATCTTGGCGGCCCTCGGCTTCAGGAAAATGGCCACCGGAGGCCATGCGTGCACAGATTGAGATCTCGGCGGCCATTTTCCTGAAGCCTAGGGCCGCCGAGATCTCAATCTTACACAACCACAAGACAAATTTCATCAACCCAAGTATCATTTTAATCAGTATAATGGCGCCGACCTAACACTGTCTGTAGGTTACTCAGCACAATCCTGCTGACAGGTTGCATTTAAGCAAGTAAATAAAGAGTTGGTGTAAATAAAAGAGAAGTATAACTTGTCTATTGAGATGCATCAAACTTGTCATAATGGTTTGTATAGATAACTTTGGTGGATCTTCTGCCTGATGATGATGCCCATTAAGTCATAACTACAGAAATTCTGACTTGTGTGTTAAATGTGAATATAGTTAAAGATCATCAGGAAAGACAATACTCACAAAACATTCAGCAGCATCATCCATCAGGCCAAGCTGGAAGCGGTGCTCATCTTTAAAGCTCTCGGCAAGGGCAAGCCTCATGGCATCGGAGGGGAGCACCTTCTCTCTACTAGTTTGAAACTGGGAAAATATGGACTGTGGGAAAGAGAAGCAAAACAGCAACATTACAATCACAATTGTCCCATGAGCGCCACCATCACAAACAAGCTACTGTAGAGAATTTGACTTCAGTCCTAGATATCACCCAGATAACAAATGAGGAAAATTTACCAAGACTGACAGGTCAACAAATCTATAATCTCCTTGAAAAAGTGGTGACATTCCAGAAGTCAGCCATGCCATTTGGATCAACACCATGAAGAAATTCTTGTGTTGGCAGAGCTCTTCATAAACAGCTTCCAATTTTTTTTTTTTGCAATTGTAATAAATAGCTCCCATTGCAAGAAGTGGCCATAAAAATCTATCACCATGGCGTTAAACTACCAATTGTTCTCATCAGAAAGATGATGAAAGCAACAGTCAGACCCTTCCCGATGACCGTGGCAATGCCTGTATTAGACAGAAGTGCTGTCTACTAAATGGAGTGGGTGGGTACAGGCGGACAACGAAAACAGGACAAGCCAGATCAGAAAATGCCAAAATGTCATCTGCTGTCCATCCCGTTAGGCTATGTGCCCTCCATAAGGAATAGCAGCATTTTGGACACCGCACAGCTGCCATGCATCCAAGACGCTGCGTTCTACATCAGAAGCACGGAGGATGGGACTTATAGATATCCCATGCCCACTGTGTTTCCATTTACCGCTGTGTAAACTCACCAGCGCTGCTGGTTACGAGCCGCAGTGTGTCAATTTCTGTTGTGGATTTTGACCAATAGAACATCACAACATGCGGTAAATCCACAAGTGCTGACAAACAAGTGCGGTAATTAGAAAAAGTGAATGCCAGCTCACCTGCTTGCAGATCAATTGAATTGAGAAGGAACAAGAAAAACATCCTTACCCAGATGTGAGGCATGCAATAAAAAAAAAAAAAAAAAAAAACGATGAATTCCACCTCCAATAATACATGATAAAAAAAAAAAAATCTGAAAATGTCACAAATGGAAAGGAGAGATGGTGATTTCATGAACAAAAGATGATGCGAAAGCTTTGATAAAAAGATGCAGGAACTGCGTCCGAAACGCGTCTTAAAACCACCATCTCTCCTTTCCATTTGTGGACATGTCATTTTAAGATTTTTTTCAATAAATTCATGTTTTAAGGAGAGCTGGAATTCATCGTTTTTCTATTGAGGTAATTAGAACGCAGCAAAAATATGCTGCGTCCAAAACATTGCCATTAATGATCATGGGGTCGTAGCCTTACAGACAACTGGAAGCACTGTTCTGTAGCTTGCAACCGGCAAACGTGCCTGGCGCTAATGATGCAGGCGGTATGCAGCTGGTGGTGCGTGGACTACCATGAGCAGTTTTACGTGGAACAGCTGCTACTTCAGAACAATCAGGCGCCTCCATATTTTTTTAAATGCATTAATAGTGATGAGCGAGTGTGCGAATAGGTGTTATCCGAGCATGCTCGTGTGTTAATGGAGTATCTTCGGTGTGCTTGAATAATATATTCGAGTCCCCGCAACTGCATGTTCGACAGCCGCAACACATGTAGGGATTGCTTAGTTGTTCGATATAATCAGCGTATTTAAATGGATGAACTAAAGAGAAGAAGTTGAGGATACTCATTCATCCATACTGCTGGGACTAAATTGTAAAGAGGATTTCCACCTAAATTTTACGCAGACCAACATACAACCATTTTGTCACTTTTGCCCTCGGCACCAATTTAACTGCAGGCTGTAGGACTAACTTGTGACACGCTGGCTGCTAGGGACAAGATGTCTGACAACATCAACAACATGAGTCATCTGTTCAGCTGAAAACTTGACTGGCACGGTGGGGACAGCAGAGCAGGCAGCCGCAGAGACACGTCAGTGCTCGTCTCAGACTAATAAAGTCAGAGAACCTCCATTACATATATGCGTACTATAATCTACAATGTCTGAGATAATAGGCCACAATGGTAGTAACATTTACCACAACCGTCTGTAAACAAGCCCGGGCGCTGAAACTATCCAGTGTTCCCATGTAAATGCAAATAAACCTGTTTAACTGGAAGACCTTGCAAAGGAAAGGAGGGGAAAAAAAAAAACTGCTACGTAGCATGGAAATTACCCCTTTAAAGAACCAGTCATCAGGATCATCCATGTTAAACTAAAGGTAGCGCCATTCTGCCCATATCATTCTGATTTAATACATGCCTTTAGTGCAAAAATCTGCAGCCTGATTTTCGTTAAATCATGATAAATTTCAGTTTCCTCTGTACTTTGTGCTTCGGGGTGGGACTGCGAGTAGGGTCTTTGGCTCAGCCACGGCCCCTCTCTTGCCTTCGTTGCATTCATCATCACGCATTCATTTAAATTTTGGGCTTGTGCAGTCTTAGCTATGGGTGGACTTCATGAAAATGGTGCTGTCGCATGCGCAGATCGACCCCTGGCGGTCTTCAGGAAAATGTTGACGGAGGTGGCGCATGTGCAGAACGAGATCTCGTCGTGCAGAGGTCGATCTGCGCATGCGACAGCACCATTTTCAAGAAGACCGCCACCAGCGCGAGCATCGCCCACAGCTAAGACCAAAATTTATATGAATGCATGATGATGAATGCAACAGAGGGGATGTGGCTAAGTCCTCTGAGCCGAAGACCCTATCCACAGCCCCACCCCGAAGCACAAAGTACCGAGGAAACTGAAATTTATACTGATGATTTAATGAAAACGAGGCTGCAGATGTTTACACTAAAGGTATGTATTAAATCGGTATGACAGCGCCATTCTGCCCATACCTTTAGTTTAACGTGGATGTCCCGGATGACAGATTCTCTTTAATAACATATTTCCTTATTACTGGCTGGAACAGAGTTACTGACAGTGTCGGCCAAAAGTACCAAAAACTGATGGAGCAAAGACCAAGTGATGACCCCGAGGACAACCAAATGGATCTATTGGTACTATTAAGGGGGGGGGGAAAGCACTTCAGGTGTATTCACACATGCAGGCGTTATCACAGCACTTGCTGCAAAAATATGCAACTCTGGATGTTTTTATGTCGGCCATACTACCTTTTAGGGCTGGGAAAAAAATAATTCATGTCTGTGACTGCAGTATATTTACTGAAAAGGGCGCACAGGCAGATGACAGATTAGCCAAATGCTTCTTGCTCCAGCGGAATCTCGATCAGACTGGCACAATGATGAATTCCCTGTTTCATGGTCTAAGTACAGAGCACATCGCAGTCTGTGCGGGGTTCTCCTGACCAGAGCTTGTCAGCCCCATCTATACCTATCCGGTTTAGGTCAGGAAACCAACGCTCAGGCTGTAGTTACACCATAAAATCGGTCTACAGTGATTTACAAGTTTTACATGCCAGACGGTGGGAAGTGAACGTATGCCACCTAGTTAATAAACTTAGATCTGGTTACCTACCTTTAAAGCACAAAATATGCACGCTTCTCCTAAACAAACATGTCCGGTTAGCCCACGTAAACTGCGTCGAAAGATGTCCAACTGCCACAAAACCTGCAAGGTAAGTAGAATGGCAAATTAAGTCAACATGGAAACACTTAATGGGGTCCCGTAGTGCAGATTCTTCTTTCACGTGGACCAACTGCATGAGAATGGCTGGACTTGATAGACATGTGTATTGTCAACCTACGCACCCATGTACTCAAGACTTTTAACCAAGAGCAGCTTTCAGCTAAGGGGTAACATTTCTCCTTGTGCAGAGTGACATGTCAGGCCTGGCATGTCAGAGTGTGGAGACTTATGCACCATGCATGCTCCTCTGGGAAATTAAATATGCAAATTGCCTCTTCAGGGAGGAAGAGGACTTGAACTCTAGCGCCACCTATTGGAAGCAGCGATCTTAAAAGCCAATATCGAACCGTTAACGAGCCTTGCTTAAAAGTTAATTCCAGGGTCAAATCTGCTTTGAGATCAGAAGATACTGAATAATTACATGGACATAATCACTAATAAAGGGGTTGTCCCTGTTCAGGAGCCTTTTATAGGCTCATTTCTGTGTAAAACAAACAAAAAACCGCTAAGGCAACTTTCACACATCAGGTTTTTACAATCCGTCAAAGTTTAAAAGAGAGAGAGGCACTGTCCTTTTTTTGCCGCATACAAAAAACGTAGCTAGAGACGTTTTGCGATCCGGCGCTAATACAAGTCAAAGAGAAAAAAACGGATCCGGCAGTAGATTTCGCCGGATCCGTTTTTTCTAAAAATAACAGGATCCTGCCTGACGGAAAAAAACTGATGTGTGAAAGTAGCCTAAGAGTTACATATCCTCAGTGGGTCCAACGCTGCCTCTCTGCTTCTGCCCCAGCCTTTCTTGATTGGCTGCTCAGAGATGACAATCGATAGAGTTGGCCGTCACGTCAACAGCACTGCAGCCGATCAACAGAGACTGCGTTGGACCCCAGTGAGGTTAAGCAAAGCTCATGGGTTTAATAAAAAATCAAAATCATCTTACTGAGATTAGGGGGACAAGCCTTTCAATCTAAATTATGTAACATTTCATATGCAAATTCACAGCTACAGAAAAGTAGATGACAACAACCAGATGTCATAAGGATTACACCAAAAAGAAGGACCCTCAATAACCAAACAGTTAAAATAGTTCCAATGGGAATGCAAGAAATGGCTGTGTCCCCCCATACCTTACGATTCAGTACTCAAATATTTCCCCATAAATTTTTCTTAGAACTCTTCATGTTTCATTCTTCCATTAGATCTAGAAATGTACAAGTAACTTGACATCTAGGTGTTCCCATTTCTCTAGTCAAAGAGGCTCGGCTAACGTTAGATTGTACAACCGACAACTCCCAGAGATCAATTCATTCATACATTTCCATCAAGAATAACAGAGGAACAGCACAACTAAGAGGCTTCCTCCCAAATTACTATTTCACAAGAAATACAGTTACTTTGTAAAGTTCCATGACGACCTTCAAGGAAAGGCCATACATCAGGTGGCACAGATATGGATACTATATAGTGTTCTTTCCCCTTGTACTCTAGGCTTGATACAACATTTCTTCCAAAAAAAAACCAAAATCCTTGAGTTGTCTCCTTTTAGGAATGTTACATGTTCCTCTTGCTCGTTCTAAATGTAGCTGCTAATAACAAGATTTCTTATGGTTGAATGCAGCCTAAAATATTCCACCCAGGATATGTGCACACGTTGTGTATATGCAGTAGATTTTTCTGCTGCAAAAAAATAGTGTTGGCAGTAAAGACACTATGTACGTTATGCACTTTTTAGTGTGCATTTTTTTCTCCATTTATTTAAGTGGCCGAAAAACGCTGCAAAATCATTTAAAGACCTGACATGTTGGAAGAAATAAAATAAGATAAAAAAAAAAAAACACTTTGAAGATTCAAATCTGCAAGTAAAAAGTAAGAAGCATGTACAGGAGCTTTCAGAAGTCGCATTCACTTGGCTGGTACGGTAAGATGCTATGGGGTTTCTTTCAGTGGGTTCAGAGTATGCAGGGTTTTTTATTGTTTTGTGTTTTTATTTTACATCCGCCATACGGTTCTGGAGATATTGCCCTTTTTATTTAGAGCAATTTCTATGATCTTTACGAGAGGATCTGATACGTAGGATTACCTGGGTGGGGGGGATGTTTTAGGCCGCTCTGCATAATCAGCCTGGAAGCACCACCCCCTTGGCAAAGAGAAAAAGTAGAACTAGATAAAAAGTTCCCACATCACTAGAACTGTATAGCGGATTAATATACATATAAAAAAGGCAAAATAATCAGGGGGAATAAAGGAGAACCGACACTTTTGACCTGACACTGTTTTATATCATCCCATCATGTTTCACATTTGACCTGCTGCATGTAAAATATAGAAGATTTTGGTAAACTCCAGATTCCCAAAAACATGGTGGTAGGATGCTTCTACAGTGCAGAATAGCGACATTTTCCTAAACAATTTCCTAAAAACAACATGAAACAAGCGCTTTCATTAAGACAAGTATTTGCTTCTTTAATCTCATAAAGGAAATGGATTTCTGAGTCAATCGGAGCTCAAACGAATTTCCTTCCTCCTCTTAAAAGGTCCCTTGGAGACTTATCTACAGCCTGGAGGAAACATAACCCTTCAATCAGGAGGCAGACATTTTCTGTGGAACAGTCTTTCCCAAGCCCAGGGTGGGATCAGACCCTTTCACACTTTCAGCCCCCGGCCTGATGTCCCAGTAAAGGGTCCCATCACTGATTGCACAGCGTGAGGTGACGTCACCACGTGCGCTGCCGCCCAGCCACGCACCCTGGCACCGGCTAATGAAACATCTTGGCATACTTAATGCTTGCATCAGATCATTTTAATATTGAGGTCAATGGATGCAAACGCTGTTCAAATATCCTGCTGCCTCCCACGCTGGGCTGACATACACATGAAGGACGGACTAGTAATAGAAGGAGTCCCACAAACATTAACAGAAAGCTAGCCAAAAATGGAGGCGTAGACTAGAAAAATGCTATTTGCACTGGCGGGCTCCTGAGATTTGGCAGGGTATAATTAATGCCCACCACTCCTTAAAGGGAAGGTCCAACCTATGCACAGACTAAGTTACCATTCTAACACATGGTATGTAAAAACAGAACTCACCCATGTTTTTATATCGGCAGGTTACCGGCCAGAATCGGGGTGTTTGCCACCACTTTATGACAACTCATCTGTGTGCGGTCAGACATGGTCACTGGCAGCACATACATTCTATGTCTAGATTTTATTTGTTGACTGATGGTCCACAATAAATTAAAAAAAAAAAGCAAAATAAAAAGACCTGTTCCCCAGCTGGTCTCATTTCAGGACCAAACTCGCCCTTTCAAGTGAATGGATCTGCAAAGAAAATGGACAGCACACATTCACACTGTGTTCTGTCTCACTTTCGAAACCGGAGATTTTTTTTTTTTTTGCATACAAGTACAATGCATGACACATGGACCTCTGAATAAGGCAGTAATAGGATTCTGCGGTGGTGTAAAATATAGTAGAGAAATGCCTTTCCTATAAAACTGAAAAAAACTGCCTGGATCTAAATCACCACTTCCTCCTTCATAAGAAAAACCTCCTGTGACGCGACTGGTGAGGACTGCAGCGTCAAATGACAGGTCCAGGGCAGTCATCACTACTAGTAGGTACTACAGCTCAGCGCCTATTGAAATGAGTAGGATCGCGCTCCACTACCCAGTAATGGCCACTACAAAGTGAACGCGCCGGTCACCATTTATAGTTGTCCACCACTGGAGCTGAAGATAGCCCATCACAGGGGTGCCAGGTGTCGCATCCCCACAGATGGTTAATGCAAAGGATAGATCATCAATACCTTAAAGGGAATCTGTAAAGGTTTTTGCTATAATCTGAGGACAGAGTGAGGTAGGGGCTGAGACACTGATTTCAGCTATGACACATAATAAGTGTGTTGTCTCCATACAATGAATGTTTTATCACCAGGAGATTATCACCGCCTGGACTACAGCTTGCGTTAGCCCCGGTCCCAGCCAGGCCCCCTCCAATAAGCATTGATGCTTCCAAAAGTTATGACATCACATTCATCAATTACTTGCCCCCCTGGAGTCACAGGCCACGGGAGCCATGTACTGTAAATTTAAGAGCCACCCGTGAGCAAAGGATAGGATGTCAACATTGCAGTGTTTTATAACATACTACTCCGTGATTATAGTTATGTAATGAATACATTATTATAAATGATATATCACCACTCTAGTGTATCCTTACCATTATCAACTTTGCCTCCTTACATATCGCAGGACTCTGAACTGGTGCACCACGTCCATTCAACTGCCTGTGGTTTATAGCAATACATGTACAAGTAGCAAATAATTGGGTGCCTCTGCTCTGCAAACTTGTAGGTGGAAGCACCTTATCCTTTCAGGGGGTCATTTCTGAATTACTGCCTCTGACGAGAAGAGCACATGCTAGACACCAATGGGGCACGTGTCGGTATGTCATCCATGACAAGCAGTCAGGACCAAAAACCACAGAGTAAACACTACACACCAGCATGAGCCTTACTGTCACCGAGTCTTGTCCTACAGCCATGGTACAGTGCCAACTCAGAATGACACCTGGAGAGGGTTAAATGCCTCCAGAGTTCACCTGGTCATCTATCTATGCTGGGCAGGAACGCTGCAGCCATTGAAAGACCGCAAGAGACAGAAAATACAGTTTCAGTGTTCATTGTTTTGCCACAGCCATAAAGCCACAGGCCAGTAATTTATTCATTAGCAAGTCAAGTAAAGGCACTGTCACACTTAGCGATCGCACCAGCGATCACGACAACGACACGACCTGGCGAGATCGCTGGTGCGATCGCTATGTGATCGCTAGTAGATTCCAAACACAACTCATCAGCGATCTGTATAACGACCTCTGCGGTCGTTGGGAAAACCTAGTCCCACCTGTGACGCTGGTGAAGTCGTTCATAAAGCGTGTCACACTCAGCGATTCAGGCTCACCAGCGGGACACCAACGACCAAAAAACAGCTCAGAACGTTCATGAGCGATCAGCGACATCTCAGCAGGGGCCACATTGCTGCTACATGTCACACGCAGCTAAGTCGCTAACGAGATCGCTGCTGTGTCATAAAATCGGTGACGCATTAGCGATCTCGTTTAGTGTGACAGTACCTTAAGACTGGAGGAGGAACCATCAGGGCCTTAGTACAATGCCAGATCAATGGGATGAGAAAACATGCTGTGCCAATATCAATTATTCACACGATAATTGACACTTGGTACAAGCACCCCTGGTCAAGTGCCACCTAAGAGCACACTTTCTGTGCCGCACACGGGCACGTTTGTTCTTCTACAACAATGCCAATGGATGCCAAATAAAAATAGGGAAAAAAAACGACAAAAGGATGCAAGTTGGAAAAACGTGGAACGCCCACAATAAACCATATGATCCAGCACATAAATAGCATCAGTGTGTACATAGTATTTATTAGCACATATGTCCAATGCAAAGAAAAATAAATGCTTGGAGCGGAGGTTACAAATGACAGTAGCATAAACAGACACCAAGACTGGTATCTGCCCATGTACAGAACCAGCAGCCATATCAGAGGGCACATACACAGACAGCTCCCAGGGTCTCACACTGACAAACCCTGCACAGGGGTAGACCTGGCGATAGAACAGCACAGGTGACACAGGCAGAGAGGAGGACTGGGGATCAGAGGCTGCACACAGGGTAAACCTGGCGACAGCAGAACACGGACAGTACAGGTGACACAGGCAAAGAGGAGGACTAGGGATCATAGGCTGCACAGAGGGGTAAACCTGGCAATAGCAGAACACGGACAGTACAGGTGACAGGCAGAGAGGAGGACTAGGGATCATAGGCTGCACACAGGGGTAAACCTGGCGATAGAACACGGACAGCACAGGTGACACAGGCAGAGAGGAGGACTAGGTATCATAGGCTGCACACAGGGGTAAACCTGGCAATAGCAGAACACGGACAGCACAGGTGACACAGGCAGAGAGGAGGACTAGGTATCATAGGCTGCACACAGGGGTAAACCTGGCAATAGCAGAACACGGACAGCACAGGTGACACAGGCAGAGAGGAGGACTAGGTATCATAGGCTGCACACAGGGGTAAACCTGGCAATAGCAGAACACGGACAGCACAGGTGACACAGGCAGAGAGGAGGACTAGGGATCATAGGCTGCACAGAGGGGTAAACCTGGCAGTAGCAGAACACAGACAGTACAGGTGACAGGCAGAGAGGAGGACTGGGTATCATAGGCTGCACACAGGGGTAAACCTGGCAATAGCAGAACACGGACAGCACAGGTGACACAGGCAGAGAGGAGGACTAGGGATCATAGGCTGCACACAGGGGTAAACCTGGCGACAGCAGAACACAGACAGCACAGGTGACACAGGCAGAGAGAAGGACTAGGGATCATAGGCTGCACACAGGGGTAAACCTGGCGACAGCAGAACACGGACAGCACAGGTGACACAGGCAGAGAGAAGGACTGGGGATCAGAGGCTGCGCACAGGGGTAAACCTGGCAATAGCAGAACACGGACAGCACAGGCAGAGAGGGGGACTGGGGATCATAGGCTGCACACAGAGGTAACACAGAGGTAAACCTGGCGACAGCAAAACACGGACAGCACAGGTGACACAGACAACGAGGAGGACGGGGGATCATAGGCTGCACACAGGGGTAAACCTGGTGACAGCAGAACACGAACAGCACAGGTGACACAGACAAAAAGGAGGACTGGGGATCATAGGCTGCACACAGAGGTAAACCTGGCGACAGCAGAACACGGACAGCACAGGTGACAGGCAGAGAGGAGGACTAGGGATCATATGCTGCGCACAGGGGTAAACCGGGCAATAGCAGAACAGGTGCAGCACAGGTGACACAGGCAAACAGAAGGACTGGGAATCATAGGCTGCACACAGGGATAAACCTGGCAATAGCAGAACACGGACAACACAGGTGACACAGGCAAAGAGGAGAACTGGGGATCAGAGGCTGCACACAGGGGTAAACCTGGTGATAGCAGAACACGGATAGCACAGGTGACACTGGCAAAGAGGACGACTGGGGATCATAGGCTGCACACGGGGTAAACCTGGCAATAGCAGAACACGGACAGCACAGGTGACACAGGCAAAGAGAACTAGGGATCAGAGGCTGCACACGGGTAAACCTGGCGACAGCAGAACACGGATAGCACAGGTGACACAGGCAGAGAAGAGGACTGGGGATCATAGGCTGCGCACAGGGATAAACCTGGCAATAGCAGAACATGGACAGCACAGGTGACAGGCAAAAAGGAGAACAGGGGATCAGAGGCTGCACACAGGGGTAAACCTGGCAACAGCAGAACACGGACAGCACAGGTGACACAGGCAAAGAGGAGAACTGGGGATCAGAGGCTGCACACAGGAGTAAACCTGGTGATAGCAGAACACGGATAGCACAGGTGACACTGGCAAAGAGGACGACTGGGGATCATAGGCTGCACACGGGGTAAACCTGGCAATAGCAGAACACGGACAGCACAGGTGACACAGGCAAAGAGAACTAGGGATCAGGGGCTGCACACAGGGGTAAACATGGCGACAGCAGAACACGGATAGCACAGGTGACACAGGCAGAGAACAGGACTAGGGATCATAGGCTGCACACAGGGTATAAACCTGGCAATAGCAGAACACGGACAACACAGGTGACACAGGCAAAGAGGAGGACTGGGGATCATAGGCTGCACACGGGGTAAACGTAGCGATAGCAGAACACGGACAGCACAGGTGACACCGGCAAAGAGGGCGACTGGGGATCATAGACTGCACACAGGGTAAACCTGGCGAAAACAGAACACGGGCACCGCAGGTGACACAGGCAAAGAGGAAGACTAAGGATCAGAGGCTGCATACGGGGTAAACCTGGGGATAGCAGAACACTGACAGCACAGGTGACACCGGCAAAGAGGCAAAACTTGTAGTTCTATGGAGAGTGAAGCAATAGCCATGCCAGTGTGCCATGTACATACAGATGCAGGAAGAGTCATCTAAGCACAGCTGTGTACACCACATCCACTAGCATTGTGCACTCAGACAAACATTCAATATAATGTCCACCGGCATCTTGTCCCGGTTACGCGCCATCTTATACCCCGTCACCAGGTACGGCACCACATGCACCGTCATGTCTCCTGTCACCAGGTAAGGCACCACATGCACTTTCATGTCTCCGGTCACCAGGTGCGCACCACATCCATCATGTCTCCTGTCACCAGGTACCCACCACATCCACGTCTCCTGTCACCAGGTACCCACCACATCCACAGTTATGTCTCCGGTCACCAGGTGCGCATCACATCCACAGTCACGTCTCCGGTCACCAGGTGCGCACCACATCCACCATCACGTCTCCTGTCACCAGGTGCCCACCACATCCACCGTCACGTCTCCTGTCACCGGGTGCGCACCACATCCATCGCCACGTCTCGGTCACCGGGTACGCACCACATCCACCATCACGTCTCCGGGTACGCACCACATCCACCGTCACGTCTCCGGTCACGCACCACATCCACCGTCACCGGGTATGCACCACATCCACCATCACGTCTCCGGTCACCGGGTACGCACCACATCCACCATCACGTCTCCGGATACGCACCACATCCACTGTCACGTCTCCGGTCACCAGGTGCGCATCACATGCACCGTCACGTCTCCGGTCACCACGTACGCACCACATCCACCGTCATGTCTCCGGTCACTGGGTATACAGATCCACCGTCACATCTCCGGTCACCACGTACGCACCACATCCACCGTCACGTCTCCGGTCACCGGGTATACACATCCACCGTCACGTCTCCGGTCACCGGGTATACACATCCACCGTCACGTCTCCGGTCACCGGGT
Organism: Oophaga sylvatica; assembly: GCA_033576555.1. NCBI lineage: Eukaryota > Metazoa > Chordata > Amphibia > Anura > Dendrobatidae > Oophaga > Oophaga sylvatica. Next base: position 239,563,796 of record JARQOD010000001.1, read on the forward strand.
ATACACATCCACCGTCACGTCTCCGGTCACCGGGTATACACATCCACCGTCACGTCTCCGGTCACCAGGTATACACATCCACCATCATGTCTCCGGTCACCAGGTATACACATCCACCATCATGTCTCGGTCACCGGGTATACAGATCCACCGTCATGTCTCCGGTCACCGGGTATACAGATCCACCGTCACGTCTCCGGTCACCAGGTACGCACTAGATCCACCGTCACGTCTCCGGTCACCAGGTACGCACCACATCCACCGTCATGTCTCCGGTCACAGTGGTATACAGATCCACTGTCACGTCCCGGTCACCAGGTATACACATCTACAGTCACGTCCCGGTCACCAGGTATACACATCTACAGTCACGTCTCCGGTAACCAGGTATACACATCCACCGTCACGTCTCCGGTCACCAGGTATACACATCCACCGTCACGTCTCCGGTCACCAGGTATACACATCCACCGTCACGTCTCCGGCCACCAGGTATACACATCCACCGTCACGTCTCCGGCCACCAGGTATACACATCCACCGTCACGTCTCCGGCCACCAGGTATACACATCCACCGTCACGTCTCCGGCACCAGGTATACACATCCACCATCACGTCTCCGGTCACCAGGTATACACATCCACCGTCACGTCTCCGGTCACCAGGTATACACATCCACCGTCACGTCTCCGGTCACCAGGTATACACATCCACCGTCACGTCTCCGGTCACCAGGTATACACATCCACCGTCACGTCTCCGGTCACCAGGTATACACATCCACCATCACGTCTCCGGTCACCAGGTATACACATCCACCGTCACGTCTCCGGTCACCAGGTATACACATCCACCATCATGACTCCGGTCACCAGGTATACAGATCCACCGTCACGTCTCCGGTCACCAGGTATACACATCCACCGTCATGTCTCCGGTCACCAGGTATACACATCCACCGTCACGTCTCCGGTCACCAGGTATACACATCCACCGTCATGTCTCCGATCACCAGGTGCACACGACCACCACGTCAGCACAGGCACTAGCAGTATCAGTACACAGGTATGGCCGCTCACCTGCACGGCGCTGTTCAGGAAGCAGCTGTTCTGGCCGGGCTCATTGAACAGGCCTTTGGTGGGGGCTAAGGACAGCATACTGCCCGGCTGGTAGACCTTCCCCAGGTTCCCCCCCGCCTGCCGGCGGAATAGTTTCACCCAGGCCATGTCCCTCCGCCGCACGTTCCACAAGGCACAGCAGGTAGTCCGGGCACAGCGCTGCTCACACAGGTGTCGCTCCTGCCCCTAGTGGCCGGGAAGGCTCCATCTTGTCCCGGTGGCCGCACACGTGTTATCCAGTCCCGGAGCCGCTCAGCTCTGTGCAGCTCTGAGAGGGAGAAGGGAGACGTGTGGGAGGAGGAGGAGCCGCCGTGCGGGGGAGGAGCTGCGCTCTGGTGTCAGGAAAGGAGGAGCGCGCAGATTTCCTAGCAGTCAGATCCCGTCCGTGACCTGCAGCTGCCGCCAGCACTGACCGTCCCGTGCCCGATACAACCAGGCGCTCGACGGGTGCGATGCGCGCAGCAACGACTCCGCCCCCTTGTTGTTTTTCTTTTCCGGGAGCTCACCTGTACGTGACGTGGGGGCGGGGCCTCACCTGATTGGTCACCTGGCATTCAGGGCAGGTGGTGGGCGTGGTGTGTGTGACAGTGGTGTGACTGTCCCCGGGGGCGCTTGTGTGGCCTGGGCTCCGGCTGCAGCTAGTTCTACCTGTCAGTACGAGGCCGCGGGGGATGAGGTGAATGGCTGCACTGTGCGGGGAGAATTACGGCCCACGGAACGTTACTGTAGAGCTACGGCAGGAGGGCTCTGGAGGAAACCGCGGCCTCTTCTCTGCGGTATTTTTGCCGCCAGCGGTTTTTCTTATGTGTGCACTGAGGCTGACGGCCGCACATGCGCACAGCAGCTCGTGTTTTCATTGCTGTGCATATGCTCATTCTTTTCAGCGGTTTTTAACCTGTTCACGACCAAGGGTATTTTCATTTTTTGCTCCCCTTCTTCCCAGAGCCATAATTTTTTTATTTTTCCATCAATATTCCCATGTGAGGGCTTGTTTTTTGCGGGACGAGTTGTACTTTTGAACTACACCATTGGCTTTACCATATCGTGTACTGGAAAATGGGAAAAAAAATACCAAGTGCGGTGAAATTGCAAAAAAAAGTGCAATCTCACAGTTATTTTTTGTTTTGCTTTTTTGCTAGGTTCACTAAATGCTAAACCTGACCTTCCATGATGATTCTCCAGGTCATTACGAGTTCATAGACACCAAACATGTCTGGGTTCTCTTATATCTAAGTGGTGAAAAAAATCCAAACTTTGTTAAAAAAAAAAAAAATTTTTTGCCATTTTCTGATACCCGTAGCGTCTCCGTTTTTCGTGATCTCAGGCTGGGTGAGGGCTTATATTTTGCGCGCTGAGCTGATGTTTTTAATGATACCATTTTGGTGCAGATATGATCTTTTGATCGCCTGTTATTGCAATGTAGCAGCGACCAAAAAAAACCAATTCTGACCTTTTGACTTTTTTTCTCTTACACCGTTTAGCGATGGGGTTAATTCTTTTTTATATTAATAGATCGGGCGATTTTGAATGTGGCGATACCAAATATGTGTTTTTTTTCTATTGTTTTATGTTCAAGGGGGTGATTTGAACTTTTATATTTTTTTAATATTTAAAAATGTATTTATTTTTTATGCATTTTGCATGCTTCAATAGTCTCTATGAGAGACTGGAAGCTGCAGTTGTCTGATCGCCGCGATGATCAGATCGCCTGTGTGTAGCAGAATTGCTCACTTAGAATGAGCGGCGACCACGGGGTGGTGCTCATAGCAATCTGACAATGACAACCATAGAGGTCTGCTGGAGACCTCTGGTTGTCATGCCAACCAATCGGTGACCCGCGATCATGTGACGGGTCGGTATTTACGACCTGTTTCCAGTAAGCACAAGTTAAAGGCCACTGTCAGAGATCCATAGCGGCATTTAACCAGTTAACAGCCATAGGTGGATTGCGATTCCACCCGTGGTTGTTGCAGGCACATGTGAGCTGTACAAATCAGCTGTCATGTGCCTGGAAAGGTGCGGACTCAGCACCGGAGCCCGCACCAAACGGGGAGTCCGACATCGGCATACTATTACATCCGATGTCGGAAAGTGGTTAAACACTTTGTTTTGGTGGGTTCTGGGCCTGTGTGAGATAGCAGTAGTGTGCACATGCCCTAATGCCACGCCGCACCGCAAGGATTTTGGGTAGATTTCGATGTTGCCGATTTTCTGCACTTCTGAAGTTACTTTTTTGACTGCAGTTTTTGTCTCTTGTTATGTCAGGTTTTAAGGTACTGCCACACTACACAATCCCGCTAGCGATCTCGTTAGCGTCGCATACTAATGAGATCGCTAGCGGGATTGTTTCTATATCGCTAGTGTCGGCCACATTTAGCGATATCGTTAAGGACGCTATCGCGGTTAGCGATCTCCTTAACGACTTTAGCGGTACAAAAGTACCGCTAAATCGCTAAAAAAGGTGCCACACTCAGCGATATAGCGATACCAGCGGGGCGCCGACGATGAAAATAGGGTCCGGAACGATCGCTGTGATGAACGAGATCACAGCAGCGGCCACGTCGCTGGTAGATGCCGCACACAACAACATCGCTAACGGGATCGCTAAATAGTGACGTTTTTTAGCGATCCCGTTAGCGATGTTGTTTAGTGTGGCATACCCTTTAAATAAAGCTGCTTTGTTTTTGACACTTTCAGGTATTTGGCTTTAACAAAACTTTATTGATACGGTCGTAAGTGAATTACAAGCTTTTCTGCTACAGAAACGCACTAAAATCACATAGGCATTTTTACCTGTGGATTTTCCACATCTATTGCAAGTCTATGGGGAAAAATCTGCACAAAAAACTCAGCGTACACGCAAGAGACGGATGTGAAACGCACACCACAGTTCACGCTGAGTAAAATAAAAAAAGAGTGGGCAGGAGATTTCTATAGATCACATCCACATTGCTGGGACTGTAAGACGCTGCGTGTTTTATGCAGGGTCGGAAACTCGCCATGTGCACATAGCCTTATGGAGGTTGCGGCATTTCTAGTAAATGAGATTGCGATCTCTCACTACAGTTTTGAGTGCGTTTATTTATTTTTTACATGCACTTTTATCATGTTTTATTTATTTTTCTTCTGCGTTTTTTGTCTCCTGTTGCTATGTCATGTTTTAAAGGGAACCTGTAACCTGAGCTAGTGCTATTTACCTGCAGCGCTGACAGTGCTGTGGTGGGTGACTGTGATTGCTCCATATACGCCCATGATGGGATAATATAAGCTCATTTCGGCTGCAGTGGTCATATGACATAATGTAACGTCACCAGTGGGGAGGTCAGTATCTTTATTTTTGTTTTCTGCCCCAGACAGAGGCTATAAGTTGGGGTTTTCCCGTGTTTGTTTTTTTTGCAATGCTGCATTCCAAGAGACATAATTAAAAAAAAATTGTAGCTGTATGAGCTCATGTTTTTATGCAGGATGAGTTGTATTAAGTGACTCCATTTTGGTAGACATATAAGTTATTAACTTAGGTTTATTAAGGCCTGGTTCAGACTGCAATGCTGACGGAGCAGTCACATCCACAATTTCTGTTCCTGTGCGCATCCCCCTATGTACTTGTCCACATTATAGAGGAGCTGCCTTCCATTGTCCATTGAGTCTGACGTCAGGTTCAAGTCCCCTGAGGAGGTCTAACAAATACAATGAAAAATAGAAAAAAAAAGTTTTAAAATAGGAGAAAAGATATAAAAATTCAAACTTTTCTGTAGACAAACCTGTATGAGGGCTTGTTTTTGTGGGACAAGCTATACTTTTCATTGATCCATTTTTGGGTACGTGCAACTTTTTGTTTCCTTTTTCCAGGACGTCCCCCTGACAGCACCATGGAGGACGTCCTCCTCCTCCTTGCAGGGACAGGAAAAGCACACGAGAGGTTAAAAGGTCCCACTCCACCCCCTTTTCCTCAGTGTTTTTCCTGTCCCTGCTTGGAGGGACACACGAGAGCATCGCTGCGCAGCTTTTACCGGAGGGCCCAGGGGGGTCTTGTGGCTGGTCCACTATCCTTCCCCCTGTCAAGCAGCCCTCCTTGGGAGTCCCTTTGCCCCAGAGACCAGGAGCGGACGAGCTCCTGGGTAGAGCCGCTCCTCCCGATGGGAGGCTCTCGGATCGGGCGAGATGGGGGTGCCCAGGAGTATACATTCCACGCGATGTGGAGTTAGCAGCCGGCAAACTGCAGAGGGGCGAACGTCACTTCCGGTGACGGGGACGCCTGGAGTCAGCGTAAGCAGCCGGCAGTACTGGAACGTCACTTCCGGTGACGTCACATCCGGAATCGGCATGCGTTCCACAGGGGAACGCGGAAGGGGCGGCGAATCCTAGAGAGAACGCCGCTTCCGGTGACGTCAGCGCTGGGGCCTAGCTTTGTTCCAGGGGTGGAACGTGGAAGCTGACAAATACTGCACAGGGGATAAGAGCAGCGGGCGTTTCAGCGATGGAAATGCAATCGCTGCTCCAGGAGATGGCGACAGACAAGAGGAGAATGGAAGACAAGACTGAGGACGCAGGGGTAAGTGCGCACAGCGCAAAACTGCCCTAACATTTAGATCACTGGCACTTCACATGGCAGCCTAGAATTGACATCCCAGTCGCTAAGGTAGCAAAGAAGACATCCATTCCGTTTGAAGACTCGTCAAGCCTCAAAGACCCCATGGACCGTAAAGCGGACATTCTCCTGAGAAGGACTTGGGAGTCATCGGCGGCCCTAATAAGAACCAATATAGCGGCCACCTCTGTTGCAAGGTCCATATTCCTATGGATAGTACAGTTAGAGGAACATCTAGCTAACAAGACCCCCAGGGCAGAGATAATGGCCTCTCTACCCCTTATTAAGTCCCCAACTGCCTTCTTGGCGGATACTTCGGCTGAGTCGGTGAGGTTTTTGGCCAGGAATAGCTCCCTGTCCAATGCGGTCCGTAGAGCTATTTGGCTGAAATCCTGGTCTAATGCCTCTAAAAATAAGCTTTGTGCTATACCCTTCTCAGGGTCAAGAGTATTTGGGCAGGCTTTAGATGACATCTTAGAGGCATCAGATAGTAAAAGAGGTTTCCCGGAAGACAGACCGAAGAGGTTTCAGTTCTTTTGGAAGAAAGCAGGCCCTCGTTAACATACCGTTTTTAGAGATCAGGGGAGACCCACGCGAGGAACGTATAGAGGTTCCTACAACCAGGGTAGAGGGGGTAAGACCTCTCTCTTTGGGTCTACCTCTAGATTCAGAAGGCAATGACGCCATCCGTATTGGGGGCAGGCTTGTTTTCTCGGCAGAGAATTGGAAGCAGGTCACCAAAAATGAATGGATTCTAGGAACGGTAACAGAGGGATACAGGATAGAGCTTACTTCTGCCCCGCCCCAGATCAGAAGTCATAGTGCCAGTTCCCCTGTCAGAGTTAGGCACAGGTCATTATTCCTCTCTATTTGCAATAATGAAGGCCTCAGGGGAGTCTCGCACAATTCTAAACCTGAAACCATTGAACGTATTTGTCCGATACAAATGGTTCAGAATGGAGTCGATAAGATTGACCGTCCCCCTAATAGAAGGGATTCGGTAATGTGCACTCTTGACTTGAAGAGTGCTTATTACCAGGTCCCGATTCATCCGGCCTCGCAGGAACTTCTGAGATTCGCTGTAAGTCTGACCGTACCTGCCACTTCCAGTTCCATGGGCTCCCGTTCGGCCTAGCCTCGGCTCCAAGAGTTTTTACGAAATTGATATCGGAGGTGGTGGCCTATCTAAGAAACCAGGGAATTACAATCATGCCCTATTTGGACGACTTTCTTCTGGTGGCTCGCTCAGCAGAGAGATTAACCCTTCACACAGATCGGACCATATCTGTATTGGAGTTTCTCGGTTGGGTGGTAAACCAAAGAAAATCACCTCTAACACCAAGGTCCAGAAGAATATTTCTAGGAGTGCTCCTAGATTCCAGGTGCAGGGCATCCTTCTTGCCGGAAGACAAACAGGAGTCGTTAAGAAGGATGATCGCAGATCTGCTAAGACGTCTCGTTACCATAAGGTCAGCCATGCAAGTTCTAGGGGTGATGACGTCTTGTATCCCGTGTGTCAGGTGGGCACAGGCCCACTCAAGGCCTTTACAGAGAGAAGTCCTGGCAGCATGGAATCGTCAGCAGTCGTCCCTAGACAAGACAATCCAACTATCAGCAGCAGTGAGAAGATCTCTAAAATGGTGGGCCCAGCACAGAAACTTAAGAACAGGTGTTCTATGGATTCCATCTCCATACATAGTAATAACCACAGACACCAGCGTGTGGGGATGGCGAGCCCACTTAGAAGGCAGAATCTTCCAGGGCAGATGGCCCGAAAACATCAAGCACAGGTCTTCAAATTACAGGGAACTGTATGCAATCTGGGAAGCGCTAAAAAGAAATCGAGCGCGTCTGAAGAACCGGCACGTGAGAATTCTGACGGACAATGTGACCGCAGTGGCCTTCCTGAGACATCAGGGAGGTTCCAGACACAGAGCGCTGCAGGATCTAGCAAGGAAGATATTTTCCTGGGCAGAGGATACGATCCTCTCAATAACCGCGGTGCACCTGGAGGGGTCGCAAAATTCGATGGCAGATTACCTGAGCAGGCAAAAGATCTACCTGACCGAATGGGAACTAAATCAGGAGGTTTTTGAGTTACTGTGTCAGCGCTGGGGGACTCCTCAGATAGATTTATTTGCCACAAAGAATTCAAAACTGCCAAGATTCTATTTACTGAACCCAGCGGACAGACCAGAAGCAGTCGACGCCCTGAGTCAGAGGTGGAACGAACCTCTGAGCTACGCGTTTCCACCATTGGCACTGATTCCAGCAGTACTCAGGAAGATTCGAGAAGACGGTGCGAGGGTCTTGCTAATTGCCCCATTCTGGGCGAAGAGAAGCTGGTTCCCACTGCTAGGGGCCATGGCCATAGAGAATACGATCGAGCTTCCCCTGTGGAAAGACGTTATCCACCAAGGTCCAGTCCTACACCAGGACCCAGGAAGACTACACCTGTCAGCATGGATCCTGAGCGGGACATCCTGAAGGCCCAGGGTCTATCGGATCAGGTTATATCAACGATCCAGGCTAGCAGAAAACCGGTAACATCAGCTATATACTACAAGGTCTGGAAGAGGTTTTGTCTGGAAGGTGGCAGGTCCAACGTCGTAGCGGGGTCCCTGATGTCCCTCGAGTTCTGGATTTTCTTCAGGCAGGCTTTAAAATGGGTCTCAAGCCTAACACCCTTAAGATGCAGATTTCAGCATTGAGTACGTATATGGACTACCCTCTAGCCTCTCATCCTTGGGTAGTTAGATTTGTAAGAGCGGTCCAGAGATTACGCCCTACCATAAGACAACTATCCCCTCCCTGGGACCTAAACCTAGTCCTCTCTGCCCTTTGTAGAGATCCCTATACTCCAGAGAGGGATATGCCTATCTCAATCCTAACTCAAAAAAACGCATTTCTAGTGGCAATCACCACAGCCAAGAGAATAGGGGAGATTCAGGCCTTGTCCATTAGAGACCCATATCTGCAGATTCGGGAGGATCACATAGTATTAAAGCTGGACCCAGCTTTTATACCCAAGGTAGCATCCGGCCAGAATCGCAATCAGCAAATCGTGCTACCATCCTTTTGTGAGAGCCCGGCAAACATAAAAAAGCAGAACCTACACTCCCTGGACATCAGGCAGGCAGTGATTGATTATTTAGAAGCTACTTTTAGCTGGAGAAAGGACCCTAACCTGTTTATTCTTTTCGGGGGGAAGAACAGGGGTGAGAGAGCCTCTAAGGCTTCCATTGCAAGGTGGATTACCACTGTGATTACAAGAGCTTATACTTCTGAAGGGGTAGACTGTCCAATAGGTATAAAAGCCCATTCTACCAGAGCCCTTTCAGCATCTTGGGCCGAACGGGCAGGAGCGTCGTTAGAGCAGATTTGCAGGGCTGCTTCATGGGCTAGGGTAAACACTTTCTGCAAGCACTACAAATTAGATGTGTTATCAGGGCAGCAGACGGCTTATGGGAGGAAAGTGCTACAGGCGGTAGTCCCACCCTAAAGGAGGTTTTCTTTGGTATTCTCCATGGTGCTGTCAGGGGGACGTCCTGGAAAATGGGTATTAGATCTACTGGTAATTCGGTTTCCAGGAGTCCATCCTGACAGCACGGTTAGTTCCCCCCCTTATGTATGCTATTTCATATGATGTAATATGTCTTGATAAATAAAGAGTTGTTACTTGCATCCATCCATGGTGTGGTACTTATCAAATCACTGAGGAAAAGGGGGTGGAGTGGGACCTTTTAACCTCTCGTGGGCTTTTCCTGTCCCTGCAAGGAGGAGGAGGACGTCCTCCATGGTGCTGTCAGGATGGACTCCTGGAAACCGAATTACTGGTAGGTTTAATACCCATTTTTTTTGCAGGAGAAATGAACAAAAAAAAACAATAAATCTAGAATTAATTTCTATTTTGTACAGTTTTCGGTGTCCAGTATAATTTACCTGTTATCTTTATTTTTGGGATTGAGACTATTATGTAAATACCCAATTCATATAAATTTCTGCTGTTTTTGCACAAGGTACTTACCATTTTGAGACACACATAACCTTTTTTTATTTCACAAGTTGTGAAGAGATTAACATAAACTTTTTTTTTCTTAGAGTGTTCTAAGAAGTTCACTGGCAAAGTAGATAATGGGGTGCTTTTTTTCCAAATTAAACCACTTTGTAAAAATTGTGAGGGTGTTTTGTTTTCTGCATTGTTTTAGAAAACGCAAACTATTTTTCTTTTATTTGTAATATGCAACTTGAACATGCAGTGCTTTGACCACATAGATAATACACTGCGCTGATCATGTCGTACAGTATTTTTTCTCATTATATTTCAGCCTTTCTGAACTATAATGACGGGAAGCTTATTAGATCCTGCCTCTAGAAAGATCTAATAAGCCGTGACAAACCTTTGGGCCATTGTTAGCAACCCATCAGCACCCTGCAATCAGACTGTGGGGGTGACAGAGGGTGCAGGATGCCTCTGGTTCTAGCATCTCCTGAGGCGTTAAGTGAATGGGATTGGGACCAGCTTCAGTCCCAGCAGATACAGCAGGAGCTCAGCTGTATGTTACAGCTTTATTGGTACTGGCACACCTCCTGTGCCCTTGCCATCCTGATCACATATACTGTATATACATCCTGATGCAGCAAGTAAGGTGGCATTAGGACGTACTTGTACATGATTTTGCGTTAAGGGGTTAATATAGATTGGTTAAAAGGAATCTTTCAGTGTGTTTCACACTATGGAGCTAATTATAGAGTTGGATATCGGTGTGAAACATATTTGCAAAAATGCAATTATATATGTTGAGCTTGGTCTAATTACAAGCTCAACATATGCAGTTGATGCTGCAAGGGCTCGTTGGCTGGTCCCAATAGCGGCAGGTGCCCAGGCTGTTTCCTGTAAACCCTGCCCTGTGTGTTGATTGGCGGCTCCTGTGAAGTAAAGGAGAGTCCAGGAGACGTCCTGACACATAACGCCAACAGATTCAGACCCAATGTGAATGGATCATTAGTAACTTCGTCCTTTGGATCAGGGGACTGACCCTTTGTTGGCTTGTAAAACATACCCATATTTAAAGAGCCAGAATCACAGAGCAGCACGCCGGTGACTTAATACTGCTATGTAAGATGTTATTCCTGTCCACTTATGCCATTTCCATACATAATACAGAGTCAACAAAGTGCAGACGCTTTATGTAATCAGAGCACAACTGAAAGGCGAGGAAAGAAATGAATACAAATACATAACCTGGCAATCTACCCAATTGAAATTGTTATACTGGTACATACCAGGTCAAAAATGATCTTCATGGAAAAACCTTCCTGTACTTTGCATTTGGGGTGACTTAAGAGACGGATCGGACCTGTTGATGGAGAATGTAAGACCAGCATCTCAGTTTATGAATTAAAGAATTTCTATCTTATTTTCAATGCCCAGGATTGGGTTCTGAGCTAGGACCGTGATACAGTAAAGCAAGATACGGAATATAAACTTTTCGCCTAGTCTTCTGCATGACAGACGCCAGTGGTGCTAATAGGGATGTGTAGTTCGAACCAGTTTTGGGTGAGATCATTAGAAACGTACCATGTCAAGGTTAAATAGATTACAGGAATAAACATCCATGAAAAACAGCGCTCCTCAAAGTTTCTAAAAATTAAAAATCTTTTATGTCTCCAAACGTAAAATACAGTGACATTTCAACTTCTATGTTCTTTTTCAAGCTAAAAGACTAGAGGTACACGTCACTGCATTTTACATTTTGGAGAAATTAAAAGAATCTCCATTTGTAGAAACTTCCTGGAGAACGCTGTCTTTGATGGATGGATTTAATTATCACTGCTTGGATTTCTTGATGTGTGTTTGGAATCTGACGCTCCTTTGGTATTTGAGGGTATTGCAAAAAACTACCTTTTTAATAATACATAAACTGTGGTGGCCAAAAGTTTTACGACTGATACAAATTTTGGTTTTCACAAGGCTTGTTACTCCAATGTTTTTAGATGTCTATATATTGCAATAATCTAATCTCTTTTCTAATATATTTTAATCAAAAAGTCCCTGCCATTCCGTCTCTAACTTTTATTTTTTTTTTGTCAGTGCACATTGTAAGAAGATAACCCAGGGGCAGGAAAAACAGAGACCAGCACCGCCCCAATGCTATTTTGCAGTCTCCTCACTTCTCATCAGAGCTGGCGAAGGAGCGCACTGTCACTGCATTAAAATGAATATTGCACAGTGATCAGGTCCTAATGAGCATGTGAAACGTGGAGGAGGGACAGCCACATGATAAGGGGTACAGCAACAATAAGCAGATATGCACAAAGTTTGATAATATTTACTAGCCAGTTTGTAAAACAAAGGAAAGGATAGTAGGTAAACAGCATATAAGTAACAAATACAATGTCAGCAGTCTCTCTCAATAACACCAACTAAGAGTATATGCAGGTACACTTAAACAAATTTAACAGTTGTATGCAAGCAAAATACTACACCATTAACCCTTTTTATGCATAAATCAATGAAACAGTGTTGTGCCAGTACTTTAGTAATCGCCTACTTGGAGCAGTTTCCCAAGTGTCTCATACAGAAAAGGTCTTTTCTCCTAACTAAACTTCTATAAGGCTATTTATATATGCACATATATATTCAGATGTAGGATGGTACCGGTATGTCCTGAAACTGAATAGAAGGGTCCTTGCTTGACTGAGTCCTGAATAATCAGAAATGGGAGTCTTGAAGCTCTTAGGGAATAACAATCTCTCCAATGCAGGGCTTTTCTAAGTCCTTAGTGATAGAAAAGCCATCTTAAAGCCTTAGGGGATGCCGATCTCCCCACTTCAGGGCTTCCCTATGTCTTCAGAAATAAGGCCTCAAATGGACTAGCCAGAGATGCTGTCTACACTGTGTCGGCTCATGTCAAGCTGAACAAGGTGTCCCAGAGTCACCAACAGATCCAGAGTCGCACCTCTCTATCTAGACTTTCTCCAAGGATCCACACCTCTTCCACCTGGACTCTCCATCAACTCTTCCCAACCGCCAAATCCAACCTCTCACCGCTGTCCTCTACTGGTTAGATCATGTGTTATATCACAACAATACAGTAAACAGTGATTAAACCTTACACATACATCAGAATTGACAATGCATGTTCAGTAGAGCAGGGACTAGCTCAGCCGCTTAAATGAACGTCACTGATGATGGTTCGTTTCAGGGTGGTGACAGAGGCTGTGGTAGTGACTGCAACTTCTGACCCCAGATGATGTCTCGTTTGAGTATCTGTGTGCTCTGAGTGTTTTCAAATGAAGCTTCATCAAACAGCAAGTTGGTAAAAAAGAATAAAGCATTTAGACTGGAGAGGGAACAGTAGAGATTTTTTAATTAAAGAATATTTGAAAAGAGATTAGATTATTACATTAAATAGTTGAAATATAGGATTAAATCAATGTTAGTTTTGGACCACGGTGTTAAACTCCAGACCTAAGTCTTGTCTGACTTGCACTCTAGCAAGAAGGCTCACTCCCCTTTTCCTTCATTGAAAAGCCAAACCAAGCATGATGGGGGTGGTAGTGAAGGGGAATAGAATAGCTGTGTATGTCCACCTGCAATTCTGTGAACTAGAAATTAAGTGTGAGTGAATTCCTACAGATAATATATATAAATGGAGACATCAATCTTTGTATGTATATGCAGCTAATACAGATACTGTATTTATTGCACAATTCAGCCAAATTAATAATATAAGAATGTTAATTGATGCTGGAACAACGCCAAAATTCTGTAGGTGACACCAATCAGACAAAATATCCCTAGTTTATACCAGCACTCAATCAGCAATGACACCAACAAAATGGGATAAGTACAGGACTTAGTGCAATAAAATCATGATTTTAATAATCAGAATAAAATACATTACAATAAAATATTAAAAGGGTTGTCCAGTCCTAATCAGTAAGTCTGTAGTAACCTTGTGTGACTGCAGACTTATGAATCCCTCCAGCAGATGCACTGTGTGCTGCAGGGATTCGCCAGGACCGAAGGGTATGTATGCGTTATACTGTACATACTCCCTGCCAGTGGGCGTGGCCTTGCTACCATACACTTGTATGGAGTAAGGCCATGCCTTCTGTTTGGCCATGCTCCATGCCCACTGGCCGGACATGTCACTAGCCTGTGTCATTATAAGTGTATGGAGCAAGGCCACACACACTAGACAGGCCCTGTCTGGGAGTATGTAAAACTCATACATACTCTCCAGCCCCAGGTCAGAAACCGGTGAATTCCCCCACAACACACAGTGTGTGCTGTAGCGCCCGCTTCTCTGCCTGCAGTCCCTTTCTCCCTGCAGAGGCACCAGTGTACTCACCGCCAAGGCTCCCGTCCTGCTCCTTCTAGGTCTGCTGCTGCCCGAGGTGCATACACTCCTAGCAGGTCTCCAGGCACTGTGCTAAGGGTGCGCACGCACACTTCCTCATTCTTAAAGGGGCTGCATGTGTTCCTCTAAAGCCCATATGTCAAAGTCAAGGCCCACGGGCCAGATCCGGCCCGCAAATTGATTATCTATGGCCCCCTGGATGATATTTAATTACTATTAGATCCGGCCCGCAGGCCACAGCCGCCTGCTGGTGTTTTGCACGCACCAACCAGGGTCGGCGTCAGCACCCGGCACACCCGGGCAAGTGCCGGGGCCCTGAGCAGGCGGGGGGGCCCACTCGCAGTCTGGCACCCCCCTGCCCATTAGCGGAGGAGAGCGGTGTCAGCGCCGCCACTGGGCCCCCCCCCCCACTTGCTCAGGGCCCCGGCATCAGCTGGCACAATACTTACCTCTCCCGTGCCTCCGCTGCCGCAGCTTCGGGCTCCAGGGGGCGCCGGCGCTTCCTCTCACAGCAGGCCGCTGAATGACGTCATCATTCAGCGGCCGGCTGTGGCACAGAGCGCGCGGACGTCGGACAGGTAAGACGTGTGTGTGTATGTCTCTGTGTGTGTCTGTGTGTATGTAGCGCGGTGCTTTGTGTGTGTGTGTGGTAAGTATGTGAGAGAGTGCTTGTGTGCTGTCTGTGTGTGATGATGGGCAGGCATTGCTGATAATGGGGAGGCATTGATGATGATGATGGGGAGAAGATGATAATGGGCAGGCATTGCTGATAATGGGGAGGCATTGGTGATGATGGGGAGAAGATGATGATGGGCAGGCATTGATGATGGGGAGAAGATGATGATGGGCAGGCATTGATGATGATGGGGAGGAGATGATGATGATGGGCAGGCATTGATGATAATGGGGAGGCCATGATGATGATGGGGAGGCAATGATGATGATAATGGGGAGTCTTTCCACAGCGCCCTTTCCTGAGCTGTAACAGTGCAGAACGCAGTACAGCGCAGAGGAGAGCTCCATATTTTGTATGGAGCATTATATGGGGACCAGTATCCTGTATGGAGCATTATATGGGGACCAGTATCCTGTATGGAGCATTATATTGGGTCCAGTATCCTGTATGGAGCATTATATTGGGTCCAGTATTCTGTATGGAGCATTATATGGGGGGTGACATCCTGCATGGGGTATTATATGGGTGATGAGGGGGAGACTGTGGTGCCCATAATATTGTATGGAGGACTGTACTGTCCAGTCTGTACTGTGCGCTGTGAGGATTTGGCGGTTTTTGAGCTATTGTACAATTTACAATAGATATCACTCATGTAATGGAAGAAGAGAAGTATTTGGCATTGTACTGTACCCATATTTCTCTGCTGTATTTGTGCATCATGAATCGTGGTCTGTGTTAAAGGGGCCCACTGAGGCTCTTTGGCCCGGGGCCCATAAAAACCTGGAGCCTGCCCTGGCACCAACACTACATTTCCCACAATGCACCGGTAGCAGGGCCGGCGTCAGTCCGGCCCTCGGCTTGTAGCAAATTTTTTTTTTGGCCCTCGGTGTGTTTGACTTTGACATCCCTGCTCTAAAGTATCCCCAGCCAATAGCTGGAGGTAACTTACTATTTAAAGCGCCTCCTCCAACATGGAGGTGCCTGTGTAATGTGAGTTTGTTCCTAACACACTTGTCAGTTGTCACGTCCCAGTACTTATATCTTAGCCTGCTGCACCCACCAGGGTTCACCTCAATGTCAGCCGAGCCAGCTGCACCTGCTAGTGCTCTCAACGGCAGACTGTCCTGTCTGCACCTGCATTTCCTGTCATCTCTGCCTGCCTGCATCTGTTGGACATTCCAGCTACCCGTTCCTAGGGGTCAGCTGCCATCTACCCAAGGTCAGTCCTGGAGGAGCACCTGGATCACCGCCCCTGTCTCTCCACAGACCTCTGTGTTGTTAGCTGCTGCATGTCTGTGGTCAGACCGGATGAGGATCATACCCCTCCAGGTCTTCCTTGGGCTTTGGCACCACCCAGCCCGTTACAGTTTGCACAGGCCATGGAATCTGCTGGCTCCCAGGCTTCTTACATCTCGGACCTATACTAGGTGGTCTCCCACCATGAGGATCAGCAGGACAAGATTCTATCCTATCTACGGTCTGTGAATACCCGTCTTGATACGCTGGCAGAACCGGCTGCTTCCACACCCTCAGGTGGCAGTTACCACCACGGTGACCCACCAGGCAGCCAGTTATGCACCAGGTTCCGGACCTTGTCTGTCGGCTCCTCCACGCTTTGGCAGAGATCCCGCACTGTGTCAAAGGGTCATAAACCAGTGCACGCTGCATTTCAAACTCCTGGCTCATCAGTTCACCTCGGACAGCGCCAAAGTGGCCTTCATCATGTCACATCTATCTGGTGAGGCCCTAGCATGGCTTAATCCTCTCTGGGAAAGAGGGGATCCATTAGTGTCAAACCTACAGTCCTTCTTGGAAGCCTTTCGTAAAGTCTTCGACGAGCCTGGTCGCGTTTCTTCTGCAGCCTCTTCCCTGATCCGGTTACGCCAAGGTAACCTATCTGTGGGCCAGTATGCGGTCTGTTTTTGTACCTTGTCTTCGGAACTCGATTGGAACAATGAGGCTCTGGTGACATCTTTCTGGGAAGGCCTTTCCGGGCGAATCAAGGACAAACTGGCTGGCTGGGAGATACCCACCTCTCTGGATGACCTGGTGTCTCTCGCAAACCGAATTGACATTAGGTTCCAGGAACGGAATGCCTGGCTCCCACAATTCAATGACCGATCATTAAGCAAGTTCCTGCTCCTACTTCTTCCCTTGAACCTATGCAGATTGACCAGGTGACGCGATCCAAGCGCCACTAAGAGGTTCATCGGGCCGAAGGGACATGCTTCTACTGCAGCAGCTCTGAACACCCTATTCGTTCCTGCCCCGAGAGATCGGGAAACGCCAGTGCCTAGGGTCAGTAGGAGAGGCTACCCTGTGCAAGACTTCTACCTCTCCATCATTGACCATGACTGTATCCATCTCCTTC
Organism: Oophaga sylvatica; assembly: GCA_033576555.1. NCBI lineage: Eukaryota > Metazoa > Chordata > Amphibia > Anura > Dendrobatidae > Oophaga > Oophaga sylvatica. The sequence goes on from JARQOD010000001.1 coordinate 239,580,919, forward strand.
GGCAAAGGGTATTTTGTTGAGTTGGCCCACCTGGACTCTGGCTCCACGGGTAACTTTGTTCAACAGGTTGGGGTCGAGCGGTATAAGATTCCGGTCCTGCGTCTTCCGGATCTGTTGATGATTTCTTCAGTGGATGGAAAGCCTCTTTGCGAGACCATCCAGTTCATCAACGAGCCCGTGGAGATTCAGGTGGGGATGCTGCATTAGGAGATTTCTCTTCATGTGCTGTCTGGTCTGTCTTATCCTCTACTTCTAGGTCTCCCGTGGCTGCAAAAACACGAACCTGTTCTAGACTGGAGGTCTGGAGAAGTACTCCTTCTGGACTCAGGATGTCACAAAATGTGCCTTGTTCCCATTCGTTCTGTCCGGTCTCCCACTTCTACTTCTGCTAATTTGCCTGACCTGCCCGCGGCATATTGGATGTATGCGGACATCTTTGACAAGAAGGAGGCTGAGACCTTGCCGCCTCTTAGGCCATATGACTGCCTGATTGACCTCTTGCCTGGCACCGCACCTCCACGAGGCCGAATTTATCCCCTGTCCCAGGCCAAGATTCGTGCTATGTCCGAGTATATAGAAAAGAACCTTGCTAGGGAATTTAACCGGAAGTTCTCTTCTCTGGTCGGAGCTGCGTTTTTCTTTGTGAAGAAGAAGGATGGCTCTCTGCGGCCCTGCATTGACTATAGGGGCCTTAACCAAATCACGGTAAAAAATAAGTACCCCCTACCTCTGATATATGAGCTATTTGATCGCCTGAAGGGTTCCAGACTGACTGCCGACTTATTGATTTTGACAACGCAACTCCTTTAAGTACATTGAATACACAAGAAGTGATTGCAGAAAAAAATTACAAGATCAGAAAAGGGAATACAAGCTAGCTGCATATGGAAAATTATGGCTAAACAAATCAAAACAAAACAATAGTAAATGGCTTGGTGTCTGTATTACTCACATAAAATGACAGTAATGGCACTGAATTGAGTATCCCTAATACCATGTGAAGTGCAAAAATAACAGACCTGGAGTAATAAGAAATATTATAAGAGACCCACCCTCAACCAACACTCATTTTGTGTATACAGCTTTATCTACGGGACCACAAGATGAAGTGGTGACTGAAAAATGCATATTGGGTAATGGGACCTTTAGATGGAGGGTTAGATGTGAAACGAGTTTGATGAGGTGACCCCAGATGAAGCGTGAAACGTGAATTGCGTGAAGGTGGTGGCTGCATATTAGGGTCCGTTTGAGTATTGTTTCTCAGTACTTGATATTTTCTGTATATACATTTCACATGGCATTAAGGACACCCATGTGAGTGCCATTATTATCATGTTATTTATGTTATACAGGTACCAAGCCTTTTACTTTTTTGACTTTACACATAATTTTCCCTAAGCTTGTACTCCCTCTTCTTTTCTTATTATTTTTTGTGCTATCACCTTTTATGCATTTAACACTAGGACTACTGGACTCGTGACCCCGCCTAGAACTACTGAAAGGAGTCATTTTGACTCCTTGCTTGTTTTCGTTTATTTTTAGAGTTTCATTTGTGGTTATTTATTAATAATTATATTTTTTGTAATGTATTATTATTGTGAGATCCAACAGTAATGCTTTTGATTGGTTTTTTTCTGCTTTTCTTATTTTTCTACAGAAAATAACAATAATTATAATAGACGTTTTTCAAACATTTTTTTTTATTCAAGTGCACACAATAAACAACAACTGAAGAACAAAAAGAAGAGAAAATGTAGGTGGAGGAGCATAAAAATGAAAATATGGCGCAGAATTCACCTTCTAAACATTTGGTGTTTCGCATTTTAGGCATTGCCTTTGATTTATGGCAGTACATTGCCCACACAAAGACTTACCACAAGTCTTACAATTGCCGACAGATCTATTTTTCTTGCACTTTTCTTTGATCTGGCAAAATTTTGTTCAGCATTACACAGTAATACAAGCAGGTAAAAGACAAGGAAAATGTGAAAAGTTGACATGTAAATTGAACTACATCTATATGAACATCAGGGTAAATAAGGCAGAGTGAAAAAATTATGCACAAAACTTTATAGCAACATTTAGTGACAAAAGGACCTCAAAATATAGTAGGGAGTCAAAATGACTCCCTTCAGTAGTTATTGGTAAATTTTGAAAAAAACGCGCAAATTTTTCACCAAAATTATTTATTCTCACAAAATCTTTTTTCACATCATATTTGAGGAAAAGTCACCGAGTTTCAAGCCGGAATTCTGAAAAATGTAGTCACAGAAGAGAAATAAAAAACGAAAGGAGTCAAAATGACTCCATCAGTAGTTCTAGTGTTAATGTACCTTTTACCATTTTTTAACATTCATTTTAATCTGTTTAAGTCATGATTTTATTGCAATAGTTCTTACAGCTCTTTGGTGTCAAGTGCTGTAGGATAAACATTTGTCATTTACTGTCTGACTGTACAGTAGACTATAAACTTAGCTGACTTAACAATGCAGATACTCGGTAAACAGTGATGTCCGTGTCTTGAGGCATTGACAGCAGTCTTGAATCTAGTAAATGTCATCTTTCTTGCAATGTGACTATAGGATATCTCTAATGACAAATACATTCCCTTCTGTGTTATCGCTGCACCTTTTTGGATTAAATATTTCTGATAAACCACACAGCATATAATAGATTTGTGCACATACAGCAGTGCCTAGCATAGTGTCCATACATGTATCCCACAGTAATGTCAGCACATTACTTATGCATTAGTGCCAGGCTCTAACAACATGGTAACAATACCATGTATCGTAAAAAGTCCAATAATGAATTCTAAAAGTGCTAACCACAGTGTAGTGCACTAAAACCAACCACTATACTGCGTGAGCTGGCCATAGACATAATATAGCTGTCAGCCTTTGCCATTCTCCTCTGGGAGCCATTTATTTCCCCTAAAAACTAAAGGATGCACTGTTGAAATTTCAACTCTGATCTTTCTCTCCCCTAACATCATCTGGCAGGGGAGAGTCGGTAGGCCACCATACACATTAAATGGTCGGCTGATACTGTGGAAATCAGTGGGTTTGGCTTACTGTCAGCTAATGTAAATGAGGGGCGTAAGTTTCTCCACTCTCCTACTTGGCTTCAATTGAGTTGAAACGTCTTATTTCAACTTAAATGGTGTACTCGCCCACATAAAAGCTCATTACTGGCTGCATTCAGAGAACAGGAAAGTCATCTATGGTCATGGCCACAAGGTTTGGACTGATACAAATTTTGATTTTCACCAAGTTTGCTGCTTCATTGTTTTTAGAGCTTTTAGTCAGATGGTTTTATGATATACTGATGTACAGTTCAGTTTCAGTTCCAAAACTATCTGAAAGGGGCCTTAATTTGAGAAAATAACTTTCTAGGACGTAAAAGGATTGGACTGCATAGTACTGGAGTACAGTCATTTACTCTATTGACACTACCTTCAGAATGTTGTGGAAGAATGATTGCCTGGGAAAGAAAGGGTGAGGGCTACCATGAGTCATGTGTCATGCCAACAGTAAAGCATTCTAAGACCATTCATGTGTAGGGCTACTTTTCATCCATGGGAGTGGACTCACTTGCAATTTTGCCTAAGAACGCTGCTATGAATAAAAAACAATATCTAAACATCCTCCAATAGCATCTACACTCAGTATTTCAAGAGCAATAGGGTGAGGAACAATAATTAGACCAAAAAGATGGAGCACCATGTCACAAGCAAACATTATAATTAAGTGTTGGGTGAAAGAATCATTGAAATTTTGGGTCCATGGCCTGGAAACTCCCTGATCGTCATCCCATTGAGAACATGTAGCCTATCCTCAAAAAACAGGTGGGCAAACAAAAATACAGAAATTATGATAAACTATAACCACTGATTAGACAAGTATGGGTTGTCATCAGTCAGGATTTGGCAAAGCTCATACTCAGCATGCAAGGGCAAATTGCAGTTTTGAAAAATAGTGGTCAACGTTCTGCCAGTAAAAGTATAAAAACTTAAGAATTGCTAATAATCGTACTCACATAAACATAGAAACTTGAATAAAGGATCTAAAAACACCGAAGCAGCAAATCAGGTGTAAACCAAACATTGAGTCTGTCTCAAAACTATTGGTTGTGACTGTAATCAGAAATAATACATGATGAAACTTTTTTATACAAATAAATGTCTGTATTCCATAGTTACTTCCTTTTTATTTCACAATTCAATGCCTTCATGAAAATAATGGAACCACATTGAATTTTGAGAATTGTTTGAGGTTTGTTTAAGAATTTGGGATTTGTTTATTCTGAAAGGTTGTTCAGCTCCTGCAACATGTCAAATCCATGCTTAAAATAAATGAAATCATACAAAACTTAAGATAAAAACAAAGTGAGCAAATATCATGCAGTAAATAAACAGCAATAGTGCATGAAAATAACAAAGGGTACTTAGTTAACATAATTTTGATTAAAAAAAACATAAAAGCCTTCTCACCACATCAAGGTGACCCTATTTGTGACAGTCCTAACCTCTAGTATTAAAACCTTACCATATGTCAAATGACAAGGGCCAAGTAGGACCAAGACCCCGACTAATGGCACACAGCCATGAGGAGCTATCTAAACATAATGTCCAGCTAAAAAAAAAGGGAGTCCCACCCTTATTTGCACAGAGTTCAAAAACCTGAAACAAAACCCTAAAGAGATGAAATAGAATATAAGTTGGTATGCATGCAGCGTGTAGGCGCATGTTCACACTGGAACTAAACAGACGAAACCTAAGATAAAAACAAAGTGAGCAAATACCCTGCAGTAAATAAAAAAACAGCAATAGTGCATGTAAATAGGATAGTTTACTTTGTTAACATAATTTTGACCAAAATAATACTAGAGGTTAGGACCGTCCCAAATATGGTCATCTTGACGTGGTGGGATGGCTTTTCAGCTTATTTGATAAAACTTATGTTAACTAAGTACGCTATGTTATTTTTATGCACTATTGCTATTTATTTACTGCAGGGTATTTGCTTAATTCGCTTTTCTCTTAGGTTTTGTCTTTTTAGTGACCAATGTGAACAAGTGCATTCACGTTGCATGTATACCAACTTATATTGCAGTTCATCTCTTTATGTTTTCTTTTTTTTTTAATTGAAACAAATCTTATTTGTCTTGTTCTTATCTTAGACAATTTGAAAAACTTCCAGTTTATATTTTGGACAACAATACTTTTGTTATGCTAAAGAGACAAAAGCATTGGGACACAACTTTTAGCCATTGATTTCAGATTTTTATTTCCATTTGCCCCATATTTATAAAATCCATCCCCCAGCCATGCAGTCCGCCTTTGTGAAAGAATGGGTAATTTTAAAGAACTTACTGAACTCCAGCATGGTACTGTACTAGCATGGGCGTACCCACCGTGGGGCAGCTGCCCCCCTAGAAGCAGGGGCGCACAGTGAAAGAACCAGCCCGTCGGCCCCGCCGACATTGAACTGACAGTTCAGTGCCAGCGGGCCCTTTAATCGCGGGCGGAATGTGGTGAGGAAGGCCTTGCAGCACAGGCGACGTGATCGTCATCACGCCGCCTGTGCCAGGAGAAGACGGAGTCCAGCGCTTCTTCTTCAGAGCAGCGGGGAAGATAGGTGAGTACTGGCATTTTTTTTTTTACGCCGGGCCCGGCCTATGGGGGATTATGCTGGCTATTGTGGGATTATGCTGGCTATGGGGGATTATGCTGGCTATTGTGGGATTATGCTGCCTATGGGGGATTATGCTGCCTATGGGGATTATGCTGGCTATTGGGGGATTATGCTGGCTATTGGGGGATCATGCTGCCTATTGGGGGATTATGCTGGCTATGGGGGATTATGCTGGCTATTGGGGGATTATGCTGCCTACTGGGGACTACTATGCTGCCTATTGGGGACTACTATGCTGCTTATGGGGGATTGTGCTGCCTATGGGGGATTGTGCTGCCTATTGTGGATTAAGCTGGCTATGGGGATTATGCTGGCTATTGGGGATTAGCTGGCTATGGGGATTATGCTGGCTATGGGGATTATGCTGCCTGGGGGATATGCTGCTATGGGGATTATGTGGCTATGGGGGATTATGCTGGCTATGGGATTATGCTGGCTATGGGGATTATGCTGGCTATTGGGGATTATGCTGGCTATGGGGATTATGCTGGCTATGGGGATTATGCTGGCTATGGGGATTATGCTGGCTATTGGGGATTATGCTGCATATATGGGGGGGATTATGCTGGCTATGGGGATTATGCTGGCTATGGGGATTATGCTGGCTATTGGGGGATATGCTGCTATGGGGATATGCTGCTATTGGGGATTATGCTGGCTAGGGGATTATGCTGCCTATGGGGGATTATGCTGCTATGGGGATTATGCGGCTATGGGATTGTGCGCTATGGGGGATTATGCTGGCTATGGGATTAGCTGGCTATGGGGGATTATGCTGGCTATTGGGGGATTATGCTGGCTATGGGGATTATGCTGGCTATTGGGGGATTATGCTGCCTATGGGGACTATGCTGCCTATGGGGATTAATGCTGGCTATGGGGAATTATGCTGGCTATTGGGGATTATGCTGACTATTGGGGATATGCTGGCTATTGGGGTATTATGCGGCTATGGGGGATTATGCTGGCTATTGGGGGATTATGCTGCCTACTGGGGATATATGCTGCTATGGGGGATTGTGCTGCCTATGGGGTCCAATGCTGGCTATTGGGGATTATGCTGTCTATGGGATTATGCTGGCTATGGGGATTATGCTGGCTATGGGGATTATGCTGGCTATTGTGGGATTATGCTGCCTATGGGGGGGATTATGCTGCTATGGGGAATTATGCTGCTATGGGGATTATGCTGGCTATGGGGAATTATGCTGGCTATTGGGGGATTATGCTGACTATTGGGGATATGCTGGCTATTGGGTATTATGCTGGCTATGGGGATCATGCTGGCTATGGGGGATTATGCTGGCTGTGGGGGATTATGCTGGCTATGGGGGATTATGCTGGTATTAGCTGCTATGGGATTATGCTGCTATGGGGATTATGCTGGCTATGGGGATTATGCTGGCTATGGGGATTATGCTGCTATGGGGATTATGCTGCTATGGGGGATTATGCTGGCTATGGGGATTATGCTGGCTATGGGCTATGATTATGCTGGCTATGGGGATTATGCTGCATGGGGATTATGCTGCTATGGGGATTATGCTGGCTATGGGGATTATGCTGCTATGGGATATGCTGCATGGGGATTATGCTGGCTATGGGGATTATGCTGGCTATGGGGGATTATGCTGGCTATGGGGATTATCTGCTATGGGGGATTATGCTGGCTATGGGGATTATGCTGGCTATGGGGATTATGCTGGCTATGGGGATTATGCTGGCTATTGGGGATTATGCTGGCTATGGGGATTATGCTGCCTATGGGGATCTATGCTGGCTATGGGGATTATGCTGCTATGGGGATTATGCTGCTATGGGGTATATGCTGGCTATTGGGGGATTATGCTGGCTATGGGGATTATGCTGGCTATGGGGGATTATGCTGGCTAGGGGATTATGCTGGCTATGGGGGATTATGCTGGCTTATGGGGATTATGCTGCTATTGGGGATTATGCTGCTATGGGGGATAGCTGGCTATGGGGTATATGCTGGCTATGGGGATATGCTGCTATGGGGATATGCTGCTATGGGATTATGCTGCTATTGGGGATATGCTGCTATGGGATTAGCTGACATTGGATTAGCGCTATTGGGGATTATGCTGCTATGGGAACTATGCTGGCTATGGGGGACTATGCTGCTATTGGGATTATGCTGCTATGGGGATTATGCTGCTATTGGGAATATGCTGCTATGGGGATTATGCTGCTATTGGGGATTATGCTGCCTATGGGACTATGCTGCCTATGAGGAATATGCTGCCTATTGGGGATATGCTGCCTATGGGGATATGCTGATTATGCTGGCTATGGGGGATTATGCTGGCTATGGGGATTATGCTGGCTATGGGGATTATGCTGGCTATGGGGATTATGCTGGCTATGGGGGATTATGCTGCTATGGGGATTATGCTGCTATGGGGATTATGCTGGCTATGGGGATTATGCTGACTATGGGGGATATGCTGGCTATGGGTATTATGCTGGCTATGGGGGATTATGCTGGCTATGGGGATTATGCTGGCTATGGGGATATATGCTGCTATGGGGGATTATGCTGGCTATGGGGATTATGCTGGCTATGGGGATTATGCTGCTATGGGGATTATGCTGGCTATGGGGAATTATGCTGGCTATGGGGACTATGCTGGCTATTGGGGATTATGCTGGCTATGGGGATTATGCTGGCTATGGGGATTATGCTGGCTATGGGGGATTATCTGCTATGGGGATTATGCTGGCTATGGGGATTATGCTGGCTATGGGGATTATGCTGCTATGGGGATTATGCTGGCTATGGGGATATGCTGCTATGGGATTATGGCTGTATGGGTTATGCTGGCTATGGGGATTATGCTGCTATGGGGATATGCTGCTATGGGGGATTATGCTGGCTATGGGGATTATAGCTGGCTATGGGGATTATGCTGGCTATGGGGGATTATGCTGCTATGGGGATTATGCTGCTGGGATATGGCTATGGGATTATGCTGCCTATGGGGATTATGCTGGCTATGGGGATTATGCTGGCTATGGGGGATTATGCTGCTATGGGGATATGCTGCTATGGGGATTATGCTGGCTATGGGGATTATGCTGGCTATGGGGATATGCTGCTATGGGGATTATGCTGGCTATGGGGATATGCTGGCAATGGGATAGCTGCATTGGGTATGCTGGCTATGGGGATTACTGCTATGGGGTATTATGCTGGTATGGGGATATGCTGGCTATGGGGATTATGTGCATGGGATTATGTGGCTAGGGATTATGCTGCTATGGGGATTATGCTGGCTATGGGGATTATGCTGACTATGGGGGATTATTGCATGGATCCTATGGGGATTATGCTGGCTATGGGGATTATGCTGCTATTGGGGATATGCTGGCGTATATGGGGATTATGCTGGCTATGGGGGATTATGCTGGCTATGTGGGATTATGCTGGCCTATTGGGGATTATGCTGGCTATGGGTATTATGCTGGCTATGGGGATTATTGCTGGCTATGGGGGATTATGCTGGCTATGGGGGATTATGCTGGCTATTGTGGGATTATGCTGGCTATGGGGATTATGCTGGCTATTGGGGGATTATGCTGGCTATTGGGGGATTATGCTGGTTATTGGGGGACTATGCTGGCTATTGGGGACTATGCTGCTTATGGGGGATCATGCTGCCTACTGGGGACTACTATGCTGCCTATTGGGGACTATGCTGCCTATGGGGGATTATGCTGCCTATTGAGGACATATGCTGCGTATTGGGGACCTATGCTGCCTATTGGGACATTTATCTGCCTATTGGGGACCTATGCTGCCTATTGGGGACCTATGCTGCCTATTGGGGACCTATGCTGCGTATTGAGACCTATGCTGCCTATTGGGGACCTATGCTGTCTATTGAGGACATATGCTGTCTATTGAGGACATATGCTGCCTATTGGGGACTATGCTGCCTATTGGAACCTATGCTGCCTATTGAGGACATATGCTGCCTATTGGGGACCTATGCTGCCTATTGATGACATATGCTGCCTATTGGGGATCAATGCTGCCTATTGGGGACATGTACCTGCCTATTGGGGACCAATGCTGCCTATTGGGGACATTTACCTGCCTATTAGGGACTCTCGCATCACACCAGTCCGAGCCTGAGCTAAAAGCGGAGTTGTGCCAATATGTGCACTGATGAGGATGAAATGATATGGATTGGCAAGGCTGCAATGATGGGCAGTGCAGGCTGTATGTCTGTGTGTGGGCAGTTTTATTGCTGGTATATTATTTTTGTAGCGCTGTATATATATTGGTATTTTACTAATAGCAATTTGGAATCCTAGGAAATAATGATATCAAGAAAGAGAAAAATTGCTTCACTTGTGACAAATATGGAACCGAACATTGACCATCTCATTAGCCAAAAGCAGGCCCATAGTTCCCACTGAAATACCAGTAAGTTTGTTGATTTTTAACTTTACTTGTTCTTTATTTTAAGTATTGTATTTGTTCCTGTTTATTTTTATTTTTTTTACTTCAAAATAAGAGTGTAGTATATGGTGTATACAGGGTCATACACATCGTGTGCGGTATATAGAGTGTATATACACTGCTGTATTATACTTTTCATATACAGGTTATAATGCCTCTTATTCTTTGTATAGAGGTTAGTGTGCCATGTATAATATATGGTATATACAGCGTAGTGTCGCATACACTGCTGTATTATACAATATACAACAGTTCTTATGCTCCATACCTAATATGCAGTATAATGTACAGTGTATATGATGTAACCAGTATAAGATGCGACATTGGCTTGCCCCCCCCTAGTTTTGATCCTGGGTATGCCCATGTGTACTAGTATGTCTCAATTGTAACAAGTCAATTTGTCGAATTTCTTCCCTCCCAAATTTTCAGTCATCAACTGTGAGAGGTGTTATTGAAAAGTAGAAGCATTTAGGGACCACAGCAACTAAGCCACAAAGTGGAGATCATGTAAAGTTATAGAGCGTAGTCATAGAGCAAGGTTTTCGTGGGCTCCGGATGAAAGAGTCTCAGTGGGCCCCGTTAACACATACCACAATTCATGATGCACAAGTAATAAATATAAGTATACAGGTAGTAGAATGCCAAAAGATTTCACTTACTTCTTACATTATATGAGTGATATCTATTGTAAATTCTACAATAGCTCAGACACTGGCGAATACTCACAGTGCACAGTACACAGAGTGACTGCAGACTTATCATTTTAGACCGGACAGTATAGTCCTCCATACAGTATTATGGGCACCATATCGTCCCCCATACAGTATTATGGGAACCCACATAGTACTTCAAACAGAATTATGAGCACCACATAGTCCTCCATACGGTATTATGGGCCCCATATATTGCTCCATACTGTATAATGAGCACTACATAGTGCTCTATACAGTATAATGGGCCTCATATAATGCTCCATACAGAATAGTGGGCCCCATATATTGCTCCATACAGTATAATGGCACCACTCAGTGCTTCGTACTGCTCCTTACAGTATAATGGGCACCATATAGTCCTCCATATAGTATTATGGGCACCACATTAGTCCTCCATACGGTATCATGGGCCCCATATATTGCTCCATACAGTATAATGGGCACTATATAGTGCTCCATACAGTATAATGGGCCCCATGTAATGCTCCATACAGTATAGTGGGCTCAATATATTGCTCCATTCAGTATAATGGAACCACTTAGTGCTTCGAACTGCTTCATACATTATAGTGGCCCCAAATAATTCTCCAAACAGAATAATGGTCCCTATATATTGCTCCATACAATATAAAGGGCCAAATATATTGCTCCATACAGTATTATGGGCACCATATAGTGCTCGATCTACTATATAATCATCTAATTCTGTCTGTCTGTAACAGAAATCCACCGTCGCTGATTGGTCGCGCCC